>CM055122.1:419301912-420501912 GCA_029206835.1 Rana muscosa
CCAAAAATGTATGGATTACCAACTCTCCTTGTACCCAGGTTGGTTCCTACTTCACCATCATACCATACTGTGGAAGACTTACAAGCGCTTGGTATTACCTCACTTGTTTAATGCAGCTAAAAGTTGCATCCCAGACATCTGGAAGCAGACACGGGCCCCCCACTGTTGCTATGTGGTTTAGAAAGTGAAAAGAGTAACTAATTTTGACAAACTAAGGTACTCGTGACACATTAGGGGTTTTACACTGGAGTGGTGCGCTAGCAGGACAGTAAAAAAGTCCCGCTAGCAGCATCTTTGGAGCAGAGAAGGAGCGTTGTGTATACCGCTCCTCAAAAATATATGTAAGAAATTATATTGAGATAAACGTTAATCCTGAAAATTCCCACCACATCCCAGTTTTGTAGACAAAAAGGATAGGAGGCCCCAAGGGATAGTCTGGGTGGGAAAGGGATTCAGGATAACACAAGAAAGTAATGTAAAATTGTATTTATTAAGAAAATTGAAAAGAGTTTGCTAAAAACAGTAATGGAATACAGAACAAAAAACAGCTGCTCAAGGACGTATTGTATAATGTGCTGATACAAATCGGAGCCAAAATTTTTTATTACATATGACCAACCCTACATGTTTCAGAAAAACATAAAGGCATATGTTGCTATTATGATGGGTACATTCCTTCTTCAGGGGTTTGAGTCGAGCTTGCTGATATATTTCTATAGAAAAAGGGGTATAGAAGTAAGTAACAAAGTAGGGTAATACTTGTTATCCCCAACCAAAGTGAAAAAGGAAGAAAGAAAAAAGGCTAAAAGGAGAAGAAAAATAAAATAAAAATAAAGAAGAAGATAATAAAAATATAAAAGGGAGAAAAGAAGAAAAAGGGGAAACCAAGGGAAAGAAAAAAAAAAGAGAGAAAAAGAGGCAGAAGGAGAGCAGCACAATCACATGTGTTTAAACAATATTTTCCAAAGTACTCAGGTTTGATATTCCTTGCACATAAGAGATGCACAGCGTTGATGCAGATGGATAGTATCACGGATCCGGATAGGGAAAGACCAAAGAGGGGTTTCACACAATGTGTCTAACACGGGGGAGTGCGGGGTATGCACTAACTTATTCTCCCGGGGACACAATTAGGCCTATTGGAATACTTAAATGCTGATTTCTCTTATAGCAATGAGAGAGCTCTCACAGGGGCTAAATTGTTGGCTGAGAATGATACAGATCCCAAGGCTGCATGGCAGCAATGTCAGGGCTCACGGGAGCAAATCACATAGGCGGAATGGGGAATCTGTTAACCAAAAAAAAATAAAATAATAAATGATAAGTTTTCACAATTTCAGGACTTGCAGTAATAATCTGAAACTGCCAAAGATTTTGCCTAAGGTATATCCATGGGAGAAAAGAAGGGTGATGTAACCTTACCTCATCAGAGAGTTTGTTTGAATACCGGATATCATGAGAAGAAAACACTTGGCTGTGCAGCACCTATAAGCTGCACCTGCCCTAGTTAAATACCTATCAGACTGGGAGGGGTTGGGTTTACTGGCCAATCCAAAGTAGTGGCATCTCATCCGGATCCTCCTGATCCTGAGGTTCAATACACCTATGAACGATCGGTTAAGTACGGCACCGGATTTCCATGCGCCCTAGTGCTAGCGCTCCCCGGCCAGCTGGGATGTCTGGTGCCACCGCGTCGCAGTGTGCGGTGACATCAGACATCGACAAAGTCTGCCGACACAGGAGGGAGCGCGGCCATTGTGTTGGTGGATGGCAAAAGACAACACCCATGCGTCGGATCTGGGAAGGAGCCAGCGCATGCAGACAGAGCCGCGATCCACATAAATCAGCCTCCAGCTATGGATAAGCATGGAGGCTTACCTGTGCCAGGGAGATCCGACATACCACCGCAGCCCGGGATCTAAACATCCACAGCCAAAAGTAAAACAAGAGAAAAAAGAAAAGTCGCATAATAGAGGAAGACGAAGTCTTCGACGTTTAAAGTGCCCGATCCAGGACCACCATCCAAATGCATCACACATTTTGTTCTAAAAGACACAAAGAAATATATTTGTATGCAAGGATCATATTGTTACACTTTGAGATTGATAAACAAAAGTCATCAGATCGATGGAAAGATGATAATAAAATAGACAGAGTTATAATAAAAGGATTAAGAAAAACATTAACAGACAAAATATGATAAATTAAACCCTAAGTAAAGGGATGAGTATGTATTGATTGTACACATGGTAATGATGATTAACTGTACACATGCATATGGATAGCTATGAACAAATCAATATTAACAAGTCCATTTACAGAGACCGGCAAATAGTGGCATGGGACATGGAAGAAAAAGGGGGGAGGGGGAAAGATTTTTTATTTTCTTAATAAATAAAATTTTACATTACTTTCTTGTGTTATCCTGAATCCCTTTCCCACCCAGACTATCCTTTGTATACCGCTCCTCCACCGCTCCTGCCCATTGAAATCAATGGTGCACCGCGGCTATATCGCCGGCAAAGTGCCTCTGCAGAGGTGCTTTTCAGTGGTTTTTAACCCTTTCTCGGCCATTAGAGGGGGGTAAAACCACACCGATAGCGGCCAAATAGCGCCACAAATTCGACGGTAAAGCGCCGCTAAAAATAGCGGCACTTTAACACCGACGCATCTCCCATCCAAGTGTGAAAGGGGTCTAAGGCTCAACGGCGGTTGAGACAATTCTGTTTGGTTATCCTCCGTAGTCTTTTGTTTTACATAGTTACATAGTTATTCTGGCTGAAAAAAGACACAAGTCCATCCAGTTCAACCATTAGAAGGGATTTTTTTTTTATACAATCCTATATACACAATCCTATACTCACAGTTGATCCAGAGGAAAGCAAAAAAAAAAAAACACTCAAAGTATGATCCAATTTGCTCCAGCAGGGGAAAAAAATTCCTTCCTGATCCCCCCCAAGAGGCAATAAAATATTCCCTGGATCAACTTAACCTATACATATTAATATTTAGTTTGTTTAGAACCAGTTTAAAAAAAAAGAAAAAGGTATAGGGGAGATACATGCCTAAATCTGTATGATTGCACCCATGCTATAACATGTTGATTTATGCTTGTATGTAGAGTTTTAACAAAGTATACTCAAATTATAATTGTGTCTGTTGTTTGTCATGTTTTACCTGATACGATACACATGTATCTCTCAGCAAATGTTTTCATGCTACTAAGTACACACTGTGACTTGGTTTGTACATCCCATATATTTTAGTGTATATGAAGGCAGTAAAAATAACAACAATTAAAAGTTAAGACCTATCGGAGAGGGAACAAGACATTTCTGTTCTAACCATAAATAAACTCAGTTACAAGTGTCACAGAAATGTCTTGTTATAAATAAAAACATGTTTGCTAATGCATGGCTGTCTCCAATACCTCCTTTTTATTTAAATTTTATTTTTTAAATCTTACCTTCCCTTCTATGTATTTTAGTTTTTAATGTGGAGTCTTTTAGCCTGTGATCTTGTGAGATCACTGGTAAAAAATTTCCTCCTCCTCAATTTCACTACACATCATGGCAGCTCACCACATATACCATTCCTTCTCTTTTCAGTCAGAAAAAAGTAGTACAGCTATTAATAAACATGCACCCCTCTGAGAGCTCTACATGTGGTGAATTGCACCTTCACCTTATTGAATATTCACCTACAGTGTGTGTGTGTATAGGAAGCAGACAGTAACCAAAGTTGGTAGGCAGGAGGACTAATAATTAAAAATGAGTTGTATGTTTACACATGGTTATAGACACTACCTGCGCAAGACTTTCTAAATCACCACAATAACCTAAAAAAATCCTTCATTTAAAATAATATTAAAATTATGATGATAACAATAATTAATAATAATACAACGTAAATGCTTCATCCATGAAAAACTATATTTATTTAATCCTTTGATTAGCATTTAGTTAGCAAATTTTTTCCCAACTTAATCTCAAAGTACTGTCCCATGAAAGAAATTTGACAAGTCATAAATAGGGATGAGGCCGTGGCTTGAGTCGAACATTACAGGGCGTTCGTGGGAAATTTGAGCGCCCGCAGAATGCCCCATAATGCACTGCAAAATTGCAGTGTATTGATGGAAGTCCACACCCCACAAGGCTGCTTACAGTGGCCGTAAATAGTGTAAAGAACGAGAGCAGCAAAATTAAATTTCTAAAGGAATAAATGACATTTAAAACTGCTCGCAGCTGTAATGTATTGTCAGATCCCGGCAATATAGATGCAAATAATTGAAAAAAACTGCGTGAGTTCCCCCCCAGTCCATTACCAGGACATTCAGGTCTGGTATGGATATTAAGGGGAATCACCCGCATAAATAAAAAAATATGGCGTGGGGTCCCCCCCAAAATCCATACCAGGCCCTTCAGGTCTGGTATGGATTTTAAGGGGAACCCCATGCCAAAATAAAAAAATGGTGTGGGGGTCCCCCCAAAATCCATACCAGACCCTTGTCTGAGCACGTTCCCCATGCGAATGGGTACTCATTCACCCAAAAAGTGTCAAGAAAGTTAAAATTACAGGTGACAGTTTTGGACAATTTCTTTATTTAAAAAAAAAAGTGTCCCGCGATGTAAATTTTTTACTTTTTTGACACTTGTTTTTGGTGAATGAGTAGGGGTGCAATGTACCCATTCACATAGGGGGGACGGGATCTGGGGGCCCCTGGATGACGACAGGTTTGTCGAAACGACGTAGGGAGGAGCGGCGTGCTGACGTCACCACGATACGAATCCCGGAAGCAACGGGTAGTGAGAGCCGGCCGGCCGCACACTAAACCACTGCTGTTTTTACTTCAACATGCTGTAAGTGCATTTTATTATAATAAACGTTTTTTTATATACTGGATTACGCTATGGGGTTTTCTCTTTTACCCTAAATGTGACTCACGGAGCTGCCTGGTGGACTAACAGACTGGAACCTAGATGAACAGAGAGCACAGAGAGAGCCAATTAGAGCCCTTGGCGGGGATAACAGCCACCTACTCAGATTGATCTCTTTCAGGGATCAAAATTTCTGGTAAGCAGCCTGAAAGGGACAAGGTGGTGGATTTCTCTCCTGTCATATCATCACTCCTTCTATGGTGTTTCATTTTTGAAGTCACTTATGCAGTTTTGAAGAGTTTTGGAATCCTTTATTTCTTCCTTCTGGGGACTTTTTTGTTACTTATGGACTATCTTTGAATTTTTTTTTTTTTGCATGTCAATATCAAGAAATACAGTTTAAGTACCATCTATTACCCAGAGACGTACATAGAACAACATCCCCTACTCCATAAGTTATATTGTTCATTCACGTCATACACAAATGATATCATATTGTGTTTTCATAACATAATTTTGGTTTTTTACTTTTTGTATTCAGTTGCGCAGCCTTAGTTCTTTCTTTATACCCCTTGTTAAAGGAGGCTTCCAGATTCCGATAAGCCCCCTGCCCACAGACCCCCACAACCACCGGGCAAGGGTTGTGGGGATGAGGCCCTTGTCCTCATCAACATGGGGACAAGATGTTTTGGGGGGACCCCAAGGCACCCTCCCCAAGTTGAGGGCATGTGGCCTGGTATGGTTCAGGAGGGGGGGCGCTCTCATCCCCCTTTTCCTGCGGCCTGCCAGGTTGTATGCTCCAATCAGGGTCTGGTATGGATTTTGAGGGGACCCCACGCCATTTTTTTATTTTGCCGTGGGGTTCCCCTTAAAATCCATACCAGACCTGAAGGGCCTGATATGGATTTTGGGGAGACCCCCCATTTTTTTACATTTTGGTGCAGGGTTCCCCTTAATATTTATACCAGACCCGAAGGGCCTGTTATGAACTGGGGGGGACCCAAGCCATTTTTTTCAATGATTTTTATCTATATTGCCGGCATCCGGCTATACAATACAGCCGTGAGCAATTTTAAATGACATTTTTCCGTTAGAAATTTAATTTTGCTGTGGTACTGTTATGAACATGGGAAAGATGCGCTACTTTACATGCAAACTAAGGAGACCCCCCCCAGGTATGATATTCAACCCCTTGTCCACCGCTCGCCGTCAAATGACGGCGGGAGGAAGACCCTCTCGTTCTGGGCGGACATCATATGGTGTCGCGCCTTCCCAAGCCATTAGGGGTGCACACGCACCCGCTGCGTCACTGGGGACCCGATGCGCATGCCCAGTAACTGAGCAGGACCATGGATCCACATCCTGTCGGAGAGGAGACCAATGGTGTGTCCCTTGTACATAGGGACAACAATCGGTCCCCTCCCCCATCAGTAAGAATCACTCCCTAGGGAACACATTTAACCCCTTGATCGCCCCCTAGTGTTAACCCCTTCCCTGACAGTCATATTTATACAGTAATCAATGCTTTTTTATAGCGGGGATCACTGTATAAATGTGAATGGTCCCAAAAATGTGTCAAAAGTGTCCGATGTGTCCGCCCCAATATCGCAGTCACAATAAAAATCGCTGATCGCTGCCATTACTAGTATTACTATTTTGTAGCTGCTATAACTTTTGCGCAAACCAATCAATATACGCTTATTGCGTGTGTTTGTTTTTTTTTTTTTTCTTGTTTTTTTTAATCAAAAATATGTAGAATACATATTGGCCTAAACTGAGGAAAAAGTTTGTTTAAAAAAAAAAAATGGATATTTATTATAGCAAAAAAGTAAAAAATATTGTGTTTTTTTTTTTTTTTTTCAAACTTGTCCCTCTTTTGTTTATAGCACAAGAAATAAAAACCGCAGAGGTGATCAAATACCACCAAAAAAAAGCTCTATTGTGGGGGAAAAAATTATAAAAAATTATTTAGGTACAGTGTTGCATGACTGCGTAATTGTCATTCAAAGTTTGACAGCGCTGAAAGCTGAAAAATGGCTTTGGCAGGAAGGGGGTAAATGTGCCTTGTATTGAGGTGGTTAAAGGAATATTTAATTTCTATTGTTTCACTTTAAGCATTATTAATATCACTGTTCCTGAAAAAACACGCAGTTTTTGAAACTTTTTTTGCCCTGATACATGTCCCCTGGGGCAGTACCCGAGTCCCCAAACACTTTTTATGGCAATAACTTGCATATAAGCCTTTAAATTAGCACTTTTAATTTTTCACGTTCGTGTCTCATAGACTTTAGTGGTGTTTGCACAATTTTTTTTGTCTGTTTGCATGTTCTGCTGCGAACCGAACAGGGGGGCTGTTCAGCTCCTCCCTTGGGCTACATTTAATGTAACACTATTAACATCATGATACAATAAAAAACATGTCTGAAACTACAAAGTGTCTTTTATTCAAATTCGTCCCAAAGCTGTTAAAGGGTCATAGTTAAAATGAGGTCTTATAATTTTATGTAAGCAAAAACATCTGGATTTCTTTGACTTATTATTTTCTGCAAATTGCACAGCAATTTTAGAAATAGTGTTTGAAATTACAACAACATTGTAAATATATCAAATGAAAAACATAATTAGCATATTTATACTTTGAATATTCACATGGCACCTTCAGCCCTTGGTTAGCATTAGTGTTCTAGCATTCATACTAGCATTCATAATGACAAATATGATAGAAGCATATCTTTCCCAACTGTGTCTGACTTATTATTCTACTGAAGCATGTAGGAAAATGCTCATTATAGTTAAAATGGCAAGCTATAGTTAAAAAATTAATTACAATCACTGAAAAGTCAGACTATGTTCAATACAGCACGACTGAAGTTATTACAACAGAAACCCACAACTATGAAGAACATAATCAGTTTTAAACCTTTGACCTTTCATGTTCCAAACCAGTCTATAATGAAAAAGTGAAAAGCTGTACTGGAAAGTTTTTTTTTTTTTTTTTTTTTCCTTGATCTTAAGAGGTCCCTATGGAATATTTATCAGAAATATGTTTGACTTTATTTATCTAACATTTAAAAAGAACTATATATATATATAGGGCAATACACAATGTCTCAAAACATGCAGTTACAAAATAAAAAATATGTATTTTGTAATGTATCTGTATGCAGCTTTCTTCCAAACATTTTTGGTAATTATGTAATGTAGGACTGTTGATGCTAACAATATTTATGGATAAGCATTTCCTTGAAAATGTACCAAGGGTAGAAATATGAAAGGACAACTCAAAGGAAATATAATTGAAATGAAAGGTGAACTAGGAGTCAAATTCAGCAGAATTTGAAAGGCTTTTATAAATAATGAATTATTTCAGAATTGCACCTGTTTTAGAGTCCAGAAAAATTGTGGAGGGAGCAAGAAAGAAAGGGCATTTTGAAATGTAAATTAATGTGGTAGTTTATTGTCTTCTGTTGATAAAACTACTTTCATTAACTGCTACAACACATGAAAAAAGTAGGCTTAATAACACTATCATGAGCTTGAGAGTATATAAGAGCAAGGGAATAAAGCACTACATTTTAATTTAGAACTGTATTCAATCCTCTACACATGTCCACAAAAATCTAATAACTGTATAATTCCAAGCATTACTGAAAGTAAGTTATTCCTAATTTTTAATAGGAGTAACACTTCTATTATTATTTATTATTATTATTCACATGTAATGATAAATACAAATACATCTGACGTGTATCTTAAAAATTGCACAGCATTTATTAATTTAAACTAACAGTTTCTAGATAGTAACAGTCTCACATACAGTGGGATAGAATTCTAAACTATACTATGGAACACCATATACATTAAATGGGACCTGTCACAAACCTGGGCAAAGTGAAGTTATTTGGAAACAAATTATTAAGCAGGAATTACCAAATAACCCCCATTTAAAAAAGTTCAGCAGATATAGAAATACAGGCATCTTAATCTACTGTAATTCACTTTAATTAAAAAATTTTTTGTAAATTCACATTTTTTTTTTTTTTGCAGGTACTATTTTTTTTTTTATTTTTTTTTAGGAGCCTGCAAAGTATTGCACCCGTGATCAGCAGATCACGGGTGCAACCTCCTGCAGACTGTCAGTCTGTCTGCTCGTACCCTGTGTGGGCAGGCAGTTACACAATGACAAACTCAAGCGCCAGCGTTCACTAGCTTCCAGTTCATTGGTGTAGTGATATAGTGACGTAGATAATTAGTATTTAGGTTATTATAATGATGTAAGTAATTTTCCAGCAGCAACCCGATTCTTCCAGAGAGAGCACTTTATTTTGACTTCCAACACAGAACAAAGTCCAATACTTGCAACAGATGACAAAAATCCAACAGAGTAAATATGACAACGAATACCAGCCTTCAGAGTCCCATGTTCTCTAGATCTGTGCCTTCATAATCACGGGGAGAGACAAGACTGCCTGATTGCCAGCTTGAATGTCCTCTCAAAATACTGGTCTGACACTGGGGGGGGGGGGGGGTTCTGCTAGGTCAACCAAATGTTTCCCATGAATATCCCTTCAAGTCTAATTCACACACCTACAGTAGGTAGACTTGCATAAGATTAACACATCAAAGGGTCTTCAGCTGTCCCTTTGATATGTTAAATACAGTTGGCTTGGACAACTCAACTGAATTCCTGGTCAATATGGTACTTTAATACAATATCCTACATAAATCGGCCAACATATTACAACAATTGGTATCTATAAGCCACCAGCCGCAAAGGCAGGCTGTCAGTACTGTCAGTACTTGTAGTAGATTTCTGTGAATTAATGACATGGCTGTCTGGGCCTCACGTTCTTTTCAAATTGTGACAGCGGGTGCAGGGAGAAAATGCCCAGCCTGCTGTCACAATGGAAGGGGGGCAAATAGTAAGAGGCTGCAGGAGTGGGAACATGTTACCTGTTCCTCCAGTAACATGTTACTAAAGGTGAACTTATCCTTTAAACACCTTTCTGCCCAAGTCTCCCAAATGGTCTTTTTTAATGTTTTTTTTTTGTATGCCACTGACCATAAAGAAAGGCTTGCGACACAGGAGAAAATAAGACAAATCTTCTTTTTTTTTTTTGGATACATATATAATTGCACATAGCCTGCTTGATATATACAAATATTATCACATATTCTTGACATCTACATACATTTTTGGATAGAAATTTGGCATGTGGTTTTCTCCCAAATGCCCAGGTCTGTGGCAGGTTTACTTTAAACAGTGGTGTTTTCTTCACATTGGGCTTCCCCACTGAGAGCTGAAATGTAAACAAAAGGACGCGGGCAATAGAAAATTCTGCAAAAAAATAGTGTGGCCCCCCAATCCAGGTCTGGTATGGATTTTAAGGGGAATACCACGCCAAAATGTTAAAAAAAAACTGGCATGGGGCCCCCAAAATTCATAACAGACTCCTATCTGAGCATGCAGCCCGGCAGGTTAAGAAAGGGAGGGGATGAGCGAACGCCCCCTCCTGAACCATACCAGACCACATGCCCTCAACGCAGGGGGTGCTTTAGGGCTTTGGGGCAGAGGGCACCCCAAAGCACGTTGTCCTCATGTTGATGGGGGCAAGGGCCTCTACCCACAATCCTGGGCTGTGATTGCGGGGGTCTGTGGGCAGGGGCCTTTTAGAATCTGGAAGCCCCTTTAATAAGAGGGCCCCCAAATCCTGCCCCCATGTGAATGAGTATGGGGTACATTGTACCCCTACCCATTCACCAAAAAAGTATACAAAGTGGGTAAAGACACTACACCGGCCTACTGCTTAACAACTAGCTATTCTTCAAACAGAATTAAAATCAGCACATCCGAATTCAAATAGTTTCCAAAAATGTAGAATTTGTTTAAAAAGCAAATAAACAAACATTTTAACGCATTTCATCTAAATTTTGTTACTATTTCATTCAGAGATTCGGATACATCTTAATCTCTGTATAACCAAACATTTACCTGAATTTGTATTCAGACCAAAACTAATTGCACATGTCTAATACGTTTTCTGGCCTCCAGTTGGAACAGGTGAGTATATAAATTTCTTACTCTTGCAATCTGTATGTCAAGCGATGACTTACTCCCTGTGGATGGGTAGTGCCTGGCATCCCCCCTGGCGTCCCCCCTGTACTTCTAAAAGGCAGTGAGGTTGTAACATTCTTCCTTTACTCTCTGCTTGCTGACGCCCACATTCTAGGGCACATGACCATTACCATTATCATACCTCCAGCTTATACATTTCTATGCTATGATGAATTCCTCCACTATGGTTGTCCGCTGTTCAATGTATTAATAATATTATTTGATCACTGTCTGTTATGAACACTTCCATTTGCTTTTTTGGTGTTGTTGTTGTTGCATTGTACCGTATAACATGCCCTAAAAATTAGAGGCACCTCAATTACATGTTTACCACACCCTAGCATTCCTAGGGAGTTTATCTTATTCTATCTTACTTGTGGATGTTTTTTGTTATCCTATTTGCAAGCCTTAATAGTTCTTTCCTGCATTGACATTACATGTTTTCCTTTGTTGCTGTGTATTACCTCAGGGAATACCATTTGGGGTCTCAATCTGCCATTGATAATATGGCCACCCCTGCGACCTCTTATTCCTACTATGAGGGAGCTTTCATTTTGTGTTTTTTCACCTTTTTGGTGTGCTGGGGTTTATTACAGTTTAATTTTCTTTTGGGTGGCTTCTCCATTTCCACAACAGGTTATAACAAGTTAATATTTCCTGTACATTCATGGTTTTCTGTAGCGGGTCCAACTTCTCCTAAACTGAAGAGTGCAAAATCTGGTGCAGCTCAACATAGAAACCAATCAGCTCCATGTTTTATTGTCTATGTTTTAAAGTGCAAGTTCACCTTTACAGAAAATCTGTAAAGTGAACTTACACTGGAGCCCTTCCCATCGCACCTTGTTCGGCTAACCTAGAGTCCGGCGATCTCCCATTCTGACAGATGGTATTACCGCTTTAACGGTCTGGGATTTTAAATCTCCGCAGCTTTCTCTCCTTTTTGCCTGCGGTGACAGGACGGACGATGCGGATTCTAATTGGTCAGCGCCGCCCATGTGACGGCGCTGACCAATTGGAATGCTCCTATACGTACCTCCTGACGAGGTACGTTTAGGAGATTGAGACACACGGGATTTCTAAGCTCCGGACTGGTTGAATTGGCGACCCGATGTGTCAGTGCGGGTGATTTCTGGACTTCAGGTCAGCGAGACCAGGGGGATAAGGAGAGTGTCCAGTGTAAGTTCACCCTACAGATTTTTCTGTAAAGGTGAACTTGCCCATTAACTGAACAAGCTGAAGTTAGAAGCTGATTGGCTATTATGCACAGCTGCACCAGATTGTGCACTCTCCAGTTTTAGTAAATCAACCCCAATGAGTTAGCTTTCTTAATTGCCTATGCTTTTATACATTTTGCGTGTATATTTTTAAGTTACATGTTATGCAACTGGTACAGGTGTGCCACTGGTCTCGTCTGGTTACTCATGGTAACCCCATACTCCTCCTCCGGTGTTTCTGATTGTGGTCAGGTACCTGCATGGTGTTAAGTAGTGATTTACTACACTGTGGAGTTTATTTACTAAAGGCAAATCCATTGTGCGCTGCAATGGCACTTGGAAGTGCAGTAGCTGTAGACCTAAGGGGAAGATCTGAAATGAGGGGAAGCTCTGCTGATTTCTATAATCCAACCATTTGCCAGCAAAAATGCTGTTTTTTATTTTCCTTGCATGTCCCTCTCAGGTCTACAGTGACTGCACTTCCAAGTGCACTTGTAGTGCACAGCGGATTTGCATGTAGTAAATAAATAAACTTCATTATACTACTTTTGCCTTTTGTACTTTGGACCTTTCCTAGTGAATACCTACACGGTATACATTTTTGGCCCCCCTTTTCTTTCCTTTTTTTTTTTAAATTTTATTTCCCACTTTTTTCCTTACCACCCCCCTTTTATTATTCATCCTTCAACCTTCTGCTTTCTTCCACCTGACATATTTCCATCCCCTCCTTTTTTTGTATCTTTTTTTTTTTTATCTCACAGTAATGTCTTTGATTTTAATCTCTCTTAATACTCAGAGCCTCAATCAATCTCAAAAACAGATGAAAGCTTTCAGCTCTTTTCAGTCTCCACACACTGACGTGGTCTGCTAGCAGAAGACCCATTTTCAACAGAGCAAGGTTCCTAAGTACCTAAGCATGCTTCTAATCAGAGGTGTACTAAGGAGGGGGGCGGGGCGCCCCCGGGTACCACACACTGGGGGGTGTCAGACTGGCACCCCCCTCCGCGATTGTACTACACCCGCGGCGGCAGCGCCACGGGTTTAGACAGCGCCGCACTGACAGGCAGGGAGAGGCGAGCTAGTTACAGTGGCGAGGGGGAGGGGGTGTGCGGGGGGTGCAGGGTGACACCGCTGCACCTACCATCCCCTCCTCTCGCGGCCGCAGGCTGCCTGTCTGTGTGATCCCGGATGTCACACAGGCACAGAGCAGCAGAGTGAAGCCGCCTCCCCCTCCTCTCTATGTGTAAACAGGGGGAGGGGACCTGCGTCCATGTGCCTCTGCGCTGATCTGAGGTACTGAACGAGGGGGGGGGCTACACTGAACGAGGGGGGGCTACACTGAACGAGGGGGGGGTACACTGAACGAGGGGGGGTGGGGCTACACTGAACAAGGGGTGGGGCTACACTGAACGAGGAGGGGGCTACACTGAACGAGGGGGGGCTACACTGAACGAGGGGGGGGCTACACTGAACGAGGGGGGGGGCTACACTGAACGAGGGGGGGGGCTACACTGAACGAGGGGGGGGCTACACTGAACGAGGGGGGGGGGCTACACTGAACGAGGGGGGGGGCTACACTGAACGAGGGGGGGGGGGCTACACTGAACGAGGGGGGGGGCTACACTGAACGAGGGGGGGGCTACACTGAACGAGGGGGGGGGGCTACACTGAACGAGGGGGGGGGGGCTACACTGAACGAGGGGGGGGGGCTACACTGAACGAGGGGGGGCTACACTGAACGAGGGGGGGGCTACACTGAACGGGGGGGGGGGCATCTGCACTGAACGGGGGGGGGATCTGCACTGAACGGGGGGGATCTGCACTGAACGGGGGGGGCATCTGCACTGAACGGGGGGGGCATCTGCACTGAACGGGGGGGGAGCATCTGCACTGAACGGGGGGGCGTCTGCACTAAAGGGATGGATACACTGAAGGGGGGCCTGCGCTGAAGGGGGTCCAGAGCTGCAGGGTGCTGTTATGTAAAGGGGCCCAGAGGTGCAGGGGGCTGTGTAATGTAAAGGGGCCCAGAGATTCAGGGTGCAGTGTAATGTAAAGGGGTCCAGAGGTGCAGGGTGCTGTGTAATGTAAAGGGGCCCAGAGGTGCAGGGAGCTGTGTAATGTAAAGGGGTCCAGAAGGGCAGGGTGCTGTGTAATGTAAAGGGGCGCAGGGTGCTGTGTAATGGGGCCCAGAGGCGCAGGGTGCTGTGTAATGTAAAGGGTCCCAGAGGCGCAGGGTGCTGTGTAATGTATAGGGTCCCGAGGCGCAGGGTGCAGTGTAATGTAAAGGCAGCGTCGCGGGTTTAGGCAGCGCCGCACTGACAGGCAGGGAGATGCGAGCTAGTTACAGTGGCGAGGGGGAGGGGGTGTGCGGGGGGGTGCAGGGTGACACCGCTGCACCTACCATCCCCTCCTTTCCTCTTGCGGCCATGGGCTGCCTGTCTGTGTGATCCCGGATGTCACAACAGGCACAGAGCAGCAGAGTGAAGTTGCCTCCCCCTCCTCTCTGTTTATGTGTTAACAGGGGGAGGGGACCTGCATCCATGTGCCGCTGCGCTGATCTAAGGTACTGAGCGGGGGGGCTTCACTGAGCGAGGGGGCGTCTGCACTGAGCGGGGGGGCTACACTGAACGAGGGGGCGTCTGCACTGAACGGGGGGGGCTACACTGAACGAGGGGGCGTCTGCACTGAACAAGGGGGGCTACACTGAACGAGGGGGCGTCTGCAGTGAACAAGGGGGGGCTACACTGAATGGGGGGCTGCATTGAAGGGATGGATACACTGAAGGGGGTCTGTGTATCATGCAGGGGGTCCAGAGCTGCAGGGTGCTGTGTTATGTAAAGGGGCCCAGAGGTGCAGGGAGCTGTGTAATGTAAAGGGGCCCAGAGGCGCAGGGTGCTGTGTAATGTAAAGGGTCCCAGAGGCGCAGGGGACTGTGTAATGTAAAGGGTCCCAGAGGTGCAGGGGACTGTGTAATGTAAAGGGGTCCAGAAGGGCAGGGTGCTGTGTAATGTAATGGGGCCCAGAGGCGCAGGGTGCTGTGTAATGTAATGGGGCCCAGAGGCGCAGGGTGCTGTGTAATGTAATGGGGCCCAGAGGCGCAGGGGGATGTGTAATGTAAATGGGTGCAGGGGACTGTGTAATGTAAAGGGGCCCAGAGATGCAGAGTGCTTTGTAATGTAAAGGGGCCCAGAGGTGCAGCGGACTGTGTAATGTAAAGGGGCCCAGAGGTGCAGGGGACTGTGTAATGTAAAGGGGCCCAGAGATGCAGGGGGCTGTGTAATGTAAAGGGGTGCAGGGGGTTGTATAATGTAAAGGGGTCCAGAGGTGCAGGGTGCTGTGTAATGTAAAGGGGTCCAGAGATGCGGGGTGCGGTGTAATGTAAAGGGGTCTAGAGGTGCAGATGTGGAGAGGGGGTACACAGTAGTGACAAAGAGATATTGAAGGATGCAGAGGTATGCCGGGGGCACAGTGGGGGGTTTTTACATTTTAATGTGGGGGGGGGGTGCCAGATATAGGATCCGCCCCAGGTGCCAAATGCTCTAGGTACGCCCCTGCTTCTAATCCTCAATTTTATGCAGCTTCTAGGAGTACGTACAGCGGGGAGTCTTAATAGCTTTTTTGAATCTCGGTAACAAAGAAATCGCTGGTCCTGAGGGCAGGTACATAATTGTTTTGGGCTCTATCCATGATTCCCCTATAATGTTTGCCACCTATTATGCCCCTGATTCTAGCCAACTAGTTTTTTATTTTACACTTTTTTGTGTGCCCGTGTCAAAGGCTCTGTCAGAACACAGAATAATAGCCGCAGAAGAATCCCTGTTTCCCGAATGCCTAGAAGAAGAGGAGCGTTAGCGCATGCTAACGTGCAAACACATATGCGCATGTGCGGAAATGCAACCATGCGTATGCGCGCCACATTCTGTGTCAAATAAGGATGGCAAATGGCCTATTTAAGCTGGATCCCCACCCAGGATCAGTGCTGTCTCATCTACAGCATTCTGTGAGTATCCTGTTTCCAGTTACCAAGTATTGATCCGGCTTGTTTCTGACTATTCCTGTTTTCCACCTGCATCGACCCTGGCTTGTCCTTTAACCATTCTCCTGCCTCCGCATCTGTACTTGATCTGATCATTTTGTGTATGACCCGGCTTGTCTGACTCTGCTTAAGTTCCAGACCCTCCAGAACTACCAAGTTGCTTGCACCTGTCCAGCTAACTTTGGGATCTGCTCTTCGGCTAAGTACCAACCTGTTCCTGCCCATGGAGACCCGCTGCCATCTGGTGAACTACTGGATCAGCAGCCCAACAGCAAGCACGTTTAACCCGCACTCGTGTGACTCTGCACTACCTGTATACACTACCAGGGGCCCGAGTCATAGGTGCAAGAGAGGCCTTCCTCTGCATAACCAGGATCTAACCACCAGGTACGAGACAGCCCGACTCACACATAAGGGTGTCCTGGCATTGTGCAGAGACTCCAACTTGCCTGTTTATTCTCACGAGGACCGCCATGACCCACTAAACCCTGTAGTCCCTTTGGGGGACATCTCTGTTGCAAGGCAATTCCGGTATTTATTGTCTAAATATAACATAAAGGATACCAGGAGATAAAAGCATCCTTCCACTATTCCTACACATTTTACTTCCACCCTTACAACCTGTTCTCTTATATATTTCTATAGCACACCTTCTTACCCCAAGTAGCTAACCATTTCATTTTTCTAATAATGATGCAGTGGGTATAAGGCTCAGCTTCACCTCACTCCCTCTATCAGGTGAGACACTCTGCTCTCAGATCCGACCACGGTTTTGGAGATAGACGTTTCCCTGAAGGATTTTTTTTAAACTAAATGATCCATCAGTCACCTTCTTTTGTGGGAAGCTCATAAGCCTACCATATGTGGCAGGCTTATCCAATTGGTCTTGCAATGTAAGAGATCTAGATAAGTCGGTATTAAACAGCTGGAAGGTGAACTCTCTCAAGCCTCTCAAACCTTTCAGAATGACCTTTAAACTAGTCTATCTTCTGAATTGAATCTCTGCCTTATGCATTCAGGCATTTTGCTGATCAACAAATCTGCTGGACACAACATTGCTTTTATCTAAAAGGTGACAAACATGTACCCTTTTGGCTACAGACTCTGGAATACAACTATAGCTCACATACTGATCTAACTGCACTCTACTGATGGTAACCTTATGACTAATACAGTTGATGTGTTGCGTATTTTTCAAGACAATTTACAAACCTTATAGCACTATGGGGTCCAAAATCCACAATTAAATTTTTTACAGGCCTTGCCCTTCCTAAATTTTCGGACTATTTGTATCAGTCTATAAATGTAGAGATAACTTTGCAAGAAGTGCAACAAGTGATAAAGTTGTTGAAACTTGCCAAGAAATCAAAACCTGATGGCTTCATAGGACCTTACTATCGGCAGTTCCTAGATCTTTTAACACATTATCTTACTAGACTGTTCAGCAAACTTAGAGACGGTCTGGGTATAGACTGGTTGAGATCTACAGTTTGTATGATTCCTAAAGCTGGGATGGACCACTCTTCTTGGTCTAACTATCACACTATTTCTTTGATAAATAGGAAGGCCAGTAGGCTGGCCTGAAATTATGGGAGGAGCCCGAGGGGTACTTAAGCAGACCATCCACGATGGTCAGCGTCGGCTCTAGTGCGCGGTAATACGACGTCACCAGCCCGACACTGCTCAACTCACATCGTCCGTGAAGTTGCGCTCGTGCTTTCGAGATCCCTCGCAGTCGTCCATCAATCGTGTCATCGCTCGTTGTCGCAGGTAGGACTGGTTGTTACCGTTCGAACGAATCGTAGCTCCGGTTTACGTTCTCCTTTTACAGGTCATACGCCTCACAGGTTCACTTGTCTCTCTCTGCATGCATTTGTATTTGTCTGCCCAGACCAGTTACCGTTCGAACCCAGTCGCATCCTCG
Organism: Rana muscosa; assembly: GCA_029206835.1. NCBI lineage: Eukaryota > Metazoa > Chordata > Amphibia > Anura > Ranidae > Rana > Rana muscosa. The sequence goes on from CM055122.1 coordinate 419,320,079, forward strand.
TTCGATTCGTATCAGCCCGCCACACGACATAACGTCTCGTAGAGCTTACCCTCTAGGCTACGAATCATACGAACAGCACACAAGCTACGTCATATAAGTCGTTCATACGATGCATGGTCGCCAAACCGGCGTCCCACCCATCGTAATCCCATCTACTGACGCCCTACACCTCCTACGGTACACTCACTTCACCTAACTGATGCCCCACACCTCTTACTACATACAACGCACACCAACAGCCGGTCCGAATCTAGTCTCAAAACATCGGCACTACAGTTTGGACCCTTGGCAATCACAAGCCCCTTCAACTACAAAACACCATTCAGTCGATCCGAGTCCAGTCGTATCTCCGGCGCTACGATTCGGATCCGGCGCATCAAAACCCCCTCCTCACGTCGCAGCCATAAACCGATCCGAATCCAGTCGTAGCATCGGCTCAAAGATTTGGATCCTTGGCAAACACAATCGATCCGAGTCCAGTCGCACCACCGGCTCAATCGACTCGGATCTTTAGCAACAAACCTCTCTAATCGATCCGAATCCAGTCGTAGCGTCGGCTCAAAGATTCAGATTCTCGGCAAACACGATCGATCAGAGTCCAGTCGCACCACCGGCTCAACGACTCAGTTTCCAGCACTACAGTCCCCTCCAACCGATCCGAACCCAGTCATAGCATCGGCTCAGATGATTCAGATCACCGGCAATACGAAGTGCTGGTTCGTTACCAGTTGCATTAACGTCACGATTACGTACGAACCATTCCCCAAACCTCACAAAAAAAAAAAAAAAAAGGGATTTTCATCATCAAGCATTACATACACGTCTTACTCCAGCTTCATCACGGACGGTCATTCCTACATACTCACAATTCACAAACTTTTTTTTTTTTCTCTCGCCTTCTCAGTAAGGCTGCTTTCCTCGCAATTGCTGCGAGCATTCCACAAGTGGTTCAAATAAGCCACTCATCATATCCAGTAGCAACACGGCTACTCTCCTTTTTGCTCTGTCACTTTCCCCATACAGGTCAGTTTGAGTTTCAGTTGGTCCACTCTGCACCAGGTTTGGACAGTATTCCCCTCAGGTAAAAAAAAAAAAGTATTTTAACCACTTGACCACTGGGCACTTAAACCCCCTTAATAACCAGACCAATTTTCAGCTTTCGGTGCTCTCACATTTTGAATGACAATTACTCAGTCATACAACACTGTACCCATATGAATTTTTTTGTCCTTTTTTCACACAAATAGAGCTTTCTTTTGGTGGTATTTAATCACTGTTGGGTTTTTTATTTTTTGCGCTATAAGAGAAAAAAGACTGAAAGTTATAAAATTTTGCAAATTACTATTTTTTCTTCATACATTTTGGCCAAAATTTATACTGCTACATATCTTTGGTAAAAATAAGTACAAATTGGTGCATATTATTTGGTCTTTGTGAAAGTTATAGAGTCCACAAGCTATGGTGCCAATATCTGAAAATTGATCACACCTGAAGTACTGACGGCCTATCTCATTTCTTGAGACCCCAACATGCCAGAAAAGTACAAATACCCCCCAAATGACCCCTTTTTGGAAAGAAGACATTCCAAGGTATTCAGAAAGAGGCATTGTGAGTTTTTTGAAGTTGTCATTTTTTCCCACAATTCTTTGCAAAATCAAGATTTTTTTTTTCTCTTTTTTTTTTTTTTCACAAAATTGTCATATTAGCAGGTTATTTCTCACACACAGCATATGCATACCACAAATTACACCCCAAAACACATTCTGCTATTCCTCCAGAGTATGGCGATACCACATGTGTGAGACTTTTACACAGCGTGGCCACATACAGAGGCTCAACATGCAGGGAGCCCCTTCAGGCGTTCTGGAGCACCGAGGCCAATTCTGACATTTCTCACCTACATGTAAAAATCATCATTTTATTTGCTATAAAATTACATAGAACCCCAAAACATTATATATTTTTTTAGCAAAGACCTTAGAGAATATAATGGTGGTTGTTGCAACTTTTTATCTCGCACGATATTTGCGCAGCAATTTTTTTAACGCGTTTTTTACGGAAAAAAAATGTTTTGTGCTTAAAAAAAAAGAAAAACAGTAAAGTTAGCCCAATGTTTTTGCATAATGTGAAAGATGAAGTTACGCTGAGTAAATAGAAACCTAACATGTCACCCTTAAAAATTGCACACGCTTGTGGAATGGCGCCAAACTTTGCTACTTAAAAATCCCCATAGGCGACGCTTTAAATATTTTTACTGGTTACATGTTTTTGAGTTAGAGAGGAGGTCTAGGGCCAAAATGATTGCTCTCGCTCTAACGTTCGCAGAGATACCTCACATGTGTGGTTTGAAAACCGTTTTCATATGTGGGCGGGACTTGCGTATGCGTTCGCTTCTGTATGCGAGCTCACGGGGACAGGGGCGCTTTAAAAAAAAAAATATTTTTTTTTATTGTTCATTTTACTTTATTTTAGTTTGCCATGTTTTTCCGCCCCAAATTTTTTTTTTATCACTTTTATACCTATTACAAGGAACGTAAACATCCCTTGTAATAGGAATATGGCATGACAGGTCCTCTTTACAGTGAGATATGGGGTCAATAAGACCCCACATCTCACCTCTAGGCTGGGAAGCCTGAAAAAAAAACAAAAAAAAACAAAAAAAAACAACAATCCTGGCTTTGATCGTAGCGGTGAGTCGGTAGAAGCACCGGAGGGCGGCGGGGGGGGGGGGACACATTCCCTCTCGCCTCCCGTAAGAATGATCAAGCGGCGGAACAGCCACTATGATTGTTGTTATGGTGTAGGGAATCGCCGGCTGAAAAAGCTAATATCTGAATGATGCCTGTAGCTGCAAGCATCATTCAGATATCCCCGCACAAAGTCAAGGACGTCATCTGACGGCCGGCGGGCGGGAAGTGGTTATTGCGGAGTGTGGCGGGGCATTGCGGAGTGTGGCGGGGCATTGCGGAGTGTGGCGGGGCATTGCGGAGTGTGGCGGGGCATTGCGGAGTGTGGCGGGGCATTGCGGAGTGTGGCGGGGCATTGCGGAGTGTGGCGGGGCATTGCGGAGTGTGGCGGGGCATTGCGGAGTGTGGCGGGGCATTGGCAGGAGTGTGGCGCCAGAGCATTGGCAGGGTATTGCGCCAGAGCATTGGCAGGGTATTGTGCCAGAGCATTGCGCCAGGGTATTGCGCCAGAGCATTGGCAGGGTATTGCGCCAGAGCATTGCGCCAAAGCATTGGCAGGGTATTGCGCCAGAGCATTGGCAGGGTGTATTGCAGGGTATTGCGCAGGGATGGCTTTGCAGGGATGGATGGATGGCTTGATCTGTGACTGCAATTGTCACAGATCCAGCCCACAGTGCTGCTGCTGCCATCCGCTCTCTCCCCCTCCCCTCTCGCACTGTACCGATCGGTACAGAGAGGGGAGAGAGGAACCGGCGTCATCACATGATGCCGGTCTGTTTACAAGTGATTGCTCCGTCATTTGACGGTGCGATCACGTGGTAAACGGCCGCTATCAGAGGCGATTTACCGCGATTCGTGATCGCGATTCGGAGTTTCCCGTGTGCGCGCCCCAGGGGGCGCGCGGGGGCGCGATTCTGGGAGGACGTTATATAACGTCCTCCCAGAGTTAAGCAACCACCTTGTCGACGTTATTTGTCGGCAGGTGGTTGCTAAGTGGTTAAACCTCTTCACCAGGGAGCTAGCTACTGCTCCAAAAACAGCTCTCTGCATCCACCCTTTCCAAATAAGAATATTTCTATGTCACCTTACTACAGGTTTCCGGTCGACCCACTTCTCGACCTCAACTGAGACTTCGCTACTAGGGCACAAGACAGGTGCGTAAATGCAAGGCTCCCCCTTGCTTTCTCCTCGCACCCTTTCACGACACATTGTTCTTCACATACACAATTTGACTTGCTCACGAGGCGTTAGTAACTGTCACATACTGTACCTCTGTGCACTTCACTCTGTTTTCGAAGAGCGATCCGAGATCCTTCACCACGCAGACAAGGTTGCCTAACATCCACCTTGCCGGCAGTGCAAGTGTTAGCAGACCGAGCACACGTCAACAAACTACAGATTGTAACATTCCTACTTAGAATACCAGACTTCAGCTACCCGCCCCAGTACGCCCTGGGGGCTCTGGTTCGTTAGTCTGTGCCGAGCACAGATGGCACCTGAGCTATCTGTTACCTAGCCAGTCACCTCCTGGCTCACCTCAGTTGCAACGCATTCTTTTGAGTTTTCCAAATTACACTCAACAGCGCTCGTACGCAAACTAACTGTCATCTACGCCTATCGCTCCTTGTCCTGTCCACCCTGCTTTCCTTCTTCCTCCCCGTTTTCTAAACCTTTCTATCCCCTCCAACCTTGCATCGTATTCTAAAACATATGCATTCCCCTCCTTCTAGCCGATGCCATGTCGCAGGCTGACAGCAAAGACTTTGCCTCCGCCCCACCATCACCCCTCGCGGGTTCAGCGGACGGCTCTACACAGTCTCCCAGGGCTTGGACCATCCCCAGGCTCACGGCCGAACTACGACGTAGGGGCATTCCCTACCCTGCCACAGCCAGGAAAGCTGAGCTGTTTAGGCTGCTGTTCCCACCACCAGCGGCAGCTCTACCAGATACACAAGCGTCTCTGCAGTCGATATCCTCTGCTATTACCCAGCTGCACGACTTGGTGACCTCGCTAGCAACTTCAGTCACTGATGTTCAGACTAGAGTAGGGGCCCTGGAAACACGACCAGCTACGCCCCAATCAGCCCTAGTCTCCACGTTCGTCGCCGTACCCCCACTTATAGGTACGCCCGATGTTTGCACCACTATCTTTCCTTCGCACCTTGTCCCAGCGGGCATCAGGAAGGACATCCTGGACGGCAAGGACGTAAACCTAGCGTCCTTACTCATTTCCGTACAGGACATGACAGAGAACAAGTCATATTCCTGGGGGGATGTCTCAGTTGTTCTAAAGGCCAAGGATCCCAGGCTCAATTGCAAACTCTCGGTGACAGAGTTCGTATTAGCCTTTGGGATGTTTAGAGATGTGATATGCTCCGCCAACCCCAACAGGAGGGAAGAACTAAATCTATACCTCCACGCAGTAGTGGATCTAGGCCACAAATACGGTGGGTGCTCATTCTATGATTACCACCACTCCTATTCAGCAAAAGCAGCAGCCAGACTGTCACAGTTTCAGCTCAACACCAACTGGAGCACTATAGACACAGAACTGTTCTGCCGCCACTTCGCGGGCCTTCGCTCCCCACTCTGTACAATCTGTCAATCTGCCACCTACACGGCTAATTGGTGCTCCGAGCTGAGTGGCCGACGTCACCCTAGCTTCCCTTCCACCTCCAATGCACCTCATAATTTACCAACAGCCACACAGTCATCCCAGTCAGACAGGCTAGGACGTCCAATTCGAGCAATGGGGGGTGCAGCCATCTGCAACAACAATTTTAAGGGTTGCTTTTACCCCCACTACAAACTTCTGCACATCTGCCTCCTGTGCCAGAAGGCTCACCCAAAGAGTGCCTGCAGCATCAAGCAGCAGAGTCCATCCTGACTAGGCCGCTTGCACGACGGGTGGCTCGGCTTCTATCTCTCCTCACACCCAACCCCCTCTCTAGCAGCCTTCCTAGTGCAGGGGTTCACTACAGGGTTCCACACCGGACTCATCACACTACCCGACTCTACACACGAGTGTAAAAACCTGCTCTCGGCAGCCTCCGACGAAGAAGCCATCACCACCCTACTACAGGTCAAATTGGACCGGGCGTATATGATCGGCCCCTTTTCACAGTCACCCTTCACAGTATGGAGAGTCAGCCCTATTGGACTTGTCAAGGGCAAGTTTTCTAATAAACTTTGATTAATCTACGACTTGTCCGCGCCTCATTCCTCCAACATACCCAGTTTAAACTCCCTCATTCCCTCAGAGGAGTTCTCTCTAAAATATTCCTCTGTTGACTTAGCTATCCAACCAATCATAAAAACAGGGGTTGGGGCCTGGCTATCCAAAGCCGACATCTTAGATGCCTTTTAAATTGCTACCCATTGAACCATACCTATGGCGGTGGCACGGGATAAAATGGAAGGGTTTATACTACTTCGCAACCAAGCTGACCTTCGGCTCCAAAAGTAGTCCCTGGCTCTTTGACACATTTGCTCAATCCCTATTCTGGATTCTCTCACACCATGCACGTTGTCAGAAGGTAATCTATTACCTAGATGATTTCCTACTCATCGAGACACCTAGCAAGCCCCCAGTAGACCTAGAAAATCTAAGAGGTCTTTAAAAACCTCAACGTGCCCATAGCCGAGAAGAAAGTAGAAGGCCCGGCACAGTTCATCACCTTCCTGGGAGTCAATATAGACACTCGCGCCATGCAGGCCAGCCTACCTCTTGATAAATTGACCCGCATCAGGACAGTCGTCCATACGTTTACCGTCACACGAGGGTGCACTAAGAGACAGCTACAATCCCTACTGGGCATGCTCAACTTCGCAATGAGAATCATCCCTCAAGGGCGATCCTTTATCTCACGCCTTTTAGTGTTCCTTTCCCAGGCACAAAACCCTGACCAAGTCATTAAGCTAGACGCCGCCGCTATAGCGGATCTGGCCATGTGGGATCAATTCCTTGAGAACTGGAATGGTAGATCCATGTTCATTCCTTCAGCATCCCCTTTCGTCTCCACAGATAATCACTGACGCAGCAGCTTCCACAGGCTTTGCTGCAATTTTTGCCCATCATTGGTTTGCGGGGCCCTAGCCGTCAGAAATACTCGCAATTACCGGGTTTAGTCAGTCCTGCTCTCTGTTTGAGATCTACCCCATAGTCGCTGCAGCTCAAGTATGGGGCAGCACTTGGGCGGGACAGACCGTCACGTTTGCCACAGATAATCAGGCCACAGCCACAATCATTAACAAAGGCAGGTCCAAATCATTGGCCATCATGTCCTTCCTGCGCAGGCTGGTGCTACTTTCCCTACAACATCAGTTCAATATCCTCTGAGTCCACATCCCTGGTTATTGCAATGCCTCGGCCGACGCACTATCCCACTTTAACTATGCCACGTTCTTTTCACAGGAGCCCGGAGCCGACTCGTCCATGTCCTGCATCCCACATTGGTCGCAACTAACCCTGGATTGAGACAGCACCTCCAGGGCGCTACCTCCCTCATCAATGCATCCTTGTCACCCAATACACTAAAGGCCTACCGTTCCGCCTGGAAGACCTACAACAGATTCCTAGCCGCTAACCCCGGGGCGCTTTCAGGAAACCTCAGCCATATCTTGGCCTTCATTTCCTACTGTCACACTCAGCTCACGTTGTCACACAATACCATCAGACTGTATTTAGCCGGCATCCAGCATTTTATATCCCTACAAGACCCGACCACACCTTCCTTGTTCTCCGCTCATGCGGTCAAAGCCATACTACGCGGCATCCACAAGCAGCAACCGCACACCAGTATCAAACGTTTACCAGTGACCAGCTCCATATTTCGGGGCATGTCTGCTATCCTTTCACGTTCTCCCTTCGGTTTACGGCCTAGCCTGGTTATCCAAGCAGCCATTTACCTAGCCTTTTACGGTTTTCTACGACCCAGCGAGTTTACTGTCACCAGCCCTAACTGCCAAGTACTACGCAGGCACCACCTGACTCGCCACCAGAGTCATTTCATCCTACACCTGACGGTATCAGAAATGCAACAATCCGGTCCCAGAATAGACATCAAACTTTTTCAGACGCATAATGCCTGGTGCCCCGTGGCCGTTCTGGATCAATTAGTAACTCTACTGTCCGACCTACCCGGGGACAGCCCTCTACTACCTTTCCCAACTGAACCCCTAAGCGGGAACCAGTTCATCAGCCATGTCAGAACGCTTCTGTGCATCTTAGGCCTTGACCCGGGACATTACTCTGGACATTCTTTCCGCATAGGAGCAGCCTCAGCAGCATCGCGAAACGGAGTCCCGGACCACGTAATCAAGACGATGGGCAGATGGAAATCCACGTGTTTTGCCCGATACGTCCCCAATCCTCAAACGGAAATATCATGAGCCTTTAACAGTCTCGCTCTGTAGTTATTTACCTTACACAATTAAACAATTCCTTCCCTAACCTTGTGATTTTTGGCCCCTTCTTTTGGCATACCGTCCAGCAGGCCAGGCCACACTTCAGGTCTTATTTGTGTTGTTAGTCTTGTAGCGTGTTTATGTGATCCATATCTCTTCAGACAGAGGGCTCCAACCATAAATAGGAAGGCCAGTATGCTGGCCTGAAATTATGGGAGGAGCCAGAGGGGGTACTTAAGCAGACCATCCACGATGGTCAGCGTCGGCTCTAGTGCGCGGTACCCACCCACCCATATCCCCTTTTTAGAGAACTCCGCTCTAAACAATTCTCAACAGAATTATTCATCATTTCTATCTTAAGGTATGGCCCCTTCTCTTGGCATACCGTCCAGCAGGCCAGGCCACACTTCAGGTCTTATTTGTGTTGTTAGTCTTGTAGCATGTTTATGTGATCCATATCTCTTCAGACACAGGGCTCCGACCATAAATATAGATATCAAACTTTTGGCCAAAATCCTAATTTCCAGAGTGAATCTGGAGTTAACTGGACTTATTTCTAAGACCCAGGGAGGGTTCATCCCTGAGCAACAGGCTTTCGTAGGATTTTACTTTTGCATATAGCCAGACAAAGGAACTGTCAAATGATGCTTCTTTCTGTTAATATCAGTAAAGCTTTTGATTCTCTGGTTAAGTTGGGATTATCTACAATTTGCCCTACAATGCTGGGGTTTGGCCCACACTTTCTCACTTGGATTAGGATGCTTTATAGTTTTTATAGATTCTGTCACATTTATGTTGATTTATTGCACTAATGTGACAAAAATTGTTGTATACATAGTGTAGTCTACACCACTGTGATTCTACCTAGCCAAGAGATGGTATTTTTTTATTTATTTTTTTGGTGTTCTCCCTTATATCGCCGCTTAACCTGTCCCCCAGGACTTTTTCATGGTCCTCATTTGATTTGTTATGTTATTTCAATTTTTTTACAATTATAATCCTTTTTTTCTGTTCTTTTCAGGTGCCTCTTTAACAGATTATATTTTTCTTAAAGTCTACAGTACTATGACTTAGATGACATTTTTTTTTTGCACAGGTTTTAGTAAGGAAACGGGAAAATTTAAATATAATTTTTTTTTTCCTTCTCGGGGGATATTATACAGCTTACAGTTTAAAGATTACATAGCTGTGTTGCTCATTGACCTTTTTCTAAAATTTTCTTTTAGGGCGCCCTGCCGAGGGTTGGCACACATGTGCCTCGGCCTCTCCCTTGAAGACCAATAGGCCTCTGAGGGACAGGTTGTCTGAGCCCCTAGGGCCAGACTGTATTTTTCTTGGTTACAAGGCTTCGGAAGGTTGTCTCCCCTCCCGGACCCTGGTTTATATGCTAGGAGACTTTCTTTTCTTCCTTTTTTTTTTTTTTCCAATCTTTTCTCTTTCATTCTTTCCTTTTTTCTTCTCACATTATTTTACATATCATTTACTGTACATGCCTAACTTGTTTTTGCATCATAGATTTTTTTATTATCATTCTCACATTTGTCTTGGAGCGGCTTACTGTCCTACGAAGGGAGTTCCTGAGACTATATCTAGATGGAAGACTTTTGAGGGTGAGTGGGGATGACTGCGATAGGTGCATCCTTCTTGGCTTTCATGGCTAACACCACACAATCTACTCTTAAACTTGCATCACATAATATTCAGGGGCTGAACTCTCCAACTAAAAGACGTAAAATCCTAGACCACTATAAATCTAAAAAAATAGATGTTCTCCTACTTCAGGAGACTCGCTTTCCCATGCGGTATAGCCCCAAATATATACATCCACATTACCCACAATTCTACTTAGCCAAAGCTGAAACTAAAACCAAGGGTGTAGCCATTCTTTTCTCTAAGCATTGTAATTTTGTGAAGACTTTTGAATACATTGATATGTAGGGAAGATTTATTTTAATAAAGGGAACCTTGGAGGGGCACCTTTACTCCTTGGTGTCCTACTATGCCCCAAATAAGGGACAAGCTGCCTTTTTTAAAGTACTAATAAATACACTTAACCCTATGCTGGAAGGCACGATAATATTTGGAGGTGACTCTAAAGTTGCTTTTGATCAGGTCTTGGCTAAATCCAAACCCCCTAAAGCCCAATTATCTCGACCAACTAGAGAGTCTTAAAATAGCCAAATTACTTTAAACATATAATCTAACAGACACTTGGAGGGAGATGAATCCTACAAAACGTGATTTTACACATTTTTCGCATCCGCATAATACATATGCTAGAATTGATCATATCTTGACACCAGTGCCTGTTCTCCCTTTTTATCATAAGTGCCCATATCAAAGATACAACACTTTCGGATCATTCCTCAGTAATTGTATCCTTGCGCTCCAATGCTCTTAACAGAACAAGGGGTACTTGGAGACTCAATGATTCCATCCTTTCTGACCCAGTTAAGGTTGAGGAGATTAATGAAGCCCTGTTAGAATATTTCTCTCTCAATAAAAGCAAAGACACCTCTGCTGAGGTGCTTTGGGCAGCTCACAAGGCCTTCATTCGAGGTAAATTTATACAGTTAGCAACGCAATTTAAAAGGGAGGGAAAGGCTAATATAGAACGTTTGGAGAAGGAATATGATTCCCTCAGAGCCATCCACAAAAAGGATCCCTCCAAGGTATCCACTGCCCTTATAGACAAAACTAAACTAGAGCTTAATTTGATCCTCACTACACGAGCTGAAAAAGCAATCCGTTGGTCTAGCAATACATTTTATGTACACGCTAATAAAATAGGGCCACTGCTTGCCCATAAACTTTCTCCCAGAATAAGGGTCAATTCTATACTCAAAATTAGAATTTCAGGTCAATCCCCCACAGGTAACCCTGTCAAGATTCTTGAAGCTTTCCATAAATTATTTTCTAACCTTTTATAAATCCCCTACTCAAATCAACAAAGGCTCATTTTCCAGATTTCTTGATGACCTCCCCATTCCAACACTTCACACCTCACACAGAGATCTACTAGAATCAGCGTTTACCGTGGAGGAGGTTACAGAAGTCATTAGGAATCTCAAATCAGGCTCAGCTCCAGGACCTGACAGATTATCCATTCCGTATTACAAGGCCTTTGCTGATATTCTGGCTCCACACCTAGCAACATTTTTTTAACACTAAAACATCGGGAGAACCATTAGATATCCACCTCAATACAGCGTTTATAACTCTTATTCCTAAACCAGATAAGAATCCTGAAGAAATATCCAATTATCGTCCAATTTCTTTAATAAATAATGATGTTAAGATCATGACAAAAATTATGGCCAACCGCTTAGCTTCCTTCATCAAAACATACATACATTAGGACCAAGTAGGTTTTATCCCGGATAGGCAGGGCCCCGATCAAATAAGAAGGGCCATAGATGTAATTTCTATGCTACAATCTAATTGGGAGGGGGGAGCGAGACAACAGGGGTTTCTTTTAGCCTTAGATCTCCAGAAGGCTATTGATTCGGTTTTGTGGCCTTATTTATTCTCCCTAATGGAAAGATGGGGCTTCGGAGATCGTTTCTTGGGTCTCTTACGTTCCCTATACTCTTCTCCTAAGGCGCAAATTCGCCTACAAGGGAATTATTCTAAACCATTTAACATAGCTAGAGGAACTAGACAAGGGTACCCTCTTTCCCCTAATCATTTTTGCGATAGCCATCGAAACTTTAGCTATTGCTATACGCCATAACCCAAACATTCAGGGGGTCACCTGTGGAGACCAAATACATAAATGTGGTTTATTTGCTGACGACATTCTCTTATTTATCATATCCCCTTTAATCTCACTACCTAACATTTGCAAGGTCCTGAACAATTTTTCCAGGCCTAAGAGTTAATTATACTAAATCGCAAGCCCTGAACGTCTCGCTCCCTCTCTCTGTTTCTTCATTGAAACAGTCATTTAATTTATTTATTTTTTATTTATTTTTTTCTTATAAAACATTTCCAAATGTTTTAGCTGATGCATAATGAGAGATTTTTAATTTTTAAGAGACTATTAAAAAGATGAATATTTAAACATATTCCAAAATTGTGTGTTATGGAGATTGCATGTCCAATAGTTCATCCATAAGTTTATGGATATAGCACAGAATATATACCATACATAAAATATTGTCCCAGCACAAATTATTCTATGCTTTACATACAATATAATAAGCTATTTGTTAACGGGTATAACAAAAAATTCCCATAAAAGGGCACATATATTTCTGAAAAGTAATCATCCTGAACATAGTATACACTATCATACTGTAAGCATTACTTACAAAAATTTAGTTTAGTAAAAGACAGTTCTGGTATGTCACCCTATCTCTGCATTATGGACTGTTTTAACCACTTTGCATCCGGGCCAGTTCTCACTCTTCCCTCCTGCATGTAAAAATCTACTTTTTTTTGCTAGAAAATTACTTGGAACCCCTAAACGTTTTATATATATTTTTAGCAGAGGCTCTATAGAACAAAATTATGGGTTTTGCAATTTTTTTAGGTCACACGGTATTTGCGCAGTGTTTTTTTTAACAATAATTTTTTTGGGGAAAAAAATAATACAATTTAATGAATTTTAAATAAACCAGAACACAATATTTACCCCAATTTTTTTGTATAATGTGAAAGATTGGTATGCAGAGTAATTACATACCTAACATGTCATGATTTAAAATTGCGTCTGCCTGTGGAATGGTGGCAAAACAATGGTGCTTAAAATTGTCCATAGGCAACCCTTTAAACGCCTTTACAGGTTACCAGTTTAGAATTACACATGATATCTGGTGCTATAATTATTGCTCTCGCCCTGACGTTCGCGACAATACCTCATATGTGTGGTGCGATCACCATTTGCATATGCGCGTGGAGTAACGTATGCATTTACATTTGTGTGTTGGCATTGGTGTGCTTTAAAAAAAAAAAGTGCTTTGTTTTGTTAACACTTTTTTTTTTTTTTTTTTTTCGGATTAACTTTATTGCTATCAAAAGGGATTAACAACATCCCTTGTTACAGCATTGGCTGTAACAGGTCCTCTATTAGACTCCAAATCTCTTCTCTAGTGGAGTCGATCAGACACAGATTGGTCTGATCGACTGCTTTCCTGGCTGCTAACTCCCAGGTAAACAAAGAGGGGTGGGTCCATGACAGCCTGGGCTCAGAGGAAGCGGGTTGATTTATGCTGATGACCATTGTGACCCTGAAAATTGAGGGCATCTAATGGAGAAAAAGTACTTGGGGGGGGGGGGGCAGCTTCAGATTGAAAGTAAATTTTGCAGCAAAAGCTTTTTTTTTTTTTCTTTTTTTTTTTTTTCCTCTTTTAATGGGCTGTTCATGTTTTATGCTTGGAGTCCTGCTTTAACTGCTGTATTTGACAGTACTTGTAATATAGGAAAGGAATATTTACAAACTCACAATAGCCTAATATACATGTAGAGAGGCATCAGAGAATACTCCCTTGGAAATCTATGCAAATAACCCTTTTCCCAAAGAGAAAGTACATGTGAGGATTGGGAATTTTACATAGCAGGCCTTTGGACCAGAACACCTATTCTTAAGAAGAACTGTTTGGGCCTCTGGGTCACAAGCAGAGAATCATTGCCTCTGGTCAGCATGCAGATTGAAGGAATACATTGTGCAGGAGGGAAATGTTTATGTAAAGTTATGTTAGTATATGAGATGAGTTTGCTATTTTAGTCGGTTTTTGTTCTGACATTGTAAAAAAAGTGTGTTCTGTAAATACTAACTGCCATATTTTGTTATAGGTGATAACAAAATTGGGCTCCTACACCATTATTCTCTTGTCAAGCCCCACAACCATGCTTAAATCATGGGCCAAGTAAGTAATATTTACTCACAGATAACCACAGGTGTCATTATTCTTTTTTGCAGCTTGTAATCGATATTAACTTGGTATGAAGTTGTACTAGCCAAAATCTTGGTAGTAGACAACCAAAGGTCATATCCCAAATGATTTTCGAATAGTGATATGTGACGTGCTACAGAATGTCTTTTGATGATAGGAGACCAGATTTCATGGGCAATAGAAGGTCTGAATCGCAGCACTTTATAGCTCAATTGCTGAGCAATTTTACTTTTCTCTATTCTGCATTAAAGGGAACAACTTGATGATAATTAAGCAACCTAGGGTCATACTGCTGCCTACAGGAGAAATGGACATAGGCACATAGATAACTGGGCAACTCCCATGGCGCTTTAACCACTGCTCAGTTTTGCTTAGTGTCCTTAAGAGAAAGGATGTCCCCTTCCTTTCAGCTATACTGTTGACAGCTACTGGTAGATTTAGGCCCAGTTTTGCTTAGCCTACAAGCGCAGGTTTTCTAAGTTCCTTAGGTACAGTAGAGTTCTATGCGCTTTGTAATGGCCCTGAAATCAGCAATGACCACCAGTCTTTATTCCAGTTTACTCTGGATTCTGCTAGTCAGGTAAAGCCAGGATTTCTAGGGCTTTTGTGCAGATTTATTGTAACCAGAGCTACATCTGTCCCTGTTTCTGAAGACTCACTGGTAATGGCTTCCAGGCAGGGCCGGACTGGCCTACCGGGATACCGGGAAAATTCCCGGTAGGCCGCCTGCACACAGTGCCCTGGGGCTGCTTTTGCCTGGCTGTCAGTCAAATACAAAGCCACGGCGGACCGCGGCCGCCATCGCCGCCGCACTTTACATTTATGCAATGCCTTCAGGGCCAGACTGGCCGCCTGCACTCAGTGCCCTGGGGCTGCTTTTGCCTGGCTGTCAGTCAAAAAAGCAGCCGCGGCCGCCATCGCCGCCGCACTTTCCAACTATGCAATGCCTGCCTTGCCTTCTGATCTGATCCGGTGCCTGCAGAGTGATCATGTGCCTGAGGGGAGGAGCCGAGCAGGAGAACGTCAGAACGCCATGGTGCTGCTTTATTTCCCCTTCCATCAGCCCGAGCGGCGCCAGCACCGCCCACTAGTCTCAGTCTGCAGGGTCACGAGTGAGGGCATAGGAGAAGTGAACGGCGTCGGCCGCCCTTAGAGCAGAATAATTAAGGTGAACAAACAATCTGTATAATGAATCTCTCTCACCATTGCATGGTGCACCTCTCCCCGCCACCCTTGCTGCCCCTGCAATTCAACCGCAATCTGCATAATAACAATCTCTCTCTCCCACCACTGCATGGAAGGCGCCCCCCCCTCTCTGTGCCACCCTTGTTTGCCGCCCCTGCAAACTGCAAACTGCACAACAATCTCTCTCTCTCAGTGAGAGAGACCATCACATAGATCACAATCCGCAGGGGCAGCAAAGGTGACAGAGAGAGGGGGGGCACCATCCACGAAATGGCGAGAGAGAGAGACCACTACCATTACACAGTCCACAATTAAATTGCAGAGGCAGCAAAGGTGACAGAGAGGGGGGGGCACCGCGCAATGTCATTTAATTTTGAATGGCAGCACTACTCTATCAGTTACTTAGGAATCACACTGACAGCTTGTACGGCAACTCTCTATGACCACAACTACCCGCCACTATATTGGAAAATTATCTAAAACTGGTCTAAGCATGAACTTTCCTGGTTAGGGAGAATAAACTCAATAAAGATGACCTTACTCCCGAGAATTATTTATTATTTTAGATCACTTCCCATTCCAATTAAAAAATGTCATTTAAAATCTCTTCAAAGCAAAATACTAAAATATATCTGGGGTACTTCCGGTTACCGTATATCACAGAACACGCTCTTTCATCATAGATGTAAATGAGGCCTTGGTCTCCCAGACTTACACAAATATTTTCTAGCAGCGAGGCTAGCACAACTTTCCACGATATATTCAAAGTCTGAGAGACCAGATTGGATCAAGATGGAGAATCAAGCAGTACCCTGCTACTCTCTTGATTATCTTTTATGGAGGTCACCTAAGAAACGACCTTCCATAATGTCTCCTATTCTTTCTCAATCATTCACCCTATGGGACAGATTCAGGTGCCATTTGGCTCTTATTTCTTCAGGCTATCCTCTTACTCCTTTATTTAACAACCCGATTTTCCCCCGGGCTTAAATGTAGAAGAATTCAAATGGTGGACGGACAGAGGGCTATACCGCATTGGAGACTTTGTGGTCTCTGGGAGCCCCATCACTCTTACTTACTGCGTTAATAGATTAAAACTCCCAGACTCAGAGAGATTACACTTCTGTCAAATCTCTAAATCTCTAAATTTCTAAATACTCTTTGGAAGGACAAACCTTTGCCTCTCCAATTTACTAAATATGAATTGTGGTGTGGTCAAAATATGGAACCAAGGGGAGGCATATCAGTGGTCTATTCGTCCCTCTCTCACTCAATGACAAAATCCTCCTATATGACAGCTTGGGAAACGGACTTTCAGTTCAGCTGGGACCTGGAAACCTGGCACAGGGCTTGCTCAAAGTCCTTTTTAAAGGTATTCTAAACATATATTTAACAGAAGCTAATATTAAGGTGTTAACTAGGTGGTATCTTACTCCCACTAAATTGGCCGCCATATACCCTACCTTGGATCCTTTCTGCTTTAGAGGATGCTGACTTTCTGGATCAATGGCCCATATATGGTGGGAATGCCTGAGGATTCACTCCTTTTGGAAAAAAGTATTTATTTTGATCTTCAAGTTTACTGAATGCCAGGTTCCCAGGCCCTGTGTGTTGCTATTTTAAATGCCCGTGTACCCCATATTCCTAAATTCTCCCAAATTCTTATTAATTTTATACTCACAGGGGCCAAAATTACTGTTACCAAAGCTTGGAAAAAACCTAGACCTTTCCTTTCTGATGTTATTCGAAAAGTGTCTTGGATAATGACTCAAGAAAAACTGGCCAGTATTCTAAATAACACCACCGCAAAGTTTGGTAAAATATGGGATCCATGGGCTAACCACTGTATATTGGAATACCAATTAATTAGGAAGTTTTTCCATTATCCTCTGCCCTAACTTTATTGAACTAGGCATGTACTTTCTACTACTTCCCTATCTCTCTTTCTTTCTCTTCTTTCTCTCTACCTTTTTTTTTTTTCTCTCTCTTCCTATCTTTCTTTATTCCTTTTTTTATTATTATTTAATAAAGTCTCCCGGAGAAGTGTTAAAGGATCCTATTTATGGGTTAACTCTTTTTTTTTATTTTTTATTATTAAACCAATACGCAATAACTTAGGAGATGTATCATTCAGTTCTATTAGATACAATATTTTATCTTTTTATTTACTTGAATTTTTTTTAAAAAGAGGCTAGGAGGGATTTTATTTGAGTCCTTGTGGGAGATTGGGAGTCCTCCCTTCGGGCACAGCAAGATCCCTTTTGGGGTGCCGTTGAGGGTCAGGGGCTCCCGTTCCTCCAGGGGACATTTCCACTGAGGCCTCTTGGTGTAGATTATCCGTTACATTAATTTTTAAGATATCCTAATCAAATTATTACATACCTAATGTTTCTCTTTTCTTCGTCTTCTATATTATATCTGTAATTAGTATATTAATTATCCTTTGTATCTTTTAATAATTTTTCTCCGGGAAGACACTGGTTAATACTGATTTGTATTTTAAACTATTGTGGGTAACTTATTGTATGTACAATGTTTCTTATTTCTTGAAAAATAAAATACTTTGAAAGTAAAAAAGGAAAAACACTAAAAATGATAAATAAGTCAAAAAAAGTGAAGGAATTATTCTAATCCAAAATGTGAGACACCCAGGTGGACCTTCACCATTGGACAGAATGGACTCTTAACAGAACACATGGACCCTGTGTTAAAAAGAGTCAAGAACGCTGTATCAGTTGATATAACATCAGTAAGAGGAACCGGTTTCTCCACCGTGACTATGCAAATGGTCACTGCAGTCTCCCAGACTGCAATGTAGGATGTTTCACCATGGCTTTACAGGTGATTAATTGCTTCAGTGGATAAATGTGGAGCACTCTACAAATATTTGAAGCACACTACTGGCTTCTCTTTGAAAACTCCCCTTTATTGCTATGAGTGCTGCCTATCTACTGGCCAACTCATTCTACAACTTCCGTGATTCCCTGCATGCTTTTCAACTTCCTCTCTGCTGTTTACTTCATGTGTAGGGATATCAGCAAAATTCGCTCCCAAATATTCAGTCCTAGCCACAGAGGTGCCAAAGAATCACTTATTGTTGTTGGTTTTAACGGCATGGATGATGAAGCCAAGGTCCTAAGATAGAGCCCCCTCTGAAACGGGTCTTCCTTTGCACCTAAAAGCTAGGAAGTCCACTTCTTGCAAGATCTACAATGATAACTGGATAGAGTTTTTTGCATGGTGCAAGTCTAGGAATTCCATCCCATGAAAAACTCTGTGGGATGAATCCTGACCTTTTTCCAATCAAGTCTAGATACATTTTTGACCTTTATAGATCTCAGTTCTAGTGACTCTCTTTTAAAGACTGATTGCCTCTTATTGTTTGGTAAAGGCCTTTATTTTATTTTTTATAAATTCTTTTTTTTCAGACAGAGTTGTGAGTTGTCTTTTTGTGTAACTGTAACAAAGACATTACATCCATTATAAATCTTGCTTATCTTACGGCTAATAAGATTTACTATTTCAAATACTGTACTGCTCGGATATATTGTCTTTAAATTATATAATATGCTCCCGGATTTGCACGACTACTCTATTATTACCCGCATATTCCCCTCTTTACCCTATAGTGGGGAACCCTTGTTTTCCACCGGGACTACAAGATGGACCTTTTAGGAAACTGTTAGAGTCACAATGCTATCATGCCTCGCATGTTTCACAATCTGCGACATGGCCTCCACTTTCTGCCCTGACCTCACTAAATGACCGTTTTGGTCTTGACTTCTGGAGTGGAGTACAGTTACAACATTTTTTTAAAACTTTACCACCTCCGGACAGATTTCAATGACTACCTTAGAAAAACCATGCGAGGAGACGGGTCCATGTTCTCATATACTTTCACAAATGTATGCGCTACTGGTGGCTCCCTCAGACGAGTATGCCCCCCCCTTTTCTAAAGAAATGGGAAACGGCATTAGAAAGGTCCTTTTCCCCTTTACAACAAAGGCAGATTATATACAATGCTTTAAAATCATCAACATGTACCCGCGCTCAAGAAACCTACTTTAAACTTTTGACGAGATGGTATCGTACACCCTCGCTACTTCATAAATATTCACCCTTGATCTCGGATAAATGTTGGAGATGCCAAATAGATAGGGGGACTTTACTTCATATCTTTTGGGCCTTCCCCAAAGCTGAAACACTTCTGGAAGGAGGTACATCGAATCTCTCATAAATTTACAGATTATACTCTCCCTGAAGATCCAGCGCTTTTTTTGTTACATGTGTCTAGTATACCGGGGAAAGTATATAATAAATCAATCTTACGCCATCTCTTTAATGCTGCTAGATCGTGCATTGGAGAGATGCGAGACCTCCTACAATATCTTCATGGCTTACAAGAATTGAAGAGGTAAATAAGATGGAAGAGTTGGTATCATTGGGACAAAATCGATATGAGATTTACTCCCAAACCTGGGTTTCTTGGAATATATTTAAATTTTCGGAGGAAGGAAAGACCCTATTTGTATCATGATTGACTTAATACTGTTGATTTGCTGATCCTCCACTTTCCCTACCGGTGATTATATATATATATATATATATAATGTTTTTAGTTTTTTTATTTGCCCCCCCCCCCCTTTTTTTTTTTTTTTTCTCTCTTTTTTTTTCTTTTTTTATTGAGGTGACTAAAGGAAAGTGTATTGTTCGTATATTTAGGATAGTAAGGGGAATTGAATTCAGAGTGTAGACTGCTCAATTTAAGTTCATGTTTTGATGTGTGTAGGATAAAGGGTCATTCTGTATGACAGTATATATAAGCCTTGAATTTGGACTGATGCTATATGTTTGAATTTTGTATAAAATTGTGTTGTGTTAATTACTTGATGTATCAGATCAAATGGAACGACTGTCCTATGTATAACGGATAAAAAAACAAATAAAAAAACTTGTAAACTAGCTTTGCATCCCTGCCCCCAAGCCTATGTGTTGTAACATAGCTTTCAAAAATGTCCAATCAACTCTATCAAATTCTTTTTCCACATGCGCTGATATAAGCACTATGGTTTTATGATGAATTTGGGATAAATGTATGGCGCTCAGGACCCGTTGCATATTATCTCTGCCTTCTCTTTCAGGAATAAAGCCCACTTGATCCGGATCTATTAAAGAGGAAATATGACTCAATAGTCTAGTGGCGAGAATCTTTGTAAAAATTTTAAGGTCCACTATTAACAGGAAGGTTTGGACGATAGGGCACAGGGATGGATCTTTCCCCTCTTTGAGGGTTACTGTTATATGAGCTAACTGTGTCTCTGCCGATATTGTCTGCCCCTCACGTTGAGAGGTAAAACTCGCTATAAATCTTTGTGCCAGTTTATCTGAAAAGATCTTATAATAAGACAGGGTATAGCCATCAGGGCCGGGGGCCTTACCCGGTTTCAATGATTTAAGGGCTCCTAAGAACTCATCTACTGTAAGTGGGACATCCAATTCCTTAACAATCTCATCAGATATCTTAGGCATTCCTGAGACTTGAAGATATTCCCTAGCATCCTCCCATCTACTGTGTGATATAGAGGAGGAAGATTGACCCTCTAACTGGTATAGGCTGGCATATTAGTCCCTAAAGGCCTGCGCAATCGCCTGCAAAGAGCTGACCAGAACATCACTGTGCGTTTTAATATAGGAGATGTAATTACGTGCCCTTGTCTCTCTAAGAGCATTGACTAACATCCTACTCGATTTGTTTCCAAACTCATAGAATGCTTGCCTACAGCGAATTAATTTAGCTTTTGCTTTGTCCATGAGTAATGAGTTTAACTCATCGCGTAAACGCAAGAGTTTCTACTCTGTCTGTTAGGCTTTAGATTTCTTATGGGCCATTTCCAATATCCAGATGTCTCTAATTAGAGCATCTATCTGGGCAGTTCGCAGTCGTTTCCTATGGGCCCCCAAAGATATAAGGGTGCCTCTAATGACACACTTATGTGTTTCCCACAAGCAAAAAGGAGTGGCCTCCCCTGTCTCATTAGTTGCAAAAAAGGAATCTAGTTCTTGAGTTAACTGTTTCTCATATTCTGGGTCTTTCAAGAGTGTCTCAATAATTTTCCAATGCCACTCACGAGGCACTGGTTCTCACAGTTCTATAACACAATTGGTTGGTGCATGATCCGATAGGGAAAACAAGCCTATAGAGGCCTCACGTAAACATGACAAGGCATTCTGTGAAAGAAAAATATAGTCAATTCTGGTATACAGTATGTCCTGTGTTTGACTGAAAAAAAGGTATAGTCTCTATCATGTACATGAAGAGTTCTTCAACTATCCATCAGTTGCAAATCCTGAAGAAGTCTTTTAGCTCTGCAGTTTTGCATATGATAAATAGGAGGCTCCTTTAGACCCATCAAGCATGGGGTCCAACGCCATGTTAAAGTCCCCTCCCATCGGCAGGAGACCCTCCTTATGTTGATGCACCAAATGAAGATATGTCTCAAGTGAAGAGACCTGATCCTCATTTGGCAAATATAAGTTAACTAAAGTAACTTTTTGCTCAAACAGGAGTCCCCTGACGATAAGGAGGCAACCCTCATCATCCGTAATTACCTTAATTCCTTCCATGGGATCAGTTTAGAAAAGAGAATTGAAACCCTACTTGACTTGGAGGTCTGAGAAGCATCATGATAGACTGTTGGAAATCTATGGTTCCCTAATCTTGGGATTTTATCTTTTCTGAAATGTGTCTCCTGGAGAAAAATAATATATTTAAGTCTCCCCAGCTCCCCAAGTAGTCTGGTACGTTTCTCTGGATTATTTAGCCCCTTAACATTGTACAAAGTCAATTTTATCCTAGTCATTTTAACGTTCGGGAGGAGAAAGAAAATAAATCTTTTAGACCAAAAGGTAGCAGACAAGGTACGACTTTCAGACCTGTCTGCTAACCAGACAATAGAAAAAATTTAAACGCCTCCGACTTTCCTTCAACCAGAGGAGAGGCGTTTACGGTGGGAAAAGTGGTCAAGCAAGACAGAGATTTGAGATGTGGTACCAACACAGGTGCATTCCTTGTCGTCTTAAGACATCTAAATAATAAGCAAATAATTCATTCACCCAGTAGAACATATAATATAAACATTACTTGCCTAGCCTCCATAACTCAGAACCTCGCATGTCATTCTGTATTATCAATTCTCCTTAATAAAAGGAGAATTGTAGCCTGTCTAATTTTGTCAGCTCCAGAAAGGCATAAAATAAGCAATTTCACATTCACATCACAGATATTTAATACATTTGCTTATATATGCTAAGAATAACCCCAATGTCATCCTTTATCCCATATCTTTAAACTGAGTCTCACAGAAGGGGAGCTTGATCAGATCCCCCAACTACAAGTAATCTGCCCTAATATTCGATCACCCGTATGTCTCATCCCCCAGCTCTTCACCCCCAAGCCCTATAAGATTAGCAGTCTCAGCCCAAAAATCCAGGACAGTAACTGCTGGTCAACCTCCCCGCCCCCCTGGGCATACTGATGTCCACCATATCAGAGACATCTTTCCCATAAGATGGAGTGGTGAAACAAGTCTCTTTTAACCACTTCCCTACCGTAGGATGCCATATGACGTCCTGGACTTTAGGGGGGGACATCTGAATGATGCCAGCAGCTACTGGCATCTCTATGACCGTCGGAGGCCCGGGCGCGATGTTATGACGTCACGCCCGAGTACCCGGAAGTAAACAAAGCCGCAATCGCGGCTGTCAGCATGAGATCGTGATTTTTTTTTTTTTACCGATCTCATGATTTTCAGCCTGGAGGAGAGATGTGGGGTATTATTGACCCCACATCTCTCCATAAAGAGGACCTGTCACTAACAATTCCTATTGCAAGGGATGTTAACATTCCTTGTAATAGGAATAAAAGTGATTAAAAAAAAAAAAAAATTAAAATAAAGTGTAAAAATAGAAAAAATTAAGTAAAATAAAAAATAAAATAATAATAAAAAAAAGATTTAAACTCCCCTGTCCCCGGTAGCTTGTGCTCAGAAGCAAACACACATGTAAGTAACGCCCACATATGTAAACGGTGTTCAAACCACACATGTGAGGTATCGCCGCGTGCGTTAGAGTGCGTGCAACAATTATAGCACTAGACCTCCTCTGTAACTCTAAACTGGTAACCTGTAAAAAAAAATTAAATCATCCCCTATGGAGATTTTTAAGTACCAAAGTTTGTCGCCATTCCATGAGTGTGCACAATTTTATAGTGTGACAAGTTGGATATCTATTTACTCGGCGTAACATCATCTTTCACATTATACAAAAAAATTGGGCTAACTTTACTGTTTTATTTTTTTATTAATTTCCCAAAAAATGGCGTTTGAAAAATGATTGTGCAAATACCGTGCAAGATAAAAAGTTGCAATGACCTCCACTTCATTCCCTAGGGTGTCTGCTAAAATATATATATATATATATATATATATATATATATATATAATATATGGGGGTTCTGAGTAACTTTCTAGCAAAAAATATGATATTTACATGAAGGAGAGAAGTGCCAGAATTGGCCCGGTATGGAAGTGGTTAAATGAGGATAATATGAGCAATTTATCCGAATCCATGTGTTATAATTCCCAACGGTCAATAAATATGTAGAAACAATGTAGCATAACTTCTAATTACCCAATCATAAAACAGTGAAAGTGTGGTACAATCTCCACCATCCCAATCTGGTGATCAGTAATGGTATACTCAGAACTCCTATCAACCCAATCAATACATAACAACATTGCAGGGTAACCCCCACTCAGTGATCAATAGTGTGCAAAAACCTTTATAAACTTACTCAGTTGAAAATAACAGTGTGCAATAACCTCTAACAACTAAATCCGTGAGCAACAAAAATGTGCAATAACCCTAACAACCCAGTCGGTGATTGGTAATAATATACCACAACACAAAAACTATAAAAAAATCCCCTTTTTTTTCCCTTTTTCCCCTTCCCCCTGATATATTTCTACGACCTCCTATCGGAGATAATGTGCAATAATCTCCAACCTCCTAGTCAATGGGTGATAATGGTGTACACTAAATTCTTACAGCCCAATCAGTGTGCAATGATAGTATATACTAATCTCTAGCATCCTGATCAGTAAACAGTGATACTGTGCAATATTCGCTAACAAAGCATTCATTGATTTAATTTTTTTATATCATTACAAATTATTAAATTGGACACTTGTTTCTAGGCCCCAGTGTCCTGTAGTTTGAGTCACCGCTTAACCTAAAAGTCTCCAAGTTAGTAAAGAGGGGACAGGCCAGATATGGGACGATGAAAAAGGGGTCCTGGGGCTATCTATGTGGATTATGTCTCCCTATCTTCTGATGCTTGTTGCTTAGACCGACTGCATGGGCCTCCTGAGCAGGATCTCCATCTCCACTGTGATCTCAACTGTTGTTGGGGATCCCATTCCCCTAGTATTGGAAGATCTGTCCAGTTGGGAACTTCAATAGCCTCTGAGCCCAGGAAGTAGAATAAATCTGGCAGTTGAGCGGGATCATATAAGTTAAAACTGTGTTCCTCCTTTTTAATGTACAATGACAATGGGTAACCCCATCAGTAAGTAGCTCCCTTGGAGCACAGATGGTCCAGTAATGGTTTCAGCAAGCAACGTCTGTTCTTTGTCTGGCGGCACAAATCGGGATATACTTGTATTTCCGCACCTTCAAAATCCAGTGGCCCCTTCTGCCATGCTTCCCTGATTATATCCTTCCTTATTCTAAAAAAGTGTACTCGACACAAAATGTCTCAAGGGGCAGACTGATCAGGATTGCGAGCAGTGGGGACCCTATGCACCCGGTCCAATTCGATCAGGGTATGTGGAGGGTTCTCCAATAGGGATTGGCGAATGGTTCGGCCTTTGTTAGGACGTTCGGCAAACATCCGAACAAACGGTTAGTTAGACCGTTTGTTCAGCCCCCCGAACCGACCACAATGCATTGGGGTGCTGAACAGTGCATTGCAAGCCCTGATTGGCTGAAGCAGTGAAAGCTTCAGCCAATCAGGGTACAAAGCACTGTCAGAGTCATAATTGGACACTGTCATTATGACTTTATCCAATCATGGCTCATTCCCGCCCCACAGCATAAAAGTATTCTTTTAATGGCAGCTATTTTCAGTGTGATTTTGGTGTGGAGAGAGATAGAACATGGCTCTGTTCAGTGCTATTAGTTAGTATGCTATACTGTGCTATTTTGCTTCAATTGTCAGTGTAGAATATTAGTTTAGTGTCAGTCTAGACTCTAGGGATAGTGTGAGTGTAGTGAGGAGGACCATCATTCAGCTTTGCACTTTGCATAGTGTGCTAGAGTAGGGACAGCTCAGCTAGTTTCAGTGTAGTGTAGTGAGAACGTGTAAGTAATCTTTACATTAGTGTATAGCTAGAATAGGGACAGTTCAGATAGCGTCAGTGTAGTGACGGTTGAACACTGTCTATTTGATTGCATTACTGCCAGTTTAACACCATATACAGTATCTCACAAAAGTGAGTACACCCCTCACATTTTTGTAAATATTTTATTATATCTTTTCAGGTGACAACACTGAACACTTTGCTACAATGTAAAGTAGTGAGTGTACAGTTTGCATAACAGTGTAAATTTGCTGTCCCCTCAAAATAACTCAACACACAGTCATTAACAACTTAACAACCGGCCCATAGCCGAATGGCGGCTACAGGGCGGTTCCATAACTCTGGGAGGACGTACATTTACGTCCTCCCAGAATCGCACTCCCGCGTGCCCCCTGGGGCGCGCACACGGGAGCATCCGTGACCGCCGGGTCCAGAGGACCCGGCGCATCACGGATCACGGTAAATGGCCGCTGACAGCAGACGTTTACCACGTGATCGCTCCGTCAAATGACGGAGCGATCACATGTAAACAAACCGGCGTGATGTCCGGTTCCTCTCTCCCCTCTCCGTAAAGTGTAAGTGGAGAGGGGAGAGATCGGATACAGCAGCGCTGTGGGCTGGATGTGTAGTGCCCACAGCACTGCTCAGTGACAACTGCAGCCTCTGCCATCCCTCCACCATACTCTGTATCCTGCCATCCCTCCACCATACTCTGCCATCCCTCTGCCATCCTGCCATCCCTCCACCATACTCTGCATCTTGCCATCCCTCCACCATACTCTGCATCCTGCCATCCCTCCACCATACTCTGCATCCTGCCATCCCTCCAACATACTCTGCCATCCCTCCGACATACTCTGCCATCCATCTGCCATCCTGCCATCCCTCCACTATACTCTGCATCCAGTCATCCCTCCACCATACTCTGCATCCTGCCATCCCTCTGCCATCCTGCCATCCCTCCACCATACTCTGCTATCCTGCCATCCCTCCACCATACTCTGCCATCCTACCATCCCTCCACCATACTCTGCCATCCTGACATCCCTACACCATACTCTGCCATCCCTCCACCATACTCTGCCATCCCTCCACCATACTCTGCCATCCCTCCACCATACTCTGCCATGCTCAGCCATCCATCCCATCCACCTCCAGCCATACTCTGTGATACCCAGCCATACTCTGTGATACCCAGCCATACTCTGTGATACCCAGCCATACTCGGCCGTACCCAGCCATACTCGGCCGTACCCAGCCTCTGTATGTGGCCAGGCTGTGGAAGTCTCCCACATGTGGTATCACCATACTCAGGAGAAGTAGGCAAATCTATTTTGGGGTGTCATTTTTGGTATGTAGATGCTATGTGTTAGAAATATTGTATGAACAGACAACTCTGTGTAAAAAAAAATGCGTTTTCATTTTCTTTCCACATTTTCCAAAACCTTTTAGAAAAAAAATACATGTTCAAAAGACTCATTATGCCTCATATATTATACGTTGGGGTGTTTTCTTTCCAAAATGGGGTCATTTTTGGGGCGTTTCCATTGTCCTGTGCTCTAGGGTCTTCAAAAGTGTAATAGGTAGTCAGGAAATTGGATGTGTAATTTATGCTCCGGAACGCCTGAAGGTGCTCCCTGAATGTTGGGCCTCTGTATGTGGCCACGCTGTGTAAAAGTCTCACACATGTGGTATCGCCATACTCGGGAGTAATAGCAGAATGTATTTTGCGGTGTAATTTGTGATATGTATATGCTGTGTGTGAGAAATAACCTGCTAATATGAAAATTTTCTGGAAAAATAAATAAATAAATAAATAAACTTGATTTTGCAAAGAATTGTGGGAAAAAATTACAATTTCAAAAAACTCCCCATGCCTCTTACTAAATAC
This sequence comes from Rana muscosa, assembly GCA_029206835.1. Lineage (NCBI taxonomy): Eukaryota > Metazoa > Chordata > Amphibia > Anura > Ranidae > Rana > Rana muscosa. The sequence goes on from CM055122.1 coordinate 419,347,563, forward strand.
CTTGGAATGTCTACTTTCCAAAAATGGGTCATTTGGGGGGTATTTGTACTTTCCTGGCATGTTAGGGTCTCAAGAAATAAGATAGGCCGTCAGTACTTCAGGTGTGATAAATTTTCAGAGATTGGCACCATAGATGGTGGACTCCATAACTTTTGCAAAGACCAAATAATATACACCGTTTTGGGTTATTTTTACCAAAGATATGTAGCAGTATAAATTTTGGCCAAAATGTATGAAGAAAAAATACAAATTTGCTAAATTTTATAACAGAAACAAAAAACTTCATTTTTTTACAGAATTTTCAGTCTTTTTTTTCTTTTATAGTGCAAAAAATAAAAAACCCAGAGGTGATTAAATACCACCAAAAGAAAGCTCTATTTGTGGGAAAAAAAGGGACAAAAATTTCATATGGGTACAGTGTTGCATGACTGAGTAATTGTCATTCAAATTGTGAGAGCACCGAAAGCTGAAAATTTGTCTGGTTAGGAAAGGGGTTTAAGTGCCCAGTGGTCAAGTGGATAATGTCTAAGCCGCTGGCAACAAAAGTGAGTACACCCCTAAGTAAAAATGACCAAATTGGGCTCAATTAGCCACCCCCCCCCGGTGTCATGTGACTCGTTAGTGTTACAAGGTCCCAGGTGTGAATGAGGAGCAGGTGTGTTAAATTCGGTGTTATCGCTTTCACTCTCTCATACTAGTCACTGGAAGTTCAACATGGCACCTAATGGTAAAGAACTCTCTAAGGATCTGAAAAAAGAGAATTGTTGCTCTACATAAAGATGGCCTAGGCTATAAGAAGCTTGCCAAGACCCTGAAACTGAGCTGCAGCATGGTGGCCAAGACCATACAGCAGTTAACAGGACAAGTTCCACTCAGAACAGGCCTCGCCATGGTTGACCAAAGAAGTAGAGTGCACGTGCTCAGCGTCATATCCAGAGGTTATCTTCGGGAAATAGACATATGAGTGCTGCCAGCATTGCTGCAGAAGTTGATGGGGTGGGGGTTCAGCCTGTCAGTGCTCAGACCATACGCTTCACACTGCATCAAATTGGTCTGCATGGCTGTCGTGCCAGAAGGAAGTCTCTTCTACAGATGATGAACAAGAAAGCCTGAAAACAGTTTGCTGAAGACAAGCAGACTAAGGACATGGATTACTGGAACCATATCCTGTGGTCTGATGAGACAAAGATAAACTTATTTGGTTCAGATGGTGTCAAGCATGTGTGGCTGCAACCAGGCGAGGAGTACAAAGACAAGTGTGTCTTGCCTACAGTCAAGCATGGTGGTGGGAGTGTCATGGTTTTGGTCTGCATGAGTGCTTCCGGCACTGGGGAGCTACAGTATAATGAGGGAACCATGAATGCCAACATGTACTGTGACATACTGAAGAAGAGCATTAACCCCCTACTTCGGAGACTGGACCGCAGGGCAGTATTCCAACATGATATGGACCCCAAACACCCCTCCAAGACGACCACTGCCTTTCTAAAGAAGATGAGGGTAAAGGTGATGGACTGACTGGCCAAGCATGTCTCCAGACCTAAACCCTATTAAGCATCTGTGGGGCATCCTCAAATGGAAGGTGGAGGAGCGCAAGGTCTCTAACATCCACAAGCCCTGTGACGTTATCATTAGTGGTGCAACGGATCGTCATTGATCCGTGATCCGCACGGATCAATGACTTCGGATCGGCACACACGTGATCTGCGGCGCGCCGCAGGATGGCAGAGCGGTAAAACACACATTGAAACTGTCTCCCCTCTGCTAGCACACAGCCCTGCCCCCTCCACAGTTTCAACATACGGGCGGTGAGTTGCTTTCTAGCAGAAAATGCGTGCTGCTGTCCCTCCACCCCTCCCCCCCCCCCACATAGCACACTTGGCTGGCTCTGTCTTCGGGACTCCGTCCTCCCCCCCCCCGGCCGCCGAGTCTGTCTCCTGTCCCTGCCACCTATGTACACAGTGAGAGGGGTAAGCTGTGCTCTTCCCATCTCAGCTGTGACAGGAGTTCTAGCACAGTGCTAGTGCTAGGACTCCTGTTTTGGAGGCGACAGGGTCAATAAAGAGAACCTGTCTCCTCCAATTGCTATCACACAGGGAATTGTTTTCTCCTGTGTGATCGCAATAAAGTTAAGTGAAAAAAAATTGATAAAAAAAAATTAAAAAAGAAATAATTAAATTAATAAAATAAAAAAGTACGGTAATTAACCACTTAAGCCCCGGACCATTTGGTAGCTAGAGGACCAGAGGTGATTTCAGAATTTTGCACTGCGCTGCTTTAACTGTAAATTGTGCGGACATGCAATGTTGTACCCAAACGAAATTTGCGTCCTTTCCTTCCCACATATAGAGCTTTCTTTTAATGGTATTTGATTGCCTCTGCGATTTTTTTATTTTTTGCGATATAAACGGTAATAGACCGAAAATTTTGAAAAAAAAATGATTTTCTACTTTTTGTTATAAGAAAAATCGAATAAACTCAATTTTAGTCATACATTTAGGCCAAAATGTATTCAGCCACATGTCTTTAGTAAAAAAAATGTCAAGCGTATATTTATTGGTTTGCGCAAAAGTTATAGCGTCTACAAACTAGGGTACATTTTCTGGAATTTACACAGCTTTTAGTTTATGACTGCCTATCTCATTTCTTGAGGTGCTAAAATGGCAGGGCAGTACAAAACCCCCTCAAATGACCCCATTTTGGAAAGTAGACATCCCAAGGAAATTGCTGAGAGGCATGTTGAGCCCATTGAATATTTTTTTTTTTGTCTCAAGTGATTGAATAATGACAAAAAAAAAAAAAAAAATTACAAAAAGTTGTCACTAAATGATATATTGCTCACACATGCCATGGTTATATGTGGAATTACACCCCAAAATAAATTTTGCTGCTTCTCCTGAGTATGGGGATACCACATGTGTGGGACTTTTTAGGAGCCTAGCAGCGTACGGGACCCCGAAAACCAAGCACCGCCTTCAGGATTTCTAGGCACAAATTTTTGATTTCACTCCTCACTACCTATCACAGTTTCGAAGGCCATAAAATGCCAAAATAGCACAAAACCCCCCCAAATGACCCCATTTTGGAAAGTAGACACCCCAAGCTATTTGCTGAGAGGCATGGTGAGTATTTTACAGCTCTCATTTGTTTTTGAAAATGAAGAAAGAAAATATATATTTTTTTTTTTTTTTCAATTTTCAAAACTTTGTGACAAAAAGCGAGATCTGCAAAATACTCAAAATACCTCTCAGCAAATAGCTTTCCAAAATGGGGTCATTTGGGGGGTTTTGTGCCATCTGGGCATTCCATGGCCTCCGAAACTGTGATAGGCAGTGAGAAGTGAAATCAAAAATTTACACCCTTAGAAATCCTGAAGGCGGTGCTTGGTTTTTGGGGTCCCGTACGCGGCTAGGCTCCCAGAAAGTCTCACACATGTGGTATCCCCGTACTCAGGAGAAGCAGCAGAATGTATTTTGGGGTGTAATTCCACATATACCCATGGCATGTTTGAGCAATATATCATTTAGTGACAACTTTGTGCAAAAAAAAAAAAAATTGTCTTTTTTCCGCAACTTGTGTCAACATATAAAATATTCCATGGACTCGACATGCCTCTCAGTATATAGCTTGGGGTGTCTACTTTCCAAAATGGGGTCATTTGGGGGGGTTTTGAACTGTTCTGGCATTTTATACACAACATTAGGAAGCTTACATCCACTCTTCTAACCACTTGAAGACAAAGCCCTTTTTGACACTTTTTTTGTTTACATGAAAACATTTTTTATTTATTTTTTGCAAGAAAATTATGTTGAACCCCCAAACATTATATATATTTTTAAAACAAAGGCCCTACAGATTAAAATGGTGGGTGTTGCATTTTTTTTCTACACAGTATTTGCGCAGCGATTTTTCAAACGCATTTTTTTGGGAATTTTTTTAATTTTTAATGCACTAAAACACACTATATTGCCCAAATGTTTGATGAAATAAAAAAGATGATCTTAGGCCGAGTACATAGATACCAAACACGACATGCTTTAAAATTTTGCAAAAAACGCGCAGTGGCGACAAACTACATACATTTTTAAAAGCCTTTACAGGTTACCACGTTAGATTTACAGAGGAGGTCTACTGCTAAAATAACTGCCCTCGATCTGACCTTCGCTGTGATACCTCACATGCATGGTGCAATTGCTGTTTACATATGACGCCAGACCGACGCTTGCGTTCGCCATTGGGCAAGAGCAGGGCAGGACAGGGGTGCTTTTTTTTAATTTTATTTTTTTATTATTAATTTTGCTATTTTATTTTTAAATTGTTCCTTCCATATTTTTTTTATTTTTATTGTTATCTCAGGGAATGTAAATATCCCCTATGATAGCAATAGGTAGTGACAGGTACTCTTTTTTGAACAAACTGGGGTCTTCCAGACCCTAGATCTTTCCTCTGCCCTCAAAGCATCTGACCACACCAAGATCGATGTGATAAAATGCTTTCCCAATTTCCCAATGGCGCTTTTTATATCTGGGCGGGGACATTCCCTCCCACTGCTTGTAAAAGCAGTCCAGAGGCTAATTAGCCACTAGGATTGCTTTTACGTGAAAGCCGGCCGCTGGCTGAAAAGAATGATACAAGATGATACCTAAACCCACAGGCATCATTCTGGTATAAACATTCAAAGTCCAGCAATAGGGATGAGCTCGGTGTTCGAGTCGAACATACGTTCGACTCGAACATCGGCTGTTCGATCGTTCGACGAAGATCGAACGATTTGGGCCGTTCGCGCCTAATTCGAGTGACGCGAACGGCCCACAATGCACTACGCCATCGCAGTGTCATCCAGGCGCTGTGATTGGCCAAGCATGCACTGTGACCCCGCATGCTTGGCCAATCACAGCGCCGGCAGCGAGGAGAGCAATGATTGGCCACAGGCAGGATGCCTGTGGCCAATTATTGCTGAGGGTGTTTAGTACACGCCCCACACTATAAAAGGCCGCCAGCACGGCGGCCTAGTGTAGTGTGTTCCGGAGCAGGGAAAGAGAAGCATAGGCAGGGACAGTGACATTTTTTTTTTCTTGCTTAACCTGGATTCCTTTAGTTTAGGGAAAGAGAAGGATAGGTAGGGAGAGTGTCAGTGTGTTTTACTGTGCGAATCCTTGTTTCTAGGGACAGGGAAGGACAGTGAGGGAAATTCTCCTTGTGCTATAGTGTGCTAAAGCATTGATCATCAACCATCTTTAAAAAAACATTTTTTCTAGGGACAGAAAACTATAGGTAGGAAGAGTGTCAGTTTCTTTCACTGTGATAATCCTTGTTTCTAGGGACAGGGAAGGACAGTGAGGGAAATTCTCCTTGTGCTATAGTGTGCTAAAGCATTGATCATCAACCATCTTTAAAAAAACATTTTTTCTAGGGACAGAAAACTATAGGTAGGGAGAGTGTCAGTGTGTTTTACTGTGATAATCCTTGTTTCTAGGGACAGGGAAGGACAGTGAGGGAAATTCTCCTTGTGCTATAGTGTGCTAAAGCATTGATCATCAACCGTCTTTAAAAAAACATTTTTTCTAGGGACAGAAAACTATAGGTAGGAAGAGTGTCAGTTTCTTTCACTGTGATAATCCTTGTTTCTAGGGACAGGGAAGGACAGTGAGGGAAATTCTCCTTGTGCTATACTGTGCTAAAGCATTGATCATCAACCGTCTTTAAAAAAACATTTTTTCTAGGGTCAGAAAACTATAGGTAGGAAGAGTGTCAGTTTCTTTCACTGTGATAATCCTTGTTTATAGGGACAGGGAAGGACAGTGAGGGAAATTCTACTTGTGCTATACTGTGCTAAAGCATTCCTCATCAACCATCTTTGAAATCCTTGTTTTTTGGACAGTCAGGGAAATTGTCGTTGTGCTATTCTGTGCGAAAGCAATCATCCTCAACCATATTTAGAAATCCTTAAGTAAAGGGACAGAGAAGGACACCTGAAGGTAGCCCTTATTGCTTTTTTCCCATCTCCCTGCAGGCCATCTATTAGAATGTCTGGAAGGCAAACAAGGAGAGGCAGACAGTCAGGAGGCAATAAAAGAGGGCAAGCAGGCTCTGTGTCTGGGGGCAACAGTGCTGGTCGTGGACGCGGTGCATTGTCATCAGCACATGGCCATGGGACACGCTTGTCCTTCTTTTCAGCAGCTGGACATGTTGAGCCACATCATGCCGAAGACTTGGTAGAGTGGATGACCAAGCCCTCTTCCTCCTCCTCATCCTCTCTCACCCAGGCTCAGGGTACTGGCAAAGCAGCTGCCAAAGCGTCCTCTTCCCTGGTATCAATGTCAGACTCATCATCAGTCACTCCTTCCCTAGACCCACCATGTCCTCCTCCTGAGGAGTCCCCCGAACTGTTTGAGCACAGTGTTGGGTACATGCTCCAGGAGGATGCCCAGCGTTTCGAAGGGTCTGATGATGAAACCCAGCTACAGGAAGGCAGTAGCGTGAGAGCAGACAGAGGGGATGCTCAAGAAGGACACCAATCTGGCAGTCATGTTCCAGCAGCTGCAGCATACTGCCAGATTGGCTCCAGTGATGAGGAGGGAGGGGATGATGAGGTCACTGACTCCACATGGGTGCCTAATAGGAGAGAGGAGGAGGAGGAGGATGAGGAGGAGGCACATCTCCAACGATGCCCTTTGGTGGCCAGCGTAAGGGCAGTACACCGACGGAATCACACCGCAGAGCTCCGCCTGTGCAGGGCGCTGCCTCTGCCCGTCATTCAAAAAGTTCTTTGGTGTGGGCCTTTTTTGAGGCTAGTGCATCAGATCGCACAGCTGCTGTTTGCAACATATGTCTCAAGCGTATATCGCGTGGCCAAAACATCAGCCGCTTGGGTACCACATGCCTGACCAGACATATGTTGACCTGCCATGCAGCTCGTTGGCAAGCCTACCTCAAAGACCCACACCAAAGAACAAAGCGGACCTCTCCTTGCACCGCATCAGCTGGGATCTCCAACCCCACTATAACTTCAGTCCTCTCTGAAACATGCACTGAGAGGAATGAAGGTGTAGAATTAGGTGTGTCACAGCCAAGTAGTTGCGGCCACTCTGCTAGCAGTACACCGACGTCCGATTCTAGCAGGCAAATTTCCCTGCCCCAGCTGCTGGACCGTCGAAAGAAGTTCACTCCCAGCCATCCACATGCCCAGCGGTTGAATGCTAGCTTGGCTAAATTGCTAGCGCTTCAACTGCTGCCTTTTCAGTTGGTAGACTCGGCCCCCTTCCGTGAGTTTGTGCAATGTGCGGTTCCTCAGTGGCAGGTTCCCAAACGCCACTTTTTCTCACGGCAGGCTATTCCGGCTCTCTACCGGCATGTGGAAGGCAATGTCTTGGCCTCGCTTAACAGGGCGGTCAGCGGTAAGGTGCATATTACCGCTGACTCATGGTCCAGCAGGCATGGACAGGGACGTTGCCTTTCTTTCACGGCCCATTGGGTCACTCTTTTGGCAGCTGGGAAGGATGCAGGACAAGGTGCAGTAGTGTTGGAGGTTGTTCCACCGCCACGCCTCCAAAATGCTACTACTGGTTGTGACACACCTCTCTCCTCCACCCCCTCCTCTTCTTCTTCCTCCATGGCCTCTTCCTGTGCTTTGTCCTCTGAACCAGCGGTGCTCCGTAGCCGTTCAAGGGGCTACGCAAGTACGCAGGCAAAAAGATGCCATGCCGTGCTTGCACTGGTGTGTTTGGGGGACAGAAGCCACACTGGGGCAGAGGTCCTGTCTGCTCTGCAGGGCCAGGCCGAGAGGTGGTTGACGCCACGCCAGCTTAAGCCAGGAATGGTGGTTTGCGACAATGGCACCAACCTCCTCTCCGCCCTCCGACAGGGACAACTGACCCATGTGCCCTGTGTGGCTCACGTCCTTAACCTGGTGGTGCAGTGGTTCTTGGGCAGGTACCCGGGCTTACAGGATGTCTTGAGGCAGGCCAGGAAAGTCTGTGTGCATTTCCGCAGATCTTATAATGCCAGTGCTCGCCTGGCTGAGCTGCAAAAGGAGTTGAACCTGCCCAAGAACCGCCTTATATGTGACATACCCACCAGGTGGAACTCAACGTTGGCCATGCTGCAGCGGCTGCACACGCAGCAGAGGGCCATCAATGAGTACCTGTGCGACTACGGCACCAGGACAGGGTCAGGGGAGCTTGGTTTTTTTTCTCTACGCCAGTGGGGCATGATCAGGGATGCATGCACTGTCCTGGCACCATTTGAGGAGGCCACGAGGATGGTGAGCAGTGACAGTGCATGCATCAGTGACACTGTACCTCTTGTCCACCTGTTGGAGCACACGCTGCGTGGAATAATGGACAGGGCACTTGAGGCAGAACAGAGGCAGGAAGAGGAGGACTTCCTTGCCTCTCAAGGCCCTCTTTACCCAGACAGTGTTCCTTCTGTCCCACCCATCACACAGGAAGAGGAGGAGGAGGAGGAGGAGGAGGAGGAGGAGGATTGTGTCAGCATGGAGGTGGAGGCTGGCACTCAGCATCATCAGCAGCAGTCTTTTAGGGATGATTTACAGTCCCAAGAAACCAGTGGACTTGTACGTGGCTGGGAGGAGGTGGCTGCGGATCATGTCGCCCTTAGTGACTCAGAGGACTCCGGACCGAATGCCTCAGCAAACCTACGCTGCATGGCCTCCCTGATCCTGCAAAGTCTGCGGAAGGATCCTCGTATTCTTCGGATCAAGGAGAGGGACCATTACTGGCTGGCCACTCTCCTTGATCCACGGTACAAGGGTAAGGTTGCGGACCTTATGTTACCGTCGCAGAGGGAGCAGAGGATGAGACAACTCCGGGAGGCCTTGCAGAAAGGTCTGTGCAACGCGTTCCCAGAGACTGGGAGGTTACAAACTCCTGGTCCTGGACAACGAGTTGCTGAGGCTTCGGCCAGTCAAAGAAGGAGCGGTGGGGAAGGTGGCCGTCTGACCGATGCGTTCAAACAATTCTTTAGTCCGCAGCCCCAAAGTATGATCGGTTCCAGCAACCATCGCCAGCGTCTGATAAACATGGTGCAGGAATATCTAGGGGCAAGGTCAGACTTGGACACCTTCCCCACCGAAAATCCTCTGGCTTACTGGGTCTTGAGGATGGATCACTGGCCAGAGCTTGCACAGTATGCAATTGAGCTACTGGCCTGTCCTGCATCCAGCGTTCTTTCGGAACGCACATTCAGTGCTGCTGGAGGATTTGTCACGGATCACAGGGTGCGCCTGTCCACCGACTCGGTTGATCGACTGACTTTCATCAAGATGAACCAGTCTTGGATCACCACCAGCTACCACACACCTGATGCTGATATAACAGACTAATTGATTTTAACATGTCACATCCCTTCAAGACTGATGCTGATGCTGAGTGCCTGTGCTGTTATGTTGACTGGCTATCCTCCTCCTCCGAGTCCTCAATGATACGATTGATGATGATAGCTTGGAAGATCATTTTTGTTTATGGGTGCCGCCACCAGTGGCTAAGGCCCAATTTTTCAGCCCCTGTTTAACAGGGGCGTGTAATTACAATTTTTTTAGCAATAATTTGCCATAGGGCTCATTGCTGTGCTCCAAGTACAGTATCTGTGAGGGGTTGGAGTGTTGTGCCACCAGTGCCTAAGGCCCAATTTTTCAGCCCCTGTTCAACAGGGGCATGTAATTACAATTCTTGATCTAATAATTCACAGCAGGGCCCATTGCTGCACCCACCAAGAGTAACTCTGAGGGCTTACAGTGTTGTGGCAACGCCACCACCACCACCACCACGAAAGGCCCAATTTTTCAGCCCCTGTTCAACAGGGGCATGCAATTACAATTCTTGATCTAATAATTCACAGCAGGGCCCATTGCTGCACCCACCAAGAGTAACTGTCAGGGCTTACAGTGTTGTGGCACCAGCACCACCATCAAAGGCCCAATTTTTACTACCACTGTTCAACAATTATATGTAATTAAAATTCCTGATATAATAGTTGACAGCAGGGCGTTCCAGCACCAACCAAGAGTAACTGTGAGTGCTTACAGTGTTGTGCCAACACCAACAACTAAGGGGCCTATTTCTGCAGAGTATATACGGCAGGTCCCTACTTTCAAACATCCAACTTACAAACGACTCCTACTTGCAAACGCAAGAAGACAACAGGAAGTGAGAGGAAATCTACCCCTTGGAAGGAAAATTCTCTCCTGTAAGAATTAATATGGGAGAAAGGTGTCTCCTCTGTACTGATGCTTTATCAGCAATCCTTGTTTCAAGAAAAACACCACATTTCAAAAACAGTTGTCATTGGGACGGAAAGTGAGGTGAAATGTTCTGAACAGGGGCACAGACAGCAAAACAAATGTTACAGGGGTGATAACCCTTACCTATGTTTTCCAAAAAGTTTAAAAATAGATTTTTGGGCTGGAGCTACACTTAAACAATGTACCTGTTCAAAATTACAAACAGATTCTACATAAGAACAAACCTACAGTCCCTGTCTTGTATGCACCGCCTGTATACGGCTGTTCAGAGTATATAGGGCCTTTTTTATTTTATGTGCGGGGTTCCCCTTAATATCCATACAAGACCCAAAGGGGCTGGTAATGGGCTGGGGTAGGGGGGGGGGGGTCATGGGGTAGCTATGCCATTTTTCTTAAAGATTTTCATCCATATTACCGGGACCAGACATTACATTAAAGCCGCAAGCAGTTTTAAATGGCTTTTTTTTTCCTTTAGAAGTGTCATTTTGTGCAGGGACAGTTCTAAACACGGGAAACACGTGGCACTTCACAGGCATACTTTAGACACCCCCCAGGTACGATATTTAAAGGAATATTTGACTTTTTTTTTTTCACTTTATGCATCATTAAAATGACTGCTCCCGAAAAACGACCGTTTTTAAAACTTCTTTTTGCATTGATACATGTCCCCTGGTGCAGAACCCGGGTTCCCAAACCCTTTTTAGGACAATAACATGCATAATAGTCGTTATAATTAGCACTTTAGAATTCGAACGTTCGCATCCATTGTATTTAATAGGGTTCTAATGTTCGTACGAACTTTCGGTCCGTTCGCGGGTTCTGGTGCGAACCGAACCCGGGGGTGTTCGGCTCATCACTATCCAGCAACATACCAGTACGTTGCTGGTCCTTGTTGGACATGTATTGTAATCTTTTTTTTTTTTTCATGCAGCCAGTTGGCTGAACGAAAAAAGAGATTGATCGGTGGGTATGCCCACCATTAGAATACCGCCCTTCATCCACCCACTTCTAATGATGGGCATACATGCACCATTTATATATGCCGAAGCATGGGGGCATCCTCCCGCAAAAAAGTTATGCCGCACACACATGGTCGGACTTTTCCACGGGCAAGCCTCCGTCGGAATTTTGACCGTATGTACGCGGCATTAGGAGCAAAATCGCTCCTCCACTCCTCCGCCCCTGCTGCCACAATACTTCGGCATATATGCTTTTTTTTTTTTTTTAACTGTGGTGGTGAAATCACCTCCTACAGCACTGGAGTCGCAGGGATCAGGCCTGTCTCTGCGAAGGCTGCAGTTAAGTGTGTTGTGTTTTGTAAGTGACAGCGATCGATACTGCACTTGGGTGGCCTGGGCTGGACGGAGGGGCAAAACGCAGGTGCTAGCAGGTATCTGGGCTGATCCCGCTAACACTGCAATTTTGGGAACCCTAAACTGCTGGGGACGCTAGTATAGATCTGATCAGATCAGATATTGATCTGATCAGATACTATACCACTAAGGGGGGTGTATGCTTCACGCGTGGGTGTTAGCGTTACTGGCACTAACCTGACGCTGCCTGGGGTGTGACGCAGACCCTCTCTGACGCTAAAACCTAATTGATATCACCCGCCGGGCGATCAGGGGGTTAAACCTTTATTGGGTTTTATACGGCGGGTGCCCTGACACTATAAAAAGCAAACTAACTAACCAGCGTCACCCGTAACACTTATATGGTGATCACTGGTGAAAGGGTTAACTAGGGGCAATTGGGGGGTTAAAACCTTTATTAGATAATTTATGGGGGTACCTGACGCTATAAAAACCTGCGGCGAACCTAAAAAAAAATGACTGGCTACCGATCTGCATCACCGACGTTAAGACAGCGATCAGAAAAATTATCGCTTAGCGACAGTGGTGATAGGGGGTGAAAGGGTTACCTGGGGGGCGATCAAGGGGGTTAAACCTTTATTAGGTAATATATGGGGGTACCTGACGCTATAAAAACCTGCGGCGAACCTAAAAAAAATTATTGGCTACCGATCAGCATCACCGACGCTAAGACGGCGATCAGAAAAATTATCGCTTAGCGACAGTGGTGATAGGGGGTAAAAGGGTTATCTGGGGGCGATCATGGGGTTAAACCTTTATTAGGGGGCTACACTGAACCTAAGACTAAACTTTGGTGACACTTTTACAGTCACAAATGTCACTGATTGCAGTGATCAGTAAATAAATGGTCACTGCAATCAGTGACACGGGGGCTGGGGGGTGTCTGGGGGGCCTGGGGGGGGGCGATTTATGTACCTATGTGTCCTGGTGTCAGTGTAGTGTTTTGTGCACTAACCTGGCATCTTCTCCTGTACGGCGCTCGGTATATGTGAGCGCCGCAGGAGAGATGACATCACTTCCTCCTGCCTGTGTAAACATTACACAGGCAGGGGAAGCTCTCTCATTCGCCGGGAGCGATCGACCGGTGGCCGGAATCGAACGGCCGTCCCCTCATGCCTGATCGCTCCCGATCAGTTAACCACCGCTCACTGTAAAGGGGGGTCCGATCGGACCCCCCAACTATACAAAGGCAGTCGCGTAGATATACGTGATTCTGCCTGTCGGTGCCATTCTGCCGACGTATATTTACAGTGGGTGGTCGTTAAGTGGTTAACCACTTAACGACCGCTCACTGTACATATACGTCGGCAAAATGGCATGGACAGGCACAATCACGTACCTGTACGTGACTGCCTTTGTATGGGTGGGGGGTCCAATCGGACCACCCTCCGGTACAGCGAGCGGTGGTTCTCGGTGCGGGAGCGATCCGTGATGAGGGGACGGCCATTCGTTTCCGGCCACCTCCTCGCAATCGCTCCCGGCGAATGAAATGCTTCCTCTGCCTGTGTAATGTTTACACAGGCAGGAGGAAGTGATGTAATCTCTCCTGCGGCGCTCATATATACCGAGCGCCGTGGAGAGAAGACACACAGGTTAGTGCACTGAACAGCACACTGACACCAGGACACATAGGAACACGATCGCCCCCCAGATCACCCCAAGCCCCCAGTCACAAATGTCACTGATTGCAGTGATCAGTAAATAAATGGTCACTGCAATCAGTGACATTTGTGACTGTAAAAGTGTCAGGGCAGTTAGTTTTAGGTCCAGTGTAGCCCCCTAACCCCCCTAATAAACCCCCTAGCACCACTGTCACTTAGCGATCATTTTTCTGATCGCTGTATTAATGTCGGTGATGCCGCTAGGTAGTCATTTTTTTAGGTTCGCCGCAGGTTTTTATAGCGTCAGGTACCCCCATATATTACCTAATAAAGGTTTAACCCCTTGATCGCCCCCCCAGGTAACCCTTTTACCCCCTTTTGCCAGTGTCACTAAGCGAGCGTTTTTCTGATCGCTGTATTAGTGTCGGTGGTGCTGATAGGTAGCCAGTTATTTTGTTTAGGTTCGCCACAGGTTTTTATAGCGTCAGGTACCCCCATATATTACCTAATAAAGGTTTAACCCCCTAATTGCCCCTAGTTAACCCTTTCACCAGTGATCACCGTACAAGTGTTACTGGTGACACTGTTTAGCCAGTTAGTTATTTTGTTATTTAGGTTCCCCGTCAGGTTTTTATATAGCGTCAGGTACCCCCATATATTACCTAATAAAGGTTTAACCCCCTGATTGCCCCTAGTTAACCCTTTCACCAGTGATCACCATATAAGTGTTACGGGTGACGCTGGTTAGTTAGTTTGCTTTTTATAGTGTCAGGGCACCCGCCGTATATAACCCAATAAAGGTTTAACCCCCTGATCACCCGGCGGGTGATATCAATTAGGTTTTAGCGTCAGAGAGGATCTGCGTTGCCACAGGCAGCGTCAGGTTAGTGCCAGTAACGCTAACACCCACGCGTGAAGCATACACCTTCCTTGGTGGTATAGTATCTGAACAGATCAATATCTGATCTGATCAGATCTATACTAGCTAGGGTGACCAGACATCCCCGGTTACACTGTCCCCGGACCAAGTCTGTCTCCGGTTTTGTTTTGTCCCCGGATTGGATTTGAACAGGGGTTGGGGCAATTTCAAAGACAGTCAGTGCAGAATAAAAAATAAAAAAATCGAATTGCACACCCCCGCTCCTACTAGATTAGGGGGGGGTGTATTTTTTCCATTATCTGTGCCCCTTTCTGATGATCATGTGCTGGTCGGAGCAGAGGGAATATTTCTTCAGTTTCGGGTGCCCATTCAGCTCCGCTCGCATGTTCTTCTGCCTTGGCTCAAGTCCCAGCCAGCAGCCTGCCTATCTCCTTGCCTTCCCTGGTGGAGTGATCTTCCTCCGCTCCCCACCCAGTAGTAGCCGGGGCCCGGGAAGTAAGACTTGACAGGTTGTGAGGCGGGCGGTGGTGGCGACGGGCAGAGAGTCGCTAATTGCCGCCATTACTAATAAAATAAAAATATGTCCCCGGATTTCATTTTAAAAATCTGGTCACCTTAATACTAGCGTCCCCAGCAGTTTAGGGTTCCCAAAAAAGCAGTGTTAGCGGGATCAGCCCAGATATCTACTAGCACCTGCGTTTTGCCCCTTCGTCCAGCCCAGGCCACCCAAGTGCAGTATCGATCGATCACTGTCACTTACAAAACACAACACACAACTGCAGCGTTTGCAGAGACAGGCCTGATCCCTGCGACTCCAGTGCTGTAGGAGGTGATTTCACCACCACAGTTAAAAAAAAAGCATATATGCCGAAGCATGGGGGCAGCAGGGGCGGAGGAGCGATTTTGCTCCTAATGCCGCGTACATACGGTCAAAATTCCGACGGAGGCTTGCCCGTGGAAAAGTCCGACCGTGTGTGCGGCATAACTTTTGCGGGAGGATGCCCCCATGCTTCGGCATATATAAATGGTGCATGTATGCCCATCATTAGAAGTGGGTGGATGAAGGGCGGTATTCTAATGGTGGGCATACCCACCGATCAATCTCTTTTTTTCGTTCAGCCAACAGGCTGCATGAAAAAAAAAATTACAATACATGTCCAACAAGGACCAGCATTGTACTGGTATGTTGCTGGACTTTGAATGATTCTACCAGAATGATGCCTGCGAGTTTAGGTATCATCTTGGTATCATTCTTTTCAGCCAGCGGCCGGCTTTCATGTAAAAGCAATCCTAGCGGTTAATTAGCCTCTGGACTGCTTTTACAAGCAGTGGGAGGGAATGTCCCCCCCGGATATAAAAAGCGCCATTGGGAAATTGGGAAAGAATTTTATCACACCGATCTTGGTGTGGTCAGATGATTTGAGGGCAGAGGAAAGATCTTGGGTCTAATAGACCCCAGTTTTTTCAAAAAAATAGTACCTGTCACTACCTATTGCTATCATAGGGGATATTTACATTCCCTGAGATAGCAATAAAATGATAAAATAAATAAATATGGAAGGAACAGTTTAAAAATAAAATAAAAAAGCAAAATTAATAATAATAAAAAAAAAAGCATCCCTGTCCCGCCCTGCTCTTGCGCAATGACGAACGCAAGCGTCGGTCTGGCGTCATATGTAAACAGCAATTGCATCATGCATGTGAGGTATCACCGCGAAGGTCAGATCGAGGGCAGTAATTTTAGCAGTAGACCTCCTCTGTAAATCTAACGTGGTAACCTGTAAAGGCTTTTAAAGGCTTTTAAAAATGTATGTAGTTTGTCGCCACTGCGCGTTTTTTTGCGAAATTTTAAAGCATGTCGTGTTTGGTATCTATGTACTCGGCCTAAGATCATCTTTTTTATTTCATCAAACATTTGGGCAATATAGTGTGTTTTAGTGCATTAAAATTTAAAAAAGTGTATTTTTCCCCAAAAAATGCGTTTGAAAAATCGCTGCGCAAATACTGTGTGTAAAAAAAAATGCAACACCCACCATTTTATTCTGTAGGGCCTTTGCGTTAAAAAAATATATAATGTTTGGGGGTTCAACATCCTTTTCTTGGGAAAAAAAATGTTTTCACGTAAACAAAAAGTGTCAGAAAGGGCTTTGTCTTCAAGTGGTTAGAAGAGTGGATGATGTGTGACATAAGCTTCCTAATGTTGTGTATAAAATTCCAGGACAGTTCAAAACCCCTCCCAAATGACCCCATTTTGAAAAGTAGACACCTCAAGCTATTTGCTGAGTGGCATGTCGAGTCCATGGAATATTTTGACACAAGTTGCAGAAAAAAGACAATTTATTTTTTATTTCAATTTTTTTGCACAAAGTTGTCACTAAATGATATATTGCTCAAACATTCCATGGGCATATGTGGAATTACACCCCAAAATACATTCTGTTGCTTCTCCTGAGTACGGGGATACCACATGTGAGACTTTTTGGGAGCCTAGCCACGTACGGGACCCCAAAAACCAAGCACCGCCTTAAGGTTTTCTAAGGGTGTAAATTTTTCATTTCACTCCTCACTGCCTATCACAGTTTCGGAGGCCATGGAATGCCCAGATGGCACAAACCCCCCCCCCTCCAAATGACCCCATTTTGGAAAGTAGACACTCCAAGCTATTTGCTGAGAGGTATGGTGAGTATTTTGCAGATCTCGCTTTTTGTCACAAAGTTTTGAAAATTAAAAAAAAAAAAATATATATATATATATATATATAATTTTTTCTTTCTTCATTTTCAAAAACAAATGAGAGCTGTAAAATACTCACCATGCCTCTCAGCAAATATCTTGGGGTGTCTACTTTCCAAAATGGGGTCATTTGGGGGGGTTTTGTGCTATTTTGGCATTTTACGGCCTTCGAAACTGTGATAGGTAGTAAGGAGTGAAATCAAAAATTTGTGCCCTTAGAAATCCTGAAGGCGGTGCTTGGTTTTCGGGGTCCCGTACGCGGCTAGGCTCCTAAAAAGTCCCACACATGTGGTATCCCCGTACTCAGGAGAAGCAGCAAAATTTATTTTGGGGTACAATTCCCCTTTAACTATGGCATGAGTGAGCAATATATCATTTAGTGACGACTTTTTGGTATTTTTTTTTTTTTGTCATTCAATCACTTAGGACAAAAAAAAATATTCAATGGGCTCAAAATGCCTCTCAGCAATTTCCTTGGGGTGTCTACTTTCTAAAATGGTCATTTGGGGGGGGGGGTTGTGCTATTTTGGCATTTTATGGCCTTCGAAACTGTGATAGGTAGTAAGGAGTGAAATCAAAAATTTGTGCCCTTGGAAATCCTGAAGGTGGTGCTTGGATTTCGGGGGCCCGTACGCGGCTAGGCTCCTAAAAAGTCCCACACATGTGGTATCCCCGTACTCAGGAGAAGCAGCAAAATGTATTTTGGGGTGCAATTCCACATATAACCATGGCATGTGTGAGCAATATATCATTTAGTGACAACTTTTTGTAATTTTTTTTATTTTTTTTGGTCATTATTCAATCATTCGGGACAAAAAAAAATATTCAATGGGCTCAACATGCCTCTCAGCAATTTCCTTTGGGTGTCTACCGTCCAAAATGGGGTCATTTGGGGGGGTTTTGTACTGCCCTGCCTTTTTAGCATCTCAAGAAATGAGATAGGCCGTCCTAAATTAAAAGCTGTGTAAATTCCAGAAAATGTACCATAGTTTGTAGATGCTATAACTTTTGCGCAAACCAATAAAAATACGCTTATTGACATTTTTTTTTACTAAAGACATGTGGCTGAATACATTTTGGCTTAAATGTATGACTAAAATTTAGTTTATTAGATTTTTCTTATAACAAAAACTAGAAAATATGTTTTTTCAAAATTTTCGGTCTTTTTCCGTTTATATCGCAAAAAATAAAAATTGCAGAGGCAATCAAATACCATTAAAAGAAAGCTCTATTTGTGGGAAGAAAAGGACGCAAATTTTGTTCGGGTACAACATTGCATGTCCGCACAATTTCCAGTTAAAGCAGCGCAGTGCCAAATTGTGAAATCACCTCTGGTCATTATGGTCCGTATTGGTCCGGTCCTTAAGTGGTTAAAAAGTAAAGAATAAGAAAAATATTAAAAATAAAATTATACAAAAATAAAAAAAGTAAACGACAAGCTACGAATAAAAATAAGTGATTAAGTAAAAAAAAAAGAAACAAAAAAATGTTGAACTAACCGTGCTATCCAATTGCCATTTTCCGTTGATTTGGGGGGGGGCTTCGGTTGGTGGGGAGGGGGCGCATTGCAGAACCTGGACTTGGGGTGGCAGGGAGAGCAAATACGGCCCTGCTGCCGCCCTCTCACTTCCTCCGCCCTGGCGAGGCTGCAATTTGGGGCACAATGAGGCTGCAATGGGAGCACAGTGAGGCTACAATTTGGGGCACAATGAGCCTGCAATTTTTTTTGCTGATCCGAAAAATTATCCAATCCGTGACTCTGATCCGAGAAACGAACCAAACCGTGAGTTTTTTGATCCGTTGCACCCCGTCATCATCATGGAAGAGTGGAAGAGGACTCCAGTGGTAACCACTAACCTGTGAAGCTCTGGTGAACTCAATGCTCAAGAGGGTTAAGGCAGTGCCGGAAAATAATGGTGGCCACACAAAATATTGACACTTTGGACCCAATTTGGACATTTCCACTTAGGGGTGTACTTACTTTTGTTGCCAGCGGTTTAGACATTAATCATTTCAACGCCTAATTGAAGAAAGGCAAGAATTCTGCTAATGGCATACCTTCTAGGATGCCACCCCCTGGATTCACACCAGGAAACATATGCCTTCCAGATTCTGTAGTAGATGAGCCTGGAGACCGGCTTTCTAGCGTTAACCGGAGTGGATAGGACTGGGCCCGAGAGCCCACGACTCTTCAGAATGTGGGTCTCAACAGCCAAACCGTCAAATTTAGACTTCATAAGGCAGGATGGAATATTGGACCCTGTGAGAGTAGATCTGAGCGGAGCGGAAGCACCCAAGGGTTCCCCTCGGCCATCTTCACAATCTCCACATACCAGGATCGCCTGGGCCAAGCCGAGGCTACAAGAATCGCTGGATTTCCTTCTCTCTTGAATCTCCGTAGGAATCGTGGGAGAAGCGGAACGCATATATCAGAGAATACTGATCCCATGAAATTGTTAAGGCATCCGACCCTTGTGCCAGCGGATCTCTTGTCCTTGACATGAAGCTGTCCAGATTTGTTATGAACCTGGAGGCCAACAGGTCCACATCTGGGGTACCCCATTTCCGACATATGGCCTGAAATATGTTGGGGTGTAGAGACAATTCTCTGCCTGCCAATTTTCTACCCCTGGAATGAAGACCGCAGACAGACAGGAAACATGCCTTTCTGCCCAAGAAAAAATGTGATTCACCTCCTTTTTGGGCATCCAGACTCCTGGTGCCCCCTTGGTGATTGATATAAGCCACTGCTGTGGTATTTTCGGACTGTATCCGGACAGGACAACCCTGCAACCTGTAAGTCCAGACCCTGAGGGCCAGATGAATTGCCCGAATCTCCAGAATGTTGATGGGCAAGAGCTCTTCGGCACTGGACCATTTTCCCTGGGCAGAAGCTTCTTCCAGAACTGCCCCCCATAAGGCTGGTGTCTGGTTACGATTTTCCAAGTAACCGGAATAAAGGATTTTCCCTTTAGCAGATTCTGAGGGAGCAACCACCAATTGAGGCTCTGTTGAACCCGCGGTGACAGGGGCATTGGAAGGTCCAAGGCTTGAACTTTTCTCTTCCAGGCAGACAGGATGCTGCTCTGCAAAGGCCTTGAGTGAAACTGGGTGTAAGGAACGGCCTGGAATGAGGCCACCATTTTTCCTAATAACCTCATACATAGACGAATGGAAGGATTTTTCCTTGCTTTGATCACAAGGACCAAATCCTTTATGGCTTTGGCCTTTGACCTGGGTAAGAATACCCTGCTTTGTATCGTGTCTATGACCATGCCCAAATACTCCAGCCTTTTTTGGGGCTGTAAGGAGGATTTTTCTAGATTGAGGACCCAGCCTAGGTACTCTAAATACTCCACTGCGCTGCGCACATTGCGGTCTAGGCGTGCTACAGACTGATCTATGAGCAGCAGAACATCCAGATAAGCTGTTACTGCTATGCCCCGTGCCATTAGCTTCGCCAGGGGCGGGGCCAGCACCTTTTGTAAACACTCAAGGTGCGGTAGCCAGACCGAACGGTAGGGCCACAAACTGAAAGTGGCGCTGATCCACCGCAAACCTTAGAAACTTTTGGTGAGCGGGGAATATTGGCACATGTAGATATGCATCTCTGATGTCTATTGATGCCAGGAATTCTCCTCCCTGAAGGGTGAAGACCACTGAATGGACAGACTCCATGCGGAAGGAGCGAATGTTCAGAAACGTATTCAGGTCTTTCAGATCCAGAATAGGTCTGACATCCCCGTTTGGTTTTGGGACTGTAAAGAGGTTTGAGTAGAACCCTGAGCCTTGCTCCTCTGGGGCTACTTCTATGATTATCCCTTGGTCCAACATGTGCTCCAGGGCCAAAGTAAAGGCCTCCTCTTCTCTGTATTCTACAAGATTCTTGATCTCAGAAAACGGGATGGCGGAAGTTCCCAGATGTCTAGCTTGTAGCCTAGAGACACCGTGGAGATGACCCATTTTGTCCTGAACCTCTTCCCGCCAGGTGTCTGCAAACCGCAGCAGCCTTCCCCCCCACATGGCCGACCCAGTGGCGCCCCTTCATAGGGAAGTTTTGGGGTTCTGCTTAGTAGATCTTGAACCCCAAGATCTTTTTTGCCCTTGGGCTTGGCCCTGGGCCTTTCCCCTAGTATTGGAGGCTGTCGGCACTGCCTGGAAGTCGAAGCTCCAGGGGCTGGGGAAAGAACGTTTAAATGAGGGACGTTTACTCTTCTTCTTAACCGGTAACAGCTTAGATTTGCCTCCGGTAATCTTTTGGATATATTTGTCCAAATCATCCCCAAAACAGGCGTTCCCCATAAAATGGGAACGCTGCCAAGTATCTCTTGCAAGAAACCTTGGCTTCCCAATGCTTTAGCCAAAGGGACCTGCGCATATGTACCAGCAGGAGATTTAGGCGGGATGCTTGCTGAACAGAGTCCATAACCGCATCAACCGCAAAACACAGAGCCTTAGGAAAGTCTGCATAAACCTCAACTTCCTCTGCAGAGAGGAGGTTAACCACCTGTTTCATTTTGTTCCTTGAGGGACTGGCACATGCCAATTGCTGCAACTGCAGGTTGGACCACAGAACCAGCCATAGAGAAGGAGGATTTAAGCAAAGATTCCAGCATTTTATCAGTTGGATCTTTTGAAGCCACGGGACAGGTCAGTCTTTTATTCGCACAAGAAATAGCCGCATCTATAGCTGGCACACCCCCCCCCATTTCTTGGCAAAACCTTCCTCCACTGGGTAAAGGAGGGAAAACCTCTTAGGAAGAGAAAACAGTTTATCTGGGTGAGCCCGGTCGTCAATTTCTCCAACAAGGGATGAGTTGGGAAGGTATATGCAGCCTGTGGGGATTTCGGGGATCCCAAGGAGGAAACATGGCAGCTTCAGCAAATCGCAATTTTTATGGGGTACTCACCAACTCCGTATAATATTGCACCTGCATCTTAAGCGCCTGAGAGGTAGAAGAGATCTTCTCCTAATCCTCTGAAACCTCAGACTGCTCCTGATTCCCATCTCCAGATAGGGATATCTCATCATCAGAATGCTCATCTGATAAGGAACCCAGAGCAGAGGAAGGGGATCTACCCTGTTTTCTGCCACTTTTTAAGGAGGTTGTGATTAATGTGGCAATCCTTCCTTCCAAGCCATCCAAAGCAGCTTTCATAGTGTCCTCAGTGACATATACAGGAGCTGCAATATTAGGAGAGGCTGCAAAGCCTGACGGGTATAGACTGCTACCAGTCTGTCAGGGGGGGATGGTAATCTGCAGGCATGTGTGGAACCCCTAGCTCTAGGCGGGGAATTCTTAGTGCCTCTCTTACCTGCCCTTGAAACCCTCTTACTGGGAGACATAGCCCTAAGCTGCAAAGCAGAGGTATTAGTACAAGTGCAACCATTGTTGTGTTCTTAGTCTTACTGTGATGTTTGTGCTGAAGCACTGTGTGACCCTTCACCTTTTTCTCCTGATGCATGCTGGGAAGGGGCTGTACCAGGAAGTAGTGAGAGTGGTGTGTGAGACTGGAAGCAGCAGCAGCATGATGCATAGATCTGGTAATGACAGAAGCCTGTTGTATTAAGACTCCTCCATGTAACAAGTCATCATGTTTCTGAGTGAGTAATAAACCCTCTCCATGGTTAAGAAGTTCATCCGGCCTGTGTGTGTAACTTGCTGAGCAGATACTGGAGCATTGCTAGCAACACTCTGAGAGACCCCGTGTCTAAGGGACATAACAGTGGCGACGAGGATTGTGGATTTTAGCACACATGGCCTTCATAGTGTTTATTCAACCATTTGATCCAGCTGCTGAATCATGGAGCTCCTGTGTGGAGAGGCTGGAGCAGTATATGGAAGCAAATAGTGTGGCTGCAGAAAAGAAAGTTGCAGTTTTCCTCACAATATTGGGTCAAGCTGCATATGGCACTCTCAGAGACCTCGTTTCTAGAGGACAAGCCAGCCTCTAAGCCCCTGCCTGAGTTAATTCAGAAGCTACATGAGCACTACAACCCAAAGCCATTAGAGATTGCAGAGCGGTTTAAATTCTACAGTAGAAGGCAGCATGCTGGGGAGGACATAAAGACTTAAATCATTGCTTTACGTAAACTAGCTGCCACTTGTCAGTTTGGAGACTACCTGCAGACGGCTCTCCGTGACATGTTTGTCATGGGACTCTGCGACCCAGCCATACAGAAACGTTTACTCACAGAACCCGACTTGACTCTGACGAAAGCCACTGACCTTGCTACGGTCATGGAGTTGGCTACATGGGACGCCACCCTACTGAAGGCACCACCTGAAACTCCTGCAAGCCCGGGAGAGGAAATATTCCACTCTGCTATCACCCGACACCCAAGACGGCCATCTCCAAATCTTCCTAAACCTCACCACCCTAATTCTTCTGTCTCTAGGACACCAACTTGCTACCGTTGTGGTAACACTACTCACAGTGCACCTGCTTGCAAGTTCAACGATGTCATTTGTTTTCTTTGTGGAAAGACTGACCATATTGGGCGTGTTTGCCGCAGCTCACGCTCCCCGAACACTACCACAAAAGTTAAACGTAAACAGACATTTCATATGGATACTGACAATCACGGCTCCAGCTCTGATGAGGAGACCTGTGTCCAGCATGTTGGACTGTTTCGGGTAGCTGGGAGTCTTCCTGCGATAAAAGTGGATGTCACACTCAATGGCTATCCTGTCTCCATGGATGTTGATACAGGGGCAGCTGTGTCTGTCATTTCATGGACTGATTTAAAGGCATCGGGTCTGTCCCTACCGCTCCAACCTACAAATCTCACACTACAAACCTACAGCAAGGAACTACTACAACCCTTGGGTTATGTGAAACCCCTTGTTACATTAGGCAACCGCAGTCAAACTCTACGCCTTTATGTTGTCAATAAAGGAGGTCCTCCGCTGTACGGTAGGGACTTGGATCAAAGCCCTGGGCATGCCTCCTCTTGCCATTGCCCAATGTGCATTGCTTTCTGAGGTAGACCATTGGGTGGAATCCCTGAAGTCACGCTTTAAGGGGGTTTTTGAGGACTCTTTGGGCACAGAAAAAGGAAAAATGGCCCACCTCCTCTTGAAGCCAGGTGCTACACCTCGTTTTTGTAAGGCAAGATCAGTACCTTTTTTTCCTTGAGACAGAAAGTGGAAGCAGAGCTGGACCACCTATTGGCTGAAAAGATCATAACTAAAGTTGATAGAAGTGAATGGGCATCGCCATTAGAATTTGTGGAGATTTCAGGGTTGCCCTGAACAACCAACTTCTTGTGGATCAATACCCATTGCCTCGACTTGAAGATCTATTTAGCTCATTGGCTGGGGGGCAAAAGTTTACAAAAATAGACTTAAAGCAAGCTTACCTGCAACTGCAAGTACACCCAGATTCACGCCATCTGTTGACCATTAACACTCATAAAGGATTATTCCAATATAACCGCATGGTTTTTGGCATAGCCCCAGCACCAGCCATCTGGCAGCGACTCATGGATGAGGTCCTGGCAGGCATACCTTTCACTCAATGTCTACTAGATGACATGCTCATCACTGGTTAAAACTAGTGATGAGCCGAACACCCCCGGGTTCGGTTCGCACCAGAACCCGCGAACGGACCGAAAGTTCGAACGAACATTAGAACCCTATTAAATACAATGGATGCGAACGTTCGAATTCTAAAGTGCTAATTATAACAACTATTATGCATGTTATTGTCCTAAAAAGGGTTTGGGAACCCGGGTTCTGCACCAGGGGACATGTATCAATGCAAAAATAAGTTTTAAAAACGGTCGTTTTTCGGGAGCAGTCATTTTAATGATGCATAAAGTGAAAAAAAAAAAGTCAAATATTCCTTTAAATATCGTACCTGGGGGGTGTCTAAAGTATGCCTGTGAAGTGCCACGTGTTTCCCGTGTTTAGAACTGTCCCTGCACAAAATGACACTTCTAAAGGAAAAAAAAGCCATTTAAAACTGCTTGCGGCTTTAATGTAATGTCTGGTCCCGGTAATATGGATGAAATTCTTTAAGAAAAATGGCATAGCTACCCCATGACCCCCCCCCTACCCCAGCCCATTACCAGCCCCTTTGGGTCTTGTATGGATATTAAGGGGAACCCCGCACATAAAATAAAAAAGGCCCTATATACTCTGAACAGCCCTATACAGGCGGTGCATACAAGACAGGGACTGTAGGTTTGTTCTTATGTAGAATCTGTTTGTAATTTTGAACAGGTACATTGTTGAAGTGTAGCTCCAGACCAAAAATCTATTTTTAAACTTTTTGGAAAACATAGGTAAGGGTTATCACCCCTGTAACATTTGTTTTGCTGTCTGTGCCCCTGTTCAGAACATTTCACCTCACTTTCCGTCCCAATGACAACTGTTTTTGAAATGTGGTGTTTTTCTTGAAACAAGGATTGCTGATAAAGCATCAGTACAGAGGAGACACCTTTCTCCCATATTTATTCTTACAGGAGAGAATTTTCCTTCCTAGTGGTAGATTTCCTCTCACTTCCTGTTGTCTTCTTGCGTTTGCAAGTAGGAGTCGTTTGTAAGTTGGATGTTTGAAAGTAGGGACCTGCCGTATATACTCTGCAGAAATAGGCCCCTTAGTTGTTGGTGTTGGCACAACACTGTAAGCACTCACAGTTACTCTTGGTTGGTGCTGGAACGCCCTGCTGTCAACTATTATATCAGGAATTTTAATTACATATAATTGTTGAACAGTGGTAGTAAAAATTGGGCCTTTGATGGTGGTGCTGGTGCCACAACACTGTAAGCCCTGACAGTTACTCTTGGTGGGTGCAGCAATGGGCCCTGCTGTGAATTATTAGATCAAGAATTGTAATTACATGCCCCTGTTGAACAGGGGCTGAAAAATTGGGCCTTAGGCACTGGTGGCACAACACTGCAACCCCTCACAGATACTGTACTTGGAGCACAGCAATGAGCCCTGTTGCAAAGTATTGCTTCAAAAATTGTAATGACACGCCCCTGTTAAACAGGGGCTGAAAAATTGGGCCTTAGGCACTGGTGGCACAACACTGCAACTCCTCACAGATACTGTACTTGGAGCACAGCAATGAGCCCTGTTGCAAAGTATTGCTTCAAAAATTGTAATGACACGCCCCTGTTAAACAGGGGCTGAAAAATTGGGCCTTAGGCACTGGTGGCACAACACTGCAACTCCTCACAGATACTGTACTTGGAGCACAGCAATGAGCCCTGTTGCAAAGTATTGCTTCAAAAATTGTAATGACACGCCCCTGTTAAACAGGGGCTGAAAAATTGGGCCTTAGGCACTGGTGGCACAACACTGCAACTCCTCACAGATACTGTACTTGGAGCACAGCAATGAGCCCTGTTGCAAAGTATTGCTTCAAAAATTGTAATGACACGCCCCTGTTAAACAGGGGCTGAAAAATTGGGCCTTAGGCACTGGTGGCACAACACTGCAACTCCTCACAGATACTGTACTTGGAGCACAGCAATGAGCCCTGTTGCAAAGTATTGCTTCAAAAATTGTAATTACACGCCCCTGTTAAACAGGGGCTGAAAAATTGGGCGTTAGGCACTGGTGGTGGCACCCATAAACAAAAATGATCTTACAAGCTATCATCATCAATCGTATCATTGAGGACTCGGAGGAGGAGGATAGCCAGTCAACATAACAGCACAGGCACTCAGCATCAGCATCAGTCTTGAAGGGATGTGACATGTTAAAATCAATTAGTCTGTTATATCAGCATCAGGTGTGTGGTAGCTGGTGGTGATCCAAGACTGGTTCATCTTGATGAAAGTCAGTCGATCAACCGAGTCGGTGGACAGGCGCACCCTGTGATCCGTGACAAATCCTCCAGCAGCACTGAATGTGCGTTCCGAAAGAACGCTGGATGCAGGACAGGCCAGTAGCTCAATTGCATACTGTGCAAGCTCTGGCCAGTGATCCATCCTCAAGACCCAGTAAGCCAGAGGATTTTCGGTGGGGAAGGTGTCCAAGTCTGACCTTGCCCCTAGATATTCCTGCACCATGTTTATCAGACGCTGGCGATGGTTGCTGGAACCGATCATACTTTGGGGCTGCGGACTAAAGAATTGTCTGAACGCATCGGTCAGACGGCCACCTTCCCCACCGCTCCTTCTTTGACTGGCCGAAGCCTCAGCAACTCGTTGTCCAGGACCAGGAGTTTGCAACCTCCCAGTCTCTGGGAACGCGTTGCACAGACCTTTCTGCAAGGCCTCCCGGAGTTGTCTCATCCTCTGCTCCCTCTGCGACGGTAACATAAGGTCCGCAACCTTACCCTTGTACCGTGGATCAAGGAGAGTGGCCAGCCAGTAATGGTCCCTCTCCTTGATCCGAAGAATACGAGGATCCTTCCGCAGACTTTGCAGGATCAGGGAGGCCATGCAGCGTAGGTTTGCTGAGGCATTCGCTCCGGAGTCCTCTGGGTCACTAAGGACGACATGATCCGCAGCCACCTCCTCCCAGCCACGTACAAGTCCACTGGTTTCTTGGGACTGTAAATCATCCCTAAAAGACTGCTGCTGATGATGCTGAGTGCCAGCCTCCACCTCCATGCTGACACAATCCTCCTCCTCCTCCTCCTCCTCCTCCTCCTCCTCTTCCTGTGCGATGGGTGGGACAGAAGGAACACTGTCTGGGTAAAGGGGGCCTTGAGAGGCAAGGAAGTCCTCCTCTTCCTGCCTCTGTTCTGCCTCAAGTGCCCTGTCCATTATTCCACGCAGCGTGTGCTCCAACAGGTGGACAAGAGGTACAGTGTCACTGATGCATGCACTGTCACTGCTCACCATCCTCGTGGCCTCCTCAAATGGTGCCAGGACAGTGCATGCATCCCTGATCATGCCCCACTGGCGTGGAGAAAAAAAACCAAGCTCCCCTGACCCTGTCCTGGTGCCGTAGTCGCACAGGTACTCATTGATGGCCCTCTGCTGCGTGTGCAGCCGCTGCAGCATGGCCAACGTTGAGTTCCACCTGGTGGGCATGTCACATATAAGGCGGTTCTTGGGCAGGTTCAACTCCTTTTGCAGCTCAGCCAGGCGAGCACTGGCATTATAAGATCTGCGGAAATGCACACAGACTTTCCTGGCCTGCCTCAGGACATCCTGTAAGCCCGGGTACCTGCCCAAGAAGCGCTGCACCACCAGGTTAAGGACGTGAGCCACACAGGGCACATGGGTCAGTTGTCCCTGTCGGAGGGCGGAGAGGAGGTTGGTGCCATTGTCGCAAACCACCATTCCTGGCTTAAGCTGGCGTGGCGTCAACCACCTCTCGGCCTGGCCCTGCAGAGCAGACAGGACCTCTGCCCCAGTGTGGCTTCTGTCCCCCAAACACACCAGCGCAAGCACGGCATGGCATCTTTTTGCCTGCGTACTTGCGTAGCCCCGTGAACGGCTACGGAGCACCGCTGGTTCATAGGACAAACCACAGGAAGAGGCCATGGAGGAAGAAGAAGAGGAGGGGGTGGAGGAGAGAGGTGTGTCACAACCAGTAGTAGCATTTTGGAGGCGTGGCGGTGGGACAACCTCCAACACTACTGCACCTTGTCCTGAATCCTTCCCAGCTGCCAAAAGAGTGACCCAATGGGCCGTGAAAGAAAGGTAACGTCCCTGTCCATGCCTGCTGGACCATGAGTCAGCGGTAATATGCACCTTACCGCTGACCGCCCTGTCCAGCGAGGCCAAGACATTGCCTTCCACATGCCGGTAGAGAGCCGGAATAGCCTTCCGTGAGAAAAAGTGGCGTTTGGGAACCTGCCACTGAGGAACCGCACATTGCACAAACTCACGGAAGGGGGCCGAGTCTACCAACTGAAAAGGCAGCAGTTGAAGCGCTAGCAATTTAGCCAAGCTAGCATTCAACCGCTGGGCATGTGGATGGCTGGGAGTGAACTTCTTTCGACGGTCCAGCAGCTGGGGCAGGGAAATTTGCCTGCTAGAATCGGACGTCGGTGTACTGCTAGCAGAGTGGGCGCAAGTACTTGGCTGTGACACACCTAATTCTACACCTTCATTCCTCTCAGTGCATGTTTCAGAGAGGACTGAAGTTATAGTGGGGTTGGAGATCCCAGCTGATGCGGTGCAAGGAGAGGTCCGCTTTGTTCTTTGGTGTGGGTCTTTGAGGTAGGCTTGCCAACGAGCTGCATGGCAGGTCAACATATGTCTGGTCAGGCATGTGGTACCCAAGCGGCTGATGTTTTGGCCACGCGATATACGCTTGAGACATATGTTGCAAACAGCAGCTGTGCGATCTGATGCACTAGCCTCAAAAAAGGCCCACACCAAAGAACTTTTTGAATGACGGGCAGAGGCAGCGCCCTGCACAGGCGGAGCTCTGCGGTGTGATTCCGTCGGTGTACTGCCCTTACGCTGGCCACCAAAGGGCATCCTGCCTCGTTGGAGATGTGCCTCCTCCTCATCCTCCTCCTCCTCCTCTCTCCTATTAGGCACCCACGTGGAGTCAGTGACCTCATCATCCCCTCCCTCCTCATCACTGGAGCCAATCTGGCAGTATGCTGCAGCTGCTGGAACATGACTGCCAGATTGGTGTCCTTCTTGAGCATCCCCTCTGTCTGCTCTCACGCTACTGCCTTCCTCTAGCTGGGTTTCATCATCAGACCCTTCGAAACGCTGGGCATCCTCCTGGAGCATGTACCCAACACTGTGCTGAAACAGTTCGGGGGACTCCTCAGGAGGAGGACATGGTGGGTCTAGGGAAGGAGTGACTGATGATTTGTCTGACATTGATACCAGGGAAGACGACGCTTTGGCAGCTGCTTTTCCAGTACCCTGAGCCTGGGTGAGAGAGGATGAGGAGGAGGAGGAGGGCTTGGTCATCCACTCTACCAAGTCTTCGGCATGATGTGGCTCAACATGTCCAGCTGCCGAAAAGAAGGACAAGCGTGTCCCATGGCCATGTGCTGATGACAATGCACCGCGTCCACGACCAGCACTGTTGCCCCCAGACACAGAGCCTGCTTGCCCTCTTTTATTGCCTCCTGACTGTCTGCCTCTCCTTGTTTGCCTTCCAGACATTCTAATAGATGGCCTGCAGGGAGATGGGAAAAAAGCAATAAGGGCTACCTTCAGGTGTCCTTCTCTGTCCCTTGAAACAAGGACTTTTACAGTGAAAGAAACTGACACTCTCCCTACCTACAGTTTTCTGTCCCTAGAAAAAATATTTTTTTTAAGCACAATATAGCACAAGGACAATTCACTCACTGTCCTTACAGGTCCCTGGAAACAAGGACTTGCAGAGTGAAAGAAAAAAAACACTCTCCCTACCTACAGTTTTCTGTCCCTAGAAAAAATATTTTTTTTAAGCACAATATAGCACAAGGACAATTCACTCACTGTCCTTACAGGTCCCTGGAAACAAGGACTTGCAGAGTGAAAGAAAAAAAACACTCTCCCTACCTACAGTTTTCTGTCCCTAGAAAAAATGTTTTTTTTAATCACAATATAGCACAAGGACAATTCACTCACTGTCCTTACAAGTCCCTGGAAACAAGGACTTGCAGAGTGAAATAAACTGACACTCTCCCTACCTACAGTTTTCTGTCCCTAGAATAAATGTTTTTTTTAAGCACAATATAGCACAAGGAGAATTCACTCACTGTCCTTCCAGGTCCCTGGAAACAAGGACTTGCAGAGTGAAAGAAAAAAAACACTCTCCCTACCTACAGTTTTCTGTCCCTAGAAAAAATGTTTTTTTTAATCACAATATAGCACAAGGACAATTCACTCACTGTCCTTCCAGGTCCCTGGAAACAAGGACTTGCAGAGTGAAAGAAAAAAAACACTCTCCCTACCTACAGTTTTCTGTCCCTAGAAAAAAATGTTTTTTTTAATCACAATATAGCACAAGGACAATTCACTCACTGTCCTTCCAGGTCCCTGGAAACAAGGACTTGCAGAGTGAAAGAAAAAAAACACTCTCCCTACCTACAGTTTTCTGTCCCTAGAAAAAATGTTTTTTTTAATCACAATATAGCACAAGGACAATTCACTCACTGTCCTTACAGGTCCCTGGAAACAAGGACTTGCAGAGTGAAAGAAAAAAAACACTCTCCCTACCTACAGTTTTCTGTCCCTAGAAAAAATGTTTTTTTTAATCACAATATAGCACAAGGACAATTCACTCACTGTCCTTCCAGGTCCCTGGAAACAAGGACTTGCAGAGTGAAATAAACTGACACTCTCCCTACCTACAGTTTTCTGTCCCTAGAATAAATGTTTTTTTTAAGCACAATATAGCATAAGGACAATTCACTCACTGTCCTTCCAGGTCCCTGGAAACAAGGACTTGCAGAGTGAAAGAAAAAAAACACTCTCCCTACCTACAGTTTTCTGTCCCTAGAAAAAATGTATTTTTTAATCACAATATAGCACAAGGACAATTCACTCACTGTCCTTACAGGTCCCTGGAAACAAGGACTTGCAGAGTGAAAGAAAAAAAACACTCTCCCTACCTACAGTTTTCTGTCCCTAGAAAAAATGTTTTTTTTAATCACAATATAGCACAAGGACAATTCACTCACTGTCCTTACAGGTCCCTGGAAACAAGGACTTGCAGAGTGAAATAAACTGACACTCTCCCTACCTACAGTTTTCTGTCCCTAGAATAAATGTTTTTTTTAAGCACAATATAGCACAAGGACAATTCACTCACTGTCCTTACAGGTCCCTGGAAACAAGGACTTGCAGAGTGAAAGAAAAAAAACACTCTCCCTACCTACAGTTTTCTGTCCCTAGAAAAAATGTTTTTTTAATCACAATATAGCACAAGGACAATTCACTCACTGTCCTTACAGGTCCCTGGAAACAAGGACTTGCAGAGTGAAAGAAAAAAAACACTCTCCCTACCTACAGTTTTCTGTCCCTAGAAAAAATGTTTTTTTTAATCACAATATAGCACAAGGACAATTCACTCACTGTCCTTCCAGGTCCCTGGAAACAAGGACTTGCAGAGTGAAATAAACTGACACTCTCCCTACCTACAGTTTTCTGTCCCTAGAATAAATGTTTTTTTTTAAGCACAATATAGCACAAGGACAATTCACTCACTGTCCTTAGAGGTCCCTGGAAACAAGGACTTGCAGAGTGAAAGAAAAAAAACACTCTCCCTACCTACAGTTTTCTGTCCCTAGAAAAAATGTTTTTTTTTAAGCACAATATAGCACAAGGACAATTCACTCACTGCCCTTCCAGGTCCCTGGAAACAAGGACTTGCAGAGTGAAAGAAAAAAAACACTCTCCCTACCTACAGTTTTCTGTCCCTAGAAAAAATGTTTTTTTTAAGCACAATATAGCACAAGGACAATTCACTCACTGTCCTTCCAGGTCCCTGGAAACAAGGACTTGCAGAGTGAAAGAAAAAAAACACTCTCCCTACCTACAGTTTTCTGTCCCTAGAAAAATTTTTTTTTTTAATCACAATATAGCACAAGGACAATTCACTCACTGTCCTTACAGGTCCCTGGAAACAAGGACTTGCAGAGTGAAAGAAACTGACACTGTCCCTACCTACAGTTTTCTGTCCCTAGAATAAATGTTTTTTTTAAGCACACTATAGCACAAGCACAAAACACACTGACACTCTCCCTACCTATCCTTCTCTTTCCCTAAACTAAAGGAATCCAGGTTAAGCAAGAAAGAAATAACAGTCACTGTCCCTGCCTATGCTGCTCTATCCCTGCTCCGGAACACACTACACTAGGCCGCCGTGCTGGCGGCCTTTTATAGTGTGGGGCGTGTACTAAACACCCTCAGCAATAATTGGCCACAGGCATCCTGCCTGTGGCCAATCATTGCTCTCCTCGCTGCCGGCGCTGTGATTTGCCAAGCATGCGGGGTCACAGTGCATGCTTGGCCAATCACAGCGCCTGGATGACACTGCGATGGCGTAGTGCATTGTGGGCCGTTCGCGTCACTCGAATTTGGCGCGAACGGCCCAAATCGTTCGATCTTCGTTGAACGATCGAACAGCCGATGTTCGAGTCGAACGTATGTTCGACTCGAACACGAAGCTCATCCCTAGTTAAAACTGATGAAGAACACAGAAAGAATGTTGAAGCTGTGCTAGAGAGACTCCAAAAGGTATGGTTTACGTGTCAATCTTTCAAAATGCGAATTTCTAAAGTCTCGACTGGAATTTTGTGCCCACACTGTGGACCGACATGGGTTACACACTACTGAAGAAAAGGTTAAAGCCCTTACCCATGCCCCTACTCCCCAGAATGTCACACAGCTCAGGTCCTACCTTGGCCTCCTAGGTACGCTTTATTCTTGGGAGCTTATACTTATTCTATCAGATACCGCTCCCATGATGCCCATGGCAATGCAGATGCGTTTTTTCAGATTGCCAATTGGAGACCACTCACCAAGAGATGTACGCATAGTGGAAATACACAGGCCGAAATCCTGCATGTACACCTCCTTAATTGCCAGACATACAGTCACAGATCCTTTCCTGTCTCAGATATTCTCATATGTTCAGGCTGGATGGCCAGAGAAAGTCCCAGGTGAATTTTGTCCGTACTTTGCCAGAAAATGTGAGCTTGTGACTAATGCTGGTTACCTACAGTGGGGCAACAGAGTGATCATACCTCAGTATTTGCAACCAACCATGCTAAGGATACTGCATGAGGGCCATCTTGGTGTGGTGCGCATGAAGCAGCGAGCCCGGAGCTATGTTTAGTGGCCACAAATAGAAACAGCAATTGAAGATTATGTGGCTCAACGTCCTGGGTGCTGTCAAGCTCAGCGACCCCAAAAGAAAGGAACACTGCTACCTTGGCCATGGCCGACAGAACCGTGGTCAAGACTCCATCTTGATTTTGCTGGCCCAATCCAGGGTAAAATGTATTTGATCATAGTAGATGCACATTCAAAATGGCCAGAGGTTTTTCAAATGCCTTCTGTTACCTCAGCTGCTACTATTCTAGTCTTAAGGAAGCTCTTTGCTCAATATGGCTTGCCAACAGCCATAGTCTCGGACAATGGGACTCAATTTACATCGCATGAGTTTCAATCCTTCCTCAGTGGCTTGGGCATCCAACACTACAAAACAGCTCCTTATCATCCAGCCTCGAATGGGCTGGCAGAACGGTTTGTGCAGACGTTTAAGAAGCACTTACTGTCCACTCTGGACCAGGTCGGACTGTCAGAGGAGAAGCTGCTGGAGTTCTTGACCATGTACCGAAACACAAAACACGCTACTACTGGGCTGTCCCCAGTTTTTCTTATGTTTGGCAGGCATCTCCACACCAAACCTGGATTTAGTTCATCCACAGGAGCAGTCACCGACACCTCCTCCGCCAGGCTGCCCTGGGATTCCGTGCTGGTGATCTTGTATGGTTTCGGAATTACAGAGTTTTGCCTCATTGGCTTCCTGGCATTATTGATGGACCTCTTGGACAACGAATGTACCTTGTTCGCCTGGAGAATGGCGTTTGTGTTCGAAGACACCTTTCGCAATTGAGAAAGCACATTTGCCTGCCAGTAGAAACAAACCCGACCTCTCTTTCCACCCAACCACCAGAGTCTACTCAGGGCTCTACTGGTGACATATGGCATGGTGTCTGGCATGATCCCACAAGTTTACAACCAACCCCTGAAGCGGTTGGTGACCGTATTCCTGAGGAGCCCGGACATGTGCCTGGAGTTGCAGAGACTGATTTGTCTGTTGAACACCCACTGACACCTCCAGAACCTTTGACAGCCTCTACCCCTCCTGGTGCTGTGCCACTTCATAAGTCTGCCCGCCAAAGACATCAAACACCTCGTTGGCAAAGCACTGAAATCTTACGGGACACTTTGGAGGTCAGGAAACAGAGACAAAGGGCTCATAACGTGATGCGGGAGCCACAGAACTGAGTTGGAGATACTACTTGCTGAACTGATCCTGCTTGCCTTGTTCTTTTATGTGTTGAGTATTTTGCTCTCTTGTTATGTTTATTTATTTATTTTTTTCCTATTTTTTTTTATGGGAAAAGAGGAGATGTGATGTTTGTGCTGGAGCACTGTGTGACCCTTCACCCTTTTCTCCTGATGCATGCTGGGAAGGGGCTGTACCAGGAAGTAGTGAGAGTGGTGTGTGAGACTGGAAGCAGCAGCAGCATGATGCATAGATCTGGTAATGACAGAAGCCTGTTGTATTAAGACTCCTCCATGTATCAAGTCATCATGTTTCTGAGTGAGTAATAAACCCTCTCCATGGTTAAGAAGTTCATCCGGCCTGTGTGTGTAACTTGCATAGCAGATACTGGAGCATTGCTAGCAACACTCTGAGAGACCCCGTGTCTAAGGGACATAACACTTACAATACATATACACATATATATATATATATATAATTAGATCACTGCACAACCTGATGCTGAGTAGGTGTCTTAGGTATGCCATGATCTGATCCACTAAGATGCTTACAGCCCGCAGCTCTGTGTCCCACCACTTTACAGCAGGCTCTGGCGTGCTAGGCTTTTAAATCATGCCGCTTTGGCGCCTGCGCACTGATGCGCTATGCATGCGCGCGCAACCACGCCTCCCCCTTCCTTCCCTGTCATCTGTACAGCCAAAAACGGACCCCTGTGTGTGCGCGGACTGTCATGGCAGTGGCCAGGCGTGAGGGGGTGAGATAAGACTGCTGGAGGACTTTGTGGGACCAGTAGACTGCGTGGGGTTCTCTGTTATATGTTGTGGCAGAGCCTGCAGCGGAGGAGGTGAGCGGTTTTTATATTAGACCAACTTCACTGAGCGTGTCCCTGGACGGCATGTATGTATACACCAGGTATGTCACTTACTCCCCCTGGTGGCGGAAACCAGGTAAGACATGCAACTACTCATAGAAGATAATAAAAAATTATCTACACTTAACTTATCCCCGCCGCAGGAAAACTGCTGAGAACAGATCCAGCCTTCACCCATCACGGCGTGTAATGTTGTGCCAAACTTCCGGGTTCTGGGTTCCTACTTACATGATCCTCTTCCCTGGACCTGTAGAAGACTCTGCCAGAAACTTTTTGTGCCACTGTTAAAATAGTACACCAAAGCCTGGATCCCAGAGCCCAGACCTCTGAAAAACGACATTACAGGCAAATCTTGTTTCTTCTTTCCACGAGGCCCGGGTACCATCTATCTTAGGCGTTTAGTATTGGCCCAAGGTATGGATCCGGTTATATAGCTCTTAGACCTCCGCAGAGACCATCAAACAGAGCTCTTTTCCTAGAACATGTGTGCTCTCCATATGGGAGGGGTTATATAGGGGAGGAACTCGCCTTGTAATTAGGGTTGCCAGTGTCAAATCACCTAGCAATCACTATCTAACCCACTAAGTCTCTGTGTCCCGTGATGTATGAACAAGAAATTGCTTTTTTTTTCAAAATTGTTGCTCTATTTTTGTTTATAGCGCAAAAAATAAATACCGCAGAGGTGATAAAATACCACCAAAAGAAAGCTCTATTTGTGGGGAAAAAAGGACGTCAATTTTGTTTGGGAGCCACGTCGCATGTCGGCGCAATTGTCAGCTAAAGCGACGCAGTGCCAAATGGCAAAAAGTGGCCCGGTCATTTGGCAGCCAAATGGTCTGGGGCTGAAGTGGTTAAAAATCAAAAAATCACTGCTCATTTAAAAATTAAGTTTTTCACCAGTTTTTTTTTTTTATTGCCACATGTCCCCCAGGGCAGGACCCGGACCCCTATAGCCATTGAATGCCAAATGACTTGCATATAAGCCTTCAAAATGGGCACTTTTGATTTTTGATGTTCTGGTCCCATTGACTTTAATGGGGATCGTTATTCGGGTCCAAACTTTTGCGGTGTTCGGAAATTATGGTGCGAACTGAACAGTCACTGTATCTCTCAGACCGGACCCCACAACTGCTTCCGGAATTCCCCTGATCCGAACATTATTCCTCATACTTCTATTTTCTGAGTCCTCTGTTTGTAATTGCAGCCTAATCAATCTATGGTGTTGGATATGTAACCTTTCCTCCATAGCATCGATGTGTGCATCTGCCATACCTTTCTGAGTTTCTAAATGAATCATCTGGTCTGTAACAACTGTTTTAGAGCGGACCTCATCTATTTCTTCCTTCAAAGTGCCCATTAAGCTGCCCAGCAGCTTCTGTATATCCTCTTTAGTGGGGAGAGCCTGTATAAGCGGTCAAATATCTGGCTCTACAGCGTTTTCCTGGGAATATGTGCTTCATTGGCTTAATGAGCATACCTGTGTGTCTGTACAAGAAAATCACCTGTATGGGTGTAGAGGAGTCTAGCCCCGCTGTTTCGTTGCATCAGTCGATAGTGTAGAAACGTCTGGCATTTGCTGAGATGGCTCAGACCATGGCTCCTGTAATGGCGCCATGTTGAAAACAGCGGGCTGTCTGATGTATCTCCTTATCGTCAAATATTGGGTGATATAAGAGGGGCTAGGAGTATGAGGCGCTCTTGTGATGTTCCCCCGCCTCAGCATGGGCTACAAGTTTTGTAATATTGACGGTCTTCTGGAGGGTGCACCGCGATATTACAGAGCTCTAATCCAGAGTGTCCTCACTCCATCAAGCCTAAACCATGCCCCCCTGGAAAACGGAAGTGGTTAAAGGCCTTTATACAGGGTGTTGACCATAAAGCTCCATGTGCGCATCCACCTGTGACTCTGTGGGATTACAATCCGGCTTTGTCTACTCTTCAAAAACAGCCCTTATAATAAATAAATATATATATATAATATTCTTCTGACCACACTCACTAGCAAGGTTGCCTTCCCTATTGCCATCACCTCTGCAAGTTGAGTTTTTGAGTTGAAAGCCCTCGCTTGTAATTGATCCTTTTCTTGCTCTGTGAAGAGACAAGGTTGTCTTGAGGATGAGCCTTTTTTTCTCCTAAGGTGCTTTCATCCTTTCACTTTAACCAGAACATTGTACTTCTATCTATTTTGTCCTACTCTGGTATATCCCCAGAAGATTGTTTGGATATCCAAGCTGTTCAAGGTTATCACTAGACATGGGCACACTGGAATATTTTGTTTCGAAATTGAGCTTTCGTCCGAAATTTTTATTTATTTTGTTTATCCCGAAATTTGTTTTTATTTATTCTGTTTCATTAAAAAATGAATTCGTCCAAAAATCCGAATGAATTAAGGTTGAATCTGTCAATTGAAGGCTTATGGTGTCTGTCGAATGTTCTAAGAAGATTCGACGAAGCAGCTAAACTGCACGACGCCGCGATGGTACATTTCGTTGAATGCTCTGCCCACAAGCCATTAGACATGTGCATTCTCGAATGCATTTTCGTCCGAATTTCAGGTATTTTCGTTATCGTTTTAACAACCGAAAGCGAAAGCACAGAATCCGAAAACCGAAAGATTCGACATAAACAAATGCTTTATTTTGGTTTTTGTTGCGACAACAGTTCGATATAGATAGGAGGTTCGACATGACGCTGACAATAACAATCTGTGTCTATCGAACCTGTGGTCGAATGTGCCTAACCTTACCTCTTAGTCCAAGATTATTCTAAATAGAGAGAAAAGATTCGACATTATAGAGAAAGATTCGACATAGAGAGAAAAGATCGCTGATGGAATTGGGTGGGGGAAGTAAAATAAAAATGATGATGAATGTTATTGGCTGATTGTAACCAAAGAGGAGGAGCAGTAAAATAGCTAGAACTAACTTGACAATTCAACATGAACGACGAAGATTCGACAAAGCATCGAAAAACATACAAATGTCGAATCTGTCATTGAAGGCTTATGGTGTCTGTCGAAAGTTTCAAGAAGATTCGACAGAGCAGTTAAACTGTACGACGCTGCAATCGTACATTTCTGGTCAAATGCATCCGCCCATAGGCTATAGAAGAATTCTAATGTTGGTTGACTAGTAATAGTAATTAATAAATTTAATTATTACTAGTCATACAACATTAGAATTCTACTATAGCTTGTAGGCGGAACATTCGACCGGAAATGTATGATTGCGGCGTCATACAGTTTCGCTGCTCCGTCGAATCTTCTTTGAGCATTCGACAGACACCATAAGCCTTCAATGACAGATTCGACCTTAATTCAGATTTTCGGACGAATGCAATTTCTAACGAAAAACAAAATAAATAAACGAATTTCGAGAGTAACTAAATAAATAAAAAATTCGGACGAAAACGAAATTCCGAAACAAAATATTTCAGTGTGCACATGTCTACAAGCTATAGTAGAATTCTAATGTTGTATGACTAGTAATAATTATTGTTAGGTAGGTCCGCACTGATCCGTTAGGTAGGTCCGCACTTCTTGACCCTTCGCCTCGGCTGGACCCTTGGATGTGTGGAAATGCTCCTTCACCGGTGAGATAATCAAGACACTTACACGGAGAGTACGTGAATAATGATTACAATTTATTGTTCAGTGTCCAAATGTTATATACATACAAGACAAGGGAAGACGCCCTCTGTCTAACCTGCGGTGAAGGTTAAAGACGCTGTTGAAGCAGATGTTGTTTAATCACAAGACAGTTTCCCAGCAAAAAGGAACATAACATGTGAGATAAATGTGAAATAACAACTTCATGCACGTAGCTCAGTAATTTTCCATATTTATAGTTGATCAAACTAAAGCATAACTCTTTTATCCTAGCTAGCTTGACTAAACTAAATGCCTTTATAGCCTTATAAACCTCTCTTTGATCATGCAATCTTCTAGATTTCATTGATCACTTATAGTATCGATTCTTGTTCATGGTACCATTTCTGCTTGGCCGATATTTTGGACATCATTAAGGACGGTTCCCTAGAGCTTTGTACCTTCTTTTTAGTGACTCCACTGATCATACAGATGGTTTATTTAAACATTAAGTACAACAGTAGGATAAAGATCAAAACCATTATTACTGTTGTACCGATTTTGTTTTAGGAAGGAAAAAATACCTGTGCCCCAGAATCCTCCCTCCCCAAAAGGGCTCAAAGTTTTTCCAGGTGGCGTCCCATTTAGGAGAGGGGTGAAATTCAGAGGTACTGCCATTAGAGGAATCCTAGCAGTACTAGGGTGGAGTTTACTACATATCCAACATTTATCATATCCTGACTTCTGAGCATAGGCATACACGTATTTAAATTTCAACAGTAACATTTTATCTGTAAAACCCCCATCTATACTTCTTTTCTTTCTCTGTTGTTGTTCAGTATAATTTAGTTCTGTATTTTCACCACATATACCCTTCATTTCACCCAGATCCTCCGGGTGGTATATACAGTTAGTTATGATCCAAGTGGGGATAAACACCAATAGTAATTTTTAGGGTACAATCTTCCTTTTAGTCTCTATTTTTCGAGGACTTGTAACACCTGTTTCACCTCCTTTTTTCTCTGGGGGTGTACCTGGAGATGCTTTCAGTCTTGATACATGGATCCACTGTGGACCTTGGTCTGTTAAGACAGCAGTTCTGGCAACCTTCTCCACACTGTAGGGACCTTGAAAGACAGGACCCACGTGTTTTCTCACAGCCAGTTGTTTTATTAATACTTTATCCCCAGGGATGAAAGGATGGGTTGGTTCTGTGGAAAGAGGAGAAAAGGTGACAGCAACTTGTTCATTTATTTCTTGTAAGCTACTTACCAGATGTTTCACGTATTCTTCCTGCAAATAAAAAAGGTTAAGCTCTTCTGAACTATCTGGGGTCGGTATTTTGGTTTGTGCTGGTTTACCCATAAGTATTTCGTACGGGGAAAAACCTGTCCTGCTCTGGGGGGTGGTTCTTATTTGGAAAAGAACGGAGGGCAGTATGTCTAACCAATTTTTCATAGTCCCTTTAGTAGCCTTTTTTAGTTTGTCTTTTATGTTTCTGTTCATCCGCTCTACCATACCTGCACTCTGTGGGTGGTAGGGATAGTGTAATTTCCATTGTATTCCCAGTAAGCATGCCAGTTCTTTTGTGAGGGCTGAGGTAAATGCTGGTCCCTGGTCTGACCAGATGTTTCTTGGGATGCCAAACCTGCATACCC
This sequence comes from Rana muscosa, assembly GCA_029206835.1. Lineage (NCBI taxonomy): Eukaryota > Metazoa > Chordata > Amphibia > Anura > Ranidae > Rana > Rana muscosa. The sequence goes on from CM055122.1 coordinate 419,388,418, forward strand.
AATGGTTCAACAATACTCGGGCGGTTATTTTGGCAGTTTCACCTGTGGTGGGGATTGCTTCTACCCATCCCGAAAATGTATCTACTATGACTAAAAGATATTTTAGGTTTCCTTTCTGAGTGGGCATGTGTGTAAAGTCTATTTGTAAATCTTGTAATGGCCCCAAAGGGGGTGGCAGGAATCCGTGGAGGCCATGTCTCTTTCCTTGTACATTATTTTGAGCGCATGTAAGGCAACTGCCTACAAGTATTTCTGCTTGTTTCTTAATTCCCTGTGTAAAAAATAAATCTTCATATAATTTCAGAAGGGGTCGCACCCCTATATGGCCCGGTCCATGTAAGTAGGAAAGAATTAAGGCACAGCTACTCTGGGGAATACCTATTTTCCCCTCTTTTTTAACCAGAGACCAGAAGGGTCTTTGGTTAATTCTGCTTCATGCCAAAACAGCAAGTCCTCCGAGGTAGCTGAGGATTGCAGCTGTTGAGCTACAGTGGGAAAATCAGGAGCAGTGAAATCTTGCTGAAAGAATATCAATGTGGGCTCTGGAAGTGATTGTGATGCAACTTCTTTAGCTATGTGATCTGCCAAGGCATTGCCCCTAGCTAAGTCTCCTTTGTCAGTTGTGTGAGCCTTAACTTTAATGATGGAGACACTTTTTGGCAGTTGTGTTGCATCTAAGAGTTGTAAAACAAACAGTTTATTTGAAATGTGCTTGTTATCTGCGGTTTTAAAGCCTCTATTCTTCCAGATAACCCCGAAGTCGTGTGCCACTCCATGTGCATACCTACTGTCAGTGTAGATATTAACTTTTTTGTCATTGAATAATTGGCAGGCCTTTGTAAGAGCGATCAGTTCAGCAATTTGTGCTGATGTGTTTGGAATAGCTTGTGCTTCAAGTACCACATCTGGCAGTTGTACCACAGCATAACCAGTTTGGTAAGTGGCATCAGAGGGTCGGGAGCAACTACCGTCTACAAATACGTTTTGTGCATCAGGCCTGGGGATTTCAAGTAAATCCCTTCGGGGTGACGTGACAAGGTTAAATTCTGTCAAACAACAATGTTCCTTTTCAGGATCAGGGTTATTAATGAGTCTGAGCAAGGAGTGTAAAAATCGCACGGTGGGGGTTGTATCCGGGCAATATTTGACAGTAAGATTGGCTGTGTTTAGCAGGATAATTTCATATCCGCTTGATCTTTGTGTAGTCATGTGCTGTGTATTCATATTTTGTAACAGATGTGTGACAGTATGTGTTGAATACAATGTCATAGGGTGGCCTAGGACTAATTTGCTTGCTTCCTGTACTGCCATAGCCGCAGCAGCCAGATTTTGAAGGCATGCGGGCATTCCCTGCACCTGTATTGGCAGTTTCTTTGAGATGTAGGCCACGGGTCTTAAATTTGTCCCGTGCATCTGTGCTAGTACAGCAGCAAAAGTGGATCCTGAAACTACACAGTAGAGTGAGGAGTCTTTTGAGTGATCCATGAGCCCCAAAGCAGGAGCCCTGGCCAAAGAGGACAATAATGAGGTGAAAGCTTGCACCATATCATCAGTCCAATGTACGACTTTGGGGGCAGTCTGAAGCATAGCAGGTCTGAGTATTGAATCATAGTGTGAACAATCAGGAATCCACTGTCTACAGTATATGATGGAGCCTAGAAAGGAGAGAAGGGCGGCCTTGTCTCTCGGAGGATTGAGGGCAGAGAGTGCTTTGACTCGAGCTGGGGATACGAGGCGCTGGCCCTCTGTCAGTATACAACCCAGATACTCTACACGCCTGCAGACCCACTGGATCTTTTTCCTAGACGCCAGGTGACCTTTGCTGGCTAGGTGTTCGAGCAGATGCTCAGAGTCCTTTGCACAGCTCTCCTCATCCTTATTATAGAGCAATAGGTCATCCACGTACTGGGTCAAGACGGAGCCATGATCCGGCGTCCAGTCTTTAAGAGAGGCATTCAACACTATTGAAAAAGCTGCTGGACTGTCCACAAAGCCCTGAGGCAAGCGAGTACATGTTAGCTGGGTTTGGCCTCATGAGAAGGCAAATATTGATTGGGCAGTTTCCTCTATTGGGACGCTAAAATACGCATTGGACAGGTCAACCACTGTATAGAATCTGGAGTCAAATGGAATATTTGAATATGAAGGTGATGTCAGAAACCAGGGGTGGGAGTGGGATAATTACCTTATTCAGGGCCCTCAGATCCTGAACAAAACGCCACTCGCCACTCGCCTTTCTTACAGGGTGGATAGGTGTATTCCAGGGGCTGATGACTGGCTTCAGAATTCCTTGTTCTAAATATGTGTCAATTTGTGGTGTTATGCCCCTGATTTTCTCTTCGTGTAAAGAGTATTGTTTCTGAAAGACTGGTGAAGAGTATTGTTGCAATTGTGGTTTGTAGGGTGTGCAATTTAGAAATCCGGCAGCGGTCTTGCTCCTTGCCCAGATTGCATGATTCTGTATTCTAGCGGGGAGTAACATATAGTATCCCATCTGGTCAACCCTTTTTGGACTTTGTAAGTCACAGAGCCTGGAGGTGGCAGTTAATCCTCCCTCTTTATGAAACACCACTTCTATTCCCAAGGCGGACATTAAATCCCTTCCCATAAGGGGTAGGGGACAAGAAGTAAGGACTGCAAACTTTTGATGCATTAGAATTTGTCCTTGTGCAGTGGCTTGGTTATTGGATGTGTAACCTCAGTTCCATTTATGCCAATTGAGCGTCCCTCGTCACAATTTTCTGTGTCAAAAATTGGGTCAGGTAAGCAACTGGAAGTCGCTCCTGTGTCAATTAAGAAATTAGTTCTGTGTCCATCTACCAAAAGGGTTACCTTTTTTAGGCAGTGGTTTCCAAGAAGAATTAACATACGACGACAAGGGCTGGAACTTGCTCAAGGCACCCCTATTGTGGAGGCTGGCTCTGTTGTGTGGTTGGCCATTGTAGAGGGATAGGTTGTCCTTGAGTATTTTGAGTTGCTGGGGGTGCCTGTCTTTTGGGTCTATATGGGTGTTGTGGGGCTTGTTGTTGAGTCTGATAGTTGGGGAATCTCTGGGGGGGGGGGCCATATCCGAATCCCCTGCCTCTACCTCTTCTCGGTAGTGATTGACCCCTCGGGGCCGGGCATTGTGATTTCCAATGACCAAAATTACCACAATTAAAACAAGCTTGGTCTGGGGGGGTAGGATAGTTCTGTGGGTAGGATTGTGTAAACTGTGCTGCCATTATAGGGGCCTCTGCTGGTGGTTGGGGCTACCCCTATGAAACAACCGACCCTTTTGCTGAAATACTCCCAAAGCCTGTCTCTTCTTGTTCTCTTCTAAGAAGTCTGTTGCCTTTTTTGTCATCCAATTTGGATCTATCAGTTTGATAAGTTGAGTAGTTTTTGGGTCCCCATTTGACATCACAGTACTTAAAAATAAAACATCATCTTTTTGTTCTGTTGCTTTAAATAAAGCAAACACTTTTTGCCAAAATTAGAAGAAGTTCTCTTTACCTTCCTGTTTTGCCGTGACTAGGGGAATGTAGTGCAGTGTGTCCTTTGTAATGTTTTGACCAATGACTAGCTATATCTGCCCAAAATCCCGCCCAGTCCAGGGAAATTGTAGTTGTGAAATGTTTTGAGTAAAGACCGTTAAGATCGATAGGAACATATGGTTCTGGATCGATTATGTTGAATAGGCATGAGAGGTCTTCCTCATCCATGCCACAACCTGCGCAATGTTTTTTCAAAAATGTAGCTGCCTCTCTCGGATTCTTCCTTGGATTGGGGCAGAGTTCTTTTAAATTAATCAGGGTACCTAGGGGGAGGGGAATATGGACATTGGATGTTCCGATAGTTATTAAGGGAAAACTCCCACCTTCCCTAGCTACCCTTTCTATCGTTTAACTTTCAGAATCTGGAGGACTCGGTTTTTCCTTAAGGGCTTTCACGAGGGCCTTTTGGCGAAACCTGGTTAACATAACCTGACTACCAAGTATGGAGTCCATAGTACTTTCTTCCTCTGTCCCTAGAGGAGTCTCGGGATCATATATGAGTTCAGGTGTGCCTGGTAGGGGGCTAATGGCTTGTACCACTTGCTGTCTTGTGAAGTCTATGTCTGCTTCCAGGTCTGCTTGTGCCCTCCTTAGTTTTTTATTTTATTTTTTCTTTCTATTTCTTGTTCTTTTAATTTTATTGTTTCCATCTCTTTATTCATTCGTTTTTCCCTTTCCATCAACTTTCTACTTATTATATCCAATCTCTGTTCTTCTTCCTTCTGTTCCATAAGCCGAATTTTAATAAATTCTTCCCTTTCAGCTTCCTTACTTTCCTGGTCCTTTCTAGCCCGCCACATCTCAAGGGTCTCCTGGTCTTCTAATGCTAATTTCTCCTCCCTTTCCTTTGCTTCCTTTTCCCTCTTTTTTTTTCTTCATACTCCTGCCACTGTTTTTTATCTTCTGAGGAAGTTTCATGTATTATGGCCACCAAGGCAGGGGTATCTAGACCTGGTAGACCGGTTGGAAGGTTAGGGTAAAGACCTAATTTTCGGGGTGGAATGACTGAATCATTTTTGACAAAAACATAGGGAGGTGGTGCCTCAATGTAAGATATGGGTATCTCAAGGGGGGCCGTTGGAGATTTCTCTCCTTGGGGAGTCACATACTTCTTACTGTATTTCTTCATTTGTTCCCCCCATATTCTACAAGTGTTCTTCATATATTTCTCATCCCAATCTCCCGGGGGATATGAATGTTTGTGTGACCCGCATAATTTCTGTACTTCCTTCCAATCTGCCTCACAACATGGCCCTTGGGGTCCTAGTCCTGAAATTCCTATCTGATGAGCCCTCGTTTGGACATTGGACCAAAAAGGTTCTATTAACCCAATTGGTATCTGGTCCTTAACATAATCATACGGCGTCGGCTGGTGCACCTGGGACCCGTCCCCCTTGTCTACAGTGTTCCCCATATGACTTTCCTTTCCAGAAATACTGACAGTTTTTACAGAGGTGAAAACAACCAGTAACCTGAATACACCTTTCAATAACTTCCTGTAGAGTTGATTCAAACTCTAATTGATCTTCCCCTATTGAACTATGTATGTTAAGTTTCAGGGTAACAAAATAAACACCGTCCTCGTGTTGTGGAAAATTAGGTCGTCTGCCCAATCTACTAGAATATCCCCCTGGTCTAGTTGCTAGTAAAATTGGCACATCTCCATGTTCAACAAATAACAATTTCAGAGTACATTGTCCACAACTAGTAGGAGGTGTTTCAATACTACCGGGTTGATCTCTAGACATTGGCAATAATACAATATATTTGAAATGCAATACAGGAATAAATCTTATAACTAAGAATTCTTAATACTTTAAATGTCTTAAAACACTTCTATAATATTCTTAATATTTATATATATATATATATATATATATATATATATATATATATATATATATATATATATATAAAAATAAAGGCCTTAAAAATTATGAGGGTTCCACACACCCGTCCTTCAGTACTGAGCGCAATCTACTGCTTCTCAGTTTGAGATATTTTATAGTTTATAGTCAGGCCAACACCAGCTGGACTTCTCCTATTTCTTTTAAAAGATAGTGCACCTACTGTCCCTCGGGAGCCCGCCTAGCTCATCCGCAGGGGTACAGATCGCTTTAAGATTTATCTAACAAAATTTCAGTGGTCTTTGGTCATCACGACAGAGTAGATGTACAATTTCCACCAAAAGGTCAAAAATGCCCACCTACCTGCCGGACGATGACGCCACTCCTGGTACCAGATCAGTTAGGTAGGTCCGCACTGATCCGTTAGGTAGGTCCGCACTTCTTGACCCTTCGCCTAGGCTGGACCCTTGGATGTGTGGAAATGCTCCTCTTCACCCGTGAGATAATCAAGACACATACACGGAGAGTACGTGAATAATGATTACAATTTATTGTTCAGTGCCCAAATGTTATATACATACAAGACAAGGGAAGACGCCCTCTGTCTAACCTGCGGTGAAGGTTAAAGACGCTGTTGAAGCAGATGTTGTTTAATCACAAGACAGTTTCCCAGCAAAAAGGAACATAACATGTGAGATAAATGTGAAATAACAACTTCATGCACGTAGCTCAGTAATTTTCCATATTTATAGTTGATCAAACTAAAGCATAACTCTTTTATCCTAGCTAGCTTGACTAAACTAAATGCCTTATAGCCTTATAATTATTATTACTAGTCAACCAACATTAGAATTCTTCTATAGCCTATGGGCAGAGCATTTGACCATAAATGTCCGCTCGCGGCGAATCTTCATGTCAAATCTTTTCTCTCTATGTCGAATAATCTTGGACAAATAGAGTTAGGTTAGGCACATTCAACCGCAGGTTCGATAGACACAGATCTCTATTGTCACCGTAGTGTCGAATCTTCTACCTATATCGAACTGTTGTCTCAACAAAATTAAAATAAAGCATTTTTTATGTCGGATCTTTCGGATTTCTGGATTCTGTGCGTTAATTATCATTTGTTAAAACGAACGCGAAAAATCCCCAAAATTCGAACGACAATGCATTCGGACGAAAACTAATGCACATGTCTAGTTATCACTCTCTCTACTTCATTACTGAGGGTCTCAATAAGGAACAAGATGCCTTTTACTCCACTATTTCTATTTTTCTTGAGCAGTTCATTCAAGTCTACAGGCTTACAGATAAAGTTCAACTTTTCTTGTTAAGGTGCACCACAATAGAAAAATAACTGCCCATTGGGGTTTTTAGCATCATTTTTTTTCTTCCCAGATTTGCAAGGCTGCCACCTGGTTCACACATTCTTTAAGTTTTACCAACTGAATGTCCAAGCCTTGTCTGTTGTCAGATGAAGTTTCCTTCAGGTAGTCCTTTGAGCTGCAGTCCCCAATTTTAGCCTGTTGTTTTGTGGGCCTGTTATTGTTTGTTTACTGTGTTGCCCATCCCTCAATTGGATGGTTTTGGGATGCCCCAGTAGTCTCAGAATTCTTTTGATCTTTTGTGCTTTAAACATGATTAGGAAAACAGTTTTTTTACTTACTGTAAAATTATTTTTTGCATTTCATGTTGAGACACTGGTCCCACCCCTCTGTCTCATAATCAATCCTACTATTGCTTTTGGATGAAAATGAAGCATGTGGAGTGGGAGAAGTTATAACTGGCTGACAGACAGCTTTTTGATTACCAGTTTTCAATTCTCCTGTAGGCAGCAGTAACTCAGTAGCTTAAGAACCCTTCTGACCCTGTGTCTTTTATTGAACTCCAAGAAAAGGATTTTACAGGAAGTCTAAAACCCAATTTTACAAAGCAATGGACACTAATAGATTGTATTTTCAATTGCAGGGTGCAAGTGTAAGGAAATTGGTAAAAAGGACTTTGCATTCTTTTTACCACACCCACAGAAAACAAACTTTTTTATTAAATTAGAAAATAGTGGCAAAAAATAGGGTTTCTGGGGAAGTGGATTACACCATATGTTAGACATACTAGTTATGATCAATTTACCAGACTCTGAATTTAAGGGTATTTATTAATCAACGTCCCTTGGGATTGCCCTTTGGCCATGTACCTCTGTGTGACCTGCTGTGAGTGAATAACTTGTATAGCGCTACAAATGCGAACTAAATCGCCTCAAGGCACTTGCATCCAGTGACGTCCTGATCCATCAGAAGAGGTGGGTCTTAAGTTTTTTTTCTGAAAGCCCGATGGTTTTCTTCCATGCGGATATCTGTGGGTAGAGCATTCCATAGCCGTGGTCCTTGGACTGCAAATCTTCGTTCTCCCTTTGTTTTGTAGCGGGACTTGGGGATGTGAAGGAGGTTTTGGCTTGCTGATCGGAGAGTGCGTTTGGGGGTGTAGTGTTTTATCTTCTCGCATAGATATCGAGGAGCATTTCCTTGTGTGCACTTGTGGGTGAGGCAGAGGGTCTTGAATGTGATCCGATCCTTTACGGTTAGCCAATGAAGGGTCCTCAGTGATGGGGTAATGGATTCCCAGGGTTTTTTTCCCGTTACCAGCCTGGCAGCCGTGTTCTGGACGACTTGTAGGCGCGAAATCTGGTATTTGGGTAGTCCGAGGTAGAGGACATTTGCGTAGTCGAGTCGCGAGTTGATAATTGTTCCAACTACTACTGCTTTGTCCTCTTCCGGGATAAAGGGGATGAGTCTACGCAGCAGGTGGAGGAGATAGTGAGATCCGCTGACTACTGATCCTATTTGTGCATCCATCGACATCTCCAAATCAAAGATGACTCCGAGGCTTTTGGCTTTAGTGCTTGGGGTAATGGTCTGTCCAAGGATGGAGGGGAGTGTCCAAGAAGTTTTGGTTTTTGTCTTCCGGTTTGCGTGGAGGAGAAGGAGTTCTGTTTTGGATCCATTGAGTTTGAGGGAACTCTCAGTCATCCATTCATCGATCAATGTGAGGCAGTTTTCCAATCCGTGATATTGGTCTTTTTTCCCTGTGATACGAAAGTAGAGTTGGGTGTCGTCAGCGTATGAATGGTAGCACAGGTCCTCTTTGCTGATGATTTTGAGGAGTGGGCGGAGGTAGATGTTAAAGGGCAAGGGCGATAGGGGTGATCCTTGAGGGACTCCGCAAGAAATTGCGCGAGTTTCAGAGGTGAAGGCTCCTAGTTTTACTGTCTGTGAACGATTATCTAGGAAGGATGCGAACCAGGATAGGTCCGGGTCTGCGACTCCTGCTACTTCTTTGAGGCGAATGAGAAGAGTTTTCTGGTCTACTGTGTCGAACGCTGCACTGAGGTCTAGCAGCACCAGAAGGCATGATTCTCCATCTGCTGCTTCAAGGGCGTCATCCCATATTTTAAGAAGTGCTGTTTCTGTGCCATGGCCAGGTTGGAAGCCTGATTGTAGTGGGTCTAAGAGTTTGTAAGTGTCCAAGTGGAGTTGTAGCTGTTGTACTACTGCTTTCTCCATAATCTTCGAGATGGTGTTAAGGCTTGTTACCGGTCTTCGATGGTTTGGGTCTTTGGGGTCGAGGGTGGGTTTCTTTAGTAGGGGTTTGATTATGCCTTGCTTGAGAGAGCTCGGAACAATACCTTCTTTGAATGATTTATTTGAGGTGTGTTTATGGTAGGTGCTATAATGTCGGTACATTCTTTCAGGAGTTTTGTAGAAATTATGTTTGGAGAAGTGCTGTCTCTGAGGCCTCTGATTATGTTTTTGGTGGCGTCGATGGTGATCGGGACCAGCGAAAATTTTGTCAATTGTATAATGTTCGTATTGATTTCCTCTATTTGCTTTGGCGGCGTGGGGTTGGTTGTTTTTTTCTGTTGAATTATTTCCCGAATGTTTTTGATTTTGTTGATAAAGAAATCCGATAGCTCATTACAGAACTCTTGGGTTTCGCTTGCTGGAGGTTCTAGGCAGGTGGGGTTCATAGTCTGAGTGACTAATTTAAAGAGTTCCCGAGGTCGGTTTAGGGCTTTTTTGATGGTGTTTGAAAAATGTTCCTTTTTTGCGTTGAAGATTGCTTTGTGATATTTTTTAGTGAGTGCTTTATAGTTAATGCGGTTTTCCTCAGTTGGGTTTCTTCTCCAGGCTCCTTCGGCCCTTCTTCGTTCTTGCTTCAGTAGAGTAAGAGTGTCATTAAACCAGCCCGAGTTATTTTTGTGAATGAGTGCTCTGCGTCTCGGAGCGACTATATCTGCTGTTTGTCGTAATGCTTTGTTTAAGAAATTTGTTCCGTTGAGTGGATGTGATTTTGCGTTCCTATTTTTATTGATAGTGTAGTTTTGAAGAGTTCCGAGCGTAATTTCTTCTGAGATCTTGTCCAGTATTTTTGTTATTGAGTGTTCCGGTTTTTGGGAGATGGTGTTAGTGGTAATTTTGAATTTGATAGCGTGGTGGTCCATCCATGGTAACGGCATGTTCTCCAGTATGTTGATGTCCAAATTTTGTTTGAAGATGAGGTCAAGAATATGACCCAATCCATGCATGGGGGCATTTATCAATTGCTGCAGACCTAGTTCTTCCAATTGGTTGATGCAGGAGTTGGCGATGGGGTCCTGAGTGGAGTTAGCCCAGAGGTTGAAGTCCCCTAGTAAAAGGAAGTTTTTAGAGTATATGTTGAGATGAATTCGGTAAGGGGTGTGAGGAGATTTGTCTTTGGTCCTGGCGGTCTGTAGCAAAGCAGTATGTGGATGGTGTCCTGGGGTGTTGTATGGAGTTGCAGAGTGAGTGTCTCCATGAACGTCAATGAACTCTGTATAGTTGGTTTGAGAGAGAGAGGTTAGATTTATCATTATTTATCAGAGTTTCGGACTGTTACTAGTTATTTATAGAGACAAATATTAGAAGCTGACTTCATGCAAGCATACCATGTTCACTGGGGGTGTTTAGTTATCATCAAATACCTTTTTTAGATTGTCATTTTTCTTTTGCTTAACCTTAATTTTATATGAGTACAATAAAGGTGATATGTATAATATAAGTCACATACACAATAAATTATCGTCCATAGTTTGAGTGATTTTTGCTTTATGCAGGGTATAGAACTATACTTATTATGGTAGTGGGATGGACACAAAACCAAATTTTACAATAAAAACCTGTAGATTGGATAATCCAAACAACCCAGTTTGCGGAAAGGAACCAGAGAAACTACTGGTGGATCACATTTATGGATATTCATATTACAGTAAATGTACTATGTTGCATTTATTCAGTACCACACGTACAATGAGTTGTTTTAGACTGCTAAAAGATATATCAATAGAATCTATATTTATAATGAAGCAGTACAATATGGCAAAAATAATCACAACACTTTGCAAGTTTTAATCTAAAGGATTACAAAAGCTTTTATTGATTTTGTGAGCAGAAAAAAAGTATTGTGTATTGTGCTAGCTTTGTTCTCTTTTAGATTCCTCAGGGATTATGCTGAGGAAAATTTGAATGGAGACGCCTGGGGCAACAAAGATGATTAGTTGTGCGTGCTTTTCAGTAAATGTCACCTCAGAGATAGATTGTTCTTTAAGTGTATGTGATAACAGCCCATAGTATCCCTAGAGGCAAAAGTGTCTAGTGGATCACAGAATTATTGATCAATGGCTTCAAGAAAACCAAAACAACAAGCACACAATGACAGGTAAGATATTCTGGTTATAAAAGTTAAAATGAAAAGTTGCTTTAACAATTTTGTTGTGTCGGTGTTGTTTCTGTCACTTCAAATATATATTTACCAATAAAGCATTTAATTTTTATTACATGGAATAAGCTTTGTGTTGCTCACAAGTACACATTACAAATTCTGTACTGATTAGGCTAGCTTGCTGTCTTAGACTAGGTTCACACTATTGTGGGTTTGAGGCCTGCATGTATGCAGGCAAGGCAGCCCATTCATTTAAATTTAAAAAATGCAGTGGGCTGGGATATTGTATTGTGACAATGAGATTTCCCTGCAGTTTCCACAAATATGCTACATTTTAAGACGTGTCATGCAAATAAGAACGAATGGCATCCCCACCCTTTTTTTTTCAAAAGAGTAGCACATTTTGACTGCTGCCAAACTCCTGTAGGAGAAAAAACATCAATAGCATACAGTGTGCATGAATGAGGCTAGGGATGAGCTTCGTGTTCGAGTCGAACATACGTTCGACTCGAACATCGGCTGTTCGATCATTCGACGAAGATCGAACGATTTGGGCCGTTCGCGCCAAATTCGAGTGAAGCGAACGACCCACAATGCACTACACCATCGCAGTGTCATCCAGGCGCTGTGATTGGCCAAGCATGCACTGTGACCCCGCATGCTTGGCCAATCACAGCGCCGGCAGCGAGGAGAGCAATGATTGGCCACAGGCAGGATGCCTGTGGCCAATTATTGCTGAGGGTGTTTAGTACACGCCCCACACTATAAAAGGCCGCCAGCACGGCGGCCTTGTGTAGTGTGTTCCGGAGCAGGGAAAGAGAAGCATAGGCAGGGACAGTGTCATTTTTTTCCTTTACTAATCCTGGATTCCTTGTGTTTAGGGACAAATAAGGATAGGTAGGGAGAGTGTCAGTGACAGTGTGCTATTCTGTGCTAATCCTTGTTTGTAGGGACAGAGAGGTACAGTGAGTGAAACTGACAGTGTGCTATTCTGTTCTAAATCAATTTTGCTGTTCCATATTTTCAATCCTTGAGTTGAGGGACAGAGAGCTACAGTGAGGGAAAGTGTCAGTGTGCTATTGTGTTCTAAAACTATTTTGCTGAACCATATTTTCAATCCTTGAGTTGAGGGACAGAGAGCTACAGTGAGGGAAACTGACAGTGTGCTATTCTGTTCTAAAACTATTTTGCTGTTCCATATTTTCAATCCTTGAGTTTAGGGACAGAGAAGGACACACGTAGAAATTATTAGTGTGCTATTCTGTGCTAAATCTTGTTTGTAGGGAGGGACAGAGTAGGACAGTGAGGGAAAGTGTCAGTGTGCTATTCTGTTCTAAAACTTTTTTGCTGAACCATATTTTCAATCCTTGTGTTTAGGGACAGAGAAGGATAGGCAGGGGACAGTGTCAGTGTCATTGTTGCTAAGCCTCCTGCACAATATAAACCTGAAGGTAGCCCTTATTGCTGTTTTTCCCATCTCCCTGCAGGCCATCCATTAAAATGTCTGGAAGGCAACCAAGGAGAGGCAGACAGTCAGGAGGCAAAAAAAGAGGGCAAGCAGGCTCTGTGTCTGGGGGCAACAGTGCTGGTCGTGTACGCGGTGCATTGTCATCAGCACATGGCCATGGGACACGCTTGTGCTTGTTTTCGGCAGCTGGACATGTTGAGCCACATCATGCCGAAGACTTGGTAGAGTGGATGACCAAGCCCACCTCATCCTCCTCATCCTCTCTCACCCAGGCTCAGGGTAGTGGCAAAGCAGCTGCCAAAGCGTCCTCTTCTCTGGTATCATTATCTTCATTAGTCAATCCTTCCCTAGACCCACCATGCCCTCCTCCTGAGGAGTCCCCCGAACTGTTTGAGCACAGTGTTGGGTACATGCTCCAGGAGGATGCCCAGCGTTTGGAAGGATCTGATGATGATACCCAGCTAGAGGAAGGCAGCAGCGTGAGAGCAGAGAGAGGGGATGCTCAAGAAGGACACTAATCTGGCAGTCATGTTCCAGCAGCTGCAGCATACTGCCAGATTGGCTCCAGTGATGAGGAGGGAGGGGATGATGAGGTCACTGACTCCACGTGGGTGCCTAATAGGAGAGAGGAGGAGGAGGATGAGGAGGAGGCACATCTCCAACGAGGCAGGATGCCCTTGAGTGGCCAGCGTATGGGCAGCACACCGACGGAATCACACCGCAGAGCTCCGCCTGTGCAGGGCGCTGCCTCTGCCCGTCATTCAAAAAGTTCTTTGGTGTGGGCCTTTTTTGAGGCGAGTGCATCAGATCGCACAGCTGCTGTTTGCAACATATGTCTCAAGCGTATATCGCGTGGCCAAAACATCAGCCGCTTGGGCACCACATGCTTGATCAGACATATGTTGACCTGCCATGCAGCTCGTTGGCAAGCCTACCTTAAAGACCCACACCAAAGAACAAAGCTGACCTCTTCTTGCACCGCATCAGCTGGGATCTCCAACCCCACTATACCTTCACTCCTCTCTGAAACCTGCTCTGAGAGGAATGAAGGTGTAGAATTAGGTGAGTCACAGGCAAGTACTTGCGGGCACTCTGCTAGCAGTACACCAACGTCCGATTCTAGCAGGCAAATTTCCCTGCCCCAGCTGCTGGACCGTCGAAGGAAGTTCACTCCCAGCCATCCACATGCCCAGCGGTTGAATGCTAGCTTGGCTAAATTGCTAGCGCTTCAACTGCTGCCTTTTCAGTTGGTAGACTCGGCCCCCTTCCGTGAGTTTGTGCAATGTGCGGTTCCTCAGTGGCAGGTTCCCAAACGACACTTTTTCGCACGGAAGGCTATTCCGGCTCTCTACAGGCATGTGGAAGGCAATGTCTTGGCCTCGCTGGACAGGGCGGTCAGCGGTAAGGTGCATATTACCGCTGACTCATGGTCCAGCAGGCATGGACAGGGACGTTACCTTTCTTTCACGGCCCATTGGGTCACTCTTTTGGCAGCTGGGAAGGATGCAGGACATGGTGCAGTAGTGTTGGAGGTTGTTCCACCCCCACGCCTCCAAAATGCTACTACTGGTTGTGACACACCTCTCTCCTCCACCCCCTCCTCTTCTTCTTCCTCCATGGCCTCTTCCTGTGGTTTGTCCTCGGAACCAGCGGTGCTCCGTAGGCGTTCAAGGGGCTACGCAAGTACGCAGGCAAAAAGATGCCATGCCGTGCTTGCGCTGGTGTGTTTGGGGGACAGGAGCCACACTGGGGCAGAGGTCCTGTCTGCTCTGCAGGGGCAGGCCGAGAGGTGGTTGACGCCACGCCAGCTTAAGCCAGGAATGGTGGTTTGCGACAATGGCACCAACCTCCTCTCCGCCCTCCGACAGGGACAACTGACCCATGTGCCCTGTATGGCTCACGTCCTTAACCTGGTGGTGCAGCGGTTCTTGGGCAGGTACCCGGGCTTACAGGATGTCCTGAGGCAGGCCAGGAAAGTCTGTGTGCATTTCCGCAGATCTTATAATGCCAGTGCTCGCCTGGCTGAGCTTCAAAAGGAGTTGAACCTGCCCAAGAACCGCCTTATATGTGACATGCCCACCAGGTGGAACTCAACGTTGGCCATGCTGCAGTGGCTGCACACGCAGCAGAGGGCCATCAATGAGTACCTGTGCGACTACGGCACCAGGACAGGGTCAGGGGAGCTCGGGTTTTTTTCACCACGCCAGTGGGGCATGATCAGGGATGCATGCACTGTCCTGGCACCATTTGAGGAGGCCACGAGGATGGTGAGCAGTGACAGTGCATGCATCAGTGACACTGTACCTCTTGTCCACCTGTTGGAGCACACGCTGCGTGGAATAATGGACAGGGCACTTGAGGCAGAACAGAGGCAGGAAGAGGAGGACTTCCTTGCCTCTCAAGGCCCCCTTTACCCAGACAGTGTTCCTTCTGTCCCACCCATCGCACAGGAAGAGGAGGAGGAGGAGGAGGAGGAGGAGGAGGATTGTGTCAGCATGGAGGTGGAGGCTGGCACTCAGCATCATCAGCAGCAGTCTTTTAGGGATGATTTACAGTCCCAAGAAACCAGTGGACTTGTACGTGGCTGGGAGGAGGTGGCTGCGGATCATGTCGTCCTTAGTGACCCAGAGGACTCCGGACTGAATGCCTCAGCTAACCTACGCTGCATGGCCTCCCTGATCCTGCAAAGTCTGCGGAAGGATCCTCGTATTCTTCGGATCAAGGAGAGGGACCATTACTGGCTGGCCACTCTCCTTGATCCACGGTACAAGGGTAAGGTTGCGGACCTTATCGTACCGTCGCAGAGGGAGCAGAGGATGAGACAACTCCGGGAGGCCTTGCAGAAAGGTCTGTGCAACGCGTTCCCAGAGACTGGGAGGTTACAAACTCCTGGTCCTGGACAACGAGTTGCTGAGGCTTCGGGCAGTCAAAGAAGGAGCGGTGGGGAAGGTGGCCGTCTGACCGATGCGTTCAGACAATTCTTTAGTCCGCAGCCCCAAAGTATGATCGGTTCCAGCAACCATCGCCAGCGTCTGATATACATGGTGCAGGAATACCTAGGGGCAAGGTCAGACTTGGACACCTTCCCCACCGAAAATCCTCTGGCTTACTGGGTCTTGAGGATGGATCACTGGCCAGAGCTTGCACAGTATGCAATTGAGCTACTGGCCTGTCCTGCATCCAGCGTTCTTTCAGAACGCACATTCAGTGCTGCTGGAGGATTTGTCACGGATCACAGGGTGCGCCTGTCCACCGACTCGGTTGATCGACTGACTTTCAGCAAGATGAACCAGTCTTGGATCACCACCAGCTACCACACACCAGATGCTGATATAACAGACTAATTGATTTTAAAATGTCACATCCCTTCAAGACTGATGCTGATGCTGAGTGCCTGTGCTGTTATGTTGTCTGGCTATCCTCCTCCTCCTCCTCAATGATACGATTAACGATGATAGCTTGGAAGATCATTTTGGTTTATGGGTGATGCCACCAGTGGCTAAGGCCCAATTTTTCAGCCCCTGTTTAACAGGGGCGTGTAATTAAAATTTTTGATGCAATACTTTGCAACAGGCCTCATTGCTGTGCTCCAAGTACAGTATCTGTGAGGGGTTGCAGTGTTGTGCCACCAGTGCCTAAGGCCCAGTTTTTCAGCCCCTGTTCAACAGGGGCATGCAATTATAATTATTGATCTAATAATTCACAGCAGGGACCATTGCTGCGCCCACCAAGAGTAACTGTCAGGCCTTACAGTGTTGTGGCACCAGCACCACCATCAAAGGCCCAATTTTTACTACCACTGATCAACAATTATATGTTATTACAATTCCTGATATTATACTTGACAGCAGGGCGTTCCAGCACCCACCAAGAATAACTGTGAGTGCTTTCAGTGTTGTGCCAACACCAACACCTAAGGGGCCAATTTCTGCAGAGTATATACGGAAGGTCCCTACTTTCAAACATCCAACTTACAAACTACTACTACTTGCAAACGGAAGAAGACAACAGTAAGTGAGAGGAAATCTACCCCTTGGAAGGAAAATTCTCTCCTGTAAGAATTAATATGGGAGAAAGGTGTCTCCTCTCTACTGATGCTTTATCACCAATCCTTGTTTCAATACATACACCACATTTCAAAAACAGTTGTCATTGGGACGCAAAGTGAGGTGAAATGTTCTGAACAGGGGCACAGACAGCAAAAAAAATGTGACAGGGGTGATAACCATTCCCTATGTTTTCCAAAAAGCTAAAAAAAAGGAATTTGGCATGGAGCTACACTTAAACAATGCAGCTGTTCAAAATTACAAACAGATTCTACATAAGAACAAACCTACAGTCCCTGTCTTGTATGCACCGCCTGTATACGGCTGTTCAGAGTATATAGGGGCTTTTTTATTTTGTGTGCGGGGTTCCCCTTAATATCCATACAAGACCCAAAGGGGCTGGTAATGGGCTGGGGTAGGGGGGGGGGGGGGTTGATGGGGTAGCTATGCCATTTTTCCTAAAGATTTTCATCCATATTACCGGGACCAGACATTGTATTAAAGCCGCAAGCAGTTTTAAATGGCTTTTTTTCCTTTAGAAATGTTATTTTGTGCAGGGACAGTTCTAAACACGGGAAACACGTGGCACTTCACAGGCATACTTTAGACACCCCCCAGGTACAATATTTAAAGGAATATTTGACTTTTTTTTTTTCACTTTATGCATCATTAAAATGACTGCTCCCGGAAAACGTCCATTTTTAAAACTTCTTTTTGCATTGATACATGTCCCCTGGTGCAGAACCCGGGTTCCCAAACTCTGTTTCGGACAATAACATGGATAATAGTCGTTATAATTAGCACTTTAGAATCCGAACGTTCGCATCCATTGTATTTAATAGGGTTCTAATGTTCGCGCGAACTTTCGGTCCGTTCGCGGGTTCTGGTGCGAACCGAACCCGGGGGTGTTCGGCTCATCACTAAATGAGGCCTTAAAAGTATGATAAACCCAAAAAGTAAATGGCATCTGAACCATTTGACTGAGTGAATTAAAACAATTTGGGGGTGTGGGACCTGTAGCTGAACGAGATGGCTGAAAAACACAAGAACTCCTGTGGCCCCTCTCAATAACACACCACCCCTCTACACATCACCCTGATGACGACATCCTACCAACTAAACGTGTTGAGTGGAGATACATCTGTGATGTCATTTCTGCTCTTTGGAAAGCACAACCATATTAGATAGGAAGTGGCAGTGCTAATAGGGATTGCGTGGGCTGAATTTATTACAAGAAAATTAAAAGTGTGCAGCCTGGATTGTTTGGGGTTTTTAATAAAGCAGTATTTACACTATGTTTGACTCTCCCCTGTATTTTTTTTTATGGTGACATGGAGATTATTGGATGCTGGTCTTATGGCAATATAGTTAATATCCAAATAAGAAGGCAGAAAAGGGGAAAATCCCTGTGGAGCTGGAAAATATGATGAAGAGCATTTAAGACATTCTTATTAGGCTAAAGGGTCACATTAAATCCAGTGAGTGTGGTTCCCAAGAGGGTGTGTGGAGGCATGGGCGTCCGCTCCATAGGGCAAGGGGGGTCGCTTGACCCCCCTGGAATCTAGCAGGGTCAAATTGCGAGTGAGTGCCATGGATGGAGAGAGCACTCCACTTCACTGTGCATTCCACGGCCCGGCATAATTCTCTCTCCAGCTGCTTGAGACACACACAAGAAACAGTGCAGTGAGTGCACTGCTGAATGGAGGGAACTAAACCCGCCCCTCCTCCTCCTGTGCTGTAATGTTTTCATGTGCACAGAGGTCAGAGGAGGAGGAGGAGGGAAGGAGGCACACGCCGTGACCACCTGTACGGAGAGGCGAGCGCGCTGGTCTGAGTAATCTAAAAGTGAGTCTTTTACAGAGGAGAGGAGGGGGGCATGAAGAAGAGGGTGAGGGACAGGACAAGCAAAGAGTTCACTTACTGTAGAGTGATTTGGGGTAGAGGATATATCCATGAAGGGGGGTCTGTCAGTGTTTAAAGGGGGGGTCTGTGCTGAATGGGGTGGTCCGTCTTTGTTAAATGGGGGTTTGTGCTGTGGGGGGCTCTATAAAGTAAAGGGGTCCAGTGATGCAGGGTGCTGTGTAATGTAAAGGGGTCCAGTGATGCAGGGTGCTATGTAATGTAAAGGAGTCCAGAGCTGCAGGGTGCTGTGTAATGTAAAGGGGTCCAGAGCTGCAGGGTGCTGTGTAATGTAAAGGGGTCCAGAGGTGTAGGGTGCTGTGTATTGTAAAGGGGTCCAGAGGTGTAGGGTGCTGTGTAATGTAAAGGGGTCCAGTGATGCAGGGTGCTGTGTAATGTAAAGGGGTCCAGAGCTGTGGGGTGCTATGTAATATAAAGGGGTCCAGAGCTGTGGGGTGCTGTGTAATGTAAAGGTGTCCAGAGGTGCAGTTGTGGAGAGGGGGTACACTGTAGTGACAAAGACATATTGAAAGATGCAGGGGGCACAGTGGGGTGTTTTTAAATTTTAATGTGGGGGGGGGAGTCACTTTAGACCCCCGCTAGTGGTTGATGAAGTGCCCCCCCCCTGAAAAAATTTCAGCGGACGCCCATGTGTGGAGGGGCAATCAGAATTCACAATCACTGGACTTTGTTAAAGGCACTTTATGTGGAGTGGAACACACTGCAGGTTTGCACAGGATGATTTATACGATTTTGTATATGAACTGTGGCTCAACAGATGGACATATAGAAGCACCTTAGATCACTTTTTGAGTATACGGTCTACATGGAATTGTGGCACAATTAGCAAGACACTTTATTAGAAAAACGTTGTTTTTTTATGACAAGGTTTATGGATGGAGGTTTATTATAATTCACATTATAGTGTAAATAAAGAAGGTATAATGTAAGGGGTTTCTTTATATATTATTTTAAGCTCTGCACCTTTTGTGAACAAACACATTTGATACTGCTATTCCCCACTTAGGATTATAGACAGCTGTCCAGCAGCTGATTTAGGGATATAGGATTGGTGTTGCCGTAAGCATAGAGCCTGCTTTTTTCAAATATTCCAATTTTTTTTTAACATTCAATTTTTTATTTAGTTATCAGAACATAAAATAACAAATAGACATTATGAAAAGTATAACAGGATTCACACCATTACAGTTACATAGTATAGCAAATGCATTTTTCCATAAATACCGTACATTAAGTCAGTATAATAATCGTGAATAATCCTTCAAATTCATATCTTTAAATTCAGTTTCTAGCTAGTAAACCTCCAAGAATAATCCTATTCACCCCTAGGGGAGCAAACTGTGAACAGGTCTATTCTAACATGAATAAACAAAAGGGAACAGGATGTCATCAATTAAATCAATATATTCTAGCGAGTTAAACCAATCAGGAAATGAAATCGGCATAAATCTCTGCAAGGAATAAGTGATACCAACAGGCTACCTAGTGGTAGTTAAGAATGAGCTTACAAGTCTTTTAGTACTGTAGATGCTTTAGGATGCATGATCCATACATGCCAGTACTTCTCAACCACTTGCAGACCGCCTCCTGTACATCTGCCGCGAGCTCCGTGACCATGCCCGAGGGACCTGCGGACTCTATGTCCATCAGGTGCCCGCGATCGTCACGGAGCTTAAGAATGGGGAGATGCCAGTGTAAACACAGCATCTCCCCGTTCTGCCTAGTGACAGGACACTGATCGCCTGCTCCCTCTCATCGGGAGCAGCGATCAGTGTCATGTCACTGCTAGCCCATCCCCCAGACAGTTAGAATCACTCCCTAGGACACACTTAACCCCTTACCCGCCCCCTACTGGTTAACCCCTTCACTGCCAGTCCCATTTACACAGTAATCAGTGCATATTTATAGCACTGATCACTGTATAACTGTGAATGGTCCCAAAATAGCGGCAAAAGTGTCCGATGTGTCTGCCATAATTTCGCAGTCACGATAAAAATCTCTGATCGCCGCCATAACAAGTAAAAAATAATTAATAAAAATGCCATAAAACTATCCCCTATTTTGTAGACGCTATAACTTTTACGCAAACCAATCAACCGCTTATTGAAATTTATTTTGCCCAAAATATGTAGAATACGTATCGGCCTAAACTGAGGAAAATTATTATTTTTTATATATTTTTGGGGGTTATTTATTATAGCAAAATTTAAAAAATATTGCTTTTTTTCCCAACATTGTCACTCTATTTTTGTTTATAGCGCAAAAAATAAAAACCGCAGAGGTGATCAAATACCACCAAAAGAAAGCTCTATTTGTGGGAAAAAAAGGACGTAAATTTTGTTTGGAAGCCACGTCACACAACCGCACAATTGTTAGTTAAAGCGACGCAGTGCCGAATTGCAAAAAGTGGCCCGGTCATTTGGCAGCCAAATGGTCCGGGGCTGAAGTCGTTAAAGTGAATTACGTTATAATTTTTAAGTGCTAACAGTAATTCGTAGTACTCCTGGGTGTTGACTCTAAGAATGACATCACACAGGTTAGGGGCCTCAAATGATTTCCACATTTTCGTTATGGTAAGTCTAGCCGCTATAAGAATATTCCCCACTAATATTCTGTATTGAAATAGGAAAGTGTCAAGGTTGATACCTAAAAGTGCCATAGCAGGTGATAGTTTTAACAAGTTGCCTGTGAGAGAGGCAATAAAGGTGGATATCGAGTTTCAGAAACTGGTATATTAGGAATAAGGATGGAAGGTGGAATAAGGAACCAACTTGATTCGTACAACACCAGCATAGTGGTGATGGATATATTTTAGCTAATTTGTAAGGAGTTAGGTACCATCTATTCAATATTTTCTGGGAGTTGTCCCAATGCTCTAAGCAGGATGTTGCAGTTTGGGTTATTCTCATAGCATTGTTCCAACATTCGTCCGAAAAGGATTGTCCTAAATCTTTTTCCCATTTATACAGATTAGGGTTTTTCTCATATTTAGGATACTGAGAAAAAACTATATAGAAGAAAGCTATACTTTTATGTTTTACAGGTTTGTTAATGGTGAGGTGTGACCAAATTAAAGATGGAACTTCAAAATCTTGATGTGGATTAAAGCTTTGCAGACGGTTAAGCTTATTTAACTTATCATCAATCGTGGCTTTGTATCCTGAGGGAAGGTGTACGTAAAAGTTAAAGCCCTCAGCAATCCATTTGTTCGAGAGTCGGCCTCTGCAGTAGTCAAGGGCTCTGAGTGGTATAGGTATCTTTTGTAAATGCCCTAGAGCATGGAAGTTTGAGACAAGAAACTTCCATGCTAACAGGGTAGCTTTAATGAAAAGCAATTTAGGAACTATGACCTTAGGGAGTATCATGTAAGCCACTGACAGGGCAAATAAATAATTTCTCTGTCAATGGATAGCTTATTGTCATTTGGGAAGAACCAGTATTTAATTTGATCCAAAAGTGTTGCGTAGTAGTATTTATGCATATCAGGTAAGTTCAAACCTCTTTTTGTTTTAAGAAGATGTTAAAAAAGAGAAAGCTACCATTGTTTTTTTGTTATTCCAGACCAGGTTTCTCAATTTTTAGTATTTAGAATCTTGAAAAAGCTTGAAGGTATTGGAATAGGTATGGATCTAAAAAGGTAGAGTATTTTGGGTATGGTTTGCATTTTAAATGCTGCAATTTTGCCTATCCAGGATAGGAGGGTTTGTTATATATTTTGAAAATCTTTAGAAATCAAGTCTAACTAGAAAATGAATTTTCTGCAGAAAATGCTGAATAGCTGAATTGCTAAAGCTAACTGGATGAATAGCTTAAATCTGTAAGAAAAAGTTGAAGTGAGAATAGTTGGAAAAGTAGGAATGGTTTTAAAATAAACATGAATTTCATTAAAGTTTAACACCACCTTTAATGTATGAAAGATGTGGAATAGTTAAAGTTTTTTGAAAAACTGACACTAAACTGAATTGTTGGCTTTAAAAGTTTGCAAAGAATAAGCCCAATACACACTCTGTTTAATCAATAACATTTCCTGAAATGATCACTAAACTTAAACAGCTTTTTCACAAAAACTGTAAAAGATATCAAACTGAAAAGATATAGCCGGATAGCTGAATATTTTGTGAACATTTTAAAGTTTGTTTGGCATCTGTAGGTGAAAGTATGAAGGAGCTGAAACTTTTGGGAGCGGAATAAGATTTTAGGGATTTGAAGCATGCTCTCATTGACTTCAATGTTAAAAAAAGTGTTAAAAAGCTTAATATTTTAAAAAGTATAAATAGTAGAAAAAAAGTGGAAGAAGTGCCATGATTATCTGAAAGACCTGAACGTTTTAAAAGTTGAATGGTTTTAATATCTGAAAGTATGCAGAAGTTACGCAGAGCCAAACAACGTACGGAAATCAAAAAACGAATAACAATAGTGGGAATGCTACTGAGCATTCCCACTAATAACTTAGGAAAATTAGCTGCATATAGTTTTTATTGCGGGAAATGTAAGGTTGATACCTAGATAGGTGAACGAAGATGCATCCCAATTATGATTATATTTTTCTTTGAGGATGGTAAAGGTATCGTTGGATATATTCATAGGTAGGGCAAAGCTTTTCTTATTGTTAATTTTGCAATAAGATACTTTACTAAAGGAGTTAAGTACTGATTGTAGCACGTGCAGGGATTTGTTGGGATTAGTTAAACATAGAATGATGTCATCTGCAAATAGCCCAATTTTATGTATTCTATTACCTATCTTTATTCCTGAAATATTTTCATTGGACCTAATGGTTTCCACTAAGGGTTCAATTAACAAAGAAAATATAATGGGTGAGAGTGGGCAACCCTGTCTGGTGCCGTTCGTGAAGTTAAGTCTTCGACAACATTCACGAGGTGGAAACTTTTGCTGATGGTTGTGTATAAAGTAGCATAATTGCTTTATCAATAAATCCTGAAAATCCAAACTTCTCAAGAGTCCTGGAGATATAGTTCCAATGCACTCTATCGAAGGCCTTTTCTGCATCCAGACCTTGGAGCAGAGAAGGCGTTCGTGTGTTCTCAACGTAGTTAATCAAATTGATCATCCTTCTCGTGCTGTCCGGGGCTTGATGACCCTTAACAAAGCCTACTTGGTCAGAGTCGAGCAGGTAAGGGGTTATTTCTAACAAACGATTGCCCAATATTTTGGCATACTTTTTAATGTCCGAATTGAGCAACGAGATTGTTCGACATTTTAAAGGAGATTTGAAGTCTTTAGCCCCGTACACACGATCGGTTTGACTGATGGATGACCGTCCGATGGATGGTTTTCATCAGACCAACCGATCGTGTATGGTACCCATCGGTCTTTTTTCCATCGGTTTTAAAAAATAGAACTTGTTTTAAAATTTTCCGATGGATGAAAAACCGATGGTAATTTCCGATCGTCTATGGGCAAGTCCATCGGTTAAAAAACCCACGCATGCTCAGACTGAATTAGGAGACGGGAGCACTCGTTCTGGTAAAACTAGCATTCCTAATGGAGAGAGCACATTCGTCATTCTGCAAGTTATTGCTTTGTTTAATGCAGCGCATGTTTTGTTGCTTTAGAACGGTGTTTAAAATGTCATTTTTGCTGCAGATCTTTATCACGAGTTCTGACAAACGTATGTCTTTCTTCTTTCTTGTGATCTTAGGAATAATTAGTTTAATTCTGTCCGACCTCACAAATAACACCTTTTTTTGTTTTTGTATTTAAATTTGTTGTGCATTTTTTGGTGTGTCAATTTCTCAGAACAACATTTTTTATTTTATCGTTTCCTCATGGAGGTTGGTGTCCCTTGTTATTAATTACACATTGTTTTTATGAAATGTTATTGCTACTCCAAAAAAAAACACATCAGGCATGTAAGTTGGCTGAAATCAAATTTCCATTTATTTTGGAAAAAAAGCAAACAAAAAACGAAGGGCAACTATTCAGAAATTAGCAGAAAATATCAAGTCATTAGATCCTAAATGCAGACCTGACTATGATGAATAATAAAATCAACAACCGCATGAAATCAGGAGCAGCAGCCAAAGACATACATCATCCCAAACTGTGGTACTCCATCACCCTGCAACTTCTGGAAGAGCAGCTCGAGGCCAGAGAATCACCTCCTGCTCTTCCCTGTAGCCTTCCTTCCACGCTTCCCTGCAGCATTCTCTCCACGGCCCCATCCACGCACCCTTGCAGGCTGGGCCACTGTGGGTGGTGATGTGGCAGGAGGAGGAGGAGAAGGAGGAGAGGGATTGGCCTAATGTGACAGATGGGTGGCCTCAGTCAGCTGCCCCCTCGCCCCCATGTGTACGGCCATGTATATGAGGTGCTCACAAAGGGCCCATTGTCCTGCCTCTATTTGGAGCAACTTATCCGCGAGATAGCTGCTAAACCCCTCCGTAGGGTTGAGGGGGGCCCTCATGATGGCAGCAGCCTCCCGAATCATCTTTAGTGACTCCTCCTCCACTTGTGTCATCCGCCGTTGTTTTGGCGGTCTGACGTGGAGGGGAGCCACTTGGGAGACGGTGCTGCCACTAGGCCTGGGGACCTGCTGAGTCCCACTTGGCCCTGCCTCCTCCTGCCTGTCACACTCCTGAGCCTCTTCCTCCTGGCTTGCCTCATCCTGTTTATAAAATAAAATTTAAAATTGTATTATTTGGGGAATCTATCACACACAATTTGGATATCATTACTGGTGCATATTTTTTTTTGGGGGGGGGTGATATCATTTATGGCTAATCCAACCATTTCAACACAATATTACTTAGTGGACAATTATCAGCAAAAATACTATACCTGGCTGAAGATGCGAAGATCTGTCTCTTCAAGTTTAGGTGGCTCCTCCTCCGCCTCTGCAGGGGTGGAGGGAAGGGTGGAAGGAACGCTGGAGGGAAGGGTGGAAGGAAGGGTTGATGGAAGGCTGAAAATAGATTCACTGGCCTCGATCTGGTCATCCAGAAATTGAAGATGTTTGTAGTACCACAGCTTGGGCTGTACTACATCGTCGGCTGCTGCTCCTGATCTCTTTGACTGGCGCACTTCCTTGTATTTTTTTTTATAGTAATTACGCAGGTTGTTGATTTTATTATTGATCATAGTGTAGTCTGCATCTGAGATCCATGGCTTCATATCCTCTGATAATTTGCAAATAGTTGCCCGACGTAAATCACTCTTGTGGTACGCTGGGTGTTTCAGTTCCCACAGGTTGCGCTGTTCCTTATATTTGTCTATAAAAATCAGCATCACCTCCGGCTCACGTAGTTTATGCATCTTTTTGGATCAGCAAGTAAAAAAACAAGTAAAAAAAAAAAAAACAGATCAGATTTGATTCTCCTCAACTTATCACAATATTGCCCTTTTACAATCATGAACCACTATAGGCCACTGCAGGTCCGAGTTCCCTTCTTACCTTAGTTGAGTTTGTTTGTTCACTTCCGGTCGTCCTTACTCCGCGCATCCCTAATAACTTCTTTCCCCTTTTTATACCCTGCGCATGTGTGTAACTCCGCCCTCATCGCCCGCCCATGACGGACTTTTTCTGCATTTCCCCGCCCCTTAACAATCGGCGCACAGTGTGAGACGGCGACATGTCGCAGACACAGGTGGCTTCTTTAGTAGAAATTACAGACGAGGAAAGCCCGGAGGCGGAAACGTCCCAATCCAGTAAAAAAAGATACAAGGCGACTAATATGTCTTTTGCTGAGATGGCGGAGATGGTGGACATTCTGCGGAGGAAGGATTACGACGGCAAGCATGGCCCATACGACACCCCCTAATCTCCGGAAGTCACAAATTATGGACAAAGTGGCGAAGACTCTCTATAAAAAATATGGGGTCAGGAGATCCAAGGAACAACTCCATAAAAGGTGGTCTGACCTAAAGCTGAGGGAGCCAGAGCAGTATAGGAAGCTTCTAAAAAGCATAGAAAAAAGTAAGTTTTTTTTTTTTTTTTTTTTTTTACTGTGTTCTTTCACATTGTAATATGTATTCTTCCATGTTTTGCAACATGTGCTTGGCTTGACTGGTTTCACATTTTAAAATGTCAACTTTTATGTTAAGTGGAGAGTCCACTTATTTGGTAAATGTGTGGTAAAAAAAAATTGCTGCTCTTCCCCCAAACATGTTTGGCACGTATCCACGTAAACTACATGTGGGCATGCCTCATTTTACTTAAACAATGTTTATCTACACATTGTTGGCTAGATGATGTGTTGTAAGGAAAACCAGAATGTGAACGAAAGGCTAAACTGTATTCTGGGTAAAGGAGATGACACTCCAGTAGTTGTGTACTAATTTTTTTTTTTCTGGATCAAGATACTATAGTCTGGGCCACATGACCAAATTTATAAACGGTGTCACACACAGGTGGTCCAGTGGATACCTTGGTGGTTATCCAAGTGTATTTGTGAGAGTCCTCAAAAATAACATGTTGCTTTGTAGAGTTTGCAAGATCTCATATGTTCATCTTGAAACTCAGGGCCAAATATCAATTGTACCCCACTTCAAAACTATGAGAATCCATTTTCAGGCCTAAACTCTGTGTGCTAAAGGATACATTATTTTTGACATTCCCATAGGGGAGAGGAGACTGGGAGGACACCATGCTCAGGAGACGAGGAACCAAACACCACAGAAACTCCCCGAAGATCACAAAGCAGACCAAGATCAGCATGTTCAGGAAGCGGAGGTGGAGGAAGGAGAGGTGGAGCTTATCAGCACAACAGGTCAGTGTCTGTCACCACAACTTCAAGGTAAATACAGATGTAGGCCTGCATAGTTCAAATAATTTTTTTTTTTTTTTAGGGACTGAACGTGTGTCAGGAAGTCCAAATCCTCCATTCTTGAGTGCCAGCGCCAAAATAATCATTCAGGAAATCATGGAATGCAGTAGCGAAATGGACATTATGAGAAAGAGAATGAATGTGATTGAGCAAAAATATAAAAACATTATAGATATTTTGGGGAGAATAGTGTGAACCCCCCTGTTTTTGTGTTTTGTTATGCGTCAGAAATTTGCAATGGGATTTCCACCAGCCCAAATGTGATGATGCACACAGTGACTCAACATGTGCTATCTGCCGTCACAGGATATCTATGTCCCTGTTTTGGGGGTGCAACCTCTTCCTCCCTACTCAAGTAGGTGAGAGGAAGGGTTTTCACCCCCAAAGCACGTCCATTGATCCCCCCATGATGGCAGATAGCACATGTTTACCTTAGCCATGGGATCATGTTGAAGATACCCATTTGAGCCCCAATAAGAAAGTGTGGTTCTTCACATTTGGGATGGATCAGGGGTAACATCACCCCATCTCATGTTTGTATTTTTCACTGTGTTATTTTGTTACTTTTTCATAAAAAAAATTTGGCTTTTGACCCATGCATGTTTCTGCAAAAAAAGCCGCCCAAACCAAAAAAAGGCTTGAATATCGCAAACCACCCAAAAATGTGGTGCAATCAATAAAAACATTCGGGAAGTCTAAAAAAGGTGTGGCTTGTTCTTTCTATGCCCAATAGCAGTTCTGAAGATGCAAAATCAAGGTTTTTACCTGTGAGATTTGAGGCTATTTACTAAGGACAAATACACTTGGCACTACTAGAACCTGGGAGACACATAAACCCAAAATACAAGAATGACAACACAAGTTTGTAGTAAATATAATTTTATTTTTTATTTTAAAAAGGTTATAAAATGTCAGATGTGGTCTGGCATTGCGATGGCCCCCCTACCCGTGAAGTACTCTACGTATTTCTGACGTACTTCACGGGCACTTTGGGGGGCCAAGCCAGTACGGGCAGTGTTGAGGCCGGTCAGAATTGTCATTTCGGATGGACCGGGCTCAGGCCCAACTGATGACACATAAGTAGCTGAGAATTTTCTTAAGTTGTGCAATATGCAGCAGCAGTACACAATGTTGTTCAGTTTATATTCCGCCAAATGTATAGCTGTCTGAAACAGGCGGAACCGGCTGGCCATTATCCCGAAGGCATTCTCCACAACTCTCTGGGCTCTGGCCTGCCGGTAATTAAAAACCCTCCTCTCCGGGGTGAGGGCGCGTTGGGGAAACGGCCGCATGAGGTGTGGTCCAAGTCCAAAAGCTTCATCCGCAATGAAAACGAACGGCAGCCCTTCCACGTTCTCTGCATCTGGAGGCAGTGCAAGACCCCCAGCCTGCAGACGGTGAGTGAACTCCGTCTCAGCGAATACTCTGCCATCGGACATCCAGCCGTTCTTCCCCCACGTCCACATACAGGAACTCGTACCGTGCCGACACCACCGCCATTAACACAATACTATTAAAACCTTTATAGTTAAAATAGGATAACCCCAAACGGGGTGGCGGCACTATGTGGACGTGCTTCCCATCAATTGCCCCTCCGCAGTTGGGGAAATCCCACCGCTGGGCAAATTGGGAAGCCACAGTCAGCCATTCCTGTGGTGTGCTAGGGAACTGTGGAGTCAAACAAAAAGAAGACATTAGTACGGTTTATGTTTACAGTGCAAGCAGATTACACACAAAAACATTGTTGACCAACATCATTCTAACATTATTATTTAAGGGAGTATTTCCTACTAATAAACAAAAGGCCCACTTAGCAGATGCCTCACCCCCCGCTCAGTGGACATTCTAAAATAATCTAAGGGGGGGGGCTTGAGGTGATTGTGGGGGATAAAAAAAAGGCTCTACCACTCTGCTGAGCTTGATTGAGAACTAAAACTATTTTTACATCTTTGGGGGGGGGGGTTGTCAAACTACGAGGGCACTGAGCCCAAAAATTTTAAAAGGAAAATAGAAGGCTAGCTGGGTTTGGGCCCAGGATAGCATGCTGGAGAGGTTAGTGAAGGGAAATAGGCATGTAGGGCCCAAAAAGGCCTTTACAGGTAAAAACATGCATGGGGAAAATGGGGACATTACCAGGATATTACAAACAGGCAAATTTGGGTTAGGAGGGAAAAAAATAGAACATTATAAAACAATAAAAACATATACTGTGATGTTAAAGGAGCAAAATTACCTTCATATAGTCCGTGTGCAGGACCTGAATAATGGCCGAACACGTCTCAGGGATAATGATCCCGAGAGCCTGGGGGGAGATGCCTGTTGTGAACTTGAGGTCCTGCAAGCTTCTCCCAGTCGCCAGGTATCTCAACATGGCAATAAGCCTCTGCTCGGCAGTGATGGCCTGGCGCATCAGTGTCCTGCCTCGTGATATAGGGGGACAGCAAATCCAACAGACGGTGAAAAACGGGGTCCGTCATCCTGAGATAATTCCTGAAATCATCAGGATTATTCTCATGGATTTCCCGCAGCAGAGGCATATGAGAGAATTGGTCCCGCTGGAGCAACCAATTCTTAGTCCATGAACTCCTCCTCACCCTGTTCACAGACTGAACTCGGGTTACAGTGTTAACTGCAACACCAAGTCCAAAGCCAGCACGAGCTCGAGAACGAGAACGCACTTCAAACATGGTTTTAAACCGGTCGCCTGGTCAGAACGCACTCAAACAGAACGCACCGTGGAACAGCAAGGCCTGAGAAGAACGACCTGAAAAACAGGAAACGAACGGCCAAGAAGGCACTGCAAGGCAGTAACGACCTGACTGCACGCACTGAATCACAAATATGAACCCACAAGCACAAACTGAACACCAGGAAACGATCTGCAAAGCACGGAGACTGAAAAGCGTGAATCGGCTCTCACCAAACTTTTACTAACACGCGGTAACACGAAATCAGAAAAAGCAGCCCAAGGGGTGGCGCCATTAGATTTGTTCGGCCCTTTTATAGCGCGTCGTACGTTTTGTACGTGCCGTCGGTTTTTTGACTGATGGTGTGTGGCCAAGACTGATGAAAAACAGTTTCATCGGATTTCCGATGGTCAAATCCATCGGACGAAAATCCATAGGTTATCCGATCGTATGTACAGGGCTTTAGTCAGATTTCGGGAGAGTAATTATTACCACTTCTAATAGTTCTTTCGGGCAACATTTGGCTGTAGCTATGCAATTAAACAGGTTTGTTAAGTGTGGAGCTAAAATATTAATGAATGTTTTGTAATATTCATTGGATAGACCGTCATTACCTGGCGATTTATGCAGCAGAAGGTCTTTTATAACTTTCTGGGTTTTTATTAACGATATGGGTTGATTTAGTGCGTCAAGTGTATTAGAGTCAATTTTGGGTAAGTTCACTTTTTCCAAGAATACTGTAATGTCTTTTAATGTTGGTTAAATAGTGTCCTTGTAATTTTTTAAGTTGTATAAATCTCCATAATAATCTGAGAAAACATCTGCTATTTCTTGTGGGTTTATTAATACTTTCCCAAATTTATGATGAATTAGTCTATCAAAATGTTGTGTTCTTTGGCGGTGACGTAGTACAGAGGCCATCAATTTGCCTGCCCTATTATTTTGGGAGTAATACGGTAATTCAATTTCAGTCATTTGAGGTATTTGTCATTGTTAGTTAATAAAGTTGACCTAAGCTCATTCCTTTTTGTTGAGTATTTTTGTAATAAGTTAGAATTATCTGGAGATTGTTTATGTTCTTTTTCAAGACTAGATATATCCTTTAAAATGGTATTAACACATTTTAGCCTCTCTCTTTTATCCCTAGATGCCATCTGGATAAGGATACCCCTAATAAAGGCTTTGTGCGTACACCACAGATTTGTAGTGGATGTAGAGCCATTATCATTAAAATCAAAGAATTCTATCAGTTTGTTCTTCATTGCAGACACGTATCTCTCGAGAGAATAGAAATGTATTATTCTTCCAAAGGGTTGACATTAGGCCTTGTTGGCCTGTTGTAATAGATAAAGTGATTGTTGAATGGTCTGACAAAGTGATATTATTAATTTGTGCATCTGAAATTTTCTGTAAGAGCATTTTGTCTGCAATGAAGAAATCAATTCTGGAACACGTTTTATGTACATTAGAGAAAAACGTGTAGTCTTTCTCAGTAGTATGCAAACACCTCCATGGATCGTATAAATCTTCCTCAGCGAAAATATTACCAAGACTCAATCTATTTGTGCGATCTCTTTTAGTAGCCACATTATAATCCATCGGGGCATAAAAGTCTCCGCAGATTATATGCCCTTTCTGTATTTTCCATACCTTTCTCAACAGCTTACGGATACATTTTTGTTGATGCTTGTTAGGAGCGTAAATGTTGGCTATTGTGTAAGTAACATTGTCTATATTAGCAACTAGAACTATATACCGACCATGGTCGTCTATTACTGAGTCCAAAAGGTGGAATGAGACTCTCCCTTTGATTGCCATTATAACACCTTTCTTCTTTTTGAGGTTGCTAGAGCATAAGATATGTGGGAAAAGACAATGCGAAAATATAGGTGCTTTATCCTTTGCAAAATGTGACTCTTGTACACATATGATATCACTCTGAAGTTTGATAGCATCAGTCCAGAGAGCTTTTCTTTTATGAGATAAAGTGCATGGCTCAAGATGTTGAGGTAGAGGGGAGTGCCTCCCAACTCAAAAGATAGCCTCCAACAAGGGTCCCCCCCTAAATGGCAGATAAAAGAGGGGGGTCAAGAGCACCCCAATTGTTCTCCTTTGGGTCTAAAAGGACAAAAAAGGAGAAGTGTAAAAGTATGTAATTTCCCATAAATAAACTTTCCAGATCATTAGAGTGAACAAATGCTCAAAACACCTCATACATTGCATGTGTATACCTACCAAAATGGTATTGTAGTCCTCAAACAAAGAGAAAACAAACAAAATAGCCGGGTTGTGTATAACCCAGGAACTTCAGAATGCATCCAGATCCAAATTGGAAAACACTAGGTCAATAGCAGTCATTAAAGTGAAGTAGGCTTACAATCACTCCCATTTCCAAACAGTGTGTCTGTGGGAGTAAAATACAACCAGTGTCAAAACAATACAACATATGGTATAAGTGTCCCATAGTTAACTTCACAATGAAAGGAGGAGAGAATTAGCAAATGAGAAAGGTTCAGTCTATACCTATAGGATGGTGGTGATCCCCGAGATACGTCCATTCGACGCCATGTCTGACTGACACTGGCTGCCCAACGGTTCAAATAGCGGGGAAGGAACTCCCGCGCATGCGCGGTAGAATGGTCAGACGCGATGACGTCATTGCGACGCCGTCGCATAAAGATCACAGATGTGTCCAGAATAAGCAAGCATTGCTGAAATAGTGGAGAAGAAATCCCCGCATATGCGCAATGGAATGGTCAAACGTGGTGACCTCATTGCGACGCTGCTGCATAGTAATGACATTTGCAGGTCCATAGTAAACAAATCAAGTTGACCGGAACATAAATTTGAACTGTGCCTAGACAACAATGATGTTGCGGCCTGTGTAGCGGTCATGTGACCAAATAGACACTGCAAAGTGAGCACATATAGAAAAAGGACCAAACTAGGCTAAAACATATAATGTAAGTAGGAAATGAACTGTATTAAAGGGACAGCTTTTAAAGATAAGTAATCCGCAAACCTTTTTTGTCCTTTTAGACCCAAAGGAGAACAATCTGCCATTTAGGGGGGACGCTTGTTGGAGGCTATCTTTGGCCTGTATCCTTGAGTTGGGAGGCACTCCCCTCTACCTCAACATCTTGAGCCATGCATTCTATCTTTGACACATGGAGTATTGATTGAAGTTCTGAACAATGTAAGCATCATGTGATTATGTATATACAGTAATTGAGAATGAAGCATATGTTATACAAGAACCATCAAACTAACAAACTGTGTTTTCTCATTAGAGATTTTCAATCATAAATGTCTGTAAATTCCCTGAAGAAGGGCCATATTCCGAAACAGCTGTTGGGTTTGACCTTTAATTGTTCCTGTGTTCATCCCAAGCAAGACATTTTTGGATTCATATATTCATGTGGTGTTTTATTCGTGATTTGTATATATTTTTGTACTCATTAAAATCTACCTATATTTTTACAAATATTTACTCCTGTGTGTAGTCGCTTCCAAAGTCCCACCCTTAGGGTTTTTTTTTGTTTTTTCGTATGCATCAGGGATGTGGTGACTACACTACAGTAACAGACTGGTGAATGTTGGAGCCCTTTTTTTCTTTTATGAGGACTGTTAAGCTTGTTGGTGTTCAGAGAATTTTTTTTAAGTTGCAACATTTTTTAAGGTGTTGATGATAAGTAGCAGCGACATCCTATTTTGGATAAGCCAAGATTATATAGATATATAATGATTAGGGATGAGCCGAACACCCCCCTGTTCGGTTCGCATCAGAACCTGCGAACAGACCTGAAAGTTTGCGCAAACTTTAGAACCCTATTAGATACAATGGACTCGAACGTTCAAAATCAAAAGTGCTAATTATCAAGGCTAATATGCAAGTTATTGTCCTAAAAAGGGTTTGGGGACCCGGGTCCTGCCCCAGGGGACATGTATCGATGCAAATTTTATTTTTTTTTTAAATGAAGTTTTTTCGGGAGCAGTGATTTTAATAATGCTTGAAGTGAAAAAATTAAAGTGAAATATTCCTTTAAACTTTGTACCTGGGGGGGTGTATAATATGCCTGTAAAGCAGCGCTTGCTTCCCTTGCTTAGAACTATCCCTCTGCACAAAATGTCATTTCTGAAGGAAAAAAGGTCCTTTAAAAGCACTCACGGCTATAATGAATTGTCGGCTCCCGGCAATACAGAGGAAAGTCATTGTTAATATAAAAAAAAATATATATATGCGTGGGGGTCCCCCCAAATTGAATTACCAGGCCCTTCAGGACTGGTATGGATATTAAGGGGAACGCTGCATCAACTAAATAAAAAATAACCATACTAGACCCTTCAGGTCTGGTATGGATTTTAAGGGGAACTCCACCCCCAAATAAAAAAAAATGGCATGGAGTTCCCCAAAAATCCATACCAGACCCTTCATCTGAGCACACAACCTGGCAGGCCGCGGGAAAAGAGGGGGGGGGACGAGAGAGTGCCCCCCCTCCTGAACCGTACTAGGCCACATGCCTCAACATGGGGAAGATCTCCCCATGTTGATGGGGACAAGGGCCTCATCCCCACAACCCTTGTCCGGTGGTTGTGGGGGACTGCGGGCAGGGGGCTTATCGGAATCTAGAAGACCCCTTTAACAAAGGGGACCCCCAGATCCCAGCCCCCCATGTGAATTGGTAAGGTAAAAAAAATGTAAAAAAAACAGACAACTTGGAAAAGTCCTTTATTAAAAATAAAAAAATAAAAAACCCATTCCAGCGATTTTAATCCAGTGTCCCGCGGCGATCCGATGTCCAGCGCTGCAGTCTCCACTCCACACGAAACGTCATTGGCTGAGCGGACCTACACTGCGAAGGAAGTTCCCCATCAGGTTCGCTCAGCCAATGACGTAGGCGGGGTCTGAGGTATGAGGGGGGCACCCTCGTATCTCAGACCCTGTCTACGTCATTGGCTGAGCGGACGTGATGGGGAACTTCCGCCTCAGTTTAAAAAATAATAGACCCGCCCCTTCTCACAATCCCCATCAGGTCCGCTCAGCCAATGACGTAGGTATAAGGCCGATAAGCCCCCTGCCCACAGAACCCCACAACCACCGGGCAAGGGTTGTGGGGATGAGGCCCTTGTCCCCATCAACATGGGGACATCCTCCCCATGTTGAGGGCATGTGGCCTGGTACGGTTCAGGACGGGGGGGCGCTCTCTCGTCCCCCCCTCTTTTCCTGCAGCCTGCCAGGTTGCGTGCTCGGATAAAGGGTCTGTTATAGATTTTTGGGGATACTCCACGTCTTTTTTTTTATTTTATTTGGGGTGGAGTTCCCCTTAAAATCCATAATAGACCTGAAGGGTCTATTATGGATATTTGGGGGGAACCCCACGTCATTTTTTTTTATTTGACGCAGGGTTCCCCTTAACCACTTAAGCCCCGGACCATTTTGTAGCTAAAGGACCAGAGGTGTTTTCAGAATTTGGCACTGTGCTGCTTTAACTGGAAATTGTGCGGACATGCAATGTTGTACCCAAACGAAATTTGCGTCCTTTTCTTCCCACAAATAGAGCTTTCTTTTAATGGTATTTGATTGCCTCTGCGTTTTTTTCTTTTTTTTTGCGATGTAAACGGAAAAAGACTGAAAATTTGGAAAAAAAAATATATATTTTCTCCTTTTTTTTCTATAAGAAAAATCGAATAAACTCAATTTTAGTCATACATTTAGGCCAAAATGTATTCAGCCACATGTCTTTAGTAAAAAAAAAATGTCAATAAGCGTATATTTATTGGTTTGCGCAAAAGTTATAACGTCTACAAACTAGGGTACATTTTCTGGAATTTACACAGCTTTTAATTTATGACTGCCTATCTCATTTCTTGAGGTGCTAATATGGCAGGGCAGTACAAAACCCCCCCAAAATGACCCCATTTTAGAAAGTAGACATCCCAAGGAAATTGCTGAGAGGCATGTTGAGCCCATTGAATATATTTTTTTTTTGTCTCAAGTGATTGAATGACAAAAAAATATATATATATATATTACAAAAAGTTGTCACTAAATGATATATTGCTCACACATTCCATGCTTTTATGTGAAATTGCACCCCAAAATACATTTTGCTGCTTCTCCTGAGTATGGGGATACCACATGTGTGGGACTTTTTAGGAGCCTAGCCGCGTACCGGACCCGAAAACCAAGCACCGCCTTCAGGATTTCTAAGGGCACAAATTTTTGATTTCACTCCTCACTACCTACAGTTTCGAAGGCCATAAAATGCCAAAATAGCACAAAACCCCCCCAAATGACCCCATTTTGGAAAGTAGACACCCCATGCTATTTGCTGAGAGGCATGGTGAGTATTTTACAGCTCTCATTTGTTTTTGAAAATGAAGAAAGAAAATACATTTATTTTTTTCAATTTTCAAAACTTTGTGACAAAAAGCGAGATCTGCAAAATACTCACCATACCTCTCAGCAAATAGCTTGGGGTGTCTACTTGCCAAAATGGGGTCATTTGAGTGGGTTTTGTGCCATCTGGGCATTCCATGGCCTCCGAAACTGTGATAGACAGTGAGGAGTGCAATCAAAAATTTACACCCTTAGAAAGCCTGAAGGCGGTGCTTGGATTTTGTGGTCCCGTACGTGGCTAGGCTCCCAAAAAGTCTCACACATGTGGTATTCCCGTACTCAGGAGAAGCAAAAGAATGTATTTTGGGGTGTAATTCCACATATGCCCATGGCATGTTTGAGCAATATATCATTTAGTGACAACTTTGTGCAAAAAAAAAAAAAAATGTCTATTTTCCGCAACTTGTGTCAACATATAAAATATTCCATGGACTCGACATGCCTCAGTATATAGCTTGGGGTGTCTACTTTCCAAAATGGGGTCATTTGGGGGATTTTGAACTGTCCTGGCATTTTATACACAACATTAGGAAGCTTACATCCACTCTTCTAACCACTTGAAGACACAGCCCTTTCTGACACTTTTTGTTTACATGAAAACATATTTTTTTGCAAGAAAATTATGTTGAACCCCCAAACATTATTTATTTTTTTTAAAGCAAAGGCCCTACAGATTAAAATGGAGGGTGTTGCATTTTTTTACATTTTTAAAAGCCTTTAAAAGCCTTTAAATGCCTTTAAAGGTTACCACGTTAGATTTACAGAGGAGGTCTACTGCTAAAATGACTGCCCTCGATCTGACCTTCACGGTGATACCTCACATGCATGGTGCAATTGTTGTTTACATATGACGCCAGACCGACGCTTGCGTTCGCCATTGCACAAGAGCAGGGCAGGACAGGGGTGCTTTTTTTTTATTATTAATTTTGCTTTTTTATTTTATTTTTAAACTGTTCCTTCCATATTTTTTTTTTTTATCATTTTTATTGTTATCTCAGGGAATGTAAATATCCCCTATGTTAGCAATAGGTAGTGACAGGTACTTTAAAAAAAAAAAAACTGGGGTCTATTAGACCCTAGATCTTTCCTCTGCCCTCAAAGCATCTGACCACACCAAGATCGGTGTGATAAAATGCTTTCCCAATTTCCCAATGGCGCTTTTTATATCCGGGGGGGACATTCCCTCCCACTGCTTGTAAAAGCAGTCCAGAGGCTAATTAGCAACTAGGATTACTTTTACATGAAAGCCGGCCGCTGGCTGAAAAGAATGATACCAAGATGATACCTAAACCCGCAGGCATCAATCTGGTATAACCATTTGAAGTCCAGCAACATACCAGTACGTTGCTGGTCCTTGTTGGACATGTATTGTAATCTTTTTTTTCATGCAGCCTGTTGGCTGAATGAAAAAAGATTGATCGGTGGGTATGCCCACCATTAGAATACCTCCCTTCATTCACCCACTTCTAATGATGGACATACATGCACCATTTATATATGCCGAAGCATGGGGGCATCCTCCCGCAAAAGTTATGCCGCACACACATGGTCGGACTTTTCCACGGGCAAGCCTCCGTCGGAATTTCGACCGTATGTACGCGGCATTAGGAGCAAAATCACTCCTCCGCTCCTCCGCCCCTGCTGCCCCAATGCTTCAGCATATATGATTTTTTTTTTTAACTGTGGTGGTGAAATCACCTCCTATAGCACTGGAGTCACAGGGATCAGGCCTGTCTCTGCGAACGCTGCAGTTATGTGTGTTGTGTTTTGTAAGTGACAGTGATCGATCGATACTGCACTTGGGTGGCCTGGGCTGGACGGAGGGGCAAAACGCAGGTGCTAGCAGGTATCTGGGCTGATCCCGCTAACACTGCGTTTTTGGGAACCCTAAATTGCTGGGGACGCTAGTATAGATCTGATCAGATCAGATATTGATCTGTTCAGATACTATACCACTAAGGGAGGTGTATGCTTCACGCGTGGGTGTTAGCGTTACTGGCACTAACCTGACGCTGCCTGGTGCGACGCAGACCCTCTCTGACGCTAAAACCTAATTGATATCACCCGCTGGGCGATCAGGGGGTTAAACCTTTATTGGGTTATATACAGCGGGTGCCCTGACACTATAAAAAGCAAACTAACTAACCAGCGTCTCCCGTAACACTTATATGGTGATCACTGGTGAAAGGGTTAACTAGGGGCAATCGGGGGTTAAACCTTTATTAGGTAATATATGGGGGCACCCGACGCTATAAAAACCTGCGGCGAACCTAAAAAAAATAACTGGCTACCTATCGGCATCACCGACACTAAAACAGCGATCAGAAAAACGATTGCTTAGTGACACTGGCAAAAGGGGGTGAAAGGGTTACCTGGGGGGGGGGCGATCAAGGGGTTAAACCTTTATTAGGTAATATATGGGGGTACCCGACGCTATAAAAACCTGCAGCAAACCTAAAAAAAATAACTGGCTACCTATCGGCATCACCGACACTAAAACAGCGATCAGAAAAACGATCGCTTAGTGACGGCGGTGCTAGTGGGTGAAAGGGTTACCTGGGGGGCGATCAAGGGGTTAAACCTTTATTGGGGGGGGTTAGGGGGCTACACTGGACCTAAAACTAACTGCCATGACACTTTTACAGTCACAAATGTCACTGATTGCAGTGATCAGTAAATAAATGGTCACTGCAATCAGTGACACTGTGACTGGGGGCTGATCTGGGGGTGTCTGGGGGGGCGATCATGTGCCTATGTGTGCTGGTGTTAGTGTAGTGTTTGTGCACTAACCTCTGTGTCTTCTCTCATGCGGCGCTCGGTATATGTGAGCGCCGCATGAGGGATGACATCACTTCCTCCTGCGTGTGTAAACATTACACAGGCAGAGGAAGCATTTGATTCGCCGGGAGCGATCGCGAGGGGGTGGCCAGAATCGAATGGCGGCCCCCTCATCACGGATCGCTCCCAAAGCGATCCCGGCTGCTCACTGTACCGGAGGGGGGTCCAATTGGACCCCCCACCCATACGAAGGCAGGCACGTACAGGTATGTGATTGTGCCTGTCCGTGCCATTCTGCCGAAGTATATTTACAGTGGGCGGTCGTTAAGTGGTTAATATCCATACCAGACCTGAAGGGCCTGGTAATTAAATTTGGGGGTACCCCCACGCATTTTTAATTTTTTTTATCAATGACTTTTCTCTGTATTGCCGGGAGCCGACAAATCATTATAGCCGCGAGTGCTTTTAAATTTCTTTTTTTCCTTCAGAAATGAATTTTTTTGCAGGGATAGTTCTAAGCAAGTACGAAATTTAAAGGAATATTTCACTTTTATTGTTTCACTTTAAGCATTATTAAAATCACTGCTCCCGAAGAAACTGGCGTTTTTAAAACGTTTTTTTGCATTGATACATGTCTCCTGGGGCAGGACCCGGGTCCCCAAAACACTTTTTATGACAATAACTTGCATATAAGCCTTTAAAATTATCACTTTAGATTTCTCCCATAGACTTTTACAGGGTGTGCTGCGGCTTTTCGAATTTCCCACAGACACCCCAAATTGTTCGCTGTTCGGCGAACAGGCAATGTTCGGGTCGAACATGAGTTCGACTCGAACTCGAAGCTTATCCCTAATAATAATCATGTTCCTGAGTGGAGAGACTAACCTTGAAGGAAAGAATATAAATTCTCATAGAATGTATGAGTAATTTGGAAATCCTGTTGGAAAAAAATTTAAGGAGATAAAAATAGAAACAGTCATAAAAATTCAGATTGTTGAAGAAAAACTTTGAGTCGCCATGCAACTGTAGGGTGCACCAATGTGCACTTATAGATAGGGGGAAATTTACCATTTCTTTCCGGGGTAAAAGCTTCTCTGAGAACAGATAGGTTTGAGGGTTTAGCAATATAAGCAGTGAACCGTAGTAATCCAGTGAATTTAGGCATGACCAAGTTGCTCTTCTTGTGCGATTTATACTGCAGATTTGCTCTGTGAGTTATCTTCATCCATAGGGAGCAACCCCCATTTCCCCAACAACTTAAGGCCGTCATCCAGTGTATGGATATTGTAAGAAACATCATTACGATCAACGATCAATTTGGTGGGGAAACCCCATCTATACTTGAGATTATGATTACGGAGTATCTTACTAATGAAATTCAGGTTTTTGCGTGCCAATAAAGTTGCTTGTTAAAGGTCTGAGTAGAAAAAAATACCTGCATATGGATCAGGTAGTGGGATATGTTGTGCGCTTTGCATCAGGAGATCTTTAATATGATAGAAATGAATTCTCGCAATAACATCTCTCTCTAGAGTTTTTCTGGTATATGCAAAGGTTTTGGCAATCAATGAGCCCTGTCAATTGTCAGCTCCTGATGCAGGATTTTGGGGAGTAGGTCAGACATAATTTTTTTCAAAAATCCCTGTAATTCAGTATTTTTGATAGTATTTTTGATAGTTCCTGGGTTCCCTCTGAATTTAATATTATTGCGTCTGGATCTGTCCTCGTAACAAACTTTCAACTTAAGTTGCCTCAATTCTTCTATTAGCTCAAAATGGGAGTCTACCAATTCATTATGCGCATCAGCGACATCCTCCAATTTATTTTCCATGTCATCAATTCTTACTCCTAGACCTTCTATTGCCACATTAGTTTTGTGCATATATGACTGCACATCTTGTTGAATCACTCCTCTCAGGGACAGAAGCATTGCTTTGATATCTGTCTCAAGTATAGGCTGTCCAGATGTGGGGAAGGCAAGCAGTTTATCAGCACAGGGATTAACAGGTGGCTGGTCATAATCAGGCAGTGAACTACTGCCATGTTCACCTGAGGGGGAAATCCTTCTGCTTTGTCGCTGAGTTCCAATAATTTCCTCCCCCATGTCAGGGTCAGTCTCACATATCTGCTGTTTTCAGTGTTCAGTGTTACAAAGCTCACTGTCTGTCACTGAGGTGTGCTGGCTGCTGTCCAGCGCCAGAGTGCTGAGGTAAAGCTGTGCCATTTTTCCCTCACAGTATCACTATAGTGATTCTTAAATGACCCCAATTTCCTGGGTCCTCCACAGTCTTTCCTTTTCCCCATTGTGACACGCTATTACTCCAGATATTCCAGCATCTTTTTGTGCCCTCAATACCTCTTTTAGTTGCCGTGTGCCGCTTCAGGGAGAGTCAGTGCTGAA
This sequence comes from Rana muscosa, assembly GCA_029206835.1. Classification (NCBI taxonomy): domain Eukaryota; kingdom Metazoa; phylum Chordata; class Amphibia; order Anura; family Ranidae; genus Rana; species Rana muscosa. Next base: position 419,430,023 of record CM055122.1, read on the forward strand.
GAGCTCAGCTAGATAGCAGCCATCTTCCTCCACTGCCGGCCACGCCCCCATATTCCACCAAATTTAAGAGACTAGACATGTATGAAAAAATGTTGGCGCCAAAATATAATTGTAAATCCTTATTTAAAAGAAGCTGGGAAGCATAGATACAGTTTCGGAAACCCTTCCAACAACTTACTGGTTCCAAAACATAAATCTATAAGTTATTCTGGAACTCAATAAGTAAGCACAACATTTGAGTCAAAGTAACACAGCTACTAGTTGTTTGATTCTTTTTGTTTTACTTTTTAATGGTAAAATTATCTATAAATGATTTCTTCAATGACCAGCATAGGGGTGTTGTTTTTGTTGTTGTTGTTTTTTATTTATGGAGTACTTGGATAGGGTTAAGGGAATTGAGTGGGATACTCCAAAAAAAACAAAAAAACTAAGAACTATATAAGGTAGCAAAATATGGGGGGGAGGAGTTGGGACTTTAAATGAGGCCATAGGCCTGGTAAGGCCAATACCTCCATCCCATTGGGACTTTGAATGAGGCCATAGGCCTGGTAAGGCCATGTGCCTCCATCCCTGTTGATTAGAAAAAAAATGCAGCAAACATACAGCCATATAGGCGTCAGAGTGCAACGAAGGGGGGGGGGGGGGGGAGTTGGGACTTTAAATGAGGCTCTTGGTGACAAATTGATAGAGTGGTGGGTGGTAAAGCATTTATTAGTACAAGGATGCATGTTAGAATACATTGATTACATATACATAAAACTCACATTCAATAGTATCGCATTACAGACATCAATCACATTGTAGGTTAAGAGGGTTCCACCACTATTCATAATAAGGTATGCATGATTAGCAATTATGGTCTGCACGATCTGGGGTCTTTTTGGTCCCTGTAAAATGATAAGTGATGGGCACATAACCAGGGAAGCATGTAATGTATACACGGCGGGTAATAGCTCTACACGTTTCACGGCTTTAAGCCGCTCGTCAGGAGCATGTATATGGAGGATCTGCAATAAGAAAAATAATGAATGGTAAAAAGTCTTGGTAGACTAGTCTGTTTACAAGAAAATATAAATGACAATATATCCATCCCTGAAACAGAGAGGGGTCACTTACAATTGTATGTGCACTTGGGGGTACACTAACGGGGACCGTGAGCCGAGGGTAACAGGACCGGGAGCTGAGAGGGCATGACCAGCGTCGGCGCCCCCCACAGGCAGCACCCCAGCAGGATCCGGACGCACCAAGCACTCCTATGTGAACAATGCAAAATAAACTGTGTATAATTGGGGCAATGATAGAAATCAAACTATGTGAGGCGATAATGTGAGTGCCTGTGAAAGGGGTGTGAAGGTGCTGGACGAGGGTGCAGGTGGAAGACCACAAACAAGGTCGACACCAAGACACCCATTACCTGGAAAGAGGGAAGTGAGGAAGTTGAAAGAATGGGAAGGAGGGGGGGAAAACAAGGGGGGGGAAAGAAAAAGGAAAGTAGGAGAAAAAGGGGAAGGAAGGGGAGTGTGTGGAAGGGTGTAGTGATACCTGGTTCTTGGGAAGCAAAGAAATCCAGTCCAAACGAAGAGACATGAGGTAGGTGTGAGAGAGAGAGACCGAAACATCCAGACCCCACCACGGCAGCCGCCCATATGAGCATACCGCTGCCCACCAGCCCCCAACACCACACCCGCAAGCAACGATGGGGAGGGGGCGGGCCGCTGACAACAGGGCGATGATTTATCCGACAGGCAGCACTACCCCACCCCCACCCCCTAGCACGTGGAGATGTACAAAAAACGCCGGTATAGCAGCGTCAGAGGAACGCCGCATGTCAGGCGCATGTGTGTGATGTCAATGCGTAGTTACGGCGCACCCAACCCCCCGGGAAAGGGGGGGGGAAGGGAAACACCTGCAGTGCGCATTGCAGCTCCCGACCATGCAAAACAGGGCAATTCATCGTGTCCCCCATGTGGCCAAGGCACAGTGTTACAAGATGTACTAGTATAAAGAAAAAGGCTGATAATTGGATAAAAGAATAACCAAGGTAAAATATGGTAAAAAAGTAAAAAGGGTAAATTATGTATAAGAGGTACAAAACTTAAAGGCTATGTATTTCTTTTTCTGTAATAGCTATAGTAAAGTCTGTGCTTGCAACAAACAGTGGACTTAGCTTTGAGGTGGTAATAGTAGTAGTTAAACTTCTTTCTTAATGGCCAAAAAAACTGAGTACATTTAGAGGATTGGGTGGACTAAGCGCTTCAGATCACCAGCCAGTGTCCCCTTTAATTGACCCACAGCTGACTCTCTTTAAACACCCAAGGGGTGGCAGCAGCCCAAAAGTCTCTAAGATCTCTCAGAACTGTCTGTAATCACACAAGACCCAAGGACAGCTGGTTGTCCCCTTCCAAATTCCAAGCGATGCCTATCTTTAGTGACACCAGACCAGATCCTCAGCAGACAGTCCCTCAGTAAGCTCTCTAGGGTCCCAGCATACAGGCTCTCAGGTCACCCACCTGAGACCTCACAGACAGCAAGCATGAGGCAGCAATGACCTAGAGGGCAGCAGCCCTCCAGGCTGGACTGATCTTGTTTAGTAAAAGACCATGAGCCCCATGTGCTCAGAGAATATATACAGTTCCCCAGCATGCCTTCAGGGCCACGCTCCCCGGTATTGGCCAGGGCTGTATAAATATTCATGCTGCCATCTGCATAGCTCCACACCTATGTTCCAGAAAGTTCTCACATCTTTTCTGGACAGCAGAGGGAGTAAACAGACTAGAAGCAGCTGAGAACACTGAGTAGACCTCATTAGTCAAAAACAACAAAATTTACCTAACACAGCAATTGCAGCCACACAGAATACAGTGTGACTAGCTAAATTTACCTATCAAAAACACAGCTCCACAAACACAGCGAGCCAACACTAAATCTATGTAATCCTAGCACCTATCTTGGAGGGTGCTACATTGGTTACAACACAGCATGTGTATGTGCAGGCAGTAAGATGTTAACAAAGCAACAGCAATTAGTGGTGTATGACAATGTACTATTGTGGCAAATGTAACACTCTTTACACTTTTTTTTACCTTACCTTTCACATAAAAAACAAACGCAAAAAAAAAATAAAATAATGTGTGTAAAAACGCATGCTAAAGACATACTAAAGGTGTAAAAAAACAACAAAAAAACAGGGAGTTAAAACTATATAAGGAGCAAGTTGTAATAGAAAACCACAAAAAGGAAGATTTTATTTTAAAATGTACGAGTTTGTTGAATTAACAAGCAATTAATTACGAGAACTGCTTCTACCACTTTTGAATCCTACAATTCAAGCTGCAACAACAAAAAAAGATGAAATAGAGTTGCAATGAACTGGCCATTGAACCTCAGTAGAGAAATATACAGTAACTTCACATCATAAGAAGCACATAGTCTCACTAATACTGTATATTTACCCTTCCCACTTCATGTTTTGAAATTCATTAATGTACAGTATACACACTCTTCCCCTACAATAATAAAAAAAAAAATAAGCTCGATTATTACTAATGAAAGTTGCTTCAATCGTTACCTGAAAGGCTGCTGAAACTAATTCTCCAGCCATAGAGCAACAGTAGGCAGCAAAACACTAGTTTGGGTAGCAATGAAATTGATCATACAATTCTGTTTCAATTATATGAGACATGGGCCTTACCCACATAATTAACTCCTACACAAAGAAGGGCACTACCCTGCTAGGAAACATTTTTATCCCACCCACCCACCCACTTTAGCATACCAGAGCACAAATGACATCCTGTACATACTAAAACTACAGTTCTTACGTTTCATGATCTACACTCCCATTCTGAATTCTGGTTTGAATTCCATGGGACCTCTGGCTCAAAAATTCCTAATATAAGAGTTGTTTTTAATCTATCCTAAGGGCAACAGTTTGAACTTTTCTCTTTCTTAAGTTTTAGTAGCTTGAGGAAGGGTTAAAACTTCTTTCATTGTTTTATTACTGTCCACGCCTTCCTATCTGACTGTAACATTGTCATGGATATGCAGTAATGTTTGTCTGTCAGCTCACCTCTCCATGTGTTCACCTTAGAGGCCAGCCACTCTCACCTGGCTGCTTAAGTAATCTCTCCTCCAAGCATGGCTTCACCCCAGAACCTATCAGAAAACTCTATATTAACCTGTGCACTGCAAGCCAGCCCTGCTGATCAACGTTGTATGTTAGCTTTCATGTGCGACTTGCTGTTTCTTCTATGTCCGATTCCAGTTACCGATCTTGGCTTGTTCTCGACTATCCCTGCCTGCCTGTGACCCTGACCTTGGCGTGTCCTATGTTTTATCCTTGTCTGCTAGTCGCATGACCTTTGGCTTATCCCCTTACTATCCTCCTGTAGCCTACTGTGAGCGTGAGCTGGGAGACTCTGGGGGCTGCGACCTGAAGCTAGCTGCAGCCCAGTCCATCCTCACCACTAGAGGCTCTGGTGAATACCTGCTAGCTCTTAGACTCTGCTCCCTCAGGAACCGTATGCTCTAGCTCCCTGTGGGATCTGTGTTGGTTCTCCAGTGGACCTACCTTCCTTAACCACCCAGAGTTCCATCCGCAGCAGTCAGCCATAGGGTCCACTACCGTAGCGGTGCACTCCTGACCTCAACAGTGTGCATCTGTCATCTGGCCTGACAGTTTGATCAGCCATGGACCCGACTGATGTGCCGCTTCCCGCAGATGATCCATCGCAGGGCATAGTTCGCAGGACTTGAGACCCAGGAATCGAATCAGACTCAGTTGATGCGATTCCTCCAGGATCTGGCTTCCTGCTTTGAGCAGCTTCAGGCCTCCTTGGGAACCCCGAATCAGCAACCTCAAGTACAATCAGCGGCTGCACCTATCACACCAGTCGCAGCCACACACTCGCTACAACTGCCAGCACTGTCCCATTTCTCTGGGGACTCCAAGGCCTGCAGGAGGTTTCTCAGCCAATGCACTATTCATTTTGAGCTCCAGAGTCAAAACTTCCTGTCTGATCGGGCAAAGGTAGCCTATATCATTTCCCTCCTCTCCGGTGAAGCTTTAGCCTAGGTTGCCCCCCTGTGGGAGAAAAATGATCCAGTGGTCTCCAGCCTGTCCGACTTCTTGAAGCTCTTTCATAACACCTTTCGAGGAGCCGGCTCGGGTTTCTTCAGCGGCTAGTGCCCTTTTACGTCTTTGCCAAGAATCTTGTTCAGTGGGACAATATGCTCTTCAGTTTCGTATCCTCACAGCTGAATTGAGCTGGAACAATGAGGCCCTGGTCGCAACCTTTTAACATGGCCTCTCTGACCGAGTGAAAGATGAATTAGTGGGAAGAGCCATCCCCGCCGCTCTGGATGATGTAAATTCCTTGTGCAATCAGATCGACATTCGTTTTCAGGAGAGGTCCCTAGAAAAAAAGACGCCAGCACTCCCTGGGCCCTAGCCTGTCTGAGCTCCCCTCCCTTCGTCCCGTGGAGCATCTTCTGCCTGCTGAGGAACCTATGCAGCTGGGGCAGACCAGACTATTCCCCCGAAGAACGTGCAAGGCGCATAAATCTGGGCTTGTGTCTCTATTGTGGGGGCAAGGGTAATTTTCGTGACTCCTGCTCGCTTCGTCCGGGAAACGCTCGGGTCTAATACATTTGGAAAGTGGAGTATTGGACCCAGAAACATCACCTTCTTGTCTTCTTCCGGTGTTCCTTCATGTAGGCACTTCTCCTCAATCGAGTCTTGCATATCTGGATTCCGGGGCTGCCCGCAATTTTATGGACTGGAGAACTGCTTCTTCTATGAAGCTTACCCTTTCACCTCTCACTACATCACTGGTAGTCTCGGCAATTGATAACACTGTTCTCCCAGGGGGTCCTGTTCGCTTCCAGATGCTACCTATTACTAGATGTCGGTAGGGATACTCCACCAGGAGTGGATATCCTTCCTCATTCTACCCAAGGCCTCTACCCCCATTGTATTGGGCCTTCCTTGGCTACAGCTCCACTCTCCACATGTGGACTGGGTCTCTGGGCAGATCCTGGCTTGGGGTCCCTCATGTTTCTCATCCTGTCTTCTCAAGGTGGCCCCCAAGGAGAGACTTCCAGTTGCTACCACATCTGTATCTTCTGATCTTCCCGCAGCATACAGCGATAACCGGGATGTGTTCTGTAAAAAAATCAGCTGAGGTGCTTCCTCCCCAAAGGTATTTTGACTGTGCTATTGACCTTCTCCCCGGAGCAACTCTGCCCAGGAGTCGTTCCTACCCTCTGTCCATCCCAGAGACCCAGGCCATGTCTGAGTATGACGCAGAGAATCTAGAGAGAGCGACTATGTTTCAAGAAAAAGGTTGAATGGGGTGGGACTTTGTGTGTGCCTCAGAGGAGTAAATAAATGTAGAGATACTGGAATTATAGAAAAATAAACAACTTTTATTTTTCTGCCATAGGGCAGTGATACCAAAAGATCAAAACATGAAATAAAACCAAAGGAATTGGGAATGGGACTTTTAAGGTGCATGAAAAACACAGTATATATATTAAAAGTAGATTTTATTCACACAAAAATAGAGAATAGATAGAATATAAAATCCATCATACAATAAAATGAGGTTTCAAATAAGCATACAGACAAAATTTCTCAACATGTTTCACCATTTACTTTGGCTTCTTCAGGAGTTTTTTTGCCGAGCACTACTGAAACAGAAAGGAAAAATAAACAAAAACGAGAAAATACAAAGATAATACACACATATATAAAAAAATATCACAAAACATAAATCACAAATGACTGGGAAAGTCTAAACCACATGCACAAAGCTCAATTAAATTAAAAAATATAAGAATGGTCAAAAAATAAATAAACAAATTACCTTTTAAGTAATGATGGAAGCGCCTAAAAATATTAATTTTATAGGCCGCATCTGGGGGAGCACCTCAAAGGATGGAGTCATAAGGTGTACCATAGAGGGATGATATCGTCAACAAGCGTAAATGCAATAAATGCAAGTTTAGGGAGATGCTAGCAGGAGGACAGAGGACCGTCTGAAGAGGCAAAAGAGGATATAAACAAAAAATGAACAAAAATATATTTTTTTTAAAAACAAAAAAAAACAAATGGTTGATGGTTTGATATACAGGTAATCGGTATTATTTAAATTTTTCTCCATGAAATAAAACCAAGTTACAGTTTAGGAGTTTCAAGTTCAGGGTGTGCGATTCCCAAGCATAGACGATAGTATTGCCTACGCGTTTCACGGATTTCTGCTTCGTCAGGGCCTTTGTTTTTAGAGTTTATACAATATTTTATTGTGCCACTTTCAGAGAGTGTTGATAGAAATATATATATATATATATAAATACCATATTTGATATAATTCAATACAAATAAAGAAGGGAAAAGAAAAACAAACATATAAAAATATACACATGATGATGTTTGTTACAGACTAAATATTACATTATATTTAAAAACACTTCGCGCTATGTGCACGGTTGCATGTATGTACAGCGGTGTTTTGTGTGTCAGGGGGATAAAAACAGAAATTTTTTAAATAAAGATTATTGTTTTTATCTTCCTGACACACAAAACACTGCTGTACATAAATGCAACCATGCACATAGCTCAAAGTGTTTAATATAATGTAATATTTAGTCTGTAACAATCTATGTGGAAGATTATAAATGTACAGTATATCTAATGAATGTACAAACATCATCATGTGTATATTTTTATATGTTTGATTTTCTTTTCCCTTCTTTATTTATATTGAATTATATCAAATATGGTATTTATATATTTTTCTATCACTCTGTTTTTAAAGTTTATACAATATTTCATTGTGCCACTTTCAAAGGCCCTGACGAAGCGGAAATCCGCGAAACGCATAGGCCTTACTATCTTCTATGCTTGGGAATCGCACACCCTGAACTTGAAACTCCTAAACTGTAACTTGGTTTTATTTCATGTTTTGATCTTTTGGTATCACTGCCCTATGGCAGAAAAATAAAATAAAATATAATTCCAGTATCTCTACATTTATTTACTCCTCTAAGGCACACACAAAGTCCCACCCCGTTCAACCTTGTTCTTGAAACATAGTCGGATATTCTTAGGGGATGATGCCTCAGTAGGATCTTTTTGGTATTCCACATACACCCCAACCCCTACACAGAATCTAGAGAGAGGGTTCATCCGGAAATCCTCATCGCCTGCAGGAGCAGGGTTCTTTTTCCTTTGCCAAAAAGAATGGTACCTTGAGACCCTGCATCGACTATCGAGGTTTAAACACGATTACTATCAAAAATCAATACCCCTTACCCCTAATATCTGAGCTATTCGACAGGTTGAAGGGTGCCTCCATTTTCACCAAGTTGGATCTCAGAGGTGCATACAATCTCATTCGTATACGAGAAGGTGACGAATGGAAGACTGCATTTAACGCTAGAGATGGGCATTAGGAATACTAGTTATGCCTTTTGGTTTGTGTAATGCCCCAGCTGTGTTTCAAAACTTTGTCAATGAAATCTTCAGGGATCTACTGTACCAGTTTGTCATCTATCTGGATGACATTCTTATCTTTTTGGAAAATCTGCTCGTCCACAGAAACCATGTCCGCACTGTACCTCAGCGCCTTAGAGAGAATAATCTCTATGCCAAGCTGGAGAAATGTTCCTTTGAATGTTCTAAGGTCCTGTTTCTGAGATGCTTGGTCTCAAGTTTGGGTCTTTGTATGGATCTAGGAAAAGTCTTGGCCATTACCAACTGGCCTCTTCCTGCTAGCCTCAAGGCTACACAGCGCTTTCTTGGCTTCACAAATTATTATAGGCAGTTCATAAGGAATTACTCTTCCATTGCCACGCCTATTATCGCTTTGACCAAGAAGGGTGCGAATGCCAAAGACTGGCCTCCCAAAGCTGTCTCTTCGTTTCACGATCTGAAACAGGCCTTTGTTTCTGGACCTCTCTTGAGACCAAATCCTGGGGAGCCATTTTTTATTGAAGTGGATGCTTCAATGGGGGTGGGAGGGGTGCTTCTTCAATTCTTTGAGAAGAGATGTCAACCGTGTGAGAAGAGACGTCAACCAATTCTTTGAGAAGAGACATCAACCATAATTTCTCTCAGGCAGAGAGAAATTATGCCATCGGTGATCGGGAACTTCTCGCAATTAAACTGGCGTTAGAGGAGTGGCGTCATCTCTTGGAGGGTTCCCCTCACTCCATAACAATCTTTACTGATCACAAGAATCTACAGTACCTACAGAATGCTAAACGTCTAAATCCCAGACTCCACCTCTTCTTTTCCCGTTTTAATTTCACGATTACGTACAAACCTGGTTCCTGCAACGGTCGGGCTGCTGTGCTTTCTAGGTCATTTGACACTTTGGACGAGGAGTCCACCCCTGAACCTGTTCCAATCATTCCAACCTCATGCATTGTTGCCCATTCTACCACCCTGGAGTCAAAAATTCCTCCTGGCAAGACCTTCGTCCCCACCGAGCTTAGAGCTAAGATGTAAGATGTCGTTGGGGACATGATTCCAAGGTGGCAGGTCATGCTGTGTTCCTCCAATCCTTCTTGCTCATCAGTCGTCACTACTGGTGGCCTAATCTCCGCTCAGATGTCAAAGACTACGTTAAGGCTTGTCATGTCTGCTCAGTCTAAATCCTCCACACAAGCTCCTGCTGGTCTTCTCATGCCCTTGCCTATTCCTAAGGAGCCCTGGTCTCACAATGCCATGGATTTTATCACGATCTCCCACTGTCAGAGAATAATATGGTCATTTGGGTGGTAATCGATCGGTTCTCCAAGATGGCTCATGTGACAGAACCCACTGTCACTGTGTGTTTTGGAAGGGACTGTGGGCTGGCCTCTTACCCACAGATTATGGCCCAGAAGAGACTGAGAGACTTGGGGACAAGCTGGCATTGAGATAATGTAATATAATGCTACATTCCTTCTCCCCCACCGCCCCTCTTGTTGCTGTGTTTAATTGTGTTGGTTCAGGGCATGTAGACAATGGTCTGGACTGGAGACATCTCTACGCAGGGGATGTGTATTGAGGGGCTGCCTGCTAACCATAATTCCTTTATGTTTAACTGTAGTCTCTGTTTCAATGTACAAGTGTTCAGTTCCCATTGGTTCTTCCTTGTCCCCTACCCCCTCTATGAGAAGGCTAAGGGGAGTGTCCCTAACTGTGTGTAAAAGTGTATGTTTTGTATTTAATAAAGAGTTGATGCTCTGCATGTTTAACCCTCAAGACCTGTATGGATTGTCTCGTGATTGAGGGGTTAAGGGCTGGTTATGGCGAATCTGCAGGCTTCGGCTGCGTTTGGAGGACAGGAGACACAGGTCTGGCGGATGTGCCCACCTGGGGTATCCGAGATCCGTCACAGCTCATTTTGTTCCTCTTCCTGGCCTTCCTTCTGCTCCTGCCTTGTGCCCATTTTTGTTGGAGAAATTTTACGGCTCCATGGGGTTCCTTCTCATATTGTTTCCGACAGCAGTGTTCAATTTCCGTCTCGTTTTTGGAGAGCCTTTTGCAAATCCCTCAATATTGTCTTGGATTTTTCCTCTTCTTACCATCCTCAATCCAATGGACAGACTGAGAGGGTTAATCAGGAGTTAGAGGTCTTTCTTCGCACCTTAGTCTCTGCTCATCATGACGATTGGTCCTCTACTCCCGTGGGCAGAATTCTCTCATAACAATCCTAAAAAATACCAGTTCACAGAAGACACCCTTTTTCACAGTTTATGGAAAACACCCTCAACTTCCTCTTCCCATGGCCTGTTCTCCAGATATTCCAGCTTTGGCTTTGGCTCAGGAGTCTTTCAATTCTATTTGGGGTGACGTTCATGATTCCCTCTGGGCAGCTGCTGACAAATTCAAAGGCATAAACCGCCTTCTCTTCAGCCAGATGGGAGCCAGAGCAGCAAGACTTGTTTTTGCATCCACCAAGCTTTTGAGAGAGATACTGAGTGGTACAATGTTATGGTCTGGGGGACCAGACTAAAGGCCAGGAGGCTTTGGATGCCAAGTCCTTAATGTGCTATCACTTGAATCTAGTTCTCATATATATATACCGGTTCGCACGCCCAATCAATGATTTATCCGGCGCACCAATTAAGGTTTTATGGGCACAATTCACACCCAAGGACCAATTAATATTCTGGCCAATGAAATTAGTTACTGTCCAAGTGCCTGAACAGGAATCTCGCCCAGAGCAGCGGGGAGCAAAGGACATTTCTCTTTTTCTTTTCATTTGGATTTTCACTCACATCCTACCATTGGATGAGTATCTATCTCAACCCGGAAAGAGTTTGTGAATCACTTCCGGATCACCAACTTGGAAAGCGCGGATGAGACGTCTGTGACGAATCCCCCAATGTTCCATTGAGGACCACTACTCTGCTGAGCCTGTTTTGACCCCCTGGAGAAGGGCAGTCGCTGGCTACTCGGTAAGCCTTCATTTCTCCTCCTGGTGGCAGGTCTCTTCATGCACTGGATGTCACTTATATGTTTATCGTTGGATATCTGCACAATTTGGTTGAACTTTTACTTCATCCCCGGATAGGGGATCTTCTACACTGATTCATATGAACTATGTGAACTTTTATATGATTCATTTTATAGGATATATTTTATTATCAGTATTTTGTACTTTTTTGATGTTTATCATTTTTGAACTATATGGTAACATATAGTCCCTTATCCAGCGCTACACTTTTATATTGTGTTGTTTTTTTTTTGTATCTTATATCAAGGTAGTGGTGTTTAGCGGCAGGATATCCATTCAGGATATATTGATTCATTTATTATTGTCACAATTATTTGCACCTAGCGCAAATTTTTCTTTTTATAACTATATACCATATATACTCGAGTATAAGCTGAGCTTTTCAGCACTTTTTTTGTGCTGAAAATGCCCCCCTCGGCTTATACTCAAGTCTGTGTCCATCTTCATATTTGTGCAGCTGATTCTGGCCAGCTGTAGGTCCCCTGGACCCTAAACTTGGCACAAATGTAGCTCCACTCTTTCTCTGTAAGTGTGCAAAGTTTGTTGTCTGGGGAACCCATGGCCGGGGAGCACCGATTTTTCAAAGCCGGGCACCCCTTCCATAGACACCAATGTTAAACGGTTATTTCTCCGGTGTTTTCGGGGACCCGGTACTGTTGTCTAGGAGACCTACGGCCGGGGAGCACCGATTTTTCAAAGACGGCACCCCTTCTATAAACTCCCATGTTAAAGGTCAGTCTAGTCACACAGCGCAGGAGATCAGGTAGGGAGATTGGGCACAGTGAGGCATGGACACAGTGAGGCATGCACATGGACACAGTGAGGCAAAGTGAGGCACAGTGAGGTATGCAGATGGACACCCTAGGCTTATTCTCGAGTCAATAAATTTTCCCATTTTTTTGTGGTAACATTAGGTGCCTTGGCTTAAATTCAGGTCAGCTTATACTCGAGTATAAACTGTGTGTGTATGTATGTATGTGTGTATATATATATATATATATATATATATATATATATATATATATAGTGTGTGTGTGTATGTGTGTGTGTGTGTATGTGTGTGTGTGTGTGTGTGTGTGTGTATGTATATATATATATATATATATATATATATATATATATATATATATATACATATACACACACACACACCAGTGGTGGTGCGTCCATAGTGGGCGCAAGAGCGCCCCCCCCTCTCGCTCCTGCGTCCGTCACTCACCACAACAATACATAGGCTCATGCATTGCATGAACCTATGTATTGTCGCCGTCGCTGCCGCCCACTATTCAGATGGCTGGCCCCCTGTTGAGCGCCGGCCATCTGAATAACAGCGGCTGGTTGGTGTTTGGAAGTGCCTATCAGCGGCATTTGGGGGGGAAACTGGCTGCATTTGGGGGGGAAACTGGTGGCGTTTGGCCACAGTGGCTGCGTTTAATGGGCACAGTGGCGGCAATTGATGTTTTTTTTTTTTAGTTTGTGCCCCCCCAAAAAATGTTGAGCACCAGCCGCCACTTATATATACAGTATCTCACAAAAGTGAGTACATCCTTCACAATTCTGTAAATATTTTTTTCTATCTTTTCATGTGACAACACTGAAGAAATTACACTTTTCTACAATGTAAAGTACTGAGTGTACAGCTTGTATATCAGTGTCAATTTGCTGTCCCCTCAAAATAACTCACACAGCCATTAATGTCTAAACCGCTGGCAACAAAAGTGAGTACACCCCTAAATGAAAATTTCCAAATTGAGCCCAAAGTGTCAATATTTTGTGTGGCCACCATTATTTTCCAGACCTGCCTTAACCCTCGAGCATGGAGTTCACCAGAGCTTCACAGGTTGCCACTGGAGTCCTCCTTCACTCCTCCATGACGACATCACGGAGCTGGTGGATGTTGGAGACCTTGAGCTCCTCCACCTTCCGTTTGAGGATGCCCCACAGATGCTCAATAGGGTTTAGGTCTGGAGACATGCTTGGCCAGTCCATCACCTTTACCCTCAGCTTCTTTAGCAAGGCAGTGGTTGTCTTGGAGGTGTATTTGGAGTAGATATCGTGTTGGAATAGTGCCCTGCGGCCCAGTCTCTGAAGGGAGGGGATCATGCTCTGCTTCAGTATGTCACAGTACATGTTGACATTCATAGTTTCCTCAATAAACTGTAGATCCCCAGTGACGGCAGAACTCATGCAGCCTCAGACCATGACACTCCCACCACCATGCTTGACTGTAGGCAAGACACACTTGTCTTTGTACTCCTCACCTGGTTGCCACCACACATGCGCGACACCATCTGAACCAAATAAGTTTATATTTGTCTTATCAGACCACAGGACATGGTTCCAGTAATCCATGTCCTTAGTCTGCTTGTCTTCAGCAAACTGTTTGCAGGCTTTATTGTGCATCATCTTTAGAAGAGGCTTCCTTCTGGGAGATGCAGACCTATTTGATGTAGAATGCGGCGTATGGTCTAAGCACTGACAGGCTGACCCCCCACTCCATCAACATCTGCAGCAATGCTGGCAGCACTCATACATCTATTTCCCAAATAAAACCTCTAGATATGATACTGAGCACGTTCACTCAACTTCTTTGGTCGACCATGGTGAGGCCTGTTCTGATGGAACATTTCCCGTTAAACCTCTGTATGGTCTTGGCCACTGTGCTGCAGCTCAGTTTCAGGGTCTTGCCAATCTTCCTATAGCCTAGGCCATCTTTATGTATAGCAACTATAATTTTTTTTTCAGATACTCAGATAGTGCTTTGCCATGAGGTGCCATGTTGAACTTCCAGTCAGCAGTATGAGAGAGTGAGAGCGATAATACCAAATTTAACACACCTGCTCCCCATTCACACCTGAGACCTTGTAACACTAATGAGTCACATGACACCGGGGAGAGTAAATGGCTAATTGGGCCCAATTTGGACATTTTCACTTAGTGGTGTACTGTAAGGTACCTGTGATAGGTAGTGTCCGAAGTGGAACTTGTGTGCTGAGGAATCAGGCGAATACATAGTCAAGCAGATTAGGTTGGCAACAGTTTAGGCAAAAAGGTACACGATCGAAATCCAGAGAGTGGTCAGGCAGGCAAAGGTCATACACGAGCTGGCGGTGAAGTACAAAATCAGCAGGCTAGAAAGTAGTCAAGGATTCAGTCAAGTTCAAGACGACATTCAAGCTCACAAGCAGTCAGAACACCCAGGGAGCTAATCCACATAAACGGGCGCCGAGAGATAGCATCACTTCCTATTTATGGGCTGCATTGATTGAAAATTGTCCACAGCTGGCAGCAGGTGGGGCTAGTGAGTTCAAGGTAATGCTTAATACTGCAAGGACATTCCCAAAAGTCCAGATCTCCTCCATAGCACAACAGGTAAGGCTGCAGCTGTGATACCAGGAAGATCTCGGTTCAAATACACCCCGATACCTGACATGTGCTCACTTTTATTGCCAGCGGCTTAAACATTAATGACTGTGTGTTGAGTTATTTTGAGGGGACAGCAAATTTACACTGTTATGCACACTGTACACTCACTACTTTGCATTGTAGCAAAGTGTAATTTCTTCAGTGTTGTCACCTGAAAAGATATAATAAAATATTTTCAAAAATGTAAGGGGTGTACTCACTTTTGTGAGATACTGAATAAATATATATATTGTGAGGGGGTTAGCTCGGCAGCGGGTGTGTGTGACCCCCGAGATGGGCTCCCCACACAAAAACAGGCCCAGCAAACGGAGGTTGTGGTTTTCAAAATCAAAAAGGTGCGGTTTATTTTCTATTTACAGTGACAAAACACAGCAAAGCAAAAGAAACATAAACAAAATAAATCCTGGTCAACTTGACCTCTGACTAAACATACAGGTTTCCTAACTAACAACTGGGATCAGCCTAGTGCTGTCCTAGTCCCTAAGTCCCTGGTTTTAAATGTCCAAGCAAATAGCCACACAGGCTTTGTCTCACCGCACAGGGGTTCACTCTCCCTAGACAGTCCACACAGGTCTGGTTCCAGGCATGAGCTAACATCTAATGAAGCTGGGAGTTCTTATAGAGGCCTAAATGAGCTGACAAGCTTCAGCTGGTCTCCTCATCTCTGTCTGCACGACGCCCCACACTCTCCCTAGAGGTATGAGTCATCCATGAGCCCACTAGCCTTATACAACTCTCCACCTAGTTGTATAAGTCGGCGTAAAGCCTGAATCTGGGCGAAATATATCTACCCCCCTGGATGCAACCAGGTGACTTTACCTTCCTGCTGTCACATACCCCCCCCCCTCTTGTTTTAACCTCGGGGTTGGAACACCAGCAATCAGGCATTCATGTACTCGAGACAAAGCATCCACATTCCCCATTTGAACGCCAGGGCGATGCTTTACTGTGAAGTTGAATTCCTGGAGGGCCAGGAACCACCTATTCACTCTTCTATTTGTTTCCTTGTTTTGAGCCATCCACTTTAACGGAGCGTGATCCGTAACCATGTCAAAGTGCCTACCTAGCAGGTAGTACCGAAGGGAATCTAGAGCCCACTTCACCGCTAAACACTCCTTTTCAACGGTGGCGTAATTTACCTCATGGGACTTCAACTTCCTGCTGAGGTAAATGACTGGGTGCTCTTCCCCGTTCCAGACCTGGGACAATACTGCTCCTAACCCCACATCTGACGCATCACTTTGTACGACAAAGTCTTTAGAGAAGTCGGGTGAGTACAACACTGGCTGGCTACATAAGGCTTGTTTCAAGAATTGGAATGCTGCCTCAGCCTCGGGGGTCCATTTAATCATGACCGACCCTTTCCCCTTCGTCAGGTTGGTTAGGGGCACAGCCTTAGAAGCAAAGTGGGGAATGAATCGCCGATAATACCCAGCGATTCCCAGAAAGGCTCGTACCTGCTTCTTGCTGTTGGGACGTGGCCAACTCTGGATGGCCTCGACTTTGTTGAGTTGGGGTTTTATTACTCCCTTCCCAATGGTGTACCCAAGATATTTGGCCTCCTCCTGCCCAATGGTACACTTCTTGGGGTTAGCCGTAAACCCCGCTTCCCGAACAGAGTCTAGGACTGCTTGCACTTTTGGCAGATGTGAGGCCCAATCTGTGCTATGGACAATTATGTCATCCAGGTAAGCCGCAGCATACTTCCGATGGGGCCTCAGCATCTGGTCCATTTTCCGCTGGAATGTGGCCGGCGCATTCTGTAACCCGAACGGCATTCTTTTATATTGGAACGCCCCGTCTGGGGTTACAAATGCGGTTTTCTCTTTGGCCGACTTGGCCAGGGGGATTTGCCAATACCCTTTTGTGAGGTCAAGAGTCGTCATGTATCGGGCTGTTCCCAGCCGGTCGATCAACTCATCTATACGTGGCATGGGGTAGGTGTCAAATTTTGTAACTTTGTTCAACTGACGAAAATCGTTACAAAATCGCCAGCTCCCATCCGGTTTAGGCACCAACACAATGGGACTAGACCAATCACTTTGGGACTCCTCTATCACCCCTAAGTTCAGCATTTTCTGTACTTCCTCCCGTATTGCCTCCCGTCGGGCCTCTGGGATCCGATAGGGTTTTAACTTCACCCTTTCACCGGGCGGGGTAATGATGTCATGCTCTACCCCAGATGTTTGTCCCTGCAGCTCAGAGAATACCTCCTTGTTGCGAAGCACAAACTCCTTAACCTCCTGTTGTTGGGGTTGTGACAAGGTGGCTGCTATTCCAACCTCAGGAATCACGCAACCAGTTTGAGCTGGTGACCAAGTGTCTGCGACTAGGGACTCTCTATCCCTCCAGGCTTTCAACAGATTAACGTGATAGATCTGTTCGGGCTTTCGCCTTCCTGGTTGTCTGACCTTGTAATTCACTTCGCTCACTTTTTCCATTATCTCGTAGGGGCCTTGCCATTTGGCAAGGAATTTACTTTCAACCGTAGGGACAAGTACCAGTATCCTATCCCCCGGGGAAAAGGTACGGGTCTTGGCTCCACGGTTGTACACTCTCTGCTGTGCTAACTGCGCTTGGGCCAAATGTTCCTTCACGATGGGCATTACCTGTGCAATTCGGTCTTGCATCAGGGCGACATGCTCAATCACACTCCTGTGGGGAGAACTCTCACTTTCCCAAGTTTCCTTGGCAATATCCAACAGCCCTCTTGGGTGTCTCCCATACAGTAACTCAAAGGGGGAGAATCCCGTAGAGGATTGGGGCACCTCCCTAATAGCAAACATCAGATAAGGAAGTAGACAGTCCCAATCCTTTCCATCTCTATCCACCACTTTCTTCAACATTTGTTTTAGGGTTTTGTTGAACCTTTCAACCAGCCCATCGGTTTGGGGGTGATACACAGATGTACGTAATTGCGTCACTTTGAACAATTTACACAGCTCCTTCATAACCCGGGACATAAAGGGTGTACCTTGGTCCCTAAGCAGTTCTTTACAAATACCCACCCGGCTAAACACAAGAGATAGCTCTTTGGCTATGGTTTTGGCCGAGGTATTTCGGAGAGGGATCGCTTCTGGATAACGGGTGGCATAGTCCATTATAACTAATATGTACTGGTGCCCCCTAGCGGACTTGATTATAGGACCTACCAAATCCATGGCGATCCTCTCAAACGGGACCTCAATGATGGGTAGAGGGACCAGCGGGCTACGGAAATGTGGCATCGGGGCCGACCTCTGACACACAGGGCAGGAGGAACAATAATTTTCTATGTCCTTCATCACCCCCGGCCAATAGAATCTCTGTAATACCCTCTCTCGGGTTTTCTCTGTCCCCAGATGACCTCCAAGAATGTGCCCATGGGCCAACTCCAACACCAACTTCCTGTAAGGTTTGGGCACCACAAGATGCTCAACGGTTTCTTCTGCCCTTTTTGCCACCCGATATAGTAGGTCCTTCTCTACGCTGAAGTATGGGTAAGTGCAGGTATTATCTGGGTTCACTAACTCGCCATCTATTTTCACTACGTTTTCCCGTGCCTTTATTAGGGCGGGGTCTTTCAACTGTTCTGTGGCAAAGTTTTCCCTGTGAACCTCAAGATCAGAAAACTCCACAGACGGTAGGTTTTCGTCTGAGGAGGTGGGCTCCTCTCCAGTTTCTTGAGTCTCCCCTGCCAATACTGATAAGGGAAATTCCGGAGAGTCCTCACCACTCTCAGGGGAGTTCTGGCTATCACATTCCTGGTACATAGGGGCACCAGTGGGGGGCTCAGGATCATCCCACAGTTCCCAGAACTTCGGAAAATCCCTTCCCACAATGGCGTCATGCGGTAACTGAGATACTAAGCCCACTGGATGAGAGAGGGTACCTTTGGGGGTCTCGAAACACACTGTAGTCACTGGATACTCTCGGGTGTCCCCATGCACACAAATAACAGCTACCTTGCTATTCCCAGAGACCTCTGTTTTAACTAACTCAGCCTTTATCAGGGTCACAAGGCTACCTGAATCCAACAATACCACAACATTTCTACCATTAACACACATTTTGCATAAATGTTTCTCAGTTCCTCGAATGGCAGTGCATGCAACTGTCGCACACAGCGACTGACGTCTGCCCGTCAGAAAGTCACACTGCATGGGTTCCTCCACAACCGGGCAATTGGCTGCAATATGTCCCGCTTGCCGGCAGCGGTAGCAAACAATCCTTCTTGTGGCCTCTTGAGCCGCTGATTTCCCAGGCTGTTCTCGCCAAACTTGGGGTAGAGCTCCCACCCTCTCACTCTCTCCACCCTCACCCCTTGGAATCCTCTTATCCGCCCCTGGGGATGGTCTGGTCTTAGGGTGGAAAGTCCGAGTGTCTCTGGAAGAGGCCGTCAGGTTCTCTGTAGCCAAGTATTTCTCCACACGATCCACAAGACCATCGGCCGTCTCTGGGTCTCCATGGCTTACCCACTTTTGGATGGCAGTAGGAAGAGCTCTCAAAAACCGATCCATTACAACACGTTCCACAATCTTTGGTGCGGACAAAGTCTCTGGCTGTAGCCACTTTCTGCTCAGGTGAATGAGATCATACATTTGAGACCTGGGGGGTTTTCCAAGCTGGAAAGTCCAGTTATGCACACGCTGAGCCCGGACAGCCTGGGTGACACCCAGCCTTGCCAATATTTCAGCTTTTAGCATCACATAGTCTTTTGCTTGGTTAGGCTCTAGGTCATAGTAAGCTTTCTGCGATTCACCAGTTAACAGAGGAGCCACCAGTCCAGCCCACTGCTCCTTAGGCCACTTTTCTCTTTCAGCGGTCCTTTCAAATGTGGTCAAAAATACCTCTGGATCATCCTCTCCAGTCATTTTTGTCAATAAACGACTCACCCCAAAGGACGCGGTATTAGTGGGACGGCTTTCCTCACTGGTCTGCGGACGTTGCTGCATTACTGCTTCCATCTGTTGTTGTAGTCTCTGCTCTTGCTTCTGCAACAGGTCTATGAAGCGGGCCTCAGATTGCTGCTGGGCTTGTTGCTGAGCCTCCAGACTCTGTTGCAAAGTTGCGTTTGTCTGCTGCTGGGCTGCAAGGCTCTGTTGATGAGCTTGCTGCTGGGCTGCGAAGTTCTTTTGCAAACCTGCATTTGTCTGCTGTTGATTGGCATTTGCTAGAGCCAGCTGCTTCAGTATCTCCTCCATGCTGGCTTAAAAAAAAAAACTGCCACTGGTTCTCCACCAACTGTGAGGGGGTTAGCTCGGCAGCGGGTGTGTGTGACCCCCGAGATGGGCTCCCCACACAAAAACAGGCCCAGCAAACGGAGGTTGTGGTTTTCAAAATCAAAAAGGTGCGGTTTATTTTCTATTTACAGTGACAAAACACAGCAAAGCAAAAGAAACATAAACAAAATAAATCCTGGTCAACTTGACCTCTGACTAAACATACAGGTTTCCTAACTAACAACTGGGATCAGCCTAGTGCTGTCCTAGTCCCTAAGTCCCTGGTTTTAAATGTCCAAGCAAATAGCCACACAGGCTTTGTCTCACCGCACAGGGGTTCACTCTCCCTAGACAGTCCACACAGGTCTGGTTCCAGGCATGAGCTAACATCTAATGAAGCTGGGAGTTCTTATAGAGGCCTAAATGAGCTGACAAGCTTCAGCTGGTCTCCTCATCTCTGTCTGCATGACGCCCCACACTCTCCCTAGAGGTATGAGTCATCCATGAGCCCACTAGCCTTATACAACTCTCCACCTAGTTGTATAAGTCGGCGTAAAGCCTGAATCTGGGCGAAATATATCTACCCCCCTGGATGCAACCAGGTGACTTTACCTTCCTGCTGTCACAATATATATATATATATATATATATATATATATATATATATATAGTAACCTGGGGGACCATTAGCTCTAGTGGTACATGTGTTTTCAGGCGATTCACAGTAGTCAGGAAGTATATTTGAGGGCATGGCCTCCCATGTTTATTAGAAAAGGCAAAAACAAATCAAAAGTCCAACATATAATGTTTCCCTCACAGGGGTTCTCTTCCAGCGATATGCCCAGATGAAAATACTATCCCCCCCTAGCTTTTTTTCTAGCAGTACCTCTACTCTTTATGCTGGTCCTCAGATCATAGGTTCTTCAAAGCCAACAGCTTCCCTCTGGCCTTAGTCCTCAGGCCGTTACTTGTCTCTTGCCGACACACATGTGCTCTGACTGCCACCTGCAGCCTCTGACTCCTGGAGACCTCCTGTCTCCCTTGGGTGGAGCAGTCTCCAACTGGGAGCCAAAAGGTATTCCTACACCTTTATTATAAGGGCTGTGCTCACCTTATATATTGTAGTGACTCGCTTCAAGTGTAGAGCTTTAAGGACACCACCACTCACTTTTTCTCATTAAAAGGGCTTGTCTTGCCCATTTTTATTTTTATTTGCCTGCCCTTATCTTAATCTCTTACATGATTCATATGTAAACCAAGATAAAGAAAAAAAAAAAAGTTTAGTTTTAGCAACTCCGGGAATTTTAGTAAATTTGTAAGCAACTATGTTTATTGATCTATATATCTATACTTTTGGGAATTCCACGTTCCAGTGGCGTCATGGCGTAATCGCACGCCTTCATATGACTTCCGCATTCCAGCGACGTCATCTTGATGGGATGTGGCTTGTCCATCCCAGGAGGCATTCACGGACGCACACACTCCTCTTGCAGGTGGTGGGCGTTGTTCGCGATTGCACAATTAGGCACCTCACATGGAGTTAGGAGTGGAGCCGGCGGCACCTGCGGGGGGATATAGTTGGGAGGACAGACATGGGGGTTTCCCTCTCCTCACTCCACCACTTTATTCCACATTTGGAGGATACACTTACTGGTAAGCAACACATATCCCTTCTGTTCGGGACATTCTTATGCACAAGCTCACATTTTGCACCCAGGCAATGCTTGCTTTTGGCTCTGCATTGGCACTATTTTTAGTCGTTTTTTTGTTTTTATGTTTTTATGTTTTGCTAAATTCAAGCATTTTTGTTACTTACAGTACTTCCCTCTTACTAGGCCCACAGCATTTTAAGATTGCCCTGCATAATATGTTGATTTAAACATCATTATCTCAGTTTGCCATTACAGGATTCATGAAAATACTTAGATAAACATTTACATTTACATTGCAGTTGCATATGCTCTGCAAAAGATGTAGATTTACTCAGTACTATTATACAGTTTTTTCTGGCAGGACTTGTGACAGCATTTAGATACACCTACTTATTTTCATACTACAGTTGTTTATGCTCTATACATTGAGATAATCCATTACTGTTGTATAGCCTGTCATAATAGCATTTATGAGAATACTCAGCTATACATATTCATATTTACAGTGGTTTATCCTGAATGCCAAGACACACCAGTGGACACAAATGTCACTACTGAGCCATGTCTGTGCCTTGCATGTTCCCCCGATGGTTAGTTTTCGGCTCCATCCCTTCACTCCCGGGCCGAATGCATCCTGTGGCTGCCTCCTGGGTGATCACTTTTTGGAACCTCGGATTTGCCGTTTTGTAAGAATAGAGCTCCATCTGGGCCTCTATTTGCAAAAAGATATATTTTTGGTGATACGCATTTTGTCTTTTTAAAGAGACTGCACCTATTGATCTACTCCTGAGAAGCGAGAAGTGACTCACGAAACGCATCAAATTATAGATGCTAGTACAACTCTAACATTGTATACAATAACATGTGCATGTTTTCAAGCAATTTGCCATTATGATAAACAGCTTGGCTAGTATGTCTATGTATATACTCAGGTTTTAATAAACCATGTTACTATGTTTTACTCTATTTTGGCTCCCATGCTTGCCTCATTTAAAGTCCCATGGGCTATTCTCTTTTTTGTTATATATATATATATATATGTATATATGACATAATATCTACCTATCATACCTTATTTCTACTGTTTCATGCCCATTTCTAAAATGTTTACCATTAGTAAATTCAATGCAATAATAGAATTTATAGTGGAATGTTAGCTATTTAGCAGTCTGTGTAATAAAAACCAAAGGTCGTAAAAACACAGAACATTCAATTTGATTGATCAGTGTCGCAAATACTCTTTTAGTTTTCATTGATTTGCATAATTGTCCCAAAGACAGCCAACAGCCAATCATTAATTTGTCTGGATGCATTTACTTGACAAAAATTACTTGCGTTAACCAGAGTGCTTTCTTGAACAAAAAATACAATAACTAGAGAGCATATATTCTGTTAATCACAGCAACAAATCTATAAAAACCGTAGTTATATTTTTTTTGTCTAGGCTGGTTAGGTCAGATATATTAGTTAGTCAGATATATTTTTCAATAATGTCTAACCGGTCTTCAGAAACTGAGATGTAAAATTTTAACTCTATGATGAACACATTTAGTCTATGAACTTAAAGTGTACCTTACTCTGTAGCCTTGCAGTCACCACCTAATTTTTAGGAGAACACTAATTGTGCTGGAGACCTGCAGGGTGCACTTAGATTTTAACCATGCCATAAACATCTATCAACAATAAATATCAAGAAGCTGGCTTCAAAATCATAACCCAGAGGTATCGCACCTTGATGATCTTGAATCATATGTACCCCCCTGTGTCTGAGCTGTGTTAGCAGTGTGGGGCAGAAAAGAATGACATGTTGCACTTATCCTGGTCAATGCCAAATCTCAATACTTTTTGGGCTCAGTTACATGGCATAACAAACAAGCTTACTGATGGATCAATACCATTTACATCCTCATTTTTCTTATTGCACCATAATGAGGTTCCATTGTCCACTTATAAATAATATGTGGTAAAACATGCATTCTGACCTTGTGGAAATCTAGAAATCCAAATGCACTGCGGCAACGGTTAAGCTGGATAAAAGACATTAGACAAAATCTGGGCCTAATTAGTTCTCTGAAAGGTACACAAGAAAGAGTCAATAAAATGTGTTTTTATTGGATTGAGCATTCCTGCACAGAGGAATGTGAGAGAATACTGGCTGATTGACAGCTGTAAATCGTGGGATACCCACTGTATCCCAGATGTGGCTGACAGGATACATGGCTTGTTCTATACCCTCTGTGGACCTATCAGTTGTGGTCCCTGGTAACTGGCGACCTATTCTACCCCCTCCTGGTGCTTGAATTATTATGTTTTTTGGAATCTCTTTTGTGCTGTCTACTTTAATTTATGCCCTGTAATTACTTAACCTGCCTAGCGGTATTCCCGAGTGTGGTTCGGGGTGGAATTTTAGTACCATTAGCGGTAACCCCGAGCCAGACTTGGGGCTGCACAGTATCCAGGCAAAGTAACTTACCTTGTCCCCTGGATCCTGCAATGTCTCCCCGCTGTGTGTGCGAGCTGTCTCCTCGCTCGATTCACACAGTGCACGAGTGCCGCCGAGCTCCGTTCCCTGCGAGCGTTGCGACGCATGGGGGCGGAGATCGGCGCCAAATTCAAAAAAGTAAAAACACAATATACATACAGTACACTGTAATCTTACAGATTACAGTACTGTATAAAATAATTACACATCACCTTTGTCCCTAGTGGTCTGTCCAGTACCCTGCATGCACTTTTATATTATAAATACAATTTTTTCTGCCTGGAAACTTGAGATTGTCCATAGCAACCAAAAAGTGTTAGAATCACTTGCACTCACTTGCAGAATTGAGCTATAGTGATTTGTGGGGAAATTCGTCATCAAACACTAACTCTAATGACAGCGACAATTCTGCAACTGAGCAAATTTCTGTGTTTTTGATTTGATTACATTATTGAATAATTTTATTATTATATTATTATTTGTTATAATTATTTATAGATATTTATTATGTTATAATTTTTGATTTTGTGTTTCAAACGTTATCATACCCGGGATGTCTACTAGACTCTTGTTTGGACAGATTTAAGTGAGTTATTCCTAAGAATTACAGGCCTACAATATAAAACACCAAATTTCCATGCAAAATAATGGTACCGCTTTCAGCACCTAAAGTCTGAAATAATCATACGGCCAGGGAGGTTAAAGAGAGAGGGAGAGAATCACATCCACTTGCCTGACACCGCTCTCTCCTCTTGTGTTCCGGTCTGACAGCTTCTAGTTCCTGGAGGCGTCACTTTCAGTGAGGCAGGTCACTAAGGCATTGACAGCATCTCTTCTGGAGTTCCAGATTGCATGTTCATGCTATAATGCTGCCGGGGGTCCAATGATCTTAAAGCCACCTTGCATGCTGTCACTGTCATCTGCCGCTATCTGGTTATTATGATGCGAGGTGCTATGTAAGGATAGTGCCTTTATCCACCTGTGCTTAAAGTAGAAGTAAACCCTCCTATCATTTTCAGGCAAGGAAGCTGCCATCTTGGCCTCTGTTTAATCTTCAACTGCCATGATGCTGCACATGTGATCAGTTATGACACCAGCCATTGGATGGTTTGACAGTTTGGTTGAGAGCACAACCAATGTGACAGTTGGCATTCCCGGCATGCCGGGAATGTAATTGCTTTTTAAAAACTGAGAATTTGGCTGCCAGATGACCGGGCCACTTTTTGCGATTCGGCACTGCGTCGCTTTAACTGACAATTGCACGGTCGTTAAACAAAATTTACGTCCTTTTTTTCCCACAAATAGAGCTTTCTTTTGGTGATCACCTATGCAGTTTAGAGCGACAATTTTGAAAAAAAAGCAATATTTTTTACTTTTTGCTATAATAAATACCCCCAAAAAATATATAAAAATAAATAAAAATTTTTGCTCAGGGTCAAGTGGGCAAGGTCACGGAGACCGTGGCCGCCTAGCGGGTGCGCTAGGTGGCAGATTCAAAGCAACGTACATATATGTTGCTTGGCCTGCCCGTGCCATTCTGCCGACGTATAAGTGTGTGAGGCAGTCGGCAAGCAGTTAACGTGTAATATAGTATTTCTGTTGTGGGGACTTATTTTCACCATTTGCATTCCTCTTGGACCTCACATCATTTGACTTATCTGGTTACACACCAGCTGCAATTTTATGACCTTAAAGCGGAGCTCCGCCGGAAAAAAAAATATTAAAAGCCAGCAGCTACAGCTACAGCAGCTGCTGGCTTTTAATATTTGGACACTTACCTGTCCTGGAGTCCAGCGACATCCGCAGCAGAGGACGAGCGATCGCTCATCGCTCTGCTGCTCCCTCCACCATCCTCGCTGAGGGAACCAGGAAGTGAAGCCCTGCGGCTTCATGCCCGGTTCCCTACGGCGCATGCGCGAGACGCGCTGCGCCGTTCTGATTGGTGCTCCTGTGTTCTGGGAGCCGAGTGTCTCCCAGAACACCAAGGGAAGTCTGCGGGAAGTGACGTCACTCCCGCAGGTTCCCGGAGAGAGGACTCCCGGATGTGGGTGAAAATACCTGTCTTAGACAGGTATCTTCACCCCCCTCCCCCCTGAAAGGTGTCAATTGTGACACCGGAGGGGGGGAGGAATCCAAATAGCAAAAGTTGCTATTTAGGGTGGAGCTCCACTTTAAGGCACTTTGTATGTGGTGACTTCAGAAAATCAGAGCATATTGGACCCATAAAGTATAGTCAGGAGAAGTTGGTTACGAGTGACAGGGACAATGAAATATCTATTAAATACATCCTTCCTTCTCCTCAATTTTTATATGATGGAAAAGGAGGGAGACAATAGACAAGATGTGAACAAATCACAAAAACCAAACCCGAGAGTCCTCTACAGCAGTAGTCATCAACCCTGTCCTCAGGGCCCACTAACAGGCCAGGTTTGCAAGATAACTGAAATACATCACAGGTGATATAATTTGCTGCTCAGTGATTGCAGTGTTGTAGTCTGCATCTCCCCAAGGTAATACACAAGATCTGGCCTGTTAGTGGGCCCTGAGGACAGGGTTGGTGACCACTGCTCTACAGAACTTAGCCAGGTCACTCTAGACCATTATTCCTCATCATTAATGACCGCTTACGGATCAGAATGGTACCAGCTGACTGGCGGAAAGCTAACATGGTACCAATATTCAAAAAAGGGCTGAGATACATGCCTAGTAACTACAGGCCAGTCAGCCTAACATCAATAGTTTGTAAACTATTAAAGGGTCTTATAAGAGAACCATATCCAAGAATTTACTAATAAATATACTGTAGCATTATTAGTGGTAACCAGTAGACTTGTGCACAACGGAAAAATTCGTTCCGTTTCGGTTCGTTTCTTTCCGGTCCTGTTGATTCGTAATCATTCGTAATTTTGCTAGACGGGATTTTTCGTGTTCGGACTCATTCGTATTTTTGCAAGCGACATTTTTTGTTGAATTTTTTGTTGCTTTATAATTCGTACTTTCGGTAGAGTACGTTGTTTTTCGCTGATTCTGGACACAACTACTACTTTCGTAACTTTTTTTGGGTTCGTTGATTCGTAATTTTCCATGTCTCTCTCACAACGACGCTGCCTATTATGCCTAATGTGCTTCGAATGGATTTGTACTTTTCTAAATACATAGCGGTTATTTGTAACGATTCGAAATCTCGTATTTTACTTTCGTTTTTTACATGCGGCTATAGGCTCCGCCCCTGTACACCATTTTGAGAGGGTTCAGCACGGTGAGGGAGAAGCAGAGAGCAGAGTGAGTGTTATTGTGCTTCGAATGGATTCGAAATCTCGTATTTTACTTTCGTTTTTTCATGCGGCTATAGCCTCCGCCCCCTGTACACCATTTTGAGAGGGAGTTCAGCATGGTGAGGGAGAAGCAGAGAGCAGAGTGAGTGTTATTGTGCTTCGAATGGATTCGTACATTCGTAACTTTTTTCATAATGAATTATGCCGAAGACCTTCGGGCATTCGCTATTTTGCGGTATAATTTATTTCGGATTCGGTTTTATTCGTAATTGCTCTGTTCGGAAATTCGAATGCTTCCGAATGTCCGAAAGTTGCTAAATTCGTACGAATTTCGATTCGTTACGAAACGAATTGCACAAGCCTAGTAACCAGCATGGATGTATGAAAGATCATTCTTGCCAGAGCAACCTTTTAACATTCTATGAGGAAGTGAGCTACAGTATAATATGGATAGAGGAAGGCCTGTGGATGTAGTATATCTACATTTAGCCAAATCTAGATTTTCGACACGATACCCAATGAAAGCTAAATGTACATAGTGAGGTCTCTTGGCATTGACAAAAGTGTATGCACCTGGATAAAAAACTGGTTACAGGGGCACACCAAAAGGGTGGTGATAAATAGGGATGAGCTTCATGTTCGAGTCGAACCCATGTTCGACTCGAACATCGGCTGTTCGATCGTTAAACGTAGATCGAACTTTATGGGCCGTTCGCGCCAAATTCGAGTGGCGCGTCACGGCCCATAATTCACTGCGGCATCGCAGTGCATTGCTGGCTGATGATTGGCCAAGCATGCACTATGACCCGCATGCTTTGGCTAATCACAGCGCGCAAAAAATGGAGAGCCGTAATTGGCCAAAGCCAGGGTGGCTTTGGCCAATTGTGTCTCAGGGGGTTTAGTACACGCCCCACACTATATAAGGCCGCCGGCTCGGCGGCCTTGTGTAGTGTGTTGGAATTGTGAAAAGAGAGAGTTTACAGAGACAGTGTCATTTATATTGAGTTAGATAGAGCAGGCAGGCGAGTCAGTTAGCTGCAGTTACAGTGTGTAGAGGATATATATGCATCCTAGGTGTTGTGTGTGTGTGTGTGTGTGTGTGTGTGTGTGTATATATATATATATGTATACACTGTATTCAGTTTAGCTAGATCCGTTCCTGTTGTTCTCTATACTGTGACAGGCAGGCAGGTGATTGTGCTAGCTGCAGACAGTCAGTGTTTCACTTGGTGTACTGTGTGCTTTGCATAGCGTTCACCTAAAGCTTACCTGAATACAATTAGTGACTATTATAGTGGTGTTCTCATAATAAAACCACAAGCAGAGAGCTGCAAGTATTTTCAGTTAGTGTACTGTGTCCCTCTCTGCACAGTTTTCACCTAAAACTAACTGCTGCTTCTGCTGTTTTTCCCATATTAATACCACAGCAGGCAGTTGATTCTGATAGCTGCATTATCAGTACAGACAAATATATATCCGGTATACATCCCACCTTTGTGCAGCTACATCTCACTGCAGGCCATTAGTATGTCTGGAAGGCAAACAAGGAGAGGCAGACAGTCACAAGGCAATAAAAGAGGGCAAGCAGGCTTTGTGTCTAGAGGCAACAGTGCTGCTGGTCATGGACACAGTGCATCCTCATCAGCACGTGGCCGTGGGACACGCTTGTCCTTCTTTTCGGCAGCTGGCCATGTTGAGCCGCAACATGCCCAAGACTTGGTAGAGTGGATGACCAAGCCGTCCTCCTCATCCTCTTTCCCCCAGGCTCAGGGTACTTTGTCTGGCAAAGCAGCTGCCAAGCGGCCTCTTCCCTTGGCTCAATGGCATCAGTCACTCCTTCCCTAGCCCCACCATGTCCTCCTGAGGAGTCCCCGAACAGTTTTGAAGGCTCCGATGATGGAACCCAGCTGGAGAAAGGCAGTAATGTAAGCTCAGAGAGAGGGGGTAGTAACGTGAGCCCAGAGAGAGGGGTTGCCCAGCAAGGACAGCTATCCGGCAGTCATGTTCCCCCAGCTGCAGCATACTGCCAGATTGGCTCCAGTGATGAGGAGGGAGGGGATGATGAGGTCACTGACTCCACGTGGGTGCCTGATAGGAGAGAGGAGGAGGAGGAGGCACATCTCCAATGAGGCAGGATGCCCTCCAGGGGCCAGCTTAAGGGCAGCACACCGATCGCATCACACCGCAGAGCTCCTGCTGTCTCTGCACGTTATTCCAAAAGTTCTTTGGTGTGGGCCTTTTTTCAGACGTGTGCAGCAGATCGCACCATTGCCATTTGCAACATACGTCTAAAGCGTATCTCGCGTGGCCAAAACATCAGCCGCTTACGCACCACGTGCTTGACCAGACATATGTCCACCTGCCATGCAGTCCATTGGCAAGCATACCTAAAAGACCAACACCAAAGAACAAAGCAGACCTCTCCTTGCTCCTCATCAGCTGGGATCTCCAACACCACTATACCTTCAGTCCTCTCTGAAACCTGCACTAAGAGGAATGAAAGTGTAGAATTCTGTGTGTCACAGCCAAGTACTTGCGGACAATCTGCTATTGGTACACCGACGTCCGATTGTACCAGGCAAATTTCCCGGCCCCAGCTGCTGCACCGCCAAAAGAAGTTCGTTCCCAGCCATCCACATGTCCAGCGGTTGAATGCTAGCACTTCAACTGCTGCCTTTTCAGTTGGTAGACTCTGCCCCCTTCTGCGAGTTTGTTGAATGTGCGGTTCCTCAGTGGCAGGTTCCCAAACGCCACTTTTTCTCACAGAAGGCGATTTCGGCTCTCTACCTGCATGTAGAAGCAATGTCTTGGCCTTGCTGGACAGGACGGTCAGACGTAAGATGCATATTACCGCTAACTCATGGTCCAGCAGGCATGGACAGGGATGTTACCTATCTTTCACGGCGCATTGGGTGACTCTGCTGGCAGCTGGGAAGGATGCAGGACAAGGTGCAGTAGTGTTGGAGGTTGTTCCGCCACCACGCCTCCAAAATGCTACTACTAGTGATTCCGACACACCTCTCTCCTCCACCCCCTCCTCTTCTTCTTCCTCCATGGTCTCTTCCTGTGCTTTGTCCTCGGAACCAGTGGTGCTCCGTAGGCGTTCAAGGGGCTATGCAAGTACGCAGGCAAAGAGATGCCATGCGATGCTTGAGCTGGTGTGCTTGGGGGACAGGAGCCACACTGGGGCAGAGATTCTGTCAGCTCTGCAGGGGCAGGCTCAGAGGTGGTTGACGCCATGCCAGCTTAAGCCAGAAATGGTGGTTTCCGACAATGGAACCAACCTCCTCTCCGCCCTCCGACAGGGACAACTGACCCATGTGCCCTGTTTGGCTCACGTCCTTAACTTGGTGGTGCAGCGGTTCTTGGGCAGGTACCTGGGCTTACAGGAGGTCCTGAAGCAGGGCAGGAAACTCTGTGGGCATTTCCGCCGGTCATATAATGCCAGTGCTCGGCTGGCTGACCTGCAAAAGGATTACAACCTGCCCAAGAACCGCCTAATCTGTGACATGCCCACCAGGTGGAACTCTAGGTTGGCCATGCTGCAGCGGCTGTACACGCAGCAGAGGGCCATCAATAAGTATCTGTTGAAATATGGCACCAGGACAGTGTCAGGGGAGCTTGGATTTTTTTTCCCACGCCAGTGGGCAATGATCAGGGATGCATGCACTGTCCTGGCGCCATTTGAGGAGGCCACAAGGATGGTGAGCAGTGACAGTGCATGCATCAGTGACACTGTCCCTCTTGTCCACCTGTTGGAGCACACGCTGCATGGAATAATGGACATGGCACTTGAGGCAGAACAGAGGCAGTAAGAGGAGGACTTCCTTACCTCTCAATGCCCCCTTTATCCAGACAGTGTTCCTGCTGGCCCGGCTATCACACAGGAAGAGGAGGAGGATTATTGTGTCAGCATGGAGGTGGAGCCTAGCACTCAGCATCAGCAGCAGTCTTCAAGGGATCAATTACAGTCCCAAGACACCCATGGACTTGTACGTGGCTGGGAGGAGGTGGCTGCGGATCACGACGTCCTTAGTGACCCAGAGGACTCTGCACCGAATGCCTCAGCAAACCTACGCAGCATTGCCTCCCTGATCCTGCAAAGCCTGCAGAAGGATCCTCATATTCATGCTATCAAGGAGAGGGATCATTACTGGCTGGCAACCCTCATTGATCCACGTTACAAGGGTAAGGTTGCGGACCTTATCTTGCCGTTGCAGAGGGAGCAGAGGATGAAGCATCTTCAGGAGGCCTTGCAGAAAGGTCTGTGCAACGCGTTCCCAGAGACTGGGAGGTTACAAATTCCTGGTCCTGGATAATGTGTTGCTGAGGCTCCAGTCAGTCAAAGAAGGAGCGGTGGAGAAGGTGGCCGTCTGACCGATGCGTTCAGACAATTTTTTAGTACGCAGCCCCAAGGTATGATCGCTTCCAGCAACGATCGCCAGCGTCTGGTTTACAAGATTAGACTTGGACATCTTTCCCACCGAAAATCCTCTGGGTTACTTGGTCTTGAAGATGGATCACTGGCCAGAGCTTGCACAGTATTCAATTGAGGTACTGGCCTGTCCTGCATCCAGCCTTTTTTTGGAACGCACATTCAGTGCTGCTGGAGGCTTTGTAACCGATCACAGGGTGCGCCTGTCCACCGACTCGGTCGATCGATTGACCTTCATAAAAATGAATCACTCTTGGACCACCACCAGCTACCAAGCACCTGATGCTGATGTAACCGAATAATTTGTTTGGAAATGTCAGATCCCTTCAAGACTGCATATGCTGATGCTGAGTGACTATCCTGTTATGCTGAGTGACTATCCTCTTCCTCTTCAATAATCATGCTGATAGCTTGAAAGAACATTTTTGGTTCTGGGCACTGCCACCAGTGGCTAAGGCCCAATTTTTCAGCCCCTGTTTAACAGAGGCGTGTATTTACAATTTTTGATGCAATGCTTTGCAGCAGGGCTCATTGCTGCGCTCCAAGTACAGTATCTGTGAGGGGTTGCAGTGTTGTGGCACCAGTGCCTAAGGCACAATTTTTCTGCCCCTGTTCAACAGGGACATGTTTTTACTTCTTGATCTAATAGTTCACAGCAGGGCCCATTCCTGCGCCCACCAAGAGTAACTGTGAGGGCTTACAGTGTTGTGGCAACACCACCACTACCAAAGGCCCAATTTTTCTGCCCCTGTTCAACAGGGGCATGTAATTACAATTCTTGATCTAATATTTCACAGCTGGGCCCATTCCTGCGCCCACCAAGAGTAACTGTGAGGACTTGCAGTGTTGTGGCACCAGCACCACCACCACTACCAAAGGCCCAATTTTTCCTACCACTGTTCAACAATGGCATGTAATTACAATTCTTGATCTAATAGTTCACAGCCGGGCGTTCCAGCACCCACCAAGAGTAACTGTGAGGGCTTACAGTGTTATGGCAACACCAAGACCTAAGGGCCAAATTTCTGCAGAGTATATACGGCAGGCCCCTACTTTCAAACATCCAACTTACAAACAACTCCTACTTGCAAACGGAAGGAGACAACAGGAAATGAGAGGAAATCTATACCTAGGAAGGGAAATTCTCTCCTGTAAGAGTTAATATGGGAAAAAGGTGTCTCCTCTCCACTGATGCTTTATCACTGTCACGTACCTTCGGTGTGAGCCTGACGTGTAGAGGGAGACCTCCCGTACAACCCCGGCTCGGAGACCACTGGAGTGGGGACAGTGGTGGTAAGAGCGCGGTGAGGTAAGGGTGCCTGCTTGGTCCTCTTGGCTGGGTGTAGTAAAGCCAAGCGAAAGCTGGAACAGCTGGAGCCGGGAGCAGCGGATGCAGGTCAGCAGGTGCAGGTATGCAGAGCGGATGCAGGTCAGCAGAGCAGCTGATGCAGGTCAGCAGGTGCAGGTGTGGGGGACCGCGGATGCAGGTCAGCAGGTGTAGGTATGCAGAGCAGCGGAGTCAGACAAGCCAGGTCATTCACATCAGGGTAAACAGCATAAACGGCAGGCAGAGAGTAGTCAGAGTCCAGGCTGGGTCTTGGCAACAGATGATCAGACAGGTAACTAAGCAGGGTCAAACAAGCCAGAGTCAGGACTGGAGATAGGAGCGAGGTCAGGAAGCGGGGTCAAACACAGGCATACGATACAGGCACAGAGTCAGGAATGCAGGGAACAGAAGCAGATCAAACCGCAAGGGGCAACATCTCTGGAACGTCTTTTATAGGAAGTTCATGGGAGGAGCAAGGGGTTCAGGGTTCACAGCAATCAAGACACCAAGCAGAGTAGTCGAATGGATTAGATAGGTTATCCAGCAGATCAGGCAGGGAACTGTCCAGCATCCCAGATAGCTCAGTGGGAAGAGTCAATGCCAGACACAGAAGAAGTCCCAGGTTCAAGCCCAGTACGTCCCTGACAATCACCAATCCTTGTTTCACTAAAAACCCAAAATTTTCAAAAAACATTTGTCATTGGGACAGAAAGTGGGGTGAAATGTTCTGAACAGGTGCACAGACAGCAAAACAAATGTTACAGGGGTGATAACACTTCCCTATGTTTTCCAAAAAGCTTAAAAATAGATTTTTGGGGTGGAGCTACACTTAAAAAATTTACCTGTTCCAAATTACCAACAGATTCTACTTAAGAACAAACCTACAGTCCCTGTCTTGTTTGCATTGCCTGTATACTGCTGTTCAGAGTACAGTATATAGGGCCTTTTTTTATTTGGGTGCGGGGTTCCCCTTAATATCCATACAAGATCCAAAGGGGCTGGTAGTGGGCTGGGGGTGGGAGGGTACCCATGACGTTTTTCTTAATGACTTTCATCCATATTGCCGGGACCAGACATTACATTAAAGCCGCAAGCAGTTTTAAATTACTTTTTTCCCTTTTGGAAATGTCATTTTGTGCAGGGACAGTTCTAAACACGGGAAACACAAGCCACTTCACAGGCATACTTTAGACACCCCCCAGATACGATATTTAAAGGAATATTTCACTTTTTTTTTTTTCACTTTATGCATCATTAAAATCACTACTCCTGAAAAAAACGGCCATTTTTAAAACTTATTTTTGCATTGATACATGTCCCCTGGGGCAGGACCCGGGTCTCCAAACCCTTTTTAGGACAATAACTTGCATATTAGCCTTGATAATTAGCACTTTTGATTTTGAAAGTTTGCGTCCATTGTATTTAATAGGGTTCTAAAGTTCGCGCGAACTTTCGGTCCGTTCGCAGGTTCTGGTGCGAACCGAACCGGGGGTGTTCAGCTCATCCCTAGTGATAAACAGCATACCTTCTGAATGGTATGATGCGTTGAGTGGGATACCAATTCTCTTTATGGTATATATAGTTCAATCTCATACATTTACAAAGCTAAGCAGGGCAATAACTTCACAAAAAGGGGGGGGGGGGTGCAAACGAATGACAAATTATGTTAAATGTAGGAAAAAATAAAGTAATGCACCTAGTGGCTAAAAATATGAATACAAGCTACACGCCAGGGGTAGAATCTCTGGGGAATCGAGGATGGAAAATAATTTTTGGGGGTTGTAGATGAAAGACTCAGCAGTAGCATGCAATACCAAACTGCAGCAAGCAAGGCCAGCAAACTATTAGCATGCATGAAAAAGGGTATTTACCCAAGAGGTAAATCTATAATTGTGCCACTTTGCACTCTGGTTCAGCCACATTTTGAATATGCCACCCAGTTCTGGTCACCAGTCCTCATGAAGGATGACATAAAAAAAAGAGTGTAGCGCTCAAATAGTGAAACATTTAAAATTTGAAATAAACCACTAGGACAATTGGTATAGAGATAATGACATAGCATATCAGTCCATCTTGATTGAATATACCATGACGGTGTGAATAAACATCAACACAATTGTAAAGTCTAAGATAAAAAATCTTGACGAAAGTGCTTGATCATGAAGTGCAGTCAACAAAAGTAAGGTTGGCACGCTTACCAGATGGGGTGGACACGTGATTTAAAGCACATGGGTCAAACAGGCATAGTGAGGACTCGGCCTCAATGTAGTAATGTGTGATTGAAGCAGTAGGTGGAAGGTAGACCTCAAGGATAGATGATGGAGGATCGTATTTCAGACAAATGAGTTTCAAAGCCTGCAGCAAGTGTTAAATCATTCCATTGACATTGAACATGAAAAACAAATAGATCCACATAACATAATACTGTAAGGTCTTTTATTTAAAAAAAGAGGGTTCACACTTAAAGAGTGATGATGAAACGCATTGGATGACGTCCGTGGCAACCGCTCTTTCGCTCTGAGCTGTATGTGTGATGCACTGTATCTTCATATACAAGAAGGTATCCTTTTGTGTCACATCAAGAGATTAAAAACAAGGCAGTGTTGGCTCTGCTGGCTCTGAACTGTCCAAAAGGCATTGGAGACAAGGGCGGCCACCGCACTGATGACCAAAAAAACTTTCTGGCTGCCTAAAGCAAGTCTCCTTAAACCTGTGGATATTCAAGAAAAGTCATACTCCTTTACGAATGCATGTGAATGTGAATTTTCATACCACTGACCGGTGATCTGGGGTTAATTACATTCACCTCATCCAAGAAAATTGCACCATCACCCAGGTTCCGTCACTTAAAATTTGCCTACCTAATCTCTGGTGGTCTGATAAGGAGACTTTATCTTTCCATCTCTTGGTGTGGGTTCCCCTGAGGATTGGGCTCTCCTGCCCTGCCCCCCCCCCTTTGGTCGTCAGTGTCCCCAATGCATTTTGGGCAGTTCCGAGCCAGCAGAGACAACACTTCCTTGTTTTTAATCTCTTGATGTGACACAACAAGCTACCTGCTTGTAAATGAAGATACAGTGCAGCACACATACAGCTCAGAGCGAAAGAACGATTGCCACGGACGTCATCCAATGCGTTTTGTCCTCGCTCTTTACCTTTTAAAGAACAAGCTTGTTTTTATATGCAATCCTGTAAGTGTGAACCCCTCTTTTTTAAAATAAAAGATCTTACGGTATTATGCTATGTGGATCTATTTGTTTTTCATGTTCAATGCCAATGGAATGATTTACCACTTGCTGCATGCTTTGGAACTAATTTGTCTAAAGTACGATCCTCCATCTATCCTTGAGGTCTACCGTCCACCCACTGCTTCATTACTGACTGGGGTGAGCACAAGGCTGGATCCTGGGACAGGTCAGTGACTATTTTTTAAAAGTCAGCAACTACAGTTTTTGTAGCTGCTGACTTTTATTTTTTCCATAGGTGACTGGAACTCCTCTTTAGCCTTAAACTGCATAGGGGATTCTTAACTATGTAAAAGAGTGAGGCCGTGTCACTGTTAAAATGGAGGAGAATATAACCCAGGATTTTCACGGTTATGAACTATCGTTTCTGAGCAGAGAAAGCTGTGTTTCTGGTTTTATCCATATTCTGTAGTTCTGGGTCAGAACTTTCAATCCTGTGTCTAGATTTTACCAGGTGCCTGCAGCCTGTCTGAGCACACAGGCATATGGGAAGTGGTAGAGACATAAACCATACCCACACCCACACAGGTTGAGCTGGATGGACTGGTGTCTTCAACCTTACAAACTATATAACTATGTAAGACGTTCTCCCTTTTCAGCAGAGTTGAATGAATGACATTTGGGGCCCAAGCCGTATTGTTTCAAGCTTTTCTAGTGGGCATATCTTTATATATTACAGGCCAGATTTGGAGCAATGTGGTAGGTTACGTATATGTTAAATTATAAAGGTATGTGTAGAACTCTTTAAAGATGTTTGTGCTATCCTTTGCAAGTGTCTACTTGACACCTGTA
Organism: Rana muscosa; assembly: GCA_029206835.1. NCBI lineage: Eukaryota > Metazoa > Chordata > Amphibia > Anura > Ranidae > Rana > Rana muscosa. Next base: position 419,467,365 of record CM055122.1, read on the forward strand.
CTATTATAGGTCTACTACGCTGATTACCAAATTCATACAAGTGCCATTTACATTTTGTGAGAGCGTTTTTCGTCTTAAAAAGGTGTGAGGAGGAATTCAGCTGAGGAATTAGAAGCAGGCTAAAAGTCCCCTCCCAGAATCAGCAAACCTTTCTGGAATCCATGCAGTGATTTCAAAATGCACTCTAGAAATGGAACCTGTCAGGCTGGGTATGTACACATTATCCAGTGTTAGTATTTGACAAATGAGCATGCCATTGAAAAAAAAGGAAACATCCCTCCTCCCCTTCCATCAAGTCAGTCAGGGACAATAGGATTGAACTAGTTTTTAGAAAGCTTACTTCACTAGACTTTTTATTGATTAACTTTATTAGGCACAGTAATAGCTTATCTTTTTAAATACTCTTTATAACAACCTATTAAAAATGTCACACATACATAAGCCATAATATACAACAGATCAAAACAAGATTTGTAAATATACATTATGCAATCTAACTGTCAAGTATATCATACACATTTACAATACACTCATATGTACCTGGGGCACCTGCTTGGCTCATGGCTCATTCCCCCCTCCCTATCGCTCCCCTCCCCTCACTCTCTGAGAAATAAATAAGTAAACTATATAAATGAAAGAAAATTTTAAAAAAATTAAAAAGGTTTCCTTCCATAGTGTTAATATATGAAAAAGTGTAGCGCTTATTTTTGTAAAAAAGTCAGTTACCAACACATGTCAAATATTGCAAACATGCATATACCGTATTTATCGGCGTATAACATGCACAGGCTTATAACACGCACCCTAACTTTAAGAGGGAAGTTTCAGGAAAAAAACTTTCCACAGCCCCCTGCGTATAACACGCAGGCACAGTTTACCCTCTTTTTCAGGGTAAAAAAGTGAGTGCCAATAAATATAGTATATGAAATCTTAATTTCAGTAACACCAAGTGACTGAGTGTGATCCTTGAAAATAAATAAATATATGTAACAAATAAATCAGAACGAAGCAGTCCTCTATTGTGACCACACACAAATAACAGTCCAAAAGTGTAGAAAAAACTGCAAGGTTGAAATGAAGAGTCCCACATGGATATCACCCTCTCTGTGAAATGATAGAGACACCACCACTGATATAAGGAGGAGGCTTACCAGATGGTGTTGACTTGGTGAGGTGTATACCACCTGTGACAGGTGGTATATAATGCCAAGAAAATAATGGACATTAAGAATATGTCTTGGATTGCTTTAAAATGGGACAGTGATATTTTCCACAACATTCCCCATGATATCTGTAAAGAACTATTTACTGTTTGTTTATGAACTCAACAGGTTAACTGAAAAAGTGACTCCTTCATAATGTTGGGACACATACTGTTAGATGCTAATGTCACCAACTCCAGCCCCCTGCCTGTTGTGATGTAAATGAATCTAGGATGGCTTCTGAGGATCTTTCATTGTGATAATTGGCCCTGTATTGTGTAAAGAAGTCGTTTGATAATGGGTACTGTAGTTTAGGAGACAGTAAGGCTAGCCTAAAGGTCATGTGTCTGAGTCATCAGCTGTAGTTAATTAGCTCATGTAAATTAGGTCTGGTCAAAGGTGTATTGTCAGAGGAAAATGAGGAGAATGTAAGGACCTCCTCTCTCTGTGTGTATAAAACTTGGAGTTTGTCATTAAAGATTGTCAGACCAGCTGGAAACTTCATACAGAGTGTTTGTCTCATACTTCTGGAAGAATTATTCCTATGGGAAGTGGTCGCCTGACTGTGGAGTGTCAGTAGTGGATGTGTGTTCAGGAGAGGGAATATCCTAAACGGCGTTAACCCCTTTCATACTTGGGGTGCCGTTACACCACCCAAGTCAAAACAGGCTTATATAATCAGTCAGCAAGATGTATCCAGCTAGTCCTGAATCCGCATATCAGTGGGCACCGCAAAATCCCATAAACACCAGTAAGTGTAAATACATGTTGTCTTATTGGAGCCAGAGATACGGTAACCACATAACATGTGTAATGGGAAAAAAACTCACATAGTGTGATACCGTACAAGGTAGTATTTATTAAAAAAGATAAAAAAATGAACACTCACATTTGGAAGAACATCAAACACATATCACAAAGTGCAAGAGCGATGTGTGTGAATGGGTCCACCCGACGCATTTTAACTAAACAGTCATCATCTGGGGTGTGGACCCCCCACAACAACACCGCTATTTATAGATGGAATGACCCCAGCTGGAGTGACCCAGGAAATGACATCACTTCCTGTTGGTGGACTGGAAGTGGCGGCTTCTATTTAAAATGGACCCATTAATACACATTGCTCTTGCACTTTGTGATATGCCTATGATGTTCTTCCAAATGTGAGTGTTCATTTTTTAATCTTTTTTAATAAATACTACCTTTGTACGGTATCACACTAACACTAGCTAACCAGCTGGATACATCTTGCTGACTGATTATATAAGCCTATTTTGACTTGGGTGGTATACACCTCACCAAGTCAACACCATCTGGTAAGACTCCTCCTTATATCGGTGGTGGTGTCTCTATCCATTCACAGAGAGGGTCATATCCATGTGGGACTCTTCGTTTTAACCTTGCAGTTTTTTCTACACTTTTGGACTATTATTTGTGTGTGGTCACAATAGAGGACTGCTTTGTTCTGATTTATTTGTTACACATATATATATATTTTTCACGGATCACACTCAGTCACTTGGTGTCACTGAAATAAGGTTTCATATATATGCATGTTTGCAACATTTGATGTGTGTTGGTAACTGACTTTTCTTACAAAAATAAGCGCTACACTTTTTCATATTCACCAGTTTTTGCTTTGTCTCAGCTGTGTTGGCAGCTAATTTTTGTGTTCACTTATTGCACAGCGCAGTATATCCCATATATAATTTTTTTGCACAGTTTACTTGACATTATATTGCAGCAGTGTTCATTATTTATTTGGTGTTATACCAACCACTAATATGGATGTATTTGACTACCGTGCATCACGCACAGTCAATACAGAGGGTGTGTTTGTAGCCACTGGTAGCGACACAGAAATTGGAGGGTTATTTTTAAGGCTTAAGTATGTCATGGTGTCAGAACTCCATCTTCAGTGGGACCTTGTGTTCCTAGGAACAATATGTGATGGAACAGATGGTCCCACAAAGACTTAGATGGGACATTCATCCACAACAGGATGAGGGAGATTTTGACTCCTGGTTTAAATATTTCAATGAGGCTGGCACCAAATTTTTTAATTTCCTCATTACCAGGAAGAGAAGTTACCTCTCTGTCTTGGATAGAGAGATCAAGGAATTAAAGGAAGGACTGCTTGTGTATAAAAACTCAGTTGAATACAATTCCTTGTCCTCTAACCTCCAGGCCCATTTGATCAAGGAGGATAAAGATCAAAAGGCTAAAAAACATAAAAAACACTTGCGGGATCTAGGTGACTATAGGGCGGGTAAGGTATTCAGCTGGCAGAAAACCCCAGCACAGGATCAAACTAACTCTTCTAATATAGGAGCGCAGGCACCTCTGACTGATTACCAGACCCAACCAAAACCTTCTATGAATAGGAGACTACTACCTAGGGATCCTCCTCCAACCCAAGGTGGTCGCCCCCAAAATGTACATACCGCTAGGAACACACAGAGGGGTAGAGGACATAATTCTAATAGAAGGGGAGGGAGAGGACATAGAGGGAACCATTCTAACCCTGACGGTCATTATTATGATTGTGAGCAATCCTATCAGAGGGGGTCTCCCTATTATAGGGGATCACCCGTTAGATATCAAGACCAACACAATGGTTACCCTAAACCCTCCCACTATAGTCATCCACCAACAAACATCCACTTACAACAGATATTCTCCACTTCAAGATCAGTATAATGATGGAGTATATCCGTATCCAAATGCTGAGTATGATCAGCCTTCCTATGGATTCCAACAACCAAACTCCCAACCCCACCCTAATCAGGGTTTTCACGAGGACCCCCCCAGGGAGAAAAAGGGGCCAAGACCCAAGAGAGGGTCCAGAGGAGGGAGGAGGAGCCAGAGACAAAAAGCGAGGGCGAACATAATCTGTAAAGGAGTGTTCAACCTGAGGAGTACTGTTTAAACACATGAAGAAAAGATTGTTCTGGGCAAGGGTCTCAAATTTGCTCCCCCGCGGAGGTTGAACAAATTTGACACCTTTGTCGACATTCATAAGTACATTAGGAAGATTAACATGCAGCGCTATATTACTTCCAATCCTACTAGAAGTATAGCGAGGGCAGCTACGTCAGGTACTGTCCATTCAGGTTTATCCAACCCATCCCTGTTCAACCCCCCTAACCAGCTTGCTCCAGCAATAAACATGTTGTGAGGGGGTGTGTGTGACCCCCTGGATGGGCTCCCCACACAAAAACAGGCCCAGCAGACGGAGGTTGTGGTTTCCAAGATCAAAAGGTGCGGTTTATTTCTCTATTTACAGTGACAAAAACACAGCAAAGCAAAAAGAAACATAAACAAAATAAATCCTGGTCAGCTTGACCTCTGACTAAACATGCAGGTTTCCCTAACTAACAACTGGGATCAGCCTGGTGCTGTCCTAGTCCCTAAGTCCCTGGTTTAGTAAATGTCCAAACAAATAGCCACACAGGCTTTGTCTCACCGCACAGGGGTTCACTCTCCCTAGACAGTCCACACAGGTCTGGGTCCAGGCATGAGCAAACAGCTAATGAAGCTGGGAGTTTTTATAGAGGCCTTAAACGAGCTGACAAGCTTCAGCTGGTCTCATCAACTCCCTGCCTGCACGACGCCCAGCACTCTCCCTAGAGGTATGAATCATCCATGAGCCCACTAGCCTCAGCTGGGCTTCAACAACTCTCTCCCTAGTTGTATAAGTCGGCATAAAGCCTGAATCTGGGAGAAATATACCTACCCCCCTGGATGCAACCAGGTGACTTTACCTTCCTGCTGTCACATACCCCCCCCTCTTGTTTTAACCTTGGGGTTGGAACACCAGCAATCAGGCATTCATGTACTCGAGACAAAGCATCCACATTCCCCATTTGAACGCCAGGGCGATGCTTTACTGTGAAGTTGAATTCCTGTAGGGCCAGGAACCACCTATTTACTCTTCTATTTGTCTCCTTGTTTTGAGCCATCCACTTTAACGGAGCGTGATCCGTAACCATGTCAAAGTGCCTACCTAGCAGATAGTACCGAAGGGAATCTAGAGCCCACTTCACCGCTAAACACTCCTTTTCAACCGTGGCGTAATTTACCTCATGGGACTTCAACTTCCTGCTGAGGTAAATGACTGGGTGCTCTTCCCCGTTCCAGACCTGGGACAATACTGCTCCTAACCCCACATCTGACGCATCACTTTGTACGACAAAGTCTTTAGAGAAGTCGGGTGAGTACAACACTGGCTGGCTACATAAGGCTTGTTTCAAGAATTGGAATGCTGCCTCAGCCTCGGGGGTCCATTTAATCATGACCGACCCTTTCCCTTTCGTCAGGTTGGTTAGGGGCACAGCCTTAGAAGCAAAGTGGGGAATGAAGCGCCGATAATAACCCGCGATTCCCAGAAAGGCTCATACCTGCTTCTTGCTGTTGGGACGTGGCCAACTCTGGATGGCCTCGACTTTGTTGAGTTGGGGTTTTATTACTCCCCTGCCAATGGTGTACCCAAGATATTTGGCCTCCTCCTGCCCAATGGTACACTTCTTGGGGTTAGCCGTAAACCCCGCTTCCCGGATAGAGTCTAGGACTGCTTGCACTTTTGGCAGATGTGAGACCCAATCTGTGCTATGGACAATTACGTCATCCAGGTAAGCCGCAGCATACTTCCGATGGGGCCTCAGTATCTGGTCCATTTTCCGCTGGAACGTGGCCGGCGCATTCTGTAACCCGAACGGCATTCTCTTATATTGGAACGCCCCGTCTGGGGTTACAAATGCGGTTTTCTCTTTGGCCGACTTGGCCAGGGGAATTTGCCAATACCCTTTTGTGAGGTCAAGAGTCGTCATGTATCGGGCTGTTCCCAGCCGGTCGATCAACTCATCTATACGTGGCATGGGGTAGGTGTCAAATTTTGTAACTTTGTTCAACTGACGAAAATCGTTACAAAATCGCCAGCTCCCATCCGGTTTAGGCACCAACACAATGGGACTAGACCAATCACTTTGGGACTCCTCTATCACCCCTAAGTTCAGCATTTTCTGTACTTCCTCCCGTATTGCCTCCCGTCGGGCCTCTGGGATCCGATAGGGTTTTAACTTCACCCTTTCACCGGGCGGGGTAATAATATCATGCTCTACCCCAGATGTTTGTCCCGGCAGCTCAGAGAACACCTCCTTGTTGCGAAGCACAAACTCCTTAATCTCCTGTTGTTGGGGTTGTGACAAGGTGGCTGCTATTCCAACCTCCGGAATCACGCAACCAGTTTGAGCTGGTGACCAAGTTTCTGCGACTAGGGACTCTCTATCCCTCCAGGCTTTCAACAGATTAACGTGATAGATCTGTTCGGGCTTTCGCCTTCCTGGTTGTCTGACCTTGTAATTCACTTCGCTCACTTTTTCCATTATCTCGTAGGGGCCTTGCCATTTGGCAAGGAATTTACTTTCAACCGTAAGGACAAGTACCAATATCCTATCCCCCGGGGAAAAGGTACGGGTCTTGGCTCCACGGTTGTACACTCTCTGCTGTGCCAACTGCGCTTGGGCCAAATGTTCCTTCACGATGGGCATTACCTGTGCAATTCGATCTTGCATCAGGGCGACATGCTCAATCACACTCCTGTGGGGAGAACTCTCACTTTCCCAAGTTTCCTTGGCAATATCCAACAGCCCTCTTGGGTGTCTCCCATACAGTAACTCAAAGGGGGAGAATCCCGTAGAGGATTGGGGCACCTCCCTAATAGCAAACATCAAATAAGGAAGTAGACAGTCCCAATCCTTTCCATCTCTATCCACCACTTTCTTCAACATTTGTTTTAGGGTTTTGTTGAATCTTTCAACCAGCCCATCGGTTTGGGGGTGATACACAGACGTACGCAATTGCGTCACTTTGAACAATTTACACAGCTCTTTCATAACCCGGGACATAAAGGGTGTACCTTGGTCCGTAAGCAGTTCTTTACAAATACCCACCCGGCTAAAAACAAGAGATAGCTCTTTGGCTATGGTTTTGGCCGAGGTATTTCGGAGAGGGATCGCTTCTGGATAACGGGTGGCATAGTCCATTATAACTAATATGTACTGGTGCCCCCTAGCGGACTTGATTATAGGACCTACCAAATCTATTGCGATCCTCTCAAACGGGACCTCAATGATGGGTAGAGGGACCAGCGGGCTACGGAAATGTGGCATCGGGGCCGACCTCTGACACACAGGGCAGGAGGAACAATAATTTTCTATGTCCTTCATCACCCCAGGCCAATAGAATCTCTGTAATACCCTCTCTCGGGTTTTCTCTGTCCCCAGATGACCTCCAAGAATGTGCCCATGGGCCAACTCCAACACCAACTTCCTGTAAGGTTTGGGCACCACAAGCTGCTCAACGGTTTCTTCTGCCCTTTTTGCCACCCGATACAGTAGGTCCTTCTCTACGCTGAAGTATGGGTAAGTGCAGGTATTATCTGGGTTCACTAACTCGCCATCTATTTCCACTACGTTTTCCCGTGCCTTTATTAGGGCGGGGTCTTTTAACTGTTCTGTGGCAAAATTTTCCCTGTGAACCTCAAGATCAGAAAACTCCACAGACGGTAGGTTTTCGTCTGAGGAGGTGGGCTCCTCTCCAGTTTCTTGAGTCTCGCCTGCCAATACTGACAAGGGAAATTCTGGAGAGTCCTCACCACTCTCAGAGGAGTTCTGGCTATCACCTTCCTGGTACATAGGGGCACCAGTGGGGGGCTCAGGATCATCCCACAGTTCCCAGAACTTCGAAAAATCCCTTCCCACAATGGCATCATGCGGTAGTTGAGATACTAACCCCACTGGATGAGAGAGGGTACCTTTGGGGGTCTTGAAACACACTGTAGTCACTGGATACTCTCGGGTGTCCCCATGCACACAAATAACAGCTACCTTGCTATTCCCAGAGACCTCTGTTTTAACTAATTCAGCCTTTATCAGGGTCACAAGGCTACCTGAATCCAGTAATACCACAACATTTCTACCATTAATACACATTTTGCATAAATGTTTCTCAGTTCCCCGAATGGCAGTGCATGCGACTGTCGCACACAGCGACTGACGTCTGTCCGTCAGAAAGTCACATTGCATGGGTTCCTCCACAACCGGGCAATTTGCTGCAATATGTCCCGCTTGCCGGCAGCGGTAGCAAACAATCCTTTTGGCTGCCTCTTGAGCCCCCGACTTCCCAGGCTGTTCTCGCCAAACCCTGGGCAGAGCTCCCACCCTCTCACTCTCTCCACCCTCACCCCTTGGAATCATCTTATCCGCCCCTGGGGATGGTCTGGTCTTAGGGTGGAAAGTCCGAGAGTCTCTGGAAGAGGCCGTCAGGTTCTCTGCAGCCAAGTATCTCTCTACACGATCCACAAGTTTACCGGCCGTTTCTGGGTCTCCATGGCTTACCCACTTTTGAATGGCGGTAGGAAGAGCTCTCAAGAAACGATCCATCACAACACGTTCCACAATCTCCGGTGCGGACAAAGTCTCTGGCTGTAGCCACTTCCTGCTCAGGTGAATGAGATCATACATTTGAGACCTGGGGGGTTTTCCAAGCTGGAAAGTCCAGTTATGCACACGCTGAGCCCGGACAGCCAGGGTGACACCCAGCCTTGCCAATATTTCAGCTTTTAGCATCACATAGTTTTTTGCTTGGTCAGGCTCTAGGTCATAGTAAGCTTTCTGCGATTCACCAGTTAACAGAGGAGCCACCAGTCCAGCCCACTGCTCCTCAGGCCACTTTTCTCTTTCAGCAGTCCTTTCAAATGTGGTCAAAAATACCTCTGGATCATCCTCTCCAGTCATTTTTGTCAATAAACGACTCACCCCAAAGGACGCGGTATTAGTGGGACGGCTTTCCTCACTGGTCTGCGGACGTTGCTGCATTACTGCTTCCATCTGTTGTTGTAGTCTCTGCTCTTGCTTCTGCAACAGGTCTATGAAGCGGGCCTCAGATCGCTGCTGGGCTTGTTGCTGGGCTGCGAAGCTCTGTTGTTGAGCTGCAAGGCTCTTTTGCAAACCTGCATTTGTCTGCTGTTGATTGGCATTTGCTAGAGCCAGCTGTTTCAGTATCTCCTCCATGCTGGCTTAAAAAAAAACTGCCTGTATTCTCCACCAACTGTGAGGGGGTTAGCTCAGTAGCGGGTGTGTGTGACCCCCTGGATGGGCTCCCCACACAAAAACAGGCCCAGCAGACGGAGGTTGTGGTTTCCAAGATCAAAAGGTGCGGTTTATTTCTCTATTTACAGTGACAAAAACACAGCAAAGCAAAAAGAAACATAAACAAAATAAATCCTGGTCAGCTTGACCTCTGACTAAACATGCAGGTTTCCCTAACTAACAACTGGGATCAGCCTGGTGCTGTCCTAGTCCCTAAGTCCCTGGTTTAGTAAATGTCCAAACAAATAGCCACACAGGCTTTGTCTCACCGCACAGGGGTTCACTCTCCCTAGACAGTCCACACAGGTCTGGGTCCAGGCATGAGCAAACAGCTAATGAAGCTGGGAGTTTTTATAGAGGCCTTAAACGAGCTGACAAGCTTCAGCTGGTCTCATCAACTCCCTGCCTGCACGACGCCCAGCACTCTCCCTAGAGGTATGAATCATCCATGAGCCCACTAGCCTCAGCTGGGCTTCATCAACTCTCTCCCTAGTTGTATAAGTCGGCATAAAGCCTGAATCTGGGAGAAATATACCTACCCCCCTGGATGCAACCAGGTGACTTTACCTTCCTGCTGTCACAATGTTTAGAGATCTGGTATTGAAAGATCTTGCCAAATTACCTCCTAAACGAGTTTTCAATAATCCTTTACCTAGTCAGGGTCTTAAATCCTTGTGTGACAATAAGGATTTGGTTATCCATCCTGCCGACAAAGGCGGAGGCATTGTATTGCTGGACAAGGCGGACTAAATGGGGGAGATGTACAAAATTCTGAGTGATCAGGATACGTACAAAGAGCTACCCGGTAATCCGACATCTAAATTCAAGAGACAATTAACCAGTCTTATCGCTCAGGGTTATGAGTCTTCAATTTGAAATATTAAAGAAAAATTGTTCCTTGTTCCTTTAGCCCCCTGACTTCCTGTTATTTCTTATTTACCCAAGGTCCATAAAGATCCCCTTCATCCCGCTGGACATCCCATCATTAGCGGGATAGATTCCGTCACCTGTAGAACTGGTAGGTACATCGATTTATTTTTGCAACCATCTGTACGCAAAACTCCATCCTACCTTAAAGACACGAAGGATGTGATTAAACTCCTGTCTGCTATCACCTTTAAAGGCGATTTGATTATGGCAACAGCGGATGTGGCATCCTTATACACCTGCATTCCTCATCAGAGAGGAATGGAGGCTGCTAATGATTTTCTAAATAGGGATTTCACTCTTGCTAAACCTCAGGTGGATTTTATAGTTGATTTGTTGGAGTTTGCCACCCAACATAATTATTTTTGGTTTGATGGTTGCTTTTATTTGCAGCATAAGGGAGTTGCGATGGGAGCAAAGTTTGCTCCCAGTTTAGCAAACCTTTTCATGGCCAAGTGGAACACCCGCAGTTAATTATGTGGGCCAGGTACATAGACGACATCCTCCTCCTTTGGGCTGGCACCCCTGAATCTCTTATAGATTTCTCCTCAGAGCTCAATGAGAATGACAGAGGGATATCACTTACATACGAATTTAGCCAGTCTAAAATCAACTTTTTGGATCTGGAAATAGAAAGGTTTGAGTATCAATTCAAGTTCAGTGCGTATTTCAAACCTACGGATAGGAGCGGATACATACCCACAGACAGTTGCCATCATAAGTCCTTGCTAAAGTCCGTTCCCAAAAGTCAATTTGTGCGACTTCGCAGGAATTGTACTGATACAGAAACTTTCAAGATACAAGCTGGCATTCTGAGAGGCCGGTTTATTAAAAAGGGATATGACAATCGAGAATGAGATGACTAAGGTTCTGAATTTCGACCAATCTCTATTGTTAGCAGATAGACCTCAAAGAGAAAGGGAAGACAATTTTAGATGGTCTTTTCTTACAGCCTTTTCTACCCAACACAAGCAAATAATAGCTATTTTTGAACAACATTGGGGAAATCTTGAGGAATGATCGAATCCTCGGTACACTTTTACCAGAAAGACCTAAAGTGATATACCGAGGAGTGACCTCACTTAAAAGTAAAATTGCACCAACCATCATTAATCCTCCGATTAGGCCAACATTTTTTCATAACTGGACAGGCTACAACCCCTGAAAGAAATGCCTTGTATGCCAGTATAACACCTGTGGGAGAAAGGCCAGCAAAGAATTTAGGTCCCCAGCGACTAACCGGGTCTATCCAATCAAACCTATTTGTACATGCGCAACTATTAATGTTGTGTATTTACTGACATGTCCATGTGGTAAACAATATGTTGGGCGGACCATTAGGTCATTCACGACCAGGGTAACCGAACATATCAATTTAATCAAGTTTGGGAGTGTCAAACACACAGTCCCACTGCATTATCGGCAAAACCATGCCCGTGACCCAACAGGGACCCAATTCTTGATTATTGACCGTTATGTTGCTCCATGGAGGGGTGGGGCCAACACTAGAGGAGTTTCCAGACTCTAAACTTTCTGGATTTACGAGTTAGACTCACCACCCACAGGGGTAAATGTGGAGTGGGATATTAACGCTTTTATTAATAGATCTTGACTCCAAGGATGATTTTTCATAAATATTTGTAGTAATTTACAATTTTATCCTTTTTATACATTTTTTAATAAAAATGTTTTAATAATTTTAATTCCCATTTATTACAGCAATTTGTATCCGTCAACTATCTAGTCACCATTGAAGTGGCTAGTTTTGTCGGTTGAATTTATGTTGGTTTTGGGACATTAACCAATATTAGCATTCTACATTGTTAGGGATGACCCCAGTTTGATTTGACTTCAAATTCAGCATTTCAAAGCAGGGATTTGAACTCACAACCTCCTGATAGAACATCAGGCACTTTACCCATTGCGCCACCACTGGAGGTGTTTTTTAAGGCTCATAAAAAACAGGGCCATATCAGACATAGTGAGGCTTGGGGATCTTTTCCAATGTTCCTGTGCAGAGTCATCCATCCGCGTCTTCATAGAGAGGCTTGGATGGCACTTCCTGTTCTATATGGCTGATATAGAAGTTCTGGCCATGTCTATACTGCTTATTTATCTATTTATCTAACACAATCTAATAAATATTCTTTGGTAGTATTATCCTATATTATGGGATGATTTTTTGAGATCAAATGGGATGTTTTAAATAGCGGACGCCACTTCCTGTCCACCAACAGGAAGTGATGTCATTTCCGGGGTCACTCCAGCTGGGGTCATTCCATCTATAAATAGCGGTGTTGTTGTGGGGGTCCACACCCCAGATGATGACTGTTTAGTTGAAACGCGTCGGATGGACCCATACACACACATTGTTCTTGCACTTTGTGATATGCCTATGATGTTCTTCCAAATGTGAGTGTTCATTTTTTAATCTTTTTTAATAAATACTACCTTGTACCGTATCACACTATGCAAGTTTTTTTCCCCATTACGCATGTTATGTGGTTAGTGTATCTCTGGCTCCAATAAGACTACATGTATTTACACTTCCTGGTGTTTACGGGAATTTGCGGTGCCGACTGATATGCAGATTCAGGACCAGCTGAATACATCTTGCTGACTGATTACATAAGCCTGTTTTGACTTGGGTGGCATACACCTCACCAAGTCAACACCATCTGGTAAGCCTCCTCCTTATATCGGTGGTGGTGTCTCTATCCTTTCACAGAGAGGATCATATCCATGTGGGACTCTTCATTTCAACCTTGCAGTTTTTTCTACACTTTTGGACTGTTATTTGTGTGTGGTCACAATAGAGGACTGCTTCGTTCTGATTTATTTGTTACATATATTAATTTTTTTTCACGGATCACACTCAGTCCCTTGGTGTCACTGAAATTAAGATTTCATATATATGCATGTTTGCAACATTTGATAGGTGTTGGTAACTGACTTTTTTACAAAAACAAGCACTACACTTTTTCATATTCAGCAGTTTTTGCTTTGTCTCAGCTGTGTTGGCAGCTAATTTTTGTGTTCACTTATTGCACAGCGCAGTATATCCCATATATAATTTTTTCCATAGTGTTATTGACTGCCATATTAAATTATGTTATTTTGGGTACAGGATCAGGGAAAAAATGCCTTACATTTCACTGTTGAGGTGAAATTAAAAGTTAAGGAGGTGTCTTACCACTGATTGGCGATATCTACCCCTTGAGAGAGGGCTAAGATGTAACAAACAGGCTGCTGGGTCCTGATCAATGGAGAGACGAGAGATACCTATAATCAAAGCGCACACCTCTTGCCAAAAGGGGCAAATTCTTGGACATGTTCAAAAAAATATGACAGTGTTCCCTTTTCTTCTCTGCATCTCTAACAAATAGGGTCAGCAAGTTTCTCCATCACCCATCTAAACGGGAAGCTTAATTTCAATATAGACACTCTAGCTTCAGGGACTGTAAGATTCATTATGATTTTGCATAATTAATTTTATAATTTGACATTTATTCAAATTATGGCTCCCACTCTCTCCCCCTAAGTATGTCAGGACAGAGCTCAGTGCTGCAGCTTGTTGTGCCGCCACATCTCCATACAGCTAGTGGTGATGATGTGGGATTTGTCAGCTCCACCTCCTCCTCCTCTTCCTCTATGCCCTTCTCTGCTGAATTGTCCCATGAACTACAAGTCCCCCCTAAGCGTTCAAGGGGCTATTCAATGAGTCAGGTTGAAAGATGCCATGCAGTGCTTCAGCTGGGCTGTCTAGGGCACAGGAGCCACACAGGATCAGAGATTTTTGGAGCTCTGCAGGGGCAGGCCCAGAGGTGGTTCACACCATACCTGCTGGAGCCAGAAATAGTGGTGTGCATTAATAACAAACCGCCTGTCCTCCCTTAGACAGGGAAAGTTTACACATGTGCAATGCCTGGCACATGTCCTCAATTTAGTGGTGCAGTGTTTTTTAAATGGGTACCCAGGATTGAAAGATCTGCTGAAGCAGGCCAGAAGAGATTATAGGTGGTCATACACAGCCAGTGCTCAGTTGGCTGAAATACAGCAGGAATTCCACCTGCCTGTAAACCGCCTGATTTGTGACATGCCCACCAGGTGGAACTCGAATTTGGCAATGCTGCAGTGGCTGTACATGCAGCAGAGGGCCATCAACGAGTACCTGTGTAAGTATGGCACAACGACAGACTCAGGCTGGCTCTGCTTTTTTCCCCCACACCAATGGCTGCTGATAAAAGATGCATGCACTGTTTTGTCACCATTTTAGCAGGCCACAAGGATGGTGAGTCGTGACAATGCATGCATCAGAGCAAGACATACATCAACCCTTAACAGGTGGTTTTCCATCCCCGGAACCTTTGGGAGCAGTACATAGCTGTAAGGAGGCAGTTACAGATACTGTACTCCTCAGTGACACAGAGGAGTCTGCTTCTCATGCCTCCACAAACTAGCTGTGCATGGGCTCTCTCATTCTACAAAGCCTGCAAAAACACCCGGCATCAAGTAGAAGGATCACTTTTGGTTGGCAACATTCCTTGACCACGGTTACAAGGGGAAAGTCTTGGAACTCACCCTCACCCCACAGAGGGGGCAGAAGATTAAATCTCTTGAGCACACGTTAAAGAGGAGTTTATGTAACACCTTTGCCATCTCTGGTAGGTTACAATCTGGTGGAAAACGTTGTTTTAAGGTTTCTGTTGGTCAAGAGAGGAGAATTTTTTTTAGTTTTCGGCACCAAGGGCTGTCGGCTTCCACATCCCATCGGCAGCGATTAATCACATGGTGGGAGATTATCTAGGGGCAAAAACAGATATGGAGAGCTTTCCAGTTGACGATCCGCTGGGTTACTGGGTCTTGAGAATAGACCACTGGCCAGAACTTGCCCAGTATGCAATAGAGCTGCTGGGCTGCCCTGCATCCAGCATGCTTCCCGAATGTGCATTCAGTGCTGCTGGAGGTTTTTGTGACAGATAAGTGTGTTGCTATGGCAATTTCTATAGTGACTTTATTGTAATAATATAGAGTTAGTATATGTGTACAGAGCCCTTTCCCTCCCCCTCCATTGATACTGGACGCTCTTTGCAGGAAACAGGAAATGGGTCGGAGGGGCTTGGAAAGGGTTTTGGGAGACACATGTGTTTGAACAAGAGATGGTGTTTGGGAGGACAAAGAGAGAGATGTCTGCCTGGAGCTGGAGAGCTTTGGAGAACTTTTGAGTTGGACTGAGCAAGGAACTATGGACATTACATCTTGACCCCTAAGTTGAGTACATGTTTAGTTTACTTAATGTGTACATGTTGTACATGCTTATATTTGTATATATATATATATATATATATATATATATATATATATATATATAAATAAAATGTATCAAAAAATTAAGAACAGAATCTATTTGATAAAACAGCGCTTAGTATTGGATAATGTCCAACTTCAAAAAATACATGCGGTATGGTGGAAAAGAAATAAAATCACAAAGGATGCAGTGAAGTCACAGTTCTTAGTGTGGTAGGTGTTCCTAAAAGATGGATGAATCGTGCACCCTACACCAGCTCCCAATCTTCACCACAGATGTGATATAAGGTCCCCCGCTGGGTTTCAAACTCACCAGAACAATAAATCAAATGAGCCTTGCAAGATAAACTCCTCCTAATTCAAACTTCCATCACCACCTCAGGAATCGGTATGGGTTAAAACTCCATTCGAGGTACATATAAAAAACAAATTCACTGACATAGTGTAATTCTGCTTTATTTTAAATTAACCCATATAAAACATATCCCTGCTTCCAATACATGTACAATAGTTCAACTTGTAAATGACATATAGGAATGAAACATAATCACCGCTCTCCTCCGAACACAGGGGCCGCACTCGTGCTGCAAGCGCAAAACTACAGACACTTCCTGGTTACGTTCTGGTTAGCGGTGGAACGCACACTCCTCACTTCCTGGATACGCCGTTGTAGCCACGCCTGACGCGTTTCGTCACTTCCGACTTCAACAGAGGGCGTGGCTACTCGGCGTAAACACGGACCTTATATTATCCCTCCTCCACGGCCATTGGATAGGACAGCCCTACTCGACACGACACCTCCACCTTTATCTGCGGGCCTGATGATAATATCCTTTCTCTTCTCCAAAAGTTCTATACCCTCTTTAATGTGTCTTGGATTCACATTTCTCTTCGGTTTTATGTGTTCCAGGTCATGCAGTACCAATCCCTTGAACACGTCAAGGGGCTGATTAGTGCCTATCAGAGGGTTGAACAGAGATTTATTGCGCAAACCACTATCTGTGGGGACTGAGGATACATTTGTTACTGGATTAGAATTTTTAGTTAAAAAATATTTCTTCATATTTATCTTCCTCATGTACTTATGCACATCAATGAACACATTGAATTTATTTATCGGGCGATTCAATCCACATTTAAGTCCTAGGTTTAAAATGTTTGTTTCCTTATCGGTTAAAATTGCATTGCTTAGGTTAAAAATACCACTTATTCTTGTTCCCTCCTTCTTTTTCTGTTTTTGGGTCCTTCTCCCGGCCCTACATCCTCTAATTCTTCTCTCCACATACCGGTTTGTGGTGTCCTCTCTCGTTCCCAATGGGGTGGATTTTGCCACTGTGGTTCCCTGTATACCGGCCCATGAGGGGGGTCCCTGTATTGAGGCATTTGTTGAGGGTGTGTAGCCGGTCTTCCTCTGTAATTGGATGATCCTCTGCCCCTCTTCTGCCATCCTCGGCCTCTCCCTAAAAAAGGCTGTGGTGCTTGATATCTTTGTCTATTTTCTTCCTCCCACAGGGGTTCATATCGATTATATACCGGTAGGTGGTAGTGATTATCTATAGGTGCAGGACGGTGTCCAGAAATCGGTGGTCCCATATTCTTAGCTCTTCCCCTTGTCTGATTTGTTGTGTTCCTTACAGGTGTAGAGTGACTAATAGGGGCATGAGGTAGAACCAAACCCTCCTGTCTGTTGAGGGTAATATTGAATTAGCTGTTCCCTGTGGTCTGTCAGTATTGACATTAGTGTGAGGTCTATCAGAGATAATCTCTTGTTGAGTATCCATAATATTTCCCTCATTTTCTCTTATGGCAGCTGTATTTGTTTGTTGCCATAGATAAATATTGTTGGTTCTAAAGTCACCTACATCCCGATGGAATTTTTTAGTTTTCTTTTTTTGTGTTTCCTTGTCTACTTTCTCCAGTTTTTTCTTTATACGGCTATTGAAATCAACAACTTGTTGGGTGTCCTTAATGGGATCCAGTTGTTGTTGTAATTCATTAATTTTTCCTTCCAGTTTTGTCATCTTCCTCCTTTTTCTTTTTAAAATTAATTCTTGCAATTTAAAACCCACCCCATTAAAAAACTCCAACCATTCAGATTTAGATATCAACTGCTTTATCAGTGATTATTAAAGCAATTGTGCCCCCTCTTATATTATCTACTGTTATCCACGAATATACCAATATCTAATATTATTTTATTTTATTTTAAAGTGATGTAATTTTTTAGATATTTGAGGTTCTCTGTTTTCATTTTATCTCTCATCGTATTTTTATTATGGATTTTAATTTTGAAATATCACCTTTGAACGATTGTATCAAAATCCAGTCTTATATATACGGTTCATTTTACTCCAGGCTTTGTCTATTTTTTTTTTATTTTTTTTATTCTCCAGTACTTTTCATACATGTAATGCTCATTGAGATTTAACATTGTATGTATTTTATCTGCTATATTTATATAGTAGCAGATCCTCCAGTTTTGATTACATTTCCATTGTTGTTTTATGTATTAATTCTACTGTCAGTGATTAGTGGGTTAAACACTGGGGATATGGACATATAAAAAACTTGGGTGTCCATTTCTCATTAACCCACTGAAATCACGGAAACCTAATTGGCCCTCTGTGACCGACAGTTAGATATTCGCTCTAATGATCATTAAGGCACACTTTTTAATATATTATACATATGGGGCTGTGGCATCGCAACCCCCCTGTTTGTAATAGAGTGATTAGTAGTGTTCGAAATGTGGCACAGTTATTATATCGAAAAGAAACTGTTAGGTGAAAACCAAATATTATTTTTTATAGTTTAACCAAACCGCAATTCACCAGTTATTTTTATTTTTATTTTTATTTTTTGAAAAAGTGCAGTTTTTATGTCACGGAGCTTGTTTATGCATTTATGCATTCCCTGTGACTCAACACGGCCGACGTCCGTCTCGTCTTCCGCTCGGGCTCTGTACCAATAGGAGCGGACGAGTAGGGCTGTCCTATCCAATGGCCGTGGAGGAGGGATAATATAAGGTCCGTGTTTACGCCGAGTAGCCACGCCCTCTGTTGAAGTCGGAAGTGACGAAACGCGTCAGGGCGTGGCTACAACGGCGTATACAGGAAGTGAGGAGTGTGCATTCCACCGCTAACCAGAACGTAACCAGGAAGTGTCTGTAGTTTTGCGCTTGCAACACGAGTGCGGCCCCTGTGTTCGGAGGAGAGCAGTGATTATGTTTCATTCCTATATGTCATTTACAAGTTAAACTATTGTACGTGTATTGGAAGCAGGGATATGTTTTATATGGGTTAATTTAAAATAAAGCAGAATTACACTATGTCAGTGAATTTGTTTTTTATATGTACCTCAAATGGAGTTTTAACCCATACCGATTCCTGAGGTGGTGATGGAAGTTTGAATTAGGAGGAGTTTATCTTGCAAGGCTCATTTGATTTATTGTTCTGGTGAGTTTGAACCCCAGCGGGGGACCTTATATCACATCTGTGGTGAAGATTGGGAGCTGGTGTAGGGTGCACGATTCATCCATCTTTTAGGAACACCTACCACACTAAGAACTGTGACTTCACTGCATCCTTTGTGATTTTATTTATTTTCCACCATACCGCATGTATTTTTTGAAGTTGGACATTATCCAATACTAAGCGCTGTTTTATCAAATAGACTCTGTTCTTAATTTTTTGATACATTTTATATATTTACTGTTTTATGGGTGTCAGTTGCTTTCATCTATAATTTTAAACAGCTGCTGCTATTACTTATAAGAACACCTTTTATTATTAATGTGATATTGGTCTTATCTAATTTTATATATATATATATATCTGTATGACATCTTTTCACTCTATTGTTACTCTGATCTCAGAATAAGTTAACTGGTAAACCGTTCCTCTTGGCGCCGAGAAGTGCACTTGTGGGCCCCTTTAGTTTATGTGCACCTTTTTTAGATATATATATATAAATTGTAAGCTATGAATTGTGTTGTGCTGTGCATCCTACAGTTGTATGTGCAGATTTTTCCTTGTTTAGTAAAGCATTGATACACAACAGAAGTCTAAGCTTCCTTGGTTTTACTACAAGAACTTAATAGATAGACGTAAAGCATTACAATGGGGGTTCGTGGCCGGGATTTGTGCTAAAATTTCAACAGAAGCTGACCTGTTTTCTGTGGTGTGTTTTTTGTTGCTTGTGCTGGGGGAAAAATTCTGCGTACACTGTTTAGGAAGAGTAAGGCTGCAAAGGTTTCTGGTGCCCAGGAGGACTTGAAGGTGTGCACCCTTCCTATCTGGGCCAGAAATAGTCAGTGGATGTCTGTTGCAAAGGAGCTGGCTGGATATGCTTCTCCTTTGAACAGAGCTTGGGGGGATGGAGTCTCTGATCTTTCCTCAGATTTTAGTCTCAAAAGTTTTGGGTTCAGTAAGGGAGAGATGCGGGCAGTTGCTGTGTTTGGTTTGCATTTCCTGCATGCTCTACATATTGAATCTGAAAAGAGAGAAACGGCATAATTAGAAAGAGATTTAATGAAGGAGCAGCTTGCAGTAGCATCCATGTGTTTGGAAGAAACTGCAAGCAAGGCAAAAGATTTAGAAAGGAGGGTAATCAAAGTTAAACCTGCAGTGGCTTCGAAGTGTTTTCAAACCCCTGTAGGCCGAGCTGAAGATTTGAATGAGCGGTTTGCAGCCCTCATAACCAAATCTAATGATGGTCTAACAAAGGACAAAGGCCCAAAGCCTGTAAGCAGAAGTAGGACATGTGCTACTGTTACAGTAGGTGCCGCCGATTTTGTGTCAATCTCGCCTCTGCTAGCGGCGAGATTGACCAACTGCGATCCCCGTTGCGGGAGCCAGCGCTGAGCTATGTCGCTCTTCCTTCTCGCTGCCCCCAATGGATTCCTATGGATGCATCTCGTGGGGGCAGCGAGTGCAAGAAGCACAGCCTCCAGCGCGAATATCCAGCGCTGTCCCATCGCGCTGGATATACAAAATCGGAGGCACCTACTGTACTTCTCATAACTGGGAAGCTGAGGATTTGATCAGCTCAAATTACAGAGTTGATTCAGATACAAGGAAGGCAAGGCCTATGATCTCCAGGAGACACATGTGGATTGATTTACTTAAGGTGGGGGTCCCTAGAGAGGAAATAGATGGGATTCCTACACTAGCATTGTTTAAGAAGTGAAAGCAAATGGTTTGGTAGATTCAGTCACATTAAGTGTTTCTGTTGCCACAAAATGGGGCATTTTGCAAAAATGTGCCATACTGTGAAGCAGCAGGCCTCTGTTCTTCCAAGGACGGCACGGAGAGACATGCAAGTTTATTTGTTTTTTTTTTTTACTATTTTATTTTTATTCAATTTTGTCATTAACAGAAACGAGAAAAAAATATTTTACAACATTCTTTCCTATGCAATAGGAAAATAATTTGACAAAAAGTTTATTTCCATCCTTCTTTCTACCGAAACCCAACCTACCCAATCCCTATAATAATCAGTTTCCCTTAGCCCCCACCCTCCCTCCTCACTCCCCATGCCACCCCTCCATAGGAGAGGGGGTCAGAGAGAGAAAGAGAGAGAGAAAGAGGGAAGGAGGGGGTAAGGAAAAAAAAGGGGAAAAAATAAAAAGGGGGGGGAGGAGAAAGTCTATCGTCAACTTATCGAGATGTAAATTTCCCTTTTTAATTAAACTACGTGACTATATAACTATTTAGCTCCCATTATAAGTTTCTTTATTTTACTACTACTCATGCTTCCAGTAATCTCTTCTCAGTTTCGGAGTTCTTAAATCTGATCCAACTCAGACAGGTTTGTTTATATTGATTTTCCTTATTCTTAGCTGAGAGGACAAGGTCCTCCATAGCTTCTATTTCAAGAATCCTATTTAACCACTCCAAAATTGATGGGGGTCGAGATTCTTTCCAATACAATGGGATCGCTGCTTTAGCTGCATTAATCATATGACACATTACTGATCTCCTATAAGTTTGAACGGGAATCTGTGAGCAATGAAGGAGGAGAAATGCAGGGTCATCAGGTATTAATTAGTCTGTTATGTCTTGTATAATTTTTTGAATGTCAATCCAATATTGCCTTATTTTTTTACAAGACCAAAATATATGTACCAACGATACGCTTTCTTCTCCACATCTCCAACACTTATCTAAGTTTTCGTTTGAAAATGTATTCAGTCTTGCTACTTACTGAAGAATTAAAAGTCAGATAAATAATTTGTTTACATTGCATCGGGGTGAAAGTTCTCTTTAGATCTCTCTCCCATTTACTAAAGCACGGCATTGCATAGTCCTCAGGGGGATTATTTAACAATTTATACATCTTAGAGATCCCATGTGATAATGGTTCTTTCTCATTACAGTATGATTCAAAAGTTGTTAGTTGACGTCGGAAATTTATAGAGGATCCCAAGGATCTCATGAAGTGGCTAATTTGGAGGGCTTGCCAAAAGTTAATTTTAAATAGACCTTGTGACAGAACCCACTGTCACTGTGTGCTTTGGAAGGGACTGAGGGTGGGCCTCCTACCCACAGATTATGGCCCAGAAGAGACTGGAGACTCGGGGAGAAGCTGGCATTGAGATAATGTAATGTAATGCTACATCCCTTCTCCCCCATCCCCCCCCCTCTTGTTGCTGTGTTTAGCTGTGTTGAGTCATGGCACATAGACAATGGTCTGGACTGCAGACATCTCTCCGCAGGGGATGTGTATTGAGGGGTTGCCTGCTTATCATAATCCCTTTGTTTATCTGTAGTCTCTGTTTCAATGTACAAGTGTTCAGTTCCCATTGATTCTTCCTTGTCCCCTACCCCCCCTCTATGACAAGGCTAAGGGGAGTGTCCCTAACTGTGTAAAAGTGTATGTTTTGGATTTAATAAACTGTTGATGCTCTGCATGTTTAACCCTCAACACCTGTGTGGATTGTCTCGTGATTGAGGGGTTAAGGGCTGGTTATGGCGAATCTGCAGGCTGCGGGTGCGTTTGGAGGACAGGAGACACAAGTCTGGCGGATGTGCCCATCTGGGGTATCGGAGATCCATTACAGACCTCCTATTTGAGTCAATGTTTTAACAGTTGGCCACGTTTCAGATTTAAGGAAGTGTGAGACTTGGTATATACCCTTATCTTTAAGATTTTGAAATGCTCCAACTTCCATACCTGGAGTAAAACTTGGGTTTCCCAAGATGGGATATAGAGGTGTTTGTCTTGATGAAAACTTGGGTACTTGATAAATCTTTGCTGTAATTCGTAATGTCGTTCCAATTAGGGGGTGTTTCTTAAGAGAAATTGGCAAATGCATAAAGCACCATGGGGCTCTACCTAGAGGGATGGGACTCATCTGCTGTTCCAGGTCAACCCATCTCTTGAGGTCAGTGTGTCTGCACCAGTCTACTAATCTCAGTAGGTGAACAGCACGATAATATTTTGTTACATCAGGTACATCAATCCCCCCAAAATTCTTAGGCAAGGTCGTTTCCCTGCCCAAATGAATTTCATAAAGAGTGCACGTACCTGATGCAAGAAAGCCTTGGGAATCGTAATTGGCAGTGCCTGAAGTAGATATAGAATTTTTGGGAGAATGGACATTTTTATTATATTAATACGGCCAAACCATGAGTGTAGACCATGTTGCCATTTATCGAATAGTGATCGAATTAAATTATATACGGAAGGAAAGTTTACCTTAAAAATATATTTTTCCTTTGCAGGCATATTTATATCCAGACACTTAAAACCGAAATTTAACTGAATAGTATCTTGTAACTGAGGCAACATAGCCACGCTCATAGCTTCTGATTTATTTTTAAGTTGTTTAACGAGCCGTATTTCTCAATTTCTCCTACTAAGTTAGGTAGAGAGGTATGTGGATATGACATAGAGAACATTAAGTCATCCGCATAAGCAGAAATCTTATACTGGCCCTTACCTACCTGTAATCCCTGTATATCTGGATTTTGACGAATTTTATTTAATAGGGGTTCTAATGACAGAGAAAAAAGTAGGGGAGATAGGGGGCATCCCTGGGGGGTACCATTCAAGACTCTAAAAGGCCTTGAAAAGACCCCATTAACCCTTACTGTAGCCTGGGGGATCGTATAGACACCTGTGATCCAGCTGATCATAAGCTCCCCCAGACCTACCTTTTTTCAGTACCTCAAAAAGGAACCGCCAGTTAACTCTATCAAATGCTTTCTCAGCATCAGTGTTCAGAAACACACAGGGTGTATTTGTCTTATTAGCATAATGGACCAGATTAAGTACCTTTGTTGTATTATCCCTCCCCTCCTTTGTAGGGACAAAACCTACTTGATCCAAGTCTATTATATAAGAAAGCCATGGTTGAAGTCTGGTCGCCAATATTTTAGTAAAAAGTTTTAAATCCACGTTGAGTAATGAGATGGGTCTGTAACTCCCACACTCCGCTGGGTCTTTCCCTTCTTTTGGGACAACAGTAATATGGGCACTAAGCGTATCCCGGGGGAAAGCAGAAGTCAGGCCCACCACATTAAAGACCGTTGTCAACTGGTTACTCAGTATCTCAGAAAATTATTTATAATAGTTTATGCTAAAACCATCAGGGCCAGGGGATTTTCCATGTTTAATCATTTTTAATGCCTCATTCAATTCTTCAACAGAAATAGGTTTTTCTAGATTTAAACGAGTTGGGGAAGGTAACCTAGTAAGACCAGTTGATGAAAGATATTCTTCTATTAAAGGAATTGGGGTGCGGGTTTGTGCCAGGTTATAAAGGGTAGAATAGTATTCTCCAAAGGTCTGGGCAATATCTTCCGGTGTTTGTATTAATTGTCCCTCTCTTCCTTTTATTTGTGGTATATACGTTGATCTACTTTTTTCTTTAAGTTTCCCTGCTAGCAATCTGCCACATTTATCTCCCAATTCATAATTTATTTTCTTACCTCGTTGAATTAAGACTTTAGCTTTAAACCGTAAGATATCAGTTAACTGTCTTCTCAGGTGACCTAATTCCCTTCCTACTAAGGAGGTTTGATCATTTTTATGTTGCATTTCCAATACTTGAATTTGCTCAAGTAAGACCCTGGTCTGATTCTCTCGTTTCTTCTTCAGGATTGATCCATGTTTGATCAAGATCCCTCTAATCACTGTCTTATGTGCCTCCCAGACCATGCACGGGTCGGTCTCTGGGGTATCGTTTATTTGAAAGTATGATATGATTTCTTTAATTACGTCTTCTCTTACTTCCGAATTCTGAAGTAGGCTTTCATTCAATCGCCAACTTCTTTCCCGGGGGTTAGCCGTGTTGGAGAGGGAGAAACACAAGGAAATCGGGGCATGGTCAGACCAAGTTATATTTCCGATAGTGGTTTCTAAAATAGATGGTAATAGATAGTGTGGAGTGCAAAACATATCTGTACGGTAATATACTTGGTGGGGGTTGAAGAAAAAGTTATAGTCTCTTCTGTATGAAAAATCCTCCAGGGATCTACTAATTGTAGTTCATGCATATTTCGTAATATACCTCTTCTGATACCTCCTGGGATTGACAATATCCCTGAGGAGGTATCTATTCTAGGATCTAGAGTGATGTTAAAATCACCTCCAAGGATCAGTTTACCCTCTGCAAATTTCTCTAAGTCCGAAAGAGTTTTCTTCACAAAAGTATCTTGGTGTGTATTTGGAGCGTAAAGTGTAGCTAACGTCACTTTAGTACTACCAATGCAACCCTTAAGGAAGAGAAATCTCCCATTGGGGTCAACCCGTTTATCTACCAGGGTCCAAGGGATCCGTTTAGAAATAAGTATAGAGACCCCCTTTTGATTTTGCCTGTTGATTTGGTGCATGGTAAACACATGGGAAAAATCTATTTTGAAGAAGTGGGAGCCCACCTTCCCTAAAATGTGTCTCTTGAATATATGCTACATCTGTTTCCAATCGCTTCAGGTCATTCAAAAGCATTTTCCTTTTCCCCCGGGACATTGAGTCCTTTAACATTCAAGGAAGTAAACTTAACTTTCTCCATCTCCCTTTTTCAAAAACAAACACAAAAAAAAACCCCTAGTGACCCCCCACCAGCTTCCCTCCCGCTATGCCCTTTAAGCCCCCCTGGGGACACACCCTTTACTGAACCATGCAAAAAAAGGCTCAGTGGGTGTAAACCTAATTGGGGGCTAGGTCCAAGAGGACTGAGGATCTTCGGGTTTCCCTCCCACCCCCCAGCAGAAAATTCTAATTTTACATTTACATACAGAATCTATTTTATCCAAATTGTGTCCCTAGAACCATTTGTGTCCTCAGAGCTTCTTCTTATCAAATAAAAAATAAATACAAATCTTATACCAAGGAGAATGGTTCCAATTACACCATCCTTTGCTCCTCATCTCCTCACACTCCTCTTCTTCATCCTCTCTTTCCTAAATATCATACAAAAATATTTCCACCTCCATTAAATCTTTTATTTTCCCCTCCTCCCCTTCCCCCTTCCCCCCTCCTATACATCCTATCTCCTCCCCCCCACATCTGTACCCTGCAAAGTTAAACTTTACTTTATTCTCCCCCTCTCTCACTCATAGGTATTCATTTATACTGTAGCTTATTTAGAGGACAAAAAAAGCAATATAAACATATCAACACAGTTCTCATGTAATAGATAGCTCATGCTACTAACTCCCCATTCCCTCCCCACACCCCATGACCTTAATGTGTTAGAGAGTGCATTAATCTTATCAAAACAGAGAGAGAAAAAAAAAGGGGAGGGGGTCAGTGTTTGTAGCTAATGTGTCTAAGAAAGTGAGAATAAATCATATATGTCTAGTGTGTCTGAGTATCTAAAAATAATTAGTTGATTGTGAGTGGTGTACTGTGTGAAAAAAAAAAGTGTTTTATTCTAAGAGTGAACTAAACACTTTTTTAAAAAAAAACACAGGTTTTAAATATATCAATTATAACTTTCTAAGTAAAGGGTATTGCCATCTTCCGTCCCATAAACATAGGACGGGAAAAATAAGTTAGAGGGACAGGGAGGGGGGGAAGGGGCGGGGAGAGGGCGGCAGCTGGACTCTGGGAGTCCTACTCCGGACTTCTGAGTTGGTAGGTCCTTAGTCTCTAGTAAGTTTATTTTGCGTTTGGATGATCCTGGAATATATTGCAGCCAATCGGGTACTTCAAACGCCTCTGTCTCCATAAATTCAAACAGGTCAGGTAAGTCTGTTAAATATCGTAAAGAGAATGACCGCATGTTTTTCTTTATGATAAGAGAGAATGGGTATCCCCAACGGTAAGATCCTCCCGACTTTTTAATTTCTTCTAAAAGAGGGTGCAGCATCACTCTTCGTTGTAAAGTAGCCCATGAGAGGTCAGGCATTATCTTTATCTGGGCTCCCTCAAACAGAATTTCCCTGGACTCCCAGGCTTTACGGTTTATCATCTCTTTATGGGCATATCGGTGAAAGCAGCATATCACATCCCTAGGTCTATTTGATTCTGCTGGACGAGGGCCCAAATATCTGTGGAGTCTTTCAAACTCAAAGATCTGAGGATGAGGGGGGTGGGGTACCCAGCTGCATGCAAATCGCATGAATAGTCTCTTGTAACTTCTCTCTCTCGATAGTCTCAGGGACCCCCCTAAACCTCAGGTTCTTACGACGGCTATGGTCCTCAATTTTCTCCAGCTTCAATTGTACCGCATTAGTTTGAACTAAGTGATGCATCTGCTTTTGTTCTAAATGAATGATGCGCTCCTCTAACGTATTTAGCCGTGTTTTATCCTTATTTTTAATTTTTTTTAGTAAAAGTATATCCCCTCTCATTTCTTCCATCTCTCTCTACGATGTATATCCTCTACCCGGGTTATCATTGCCTCCATATCTTCCTCAACTCGTGTTACAAACATCTCCATGTTTATTTGTTACGTTGGAAGTCAATGCCTTTCCGTGAAAGTGTTTCAAGGCAACAGTGGGCACCCTACAATGATTTTGCAGTTAGAAATGGGCAGATAGAGAAATGTGAGATGTGAGCTATGTTTTTGGCATTGTTGGAAGGAACATATAATCTGCTTTGCCTTTTACACTTCTCAGGTACTGAACATCGAGAGGTGGATGAAGATGCGGATGATCTCCTAAAGGTGGCTGAATTGGAGTGGACTTTCATCTGAGCATTTCCTTATGATGAAGAGGACAAGAGACTTTCATCTGGGACTTTCTTTACACACACTGCCAAAGACATTAACCCTGCTCAAAAGTAATGTTGCAGCCTTCCAGGGACAAAACAAAAGTCTGACTGTTCAGATGGGGGTCGAAAGGGAATTTTTTCCTTCCAATAAGGGTTGGGGGGGGTTTATTTTGCTCTTTTCTGGACAAAAGGCTTTAAGAAGTTTGCTATATTATCTTATAAATTCAAGAGGTGGTATGAGTTGCTATGGCAATTTCTATAGTGACTGTGTTGTAATAATATAGAGTTAGGTAGTAACAGTATATGTGTACAGATCCCCTTCCCTCCACCTCCATTGATACTGGACGTTTTTTGCAGGAAACGGGAAATGGGTGGGAGGGGCTTTGAAATGGTTTTGAACAACAGATGGTGTTTTGGGAGGACAAAGAGAGACATGGATGTGAGAAGCTGGAGAGCTTTGGAGAACTTTTTGAGTTGGACTGAGCAAGGAACTATGGACATTACATCTTGACCCCTAAGTTGAGTACATGTTACGTTACTTAATGTGTACATATTGTACATGCATATATGTGTAGGCATATATTTTGTAAGCTATGAATTGTGTTGTGTTGTGCATCCTACAGTTGTATGTGCAGATTTTTCCCTGTTTAGTAAAGCATTGATACTAGTGATGAGCCGAACACCCCCGGGTTCGGTTCGCACCAGAACCCGCGAACGGACCGAAAGTTCGTACGAACATTAGAACCCTATTAAATACAATGGATGCGAACGTTCGAATTCTAAAGTGCTAATTATAACAACTATTATGCATGTTATTGTCCTAAAAAGGGTTTGGGAACCCGGGTTCTGCACCAGGGGACATGTATCAATGCAAAAAGAAGTTTTAAAAACGGTCGTTTTTCGGGAGCAGTCATTTTAATGATGCATAAAGTGAAAAAAAAAAAGTCAAATATTCCTTTAAATATCGTACCTGGGGGGTGTCTAAAGTATGCCTGTGAAGTGCCACGTGTTTCCCGTGTTTAGAACTGTCCCTGCACAAAATGACACTTCTAAAGGAAAAAAAAGCCATTTAAAACTGCTTGCGGCTTTAATGTAATGTCTGGTCCCGGTAATATGGATGAAAATCTTTAAGAAAAATGGCATAGCTACCCCATGACCCCCCCCCTACCCCAGCCCATTACCAGCCCCTTTGGGTCTTGTATGGATATTAAGGGGAACCCCGCACATAAAATAAAAAAGGCCCTATATACTCTGAACAGCCGTATACAGGCGGTGCATACAAGACAGGGACTGTAGGTTTGTTCTTATGTAGAATGTGTTTGTAATTTTGAACAGGTACATTGTTGAAGTGTAGCTCCAGCCCAAAAATCTATTTTTAAACTTTTTGGAAAACATAGGTAAGGGTTATCACCCCTGTAACATTTGTTTTGCTGTCTGTGCCCCTGTTCAGAACATTTCACCTCACTTTCCGTCCCAATGACAACTGTTTTTGAAATGTGGTGTTTTTCTTGAAACAAGGATTGCTGATAAAGCATCAGTACAGAGGAGACACCTTTCTCCCATATTTATTCTTACAGGAGAGAATTTTCCTTCCTAGGGGTAGATTTCCTCTCACTTCCTGTTGTCTTCTTGCGTTTGCAAGTAGGAGTCGTTTGTAAGTTGGATGTTTGAAAGTAGGGACCTGCCGTATATACTCTGCAGAAATAGGCCCCTTAGTTGTTGGTGTTGGCACAACACTGTAAGCACTCACAGTTACTCTTGATTGGTGCTGGAACGCCCTGCTGTCAACTATTATATCAGGAATTTTAATTACATATAATTGTTGAACAGTGGTAGTAAAAATTGGGGCTTTGATGGTGGTGCTGGTGCCACAACACTGTAAGCCCTGACAGTTACTCTTGGTGGGTGCAGCAATGGGCCCTGCTGTGAATTATTAGATCAAGAATTGTAATTACATGCCCCTTTTGAACAGGGGCTGAAAAATTGGGCCTTTCGTGGTGGTGGTGGTGGTGGCGTTGCCACAACACTGTAAGCCCTCAGACTTACTCTTGGTGGGTGCAGGAATGGGCCCTGCTGTGAATTATTAGATCAAGAATTGTAATTACATGCCCCTTTTGAACAGGGGCTGAAAAATTGGGCCTTTCGTGGTGGTGGTGGTGGTGGCGTTGCCACAACACTGTAAGCCCTCAGACTTACTCTTGGTGGGTGCAGGAATGGGCCCTGCTGTGAATTATTAGATCAAGAATTGTAATTACATGCCCCTTTTGAACAGGGGCTGAAAAATTGGGCCTTTCGTGGTGGTGGTGGTGGTGGCGTTGCCACAACACTGTAAGCCCTCAGACTTACTCTTGGTGGGTGCAGGAATGGGCCCTGCTGTGAATTATTACATCAAGAATTGTAATTGCATGCCCCTGTTGAACAGGGGCTGAAAAATTGGGCCTTAGGCACTGGTGGCACAACACTACAACCCCTCACAGATACTGTACTTGAAGCACAGCAATGAGCCCTGTTGCAAAGTATTGCTTCAAAAATTGTAATGACACGCCCCTGTTAAACAGGGGCTGAAAAATTGGGCCTTAGGCACTGGTGGCACAACACTACAACCCCTCACAGATACTGTACTTGGAGCACAGCAATGAGCCCTGTTGCAAAGTATTGCTTCAAAAATTGTAATGACACGCCCCTGTTAAACAGGGGCTGAAAAATTGGGCCTTAGGCACTGGTGCCACAACACTCCAACCCCTCACAGATACTGTACTTGGAGCACAGCAATGAGCCCTATGGCAAATTATTGCTAAAAAAATTGTAAGTACACGCCCCTGTAAAACAGGGGCTGAAAAATTGGGCCTTAGCCACTGGTGGCGGCACCCATAAACAAAAATGATCTTCCAAGCTATCATCATCAATCGTATCATTGAGGACTCGGAGGAGGAGGATAGCCAGTCAACATAACAGCACAGGCACTCAGCATCAGCATCAGTCTTGAAGGGATGTGACATGTTAAAATCAATTAGCCTGTTATATCAGCATCAGGTGTGTGGTAGCTGGTGGTGATCCAAGACTGGTTCATCTTGATGAAAGTCAGTCGATCAACCGAGTCGGTGGACAGGCGCACCCTGTGATCCGTGACAAATCCTCCAGCAGCACTGAATGTGCGTTCCGAAAGAACGCTGGATGCAGGACAGGCCAGTAGCTCAATTGCATACTGTGCAAGCTCTGGCCAGTGATCCATCCTCAAGACCCAGTAAGCCAGAGGATTTTCGGTGGGGAAGGTGTCCAAGTCTGACCTTGCCCCTAGATATTCCTGCACCATGTTTATCAGACGCTGGCGATGGTTGCTGGAACCGATCATACTTTGGGGCTGCGGACTAAAGAATTGTCTGAACGCATCGGTCAGACGGCCACCTTCCCCACCGCTCCTTCTTTGACTGGCCGAAGCCTCAGCAACTCGTTGTCCAGGACCAGGAGTTTGTAACCTCCCAGTCTCTGGGAACGTGTTGCACAGACCTTTCTGCAAGGCCTCCCGGAGTTGTCTCATCCTCTGCTCCCTCTGCGACGGTAACATAAGGTCCGCAACCTTACCCTTGTACCGTGGATCAAGGAGAGTGGCCAGCCAGTAATGGTCCCTGTCCTTGATCCGAAGAATACGAGGATCCTTCCGCAGACTTTGCAGGATCAGGGAGGCCATGCAGCGTAGGTTTGCTGAGGCATTCGCTCCGGAGTCCTCTGGGTCACTAAGGACGACATGATCCGCAGTCACCTCCTCCCAGCCACGTACAAGTCCACTGGTTTCTTGGGACTGTAAATCATCCCTAAAAGACTGCTGCTGATGATGCTGAGTGCCAGCCTCCACCTCCATGCTGACACAATCCTCCTCCTCCTCCTCCTCCTCTTCCTCTTCCTGTGCGATGGGTGGGACAGAAGGAACACTGTCTGGGTAAAGGGGGCCTTGAGAGGCAAGGAAGTCCTCCTCTTCCTGCCTCTGTTCTGCCTCAAGTGCCCTGTCCATTATTCCACGCAGCGTGTGCTCCAACAGGTGGACAAGAGGTACAGTGTCACTGATGCATGCACTGTCACTGCTCACCATCCTCGTGGCCTCCTCAAATGGTGCCAGGACAGTGCATGCATCCCTGATCATGCCCCACTGGTGTGGAGAAAAAAAACCAAGCTCCCCTGACCCTGTCCTGGTGCCGTAGTCGCACAGGTACTCATTGATGGCCCTCTGCTGCGTGTGCAGCCGCTGCAGCATGGCCAACGTTGAGTTCCACCTGGTGGGCATGTCACATATAAGGCGGTTCTTGGGCAGGTTCAACTCCTTTTGCAGCTCAGCCAGGCGAGCACTGGCATTATAAGATCTGCGGAAATGCACACAGACTTTCCTGGCCTGCCTCAGGACATCCTGTAAGCCCGGGTACCTGCCCAAGAACCGCTGCACCACCAGGTTAAGGACGTGAGCCACACATGGCACATGGGTCAGTTGTCCCTGTTGAAGGGCGGAGAGGAGGTTGGTGCCATTGTCGCAAACCACCATTCCTGGCTTAAGCTGGGGTGGCGTCAACCACCTCTCGGCCTGGCCCTGCAGAGCAGACAGGACCTCTGCCCCAGTGTGGCTTCTGTCCCCCAAACACACCAGCGCAAGCACGGCATGGCATCTTTTTGCCTGCGTACTTGCGTAGCCCCGTGAACGGCTACGGAGCACCGCTGGTTCATAGGACAAACCACAGGAAGAGGCCATGGAGGAAGAAGAAGAGGAGGGGGTGGAGGAGAGAGGTGTGTCACAACCAGTAGTAGCATTTTGGAGGCGTGGCGGTGGGACAACCTCCAACACTACTGCACCTTGTCCTGCATCCTTCCCAGCTGCCAAAAGAGTGACCCAATGGGCCGTGAAAGAAAGGTAACGTCCCTGTCCATGCCTGCTGGACCATGAGTCAGCGGTAATATGCACCTTACCGCTGACCGCCCTGTCCAGCGAGGCCAAGACATTGCCTTCCACATGCCGGTAGAGAGCCGGAATAGCCTTCCGTGAGAAAAAGTGGCGTTTGGGAACCTGCCACTGAGGAACCGCACATTGCACAAACTCACGGAAGGGGGCCGAGTCTACCAACTGAAAAGGCAGCAGTTGAAGCGCTAGCAATTTAGCCAAGCTAGCATTCAACCGCTGGGCATGTGGATGGCTGGGAGTGAACTTCTTTCGACGGTCCAGCAGCTGGGGCAGGGAAATTTGCCTGCTAGAATCGGACGTCGGTGTACTGCTAGCAGAGTGGCCGCAAGTACTTGGCTGTGACACACCTAATTCTACACCTTCATTCCTCTCAGTGCATGTTTCAGAGAGGACTGAAGTTATAGTGGGGTTGGAGATCCCAGCTGATGCGGTGCAAGGAGAGGTCCGCTTTGTTCTTTGGTGTGGGTCTTTGAGGTAGGCTTGCCAACGAGCTGCATGGCAGGTCAACATATGTCTGGTCAGGCATGTGGTACCCAAGCGGCTGATGTTTTGGCCACGCGATATACGCTTGAGACATATGTTGCAAACAGCAGCTGTGCGATCTGATGCACTAGCCTCAAAAAAGGCCCACACCAAGGAACTTTTTGAATGACGGGCAGAGGCAGCCCCCTGCACAGGCGGAGCTCTGCGGTGTGATTCCGTCGGTGTACTGCCCTTACGCTGGCCACCAAAGGGCATCCTGCCTCGTTGGAGATGTGCCTCCTCCTCATCCTCCTCCTCCTCTCTCCTATTAGGCACCCACGTGGAGTCAGTGACCTCATCATCCCCTCCCTCCTCATCACTGGAGCCAATCTGGCAGTATGCTGCAGCTGCTGGAACATGACTGCCAGATTGGTGTCCTTCTTGAGCATCCCCTCTGTCTGCTCTCACCCTACTGCCTTCCTGTAGCTGGGTTTCATCATCAGACCCTTCGAAACGCTGGGCATCCTCCTGGAGCATGTACCCAACACTGTGCTCAAACAGTTCGGGGGACTCCTCAGGAGGAGGACATGGTGGGTCTAGGGAAGGAGTGACTGATGATGAGTCTGACATTGATAACAGGGAAGAGGACGCTTTGGCAGCTGCTTTGCCAGTACCCTGAGCCTGGGTGAGAGAGGATGAGGAGGAGGAGGAGGGCTTGGTCATCCACTCTACCAAGTCTTCGGCATGATGTGGCTCAACATGTCCAGCTGCCGAAAAGAAGGACAAGCGTGTCCCATGGCCATGTGCTGATGACAATGCACCGCGTCCACGACCAGCACTGTTGCCCCCAGACACAGAGCCTGCTTGCCCTCTTTTATTGCCTCCTGACTGTCTGCCTCTCCTTGTTTGCCTTCCAGACATTCTAATAGATGGCCTGCAGGGAGATGGGAAAAAAGCAATAAGGGCTACCTTCAGGTGTCCTTCTCTGTCCCTTTACTTAAGGATTTCTAAATATGGTTGAGGATGATTGCTTTTGCACAGAATAGCACAACGACAATTTCCCTGACTGTCCAAAAATCAAGGATTTCAAAGATGGTTGATGAGGAATGCTTTAGCACACTATAGCACAAGGAGAATTCCCCTCACTTTCCTTCTTTGTCCCTGGAAACAAGGACTTGCACAGTGAAAGAAACTGACACTCTCCCTACCTAGAGTTTTCTGTCCCTAGAAAAAATGTTTTTTTTAAGCACACTATAGCACAAGGAGAATTCACTCACTGTCCTTCCCTGTCCCTGGAAACAAGGACTTGCACAGTGAAAGAAACTGACACTCTCCCTACCTAGAGGTTTCTGTCCCTAGAAAAAATGTTTTTTTTAAGCACACTATAGCACAAGGAGAATTCACTCACTGTCCTTCCCTGTCCCTGGAAACAAGGACTTGCACAGTGAAAGAAACTGACACTCTCCCTACCTAGAGTTTTCTGTCCCTAGAAAAAATGTTTTTTTAAGCACACTATAGCACAAGGAGAATTCACTCACTGTCCTTCCCTGTCCCTGGAAACAAGGACTTGCACAGTGAAAGAAACTGACACTCTCCCTACCTAGAGTTTTCTGTCCCTAGAAAAAATGTTTTTTTTAAGCACACTATAGCACAAGGAGAATTCACTCACTGTCCTTCCCTGTCCCTGGAAACAAGGACTTGCACAGTGAAAGAAACTGACACTCTCCCTACCTAGAGTTTTCTGTCCCTAGAAAAAATGTTTTTTTTAAGCACACTATAGCACAAGGAGAATTCACTCACTGTCCTTCCCTGTCCCTGGAAACAAGGACTTGCACAGTGAAAGAAACTGACACTCTCCCTACCTAGAGTTTTCTGTCCCTAGAAAAAATGTTTTTTTTAAGCACACTATAGCACAAGGAGAATTCACTCACTGTCCTTCCCTGTCCCTGGAAACAAGGACTTGCACAGTGAAAGAAACTGACACTCTCCCTACCTAGAGTTTTCTGTCCCTAGAAAAAATGTTTTTTTTAAGCACACTATAGCACAAGGAGAATTCACTCACTGTCCTTCCCTGTCCCTGGAAACAAGGACTTGCACAGTGAAAGAAACTGACACTCTCCCTACCTAGAGTTTTCTGTCCCTAGAAAAAATGTTTTTTTTAAGCACACTATAGCACAAGGAGAATTCACTCACTGTCCTTCCCTGTCCCTGGAAACAAGGACTTGCACAGTGAAAGAAACTGACACTCTCCCTACCTAGAGTTTTCTGTCCCTAGAAAAAATGTTTTTTTTAAGCACACTATAGCACAAGCACAAAACACACTGACACTCTCCCTACCTATCCTTCTCTTTCCCTAAACTAAAGGAATCCAGGTTAAGCAAGAAAGAAATAAAAGTCACTGTCCCTGCCTATGCTGCTCTTTCCCTGCTCCGGAACACACTACACTAGGCCGCTGTGCTGGCGGCCTTTTATAGTGTGGGGCGTGTACTAAACACCCTCAGCAATAATTGGCCACAGGCATCCTGCCTGTGGCCAATCATTGCTCTCCTCGCTGCCGGCGCTGTGATTGGCCAAGCATGCGGGGTCACAGTGCATGCTTGGCCAATCACAGCGCCTGGATGACACTGCGATGGCGTAGTGCATTGTGGGCCGTTCGCGTCACTCGAATTTGGCGCGAACGGCCCAAATCGTTCGATCTTCGTCGAAGGATCGAACAGCCGATGTTCGAGTCGAACGTATGTTCGACTCGAACACGAAGCTCATCCCTAATTGATACACTACAGATGTCTAAGCTTCCTTGGTTTTACCACAAGAACTTAATAGATAGACGTAAAGCTTTACAATAAGACAGCGTGTCTGTCCACAGACTATGTGGACCGGCTGACATACAGTATCTTGCAAAAGTGAGTACACCCCTCACATTTTTGTAAATATGTTATTATATCTTTTCATGTGACAACACTGAAATTACACTTTGCTACAATGTAAAGTAGTGAGTGTACACATTGTATAACAGTGTAAATTTTCTGGCCCTTCAATATAATTCAACTCAATGCCGTTAATGTCTAAACGGTTGGCAACAAAAGTGAGTACACCCTTAAGTGAAAATGTCCAAATTGTACCCAAAGTGTCAATATTTTGTGTGGCCACCATTATTTTCCAGCACTGCCTTAAACCCTATTTGGCATGGAGTTCAACAGAGCTTCACAGGTTGCCACTGGAATCCTCTTCCACTCCTCCATGATCACATCACAGAGCTGATGGATGTTAGAGACCTTGCGCTCCTCCACCTTCGGTTTGAGGATGCCCCACGGATGCTCAATAGGGTTAAGGTCTGGAGACATGCTTGGCCAGTCCATCACCTTTACCCTCAGCTTCTTTAGCAAGGCAGTGGTCCTCTTGGAGGTGTGTTTGGGGTCGTTATCATGATGGAATACTGCCCTGCGGCCCAGTCTCCGAAGGGAGAGGATCATGTTCTGCTTCAGTATGTCACAGTACATGTTGGCATTCATGGTTCCCCCAATGAACTGTAGTTCCCCAGTGCCAGCAGCACTCATGCAGCCCCAGACCATGACACTTCCACCACCATGCTTGACTGTAGGCAAGACACACTTGCCTTTGTTCTCCTCACCTGGTTGCAGCCACACATGCTTGACACTAGGCTTGTGCAATTCGTTTCGTAACGAATCAAAATTCGTCCGAATTTAGCAACTTTCGGACATTCGGAAGCATTCGAATTTCCGAACAGAGCAATTACGAATAAAACCGAATCCGAAATAAATTATACCGCAAAATAGCGAATGCCCGAAGGTCTTCGGCATAATTCGTTATGAAAAAAGTTACGAATGTACGAATCCATTCGAAGCACAATAACACTCTCTCTGCTTCTCCCTCACCATGCTGAACTCCCTCTCAAAATGGTGTACAGGGGGCGGAGGCTATAGCCGCATGAAAAAACGAAAGTAAAATACGAGATTTCGAATCCATTCGAAGCACAATAACACTCACTCTGCTCTGCTCTCTGCTTCTCCCTCACCGTGCTGAACCCTCTCAAAATGGTGTACAGGGGCGGAGCCTATAGCCGCATGTAAAAAACGAAAGTAAAATATGAGATTTCGAATCGTTACAAATAACCGCTATGTATTTAGAAAAGTACAAATCCATTCGAAGCACATTAGGCATAATAGGCAGCGTCGTTGTGAGAGAGACACGGAAAATTACGAATCAACGAACCCAAAAAAAGTTACGAAAGTAGGAGTTGTGTCCAGAATCAACGAAAAACAACGTACTCTACCGAAAGTACGAATTATAAAGCAACAAAAAATTCAACGAAAAATGTCGCTTGCAAAAATACGAATGAGTCCGAACACGAAAAATCCCGTCTAGCAAAATTACGAATGATTACGAATCAACAGGACCGGAAAGAAACGAACCGAAACGGAACAAATTTTTCCGTTGTGCACAAGTCTACTTGACACCCTCCGAACCAAATAAGTTTATCTTGGTCTCATAAGACCACAGGACATGGTTCCAGTAATCCATGTACTTAGTTTGCTTGTCTTCAGCAAACAGTTTTCAGGCTTTCTTGTGCATTATCTTTAGAAGAAGCTTACTTCTGGGATGACAGCCATGCTGACCAATATTGATGCAGTGTGCAACGTATGGTATGAGCACTGACAGGTTCACCCCTTCAACCTCTGCAGCAATGCTGGCAGCACTCATACGTCTATTTCCCAAAGACAACCTAAATGGAACTTGTCCTGTTAAACCGCTGTATGGTGTTGGCCACTGAGCTGCAGCTCAGTTTCAGGGTCTTGGCCAGGGATGAGCCGAACACCCCCCTGTTCGGTTCACACCAGAACCTGCGAACAGACAAAATGTTCGTGTGAAATTTAGAACCCTATTAAATACAATGGACTCGAACGTTCGAAATCTAAAGTGTTAATTATAAAGGCTAATATGCAAGTTATTGTCCTAAAAAGTGTTTGGGGACCTGGGTCCTGCCCCAGGGGACATGTATCAATGCAAAAAGAAGTTTTAAAAACGGCCGTTTTTTTCGGGAGCAGTGATTTTAATAATGCTTAAAATGAAAAAATAAAAGTGAAATATTCCTTTAAATTTCGTACCCGGGGGGTGTGTATGATATGCATGTAAAGTGGCGCATGTTTCCCGTGCTTAGAACTGTCCCTGCAAAAAATGTCATTTTTGAAAGAAAAAAAGTAATTTAAAACTGACTCGCGGCTATTAATGAATTGTCGGCTCCCGGCAATACATTCAAAAGTCATTGATTAAAAAAAAAAAAAAAGCGTGGGGGTTCCCCAGAATTCAATTACCAGGCCCTTCAGGTCTGGAATGGATATTAAGGGGAACTCCACCCCAAATTTTTAAAAAAATGGTGTGGAGTCCCCCTAAAAATCCATACCAGACCCCTTATCCGAGCACGCAACCTGGCCGGCCGCAGGGGAAAAGGGGGGGATGAGAGAGCGGCCCCCCCTCCCTCCTGAACCATACCAGGCCACATGCCCTCAACATGGGGAGGATGTCCCCATGTTGATGGGGACAAGGGCCTCATCCCCACAACCCTTGCCCGGTGGTTGTGGGGGTCTGCGTGCAGGGGGCTTATCGGAATCTGGAAGACCCCTTTAACAAAGGGGACCACCAGATCCCGGCCCCCCCTATGTGAATTGGTAAGGGGTACATTGTACCCCTACCATTTCACGAAGAAAGCGTAATTTTTTTTTAAAAAAAACACACAAACACCTTGAAAAAGTCCTTTATTTTTTAAAAAAAACAAAACATTCCAGCGCTGAAATCCAGTGTCCCGCGGCGATCCCGATGTCCAGCGCTGTCCTTCATTGGTTGTGCCTGAGCGGACCTGATGGGGAACTCCCTCTCAGTGTTTTAAATGTATAGACCCGCCCCTTCTAAAGTTCCCCATCAGGTCCGCTCAGCGGACCAGATGCGGAACATGAGAAGGGGCGGGTCTATACATGTATTACCAAAGTGAGAGCAGTTCCCCATCAGGTCCGCCCCCTCGGTATGTCGGTCCCGCCTACGTCATTGGCTTGAGCGGGGAACTTCCTTCACTATGTAAATTTAAATTACACAGTGAAGGAAGTTCCCCGCTCAAGCCAATGATGTAGGCGGGTCCGACATACCGAGGGGGCGGACCTGATGGGGAACTGCTCTCACTTTGGTAATACATGTATAGACCCGCCCCTTATGTTCCGCATCTGGTCCGCTGGGCGGACCTGATGGGGAACTTTAGATGGGGCGGGTCTATACATTTAAAATACTGAGAGGGAGTTCCCCATCAGGTCCGCTCAGGCACAACCAATGAAGGACAGCGCTGGACATCGGGATCGCCGCGGGACACTGGATTTCACCGCTGGAATGTTTTTTTTTTTTTAAATAAAGGACTTTTTCAAGGTGTTTGTTTTTTTAAACATTTTTTTACGCTTTCTTCGTGAAATGGTAGGGGTACAATGTACCCCTTACCAATTCACATAGGGGGGGCTGGGATCTGGGGGTCCCCTTTGTTAAAGGGGTCTTCCAGATTCCGATAAGCCCGCAGACTTCCACAACCACCGGGCAAGGGTTGTGGGGATGAGGCCCTTGTCCCCATCAACATGGGGACATCCTCCCCATGTTGAGGGCATGTGGCCTGGTACGGTTCAGGAGGGAGGGGGAGCCGCTCTCTCGTCCCCCCCTTTTCCCCTGCGGCCGGCCAGGTTGCGTGCTCGGATAAGGGGTCTGGTATGGATTTTTAGGGGGACTCCACGCCATTTTTTTTTAAATTTGGGGTGGAGTTCCCCTTAAAATCCATGCCAGATCTGAAGGGCCTGGAATGGATATTTGGGGGAACCCCACGTCAATTTTTTTTTAAATTTGCGGCGGGGTTCCCCTTAATATCCATTCCAGACCTGAAGGGCCTGGTAATTGAATTCTGGGTAACCCCCACGTTTTTTTTCTTTTTTTATCAATGACTTTTGTATGTATTGCCGGGAGCCGACAATTCATTAATAGCCGCGAGTCAGTTTTAAATGACTTTTTTTCTTTCAAAAATGAAATTTTTTGCAGGGACAGTTCTAAGCACGGGAAACATGCGCCACTTTACATGCATATCATACACACCCCCCAGGTACGAAATTTAAAGGAATATTTCACTTTTATTTTTTCATTTTAAGCATTATTAAAATCACTGCTCCCGAAAAAACGGCCGTTTTTAAAACTTCTTTTTGCATTGATACATGTCCCCTGGGGCAGGACCCGGGTCCCCAAACACTTTTTAGGACAATAACTTGCATATAAGCCTTTATAATTAGCACTTTAGATTTCTCCCATAGATTTTTTGAATTTGCCGCGAACACCCCAATTTGTTCGCTGTTCGGCGAACAGGCGAACAGGCAATGTTCGAGTCGAACATGAGTTCGACTCGAACTCGAAGCTCATCCCTAGTCTTGGCAATCTTCTTATAGCCTAGGCCATCTTTATGTAGAGCAACAATTATTTTTTTCAGATCCCCAGAGAGTTGTTTGCCATGAGGTGCCATGTTGAACTTCCAGTGACCGGTATCAGAGAGAGAGTGATAACACCAAATTTAACACACCTGCTCCCCATTCACACCTGAGACCTTGTAACACTAACGAGTCACATGACATTGGGGAGGGAAAATGGATAATTGGGCCCAATTTGGACATTGTCACTTAAGGGTGTACTCACTTTTGTTGCCAGCGGTTTAGACGTTAATGGCTGTGTGTTGAGTTATTTTGAGGGGACAGCAAATCGACACTGTTATACAAGCTGTACACTCACTACTTTACATTGTAGAAAAGTGTCATTTCTTCAGTGTTGTCACATGAAAAGATATAATAAAATATTTACAAAAATGTGAGGGGTGTACTTACTTTTGTGAGATACTGTATATCAAAATGAATCAGTCCTGGATTAGCAGCAGCTATCAAGCCCCTGATGCAGATGTTGCTGATTAAGTGCTTTCTGGATCTGGAATCTCTGAAAGACTGTCTAGACTGCCTAGCTTTGTGGTTGTTGATTTCATCTGGAAGAAATCTTTTAGTTTTCATGAGCACAATCACAACACCCAAGGACCAATTTTCATGCACCTGTTTGACAGCTGGATATCAGACTGGCTCCCCAAGCCATTGTTTATAAAAATAAAGAAAGCTTGAACGGAAAATATAATTTTTTGGGCTTTATAAATG
Organism: Rana muscosa; assembly: GCA_029206835.1. Classification (NCBI taxonomy): domain Eukaryota; kingdom Metazoa; phylum Chordata; class Amphibia; order Anura; family Ranidae; genus Rana; species Rana muscosa. Next base: position 419,508,739 of record CM055122.1, read on the forward strand.
TCATTATTGATGAAGCAGGCTCTATACACGGTACAGATGTGCCACTTTACAGGCAGACTAAGGGGACCCCCCAGGCACTATATTTAAAGATGTTTGTGATTTTTATTGTAATTTATCATTTTGATGGTTTCACTTTAAGCATCAGTAAATCACTGCTCATTTAAAAATGTTGTATTTTACAAACTTTATTTTCATTATTGATATATATCCCTCAGGGCAGTACCCAGACCCCCATGACCGTTTGTATGCCCTATTACTTGCATATAAGCCTTCAAAATAGTCACTTTTGATTTTTCCAGTTCGGGTTCCAAAGACTTCTTGTCTGGTCATTAGCCTAGGCTTACGACATCATGCACAGCTCTCTCTCTAACTCTTGTGAGAGTTTGCCAGAAAGGGAGGGAGGATGAGTCATAAGAGGGCCAATGAAAGCTGCAGGGCTGCAGAGCTGGAGGTTTGCCTCTGTGTGTCTGTGTGAATCTAGAAAGTGAACAGGCAGCAGCTTCAGTGGCCCACAGTTAACATGGATGCAGCCAGACTCAGTGGAGGAAGATTTCTGCAGCATATTTGGCAAGTACAGAATCACAGTACATATAAAATAATATGCAAAGTGGTTAGAGTTTCACAAGGGCAAAGAAGTTTTATTACAAATTATGTGAGTAGGCTGCAGTTCCTCTTTAAAATAAATAAATTAATATCCCCCCCCCCCCCAAAAGGAAAATCTATACCAAATCACCACATGCTCTCAACATGGGGAGAATGCCTTTTCAGGTAGTATTCTATTCAAGACAAACACAGATAAACAGCTCAGAATAAAAGGCCAGGTTTTGTACAATATAAATAAACCATCCTTTGAATTATATAAGATCTTCGTTATGTTATAGTCCACATTGTCCATGGATCTAACCAGTACAAATATGGGCATTCATAACAAACATTTTAGGACCTGTACTGAAAGGCTTTTGTTAATTTTGGATGGGTTTTGCACTCCTATGCAAGTTAATGTGTACAGATCAGCAGAAAGTCAACTGCAGGTTAAATGCACATTTCAGTGAATTCTAAACAATCCCAGGAGCATCTCAAGCTCATGTCAAACTGATGCCATTGACACAAACCCAAAGCCCATCGACACAAAGCTTTTACTGTCAGCAAATTTCAAAAAACAGTATAGCTTAACAGAAAACATTACTAACACTTTGAAAATTCCATTAAATAAATAAATAATTCCTAATTCATTTATAGTTAATATAATAGGAACAGTAAATAAAGAAAGAACAATAATTTATAGTACTGTTAGTACTTGACGTAATTGTAGCCGTATTAGTGCAATTGTGACAGAGAAAATTAAGTACTGTCCGTGATACTTTTTTTATTTGCACTAACATAGAATTTTTCAGGACAAGCTTTCGGGGTATGTCCCCTTCTTCAAGGTCCAAGCAGTACTGATTCACAATTTTTTTAGCAGAATGTTAAAACAAAGCAAGAAAAAAATCTCAGAGGGAAAGGAAAAAAAAACACATACAAATCAATGGTAATAAAGATAGCAGCAGAGTTAGTGAGATAAGACAGAGTTAGTGAGATAAGACAGAGGGAGAGCTATAGACCTGAGGGGGGAGATGCTAGTCACAGAGGGGGTAATAACCCATTATACTAAGGTTTTATGACCCCCTCTGTGACTAGCATCTCCCCCCTCAGGTCTATAGCTCTCCCTCTGTCTTATCTCACTAACTCTGTCTTATCTCACTAACTCTGCTGCTATCTTTATTACCATTGATTTGTATGTGTTTTTTTTTTCCTTTCCCTCTGAGATTTTTTTCTTGCTTTGTTTTAACATTCTGCTAAAAAAATTGTGAATCAGTACTGCTTGGACCTTGAAGAAGGGGACATACCCCGAAAGCTTGTCCTGAAAAATTCTATGTTAGTGCAAATAAAAAAAGTATCACGGACAGTACTTAATTTTCTCTAGTACTGTTAGTAAAATACACTACGGGGAATTTACTAAGATTGAAGAAACCAGAATTTGGAGCAAGAGTGCATGTAAACCAAATAGTTTTTAGCTTTTATTTTCAAAACTTAACTTAATGCTGATTTGTCACTCTACATAGCTAGTTTGGATTCTGCTTCTGATTTTTTCTGTTTCAGTTTTAGTAAATTGAATGTATTTAAGTTACCACAAAGGTAGTGGAATATGATGTCAGTGGATTAGAAAGATTTTGGTATGTTTTTGCTAGCTTGTTACAATATATATTGCTATATATGATTAGTCCTGTGAAAAATCAGGATATGCGAAGAGTAATGTGTGCAACAAGTGTCATAACCTCTGATTTTATATTTTAGGTGATGTGTTTAAGGCTGTTTCAAACCAGAAGACAATGTTTACAAAGAATGAAAAGTATAACTATGACCTTTTTATAATGCTAAAAGGATATTCCAAAAAAGAAAAACACAAATTCCACAATGATTGAAATGTATCTTAACTGAAAATAAAAAAAAATAAAATTTTTTCCTTAAGTCTACATTTCACGTTCAAAGCAGCTGAATTATATTACCTGTGTTTTTATTTTATTTTTTATCCTTACTAACTATATATAATCTTGGTATACTGGAAAATTTAACAAAGCAGTGTGCAGGTTTTGTGCAGATGTTGATATATCCTGAAATAATCCCTAACAAACACTCTTTCTTAGAAACATGACATATTCTAAGATAAGAATGATATTATTTTCATTTACCAGGAAATTGAATTCTCCTTTCTTTATGTGCATAGATTTGCACTATGATTAAACAGTATTTTATCACTCCATTATTAAAATGTGTCCGGAGTTCCTTACTGTTTCAGAATAAAGTTAGTGAAATGTAAGATTGATCAAAAATGGGTAACTCAGAAACTGTGCCAAGATACTGTAAATGAAAGATAGGAAACAGAAAAATATTTTTAAGTCTACACATTTTATGTAAAGAGTATCTAATATTTTAATTATTAAATTGTCACTATCTTATCAACATACTGTACAAGTAAATGTATTTGCTCTGTGATTGAAAATGTGATTTTCAGTTTGTGGAATGGATCATACTGGATCTCCAAATTTATATTAAAAGTGCAGAAATTTTTAAAAACAGAATTAAGTAATTCTCAAAGTGACTCTTTTATAATAACGAGCATAGTCGTCTGCCAGATTGCCGTACTCCAGTTCTCACACCGTCATTGTTTATTCCAAGTATTGCACTTTACAGTTGGTATAATTATTTATTTTTGTTGTAGGGATATAAGACACAGAATAAAAATGTTGAATGTATTTTTATAAAGAATTTTGTGAGCAAGAGGGACAGAGGAGTGGATGTAGTATTGGGGTAGGAGCTAGTATCTTACATGCTATAGAAAGGCAAGTTGGAAATAGTATTTTCACATTGATCTAGGTTCTCACATTAATCTGATTGTCTGTGGTACTGTGCTGTTATTTTTGAGCATCACAGGCAAGCCACTAGTTTTTGTAACCAGCCTATGACTAGGGATGAGCCGAACACCCCCCGGTTCGGTTCGCACCAGAACCTGCGAACGGACCGAAAGTTTGCGCGAACGTTAGAACCCTATTAAATACAATGGACGCGAACGTTCGAAATCTAAAGTGCTATTTATAACGGCTAATATGCATGTTATTGTCCTAAAAAGGGTTTGGGGACCCGGGTTCTGCCCCATGGGACATGTATCAATGCAAAAAGAAGTTTTAAAAACGACCGTTTTTTCGGGAGCAGTCATTTTAATGATGCATAAAGTGAAAATAAAAAAGGGAAATATTTATTTAAATATCATACCTGGGGGGTGTCTAAAGTATGCCTGTGAAGTGGCATGTGTTTCCCGTGTTTAGAACTGTCCCTGCACAAAATGACATTTCTAAAGGAAAAAAAGCCATTTAAAACTACTTGCGACTTTAATGTCATGTCTTGTCCTGACAATATGGATGAAAATCTTTGAGAAAAATGGCATGGCTACCCCATCACCCCCCCCCCTTACCCCAGCCCATTACCAGCTCCTTTGGGTCTTGTATGGATATTAAGGGGAACCCCGCACACAAAATAAAAAAAGGCCCTATATACTCTGAACAGCAGTATACAGGCGGTGCAAACAAGACAGGGACTGTAGGTTTGTTCTTAAGTAGAATCTGTTTGTAATTTTGAACAGGTACATTGTTTAAGTGTAGCTCCAGCCAAAAAATATATTTTTAAGCTTTTTGGAAAACATAGGGAAGGGTTATCACCCCTGTAACATTTGTTTTGCTGTCTGTGCACCTGTTCAGAAGATTTCACCTCACTTTCCGTCCCAATGACAAATGTTTTTGGAAAAGTGGGTTTTTTATTGAAACAAGGATTGGTGATAAAGCATCAGTAGAGAGGAGACACCTTTTTCCCATATTAACTCTTACAGGAGAGAATTTCCCTTCCTAGGGGTAGATTTCCTCTCACTTCCTTTTGTCTCCTTCCGTTTGCAAGTAGGAGTCGTTTGTAATTTTGATGTTTGAAAGTAGGGGCCTGCCGTATATACTCTGCTGAAATTTGTTTAGATGTTGGTGTTGCCACAACACTGTGAGCCCTCACAGTTACTCTTGGTGGGCGCTGGAACGCTGGAATGCCCTGCTGTGAACTATTATATCAGGAATTGTAATTGCATGCCATTGTTGAACAGTGGTAGGAAAAATTGGGCCTTTGGTGGGGGTGCTGGTGCTACAACACTGTCAGCCCTCACAGTTATTCTTGGTGGGCGCATGAATGGGCCCTACTGTTAATTATTAGATCAAGAATTGTAATTGCATGCCCCTGTTGAAGAGGGGCAGAAAAATTGGGCCTTTGGTGGTGGTGGTAGTGGTGGTGGTGTTGCCACAACACTGTAAGCCCTCACAGTTACTCTTGGTGGGCGCAGGAATGGGCCCTGCTGTGAATTATTAGATCAAGAATTGTAATTACATGCCCCTGTTGAACAGGGGCAGAAAAATTGGGCCTTAGGCCTTAGGCACTGGTGCCACAACACTGCAACCCCTCACAGATACTGTACTTGGAGCACAGAAATGAGCCCTGTTGCAAAGTATTGCATCAAATATTTTAATTACACGCCCCTGTTAAACAGGGGCAGAAAAATTGGGCCTTAGGCACTGGTGCTGGTGCCACGACACTGCAACCTCTCCCACATACTCTAGTTGGAGTGCAGGAATGAGCCCTGCTGCAAAGCATTGCATAAAAAATTGTAATTAAATGCCCCTGTTAAACAGGGGCTGAAAAATTGGGCCTTAGCCACTGGTGGCGGCAGCCAGAAACCAAAATGTTCTTCCAATCTATCATCAGGAATCGGATCATTGAGGAGGATAGTCAGTCAACATAACAAGACAGTCACTCAGCATCAGCATAGGCAGTCTTGAAGGGATGTAACATTTCAAAATAAATTATTCTGTTATATCAGCTTCAGGTGCTTGGTAGCTGGTGGTGATTCAAGATTGGTTCATCTTTATGAAGGTCAGTCGATCAACTGAGTCAGTGGACAGGCGCACCCTGTGATCCGTGACAAAGCCTCCAGCAGCACTGAATGTGCGTTCCGAAAGAACGCTGGATGCAGGACAGGCCAGTAGCTCAATTGCATACTGTGCAAGCTCTGGCCAGTGATCCATCCTCAAGACCCAGTAAGCCAGAGGATTTTCAGTGGGAAAGGTGTCCAAATCTGACCTTGCCCCTAGGTATTCCTGCACCATGTATATCAGACGCTGGCGATGGTTGCTGGAACCGATCATACCTTGGGGCTGTGGACTAAACAATTGTCTGAACGCATGGGTCAGATGGCCACCTTCCCCACCGCTCCTTCTTTGACTGACCGAAGCCTCAGCAACTCGTTGTCCTGGACCAGGAGTTTGTAACCTCCCAGTCTCTGGGAACGCGTTGCACAGACCTTTCTGCAAGACCTCCCGGAGATGTCTCATCCTCTGCTCTCTCTGCGACGGTAAGATAAGGTCCGCAACCTTACCCTTGTACCGTGGATCAAGGAGAGTGGCCAGCCAGTAATGGTCCCTCTCCTTGATCCGAAGAATACGAGGATCCTTCGGCAGACTTTGCAGGATCAGGGAGGCCATGCAGCGTAGGTTAGCTGAGGCATTCGGTCCGGAGTCCTCTGGGTCACTAAGGACGACATGATCCGCAGCCACCTGCTCCCAGCCACGTACAAGTCCACGGGTTTCTTGGGACTGTAAATCATCCCTAAAAGACTGCTGCTATTGATGCTGAGTGCCAGGCTCTACCTCCATGCTGACACAATCCTCCTCCCCCTCCTCTTCCTGTGTGATGGGTGGGACAGAAGAAACACTGTCTGGGTAAAGGGGGCCTTTGTCTTGGGACACAACACCCACTAACTCCTGCAGATGCCTTTATTAGAGAACACCAGCAAAAAAGGGTAGATACAGGTGTATACTGTGCTGGAGGGACACAACACCCACTAACTCCTGCAGCTGCCTTTATTAGAGAACACCAGCAATAAAGGGTAGATACAGGTGTATACTGTGCTGTGCTGGAGGGACACAACACCCACTAACTCCTGCAGATGCCTTTATTAGAGATCACCAGCAATAAAGGGTAGATACAGGTGTATACTGTGCTGGGGCACACAACACCCACTAACTCCTGCAGATGCCTGTATTATAGAACAGCAAAAAAATGTAGATACAGGTGTATACTGTGCTGGGGCACACAACACCCACTAACTCCTGCAGATGCCTGAGAAAAGAACACACTGTCCCTGCCTATCTAGCTTAGAGAACAGTAATAAAGGGTAGATACAGGTGTATACTGCGCTGGGGCACACAACACCCACTAACTCCTGCAGATGCTTGTATTATAGAACAGCAAAAAAGTGTAGATACAGGTGTATACTGTGCTGGGGCACACAACACCCACTAACTCCTGCAGATGCCTTTTATTAGAGAACAAGAGCAATAAAGGGTAGATACAGGTGCATACTGTGCTGGGGCACACAACACCCACAAACTCCTGCAGATGCCTGTAATATAGAACAGCAAAAAAATGTAGATACAGGTGTATACATTGCTGGGGCACACAACACCCACTAACTCCTGCAGATGCCTGAGAAAAGAACACACTATCCCTGCCTGCCTATCTAGCTTAGAGAACAGTAATAAAGGGTAGATATAGGTGTATACTGTGCTGGGGCACACGACTCTCTATGAAAGCTAAAGGGGAGCGTCCCAGTCCTGTGAATATAGCACAGTATTTGAAGTTATGGGTCTATCTAAGGGAAAGGCAGTGGCTATAGGCAAATCTTCACATTAGTCACACACTTTATCAGAAAATAATACATTTACATTTTAAACTTTAAAGGCACAAGCCCACTTTTTACAGGGTGGCAAGGTACTGTACCTTTTAACCTCTTCAATACTGGACACATTCACTGCCTGCCCAGGCCAATTTTCAGATTTTAGGGCTGCCTGTCACACAGTGAATGACAATTACTCGGTCATGCAACACTGTACCCAAATTAAATTGTTATAATTTTTTTTAAACAGATATAGATTTATTTTGGTGGTATCTAAACACCACTTGGTTTTAAATTTTTTGCTATATAAATGAAAAAATATCAAAACAATGTGTAAAAATACTTTTTTCTTAGTTTCTGTTATTTGAAAGGGGGAAGGAGATGAATCAAGGGTCACTCCAATAATAAAACCCTGATTGCCAGTAGTGGTTGGACTGTTGCGGCACCCAGACAAGAAACGTTTTGTAATAAATTGTTCATTTTTATAAACCAAAGTTTAATGAAGAATACATAAATACACAATTGACGGTCACAATATTGACTTGACACCAGAAATTAAAATCATTACAAGCTCCACAGGTATTTAGAGAACCAAATTGATGTGGCTAGTGACATATCCTCAATATGTTTCATGACCAAGTCACTTCCTCGGGAGGCGTCTAGCGCTGACATCTGGAACGATATGTAGTCTCATGATTATATAGTCAAGATATACTCCATTGTAGCTAAGCTACGAATAATAGTTATTTGAGGAGTGCGGTAGAAAAACGAGAAACATGACTCACCAAGGTTGGCCCAATGGGCAATATGCGGCTATTATAGGACACCCAAAAGGGTGTTCCCCTCGGGGGCGGACACGGGAGGGCATTGGACGGTACAAAAAAAAATATTATATAGTATAAGGTAAGCAGTAGTAATAGATATTGGTAGAAAAGAGATAAAGAAGGGGGGGAAAAGGAGATGAAGAAGGGGGGGGGGAGGGGAAAACAAACAAGGGAAAAAGAGGAAGAGAAGGGAAAGGGGGGGGGGGGGGTTGGGAAAGCCAAATAAAGGGAGAGAAAAGAAAAAAGGGGGAGGGGGAAGGAAATGAAGCCAGGGAAAGGAGAGGGTAGGGAAGGAAGAAGGGGAAACAGGAAAGGGGGAAAGAGAGAGAGGGGAGGAATAGAAAGGGGGGTTAGTGAGAAAAGAGGGGGAGTGGAGAAAGGCAAAAGAAGGAAAGGCGTGGGGTTTGAAAGGGGGGGTGAGAAAGTGAAAGGGCAGGTGAATTGGGAAAGAGCCAGTACAAGTAAGCAACAATTAAAGAGAAAGGGAAAGAAAAAAGTGTTGGGAAACCAGGAGGCCCAAGATTGTGCTATTGATAAGGAAAATGTGTGGATAGAATGCTTTAGTTGTGGCGCCCCCATATACCTTGGGGGTGTGTGGCTCACTATGCACTGGGAAGCTTCTTTGATACCACGCTAATGGTTGCTGCATCCACATTCTAGATAAACTGTATTGAAGTCTATACATGCACTGGTGTGCTGGGGCTGATCCATCGACCTAGTGAGTGCTGAGCCTGTGGACAATCTCAGCTATCAGCCAGCTTTGTAATCCTGGTGTCATTAAAATCCTTTAAATCGCAGCAGAGGGTGGGTAGCTTCACTATTTCAATGTTATCCTTGCTCTTGTTATTAATTAGGTGCCTCAGCTGATGTGGATAGAAGTGTGGAGAGCGATGTGCGTGGTTCAGTCTGGTATGACAAAAATCACAGCCCGTTGTAGTACCAGAGCCTGGGGACAGATATGTCTTCTGCTGCTGCTTCCCATCTTTTGGAGTCCACGACCTTCTTGTGCTCTCTAGATTGTATGTACTCCTCAGGTTCCCAATTTTGACCTTAACATAATTGATGTATGCCCTGGGGTACAGAGGCTTCACCAATTCCACCAGTTGATCTATTGCTGCCTTCCTCTTAATTTTGATATGCCATTCTTGTTGCTTATTATTATTTAAATAAAATGAATATATGGACAAAATTATTTGATTATGTGTTTAAATTATAATTACAGTTTGGGAGTAGGCAGGTACATTTCTAAAATTAAGGGACACAAATAGAGTAGTTGGTGCTTTGAGCATATAAAACATAGGGGATAATGGGGTTGTGCTAACTTGACCCACTAAATAATATCAAAATATGTTTTCTTCATATAACAAAAACACAAATCCATAGCAAAGACGCTTGTTTTTACTCCGTCAGTATCACCAGAAAAGCAGCTTTTATTATTATACCATTATAAAGAAGAAGAGAATGTGTGCTGCATTTCTAGATTTCATAACTTGCCGCGTCACGAATGTGATATCTCCATAACGAATGCTAGTTTTACAAGACAGAATGCTTCCGACTGGTCCTTGGTTCTGAGCATGCGCGTTTGTACCTCGGACAAAAGTCCCATGGATTTCTGTACACATGGTCGGACTTTGCACCATCGGACTTTTGTTGTCGAAAAGTTTGTCCATTTGCAGAGCGAATATTTGTCCGATGAAAACTGAAAAAGTTTGTCCGATGGAGCGTACACACGGTCGGACACGGCTGCCACCCACCACTTCTCCCCAATGACGCAGCCGCGTCATGTAAGTGAGAGTCCTGCGCGTGCACTCGTTTTTCCCTGAGGTATTCTTCCTTTAACCATGTACCCCTATGTATGCCTTTGGATCCCAGAATGCTTTAGTTGTTGCGCCCACCATATACCTTGGGGACGTGTGGCTCACTATGCACTGGGAAGCTTCTTTGATACCTCGCTAATGGTTGCTGCATCCACATTCTAGATAAACTGTATTGAAGTCTATACATGCCCTGGTGTGCTGGGGCTGATCCATCGACCTAGTGAGTGCTGAGCCTGTGGACAATCTCGGCTATCAGCCAGCTTTGTGATCCCGGTGTCATTAAAATCCTTTAAATCGCAGCAGAGGGTGGGTAGCTTCACTATTTCAATGTTATCCTTGCTCTTGTTATTAATTAGGTGCCTCAGCTGATGTGATGGGACACTGGATTTCATCGCTGGAATGTTTTTTTTTATTTTTTATTTTTTTATTTTTAATAAAGGACTTTCCCAACGGTGTCTGTGTATTTTTTTTTTTACACTTTCTTTGTGAAATGGTAGGGGTACAATGTACCTCATTACCAATTCACATAGGGGGGGCCGGGATATAGGGGTCCCCTTTGTTAAAGGGGTCTTTCAGATTCCGATAAGCCCCCTGCCCGTAGACCCCCACAACCACCGGGCAAGGGTTGTGGGGATGAGGCCCTTGTCCCCATCAACATGGGGACATCCTCCCCATGTAGAGGGCATGTGGCCTGGTACGGTTCAGGAGGGGGGGGCGCTCTCTCGTCCCCCCCTCTTTTCCTGCGGCCTGCCAGGTTGCGTGCTCGGATAAAGGATCTGGTCTGGATTTTTGGGGGTACTCCACGCCATTTTTTATTTGGGGTGGAGTTCCCCTTAATATCCATACCAGACCTGAAGGGCCTGGTAATTGAATTTGGGGGAACCCCCACGCTTTTTTAATTTTTTTTATCAATGACTTTTCTATGTATTGCCGGGAGCCGAAAATTCATTATAGCCACGAGTGAGTTTTAAATTACTTTTTTTTCCTTCAGAAATGACACTTTGTTCTACGCACGGGAAACAAGCGCAAATAGTCCTCAGAAGTTCGGGTCCCCATTGACTTCAATGGGGTTCGGGTTCGGGGTCAAGTTCGGTCCCGAACTTGAACTTTTTTCCGAAGTTCAGCCGAACCCGTCGAACCCGAACATTCAGGTGTCCGCTCAACTATAGGTATATGTCCAGTCGCCTAATTCGGACACCTACTATGCCTGACAACACACCCTTAGGGAGTTGTCCTTGATGAGAGTAGACATCACTAGGAAGTCCATGCTGGATAGTGCTCAGAATGTGTTCGAGTTCAGTGATAAAAATGGCAAGCCCTTGGCCTGGTTGGCCAGGGGTCAGCGTGCTACTACGCATGTGGGCAGGCTTAACCACTTCAATACCAGGCACTTATACACCTTCCTGCCCAAGCCAATTTTCAGCTTTCAGCACTGTCGCAATTTGAATGACAATTGCGTGGTCATGCTACACTGTACCCAAACAAATTTTTTATCATTTTGTTCCCACAAATAGAGCTTTCTTTCGGTGGTATTTGATCGCCTCTGTGATTTTTATTTTTTGCACAACAAATAAAAAAAATTGCAATTTTTTTTTAAAAAAATAAGTTTTTCTTTGTTTCTGTAAATTTTTTTGGTAAATAAGTATGCTTTCTTCTTCAATGACGGGCACTGATATGGCTGCACTGACGGGCACTGATGGGCACCGATGAGGTGGCACCAATGAGGTGACACTGATAGGCAGCACTGATGGGCACTGATAGGCAGCACTGATGGGCACTGATAGGTGGCACTGGTATGCGGCATTGATGGGCACTCATAGGTGGCACTGATGGGCACTCATAGGCGGCACTGATGGGCACTCATATGTGGCACTGATGGGTACTTATGGGTGGCACTGATGGGTACTTATGGGTGGCACTAAGCTGGCAGAGAAGGGCACTGATAGGTGGGCACGGATGGGCACTGATAGGTGGCACTGATGGACACTGGTGGGTGCCACTGATGACATTGGTGGGTGGCATTGCTGGGCATCACAAAAAAAAATGTGCCAAGATGGTGCCAGTCAGTGCCCATTTGTGGGCACTGATTGGCATAAGTTAGGCATATATTTATACATGTGGATGGCCATGGGGGACTTACCTGGCCATCCACATGTTAGGTGCTTCCCTGGTGGTCCTGGGCGGCATCCTGGCGGTCCAGTGTTGGCATCCGAGGGGGGCTGCGCTGATAAACAATCAGCGCAAACCCCCCTGTTAGGAGAGCCGTCGATCGGCTTTCCTCTACTCGCTTCTGTCAGACGCGAGTGAGGAAGAGCCGATCAACGGCTCTTCCTGTTTACATCGTAATCAGCCGTGATTGGATACGGCTGAACACGTGGTAAAAAGGCTCTTTACCGTGATCAGTGTAGCGGTGTGTCAGATTGACACACCGCTCCACCGATCGCCGCGATGCGCACCCCCTCTAGGCGCGCGGCGCCTGCTTTCCTGCAGGATGTCAATAGATGTCCAGTCAGGATAACACAACCACTTCCCGGACGTCAATCTCCTATTGACCGGGTGGGAAGTGGTTAAAGATGCAGACGGCTCCTTGCTGACTACTCCTGAGTCCATCTGTTCTAGATTTTTCCGCTTTTATCAGGACCTCTATTCTCCAGGGTGACTTATACTGGTGCGGACCTTTCTGACTTTTTAGATAGGGTCCCCTTCCCCACACTTGACCCAGACAAAAGTATGGACCTAGACAGGGACATTACTTTAGAGGAGGTGCAGAAGGCTCTGAGTTGTATGCAATCGGGGAAGGCCCCTGGGTTGGATGGAATTCCCATTGAATTCTACTCTGAGCATCAAGAATTGCTGGTGCCTAGGCTGACCAATCTTTTTCAGAAATTTTCTGTACTAGGTTCCCTACCAGAATCGATGGCTGATGCTGTTGTAGTGTTGGTGCCCAAGCCTGGTAAGGATCCGGAAGAGTGTGGCTCGTATAGACCCATTTCTCTCATTAATGCTGACGCCAAGTTATTGGTTCAAAATTCTGGCCCTACGTCTGATCACGGTGATGGAGGATTTGATCTATCCTGACCAGACGGGATTCATGCCAGGGAAGGGCACGGACATCAACATTCACAGGTTGTTTCTTAATTTAGACACCTCTCATGACAATGGCGGCACCCGAGTCATAGCCTCTCTGGATGCAGAGAAGGCTTTTGACTCGGTGGAATGGGGTTACCTATGGGAGGTTTTGAGGCACTTCGGGTTTGGGCCGCGGTATCTTAAGTGGTTGGGTATGCTGTATGAGTCCCCTAGAGCTAGAGTCCGTGCTAACGACAGGTTGTCAGAGTTTTTCTCCTCCGGAGGGGCACCCGGCAGGGATGTCCTTTATCGCCCAGCCTGTTTGCTCTGGCCCTTGAGCCGCTGGCGATCTTGATTAGAGAGTCGTCTGCTGTTCGGGGCCTGCGGGTTGGCCCTCTGGAGGAGAAAATTTCCCTTTTATGCGGATGACGCCTTACTCTACTTTCATGATGCTGATACTCTGCAGATCTTTGAGGAGTTTGGCCGCTTCTCTGGGATTAGGATTAACTGGTCGAAATCAGTCTTGTTCCCGCTGGATTCTCTGTCCCAAGGCGGGGTCTCTCATACCCCGCTGCTCTGGGTCGAGGAGTTTAAATACCTCGGAATTGTGGTGTCGAGGGACCTACGGGACTTTCGCCGCCTCAATCTGCTGCCCCTTGTCGTGAGACTCAAAGATCATTGCACCAGATGGAGGGACCTGCCCCTTAACCTGCTCGGTCGCATAAATGTGCTGAAAATGCTATCCCTACCCAGATTCACTAATGCGTTTCGGAACTGTCCGATTTGGCTCCCTGGCTCCTTTTTTAGGGAGCTGGTCGTCTACATAGGCTCCTTTTATTTGGAGGGATTCCTCGCCTAGGCTGGCGAGGTCCACCTTACAACTTCCAGTCCGCTGTGGGGGTCTTGCGCTCCCCAGCTTTCTGGTATATTATTGGGCAGCAATCCTGGTCACAGTACGCTGGCGGTTTGTGCAGTCCAGGTCAAACGCGGCCACCTGTTTGGAGACCACTATCCTGGGTTCACTTCGGGAGTTTTGGGAACCTAGTATATAGAGGAGTTGCTGCGTACTCATCTCTTCTGGGACCCACCAGGACGACCCTTAAAGTATGGACCATTGTTCAGAACAGATTTATACGTCCGAACCAATATTCTCCCTTCTGTCCATTATGGGGTAATCCTTCCCTCCCCCACTTTAGGATGATCCCTGATCCGCACTTTGGGCTGGGTATGGAATTAAGACCCTCCAGGATGTCCTTCGCTCTGGAAGGCTGCTGTCCTCCTGGGAGTTGGTTGCTCAGTATGGGCTGCTGGAGCGGATGCTGTTTAGGTACAGTATTTTTAGCTGATACACGCTGCCAGTGCCCAGTTCCCCCAGACTGTTAGTTTAGTGGCTGACCCTATTGAGAGATTGCTGGCTCAGGAGGATCTTAAAAAAAAGCTCTCTACTCTTTACACTTTAACTTGCCCTCTTGGTAGTTGACTCGCCTAAGATAGACGCTCTCTGGGAAAAATGGCAGGCTGATGTTCCCAGCCTGGACAGGGCTACTTGGGAGGAATGTTTTGAGGATGGATCGAAGTTGGTGATATCCTCTAGAGATAAATTACTGCAGACTAAATTTATACATCGTATCTATTACACGCCTCAGAGGCTGCACAGGATATGCCCAGAGAGGTCCCCAAGTTGCCCGAAATGTCACTCCTCTGATGGCACGTTTCTTCACATGTTCTGGACCTGTCCCTTGGTGGAGTTGTTCTGGGCCGGGGTTTTTGAGTGTATCAATGTTCGTCTTGCACTGTCCCTCCCGATATCACCTGAACTGGCCCTACTTGGGATACACGACAATGACCAGAGGCCCCCGATACACAAAATTGCTTGTATCTATGTTGCTGTTCTATGCCAAAAAATAAATTCTTAAAAACTGGTCCTCCCCTGCCCCCCCTAAAGTTGACTCTTGGGACTCCTCTGTTAATGCGATCCTACCGATGTACAAGTTGACGTATGTTAGCAGGGGTTGTCCCAAGAAATTTGACCGGGTCTGGCTTCCCTGGACCCAACAGGTTTAAGATGATGTTTTATCTTGATTTGGATAAACGTCCTAGCTTTGATATAGTATAATGGCCTGGATTGACATTGACTTATGGTTTGCTGTTTTGTACTGATTTTTGTCATGTATTCTGTATGTAAAATGTCTGTGTATCTCTTGTTATTTGATGTATTCTCAATAAAGACCAAACTTCTTGTTAAAAAAAGGAAGTCAGCTGTGGCCTCATCCAGGTGGTGCCTCTTCCTGGCCCTTTTGGTAGGAGGGCGCAGGGTAGGGACTCTGCACTCAGTTGTCTGGCTGCTGGGCCCGGCCTCTTCTTGGCTATAATTTTCCTGTGTCTGAAAAAGGAACATCATTTAATTTTTTTGTGTCATCAATCTCAAACACTTTTCAGCTCATTACTTTTACAACTTGAATGTGTCCAAAAAGCAAAGACTATCATTCTGACTCCAGCAATTCTCATTCTTGTCCACATGTATTTTTTTCACTTCTGTCTATTTGATATATGCAACTCACTTTGTTTATGTAATAATTTTAGAGCCATCATAACAACACATTTACATCATTGTATATTTTTCTTACAATCTTTTCTACAATGCTATACCTGGGTCAAGCTGAGCTCCTCCTCTTCTTCCTGTGTAGGATCAGCCTCAGTATCTGTAGCCTCTGCTGATGTGGAGGGTAGTGTGGAGATATGTTTGTGTGGCACAGTTTGATCCTTTAAAAATTGCAGGCTGGAGAAGTACCACAGCTTTGGGACATAAACATCTTCTGCTGCTGCTCCCGATCTTTTGGATTCCTCGATCCTCTTTATCTCCCTGTTGTACATGCTCCTGAGGCCCCCAATTTTGGTATTTATCATAGTTTCGTTTGCCCTGGGGTACACAGTCTGTGCCAATTCCACCAGTTAATCAATTGCTGCCTGCCTTTTATTTTTATTGGAATAGTCCTTGTGTTTGACCTTCCACAGACAGGTGTGAGACCTGTATTCCTTGATAAATTCTGTCATGAATTCGTGGGTATTCAAGTTCCCCTTAATTTTTGTGTCAAGTATATCAGATGGCTGCAAGAAAGAACACAAGACAAACCATAATGTTTTGCTTCTAGCTCCTAATCTGCTTACAATATAGGCCTTTATGTAAGCAGTATATTGCATTAACCAACAGTGTCACAATGTTGTCACGTACCTTTTCTTTCGAGTATCCCTTCTGCTTGAGTTTGTTTTGCAAGTACGGTTACGTTCCTGCGTCCGGTACGTCAATCACTCGGTATGGATTTATATACCATGCGCATGCGTGAAACTCTGCTCTCCATGCGTCATGACGCTTGGGCGTGCCCACATTCTTTATTCTGCATGCAACTTACACGGCGGAACATTCGTGAGGGAGAACACGATGGCGGAATCCATGGAAATGGACGGGCCCCGCGGTGGTGGAGATTATCGCAAACACAAGGCCACCCCCATGAGCAAGGGGGAGATGGTGGAGATGGTGCGCATATTTGACAAATATGATTATGACTGTAAGCTGGAGAACTATGATAGGCCCAACAGCCATAAAGACTATGTTCTTGAGAAGGTCCTCGCGGTATTGGAATGAGAATATGGGTCAACCGAACAAAAGATCAAATTTGCAAACAATGGTCAGATTTGAAACACAGAGAGAAAGAACAGTTGGACTCCATTCACTGCATCATTATTAAAATAAGTAAGCCCAATTAATGACTGTAGTCATTATGTTGATGTTTGAATTAGCTGTCTGTACATTAGATGTATAGAAGAAGGTTTTAAAATTTATTTAGCCTCCGACAGGGGTGTTTCTAGGTGGGACAAAGGCCATGGGCTCAGGACGTAACTTTTAATGGGTAAATAACACTTTATGTTTGCTGCGCGGCTCATCACTGCACATTATTGACGCATTTCCAGGGTAGACATGGGTAGAGGAGAGGCCCTGGGGATCACAGACACACAGAGTCACGCCTGCTAGAATGATCATCATATATCCCCTATCCCATAGGCAGGGCCTGGATTAACATAGGGGCTATTGGAGCTGCAGCTCCAGGCCCCTTCCTCAAAATAGGCCCATTTTCCCCAAAAAATTAATAAAATAAAAAATCACAAAAAAAAAAAAAGATCGACTTCGAGCATTTTAGCTCGGCGACCAGGGGTCACAGAGACCTAACATTTGGGGGGTATGTAGCCGAAGACCCACCCCACCACTGGTCAAAATATGGGGCTGCTATCATTAAGGCCTCATGCCCACGGACGTTTTTACAGCCGCGTTTTTGAGCGTTTTTTTACAGCTCCATGTTAGTCTATAGCTTCATGCCCACCTAGGCGTTTTTGAGCTGCAAATGGCATAGGCGTTTTTAAGCTGTAAAAAAAAAACAGGACCAGTGCGCCGACGTTAGGCAGAAAAAAACGATAAGCGTCAAAAAACGCACAAAAATGCGCACTAACGCCGCGGTCGCGTTTTTTAGCTCCGGCGTTTTTTTATGTAAAAAGATGATTGGACAGTGTAAAGACAGGAAATTCCTGTCTGGATATTATTTCCCAGGAGTCCTTTGCCGTGTGCTTGTGGATAATACAGAGAGAAGAACAGAAGATGGCACATGCTGTGGCCCAACGTGAGCTAATTGCTGCCGTTCAGGCCCATCCTGAACTGTGGGATGTGGCTCATCCTCAACATGGAGACCACATTAGACGAGTAGCTACATGGGAGGACATCAGCGCTGCTCTCACCCCTGGCTGGGAAGACTGTACAAGTGGAGAGAGAAAGGAGATAAGTAAGTCTTTTCCTTGAATGCATGATCTGTTTTTAACCACTTCCCATCCAGACCAATTCTGACATTTCTTTCCTACATGAAAATCTTCTTTTTTGTCATTGTTAATTTACATAGAAACCCCAAACATTATATATGTTTTTTTTAGCAGAGACCCTAGAGAATACAATGGCGCTCAGTGCAAATTTTACTCTCACACGTTATTTGCGCATAAATTTTTCCACCGCATTTTTTTAGACAAAAAAAAAGTTTCATGCTTTAAAAAAAAAAAAAATTAAAGTTAGCCCAATTTTTTTACTTAATTTGAAAGTTCATGTTAAGCCTAGTAAATAGATAACTTACATTTCACCCTTCAAAATTGCACATGCTCATAGAATGGCGCCAAACTTTTGTACTTAGAAATCCTACTGGTTACATGTTTTGAGTTAGAGGAGGTCTAGGGCTAGAATTATTGATCTCGCTGTAACGTTCGGGGCGATACCTCACATGTGTGGTCTGAACAACAATGTCATATTTGGGCGGGAGTTGCGTATGCGTTCGCTTCTGTGCGCAAGCACACAGGCACAGGGGAACATTAAAAACATGGAAACATCCCTTGTAATAGGAATAAGCATGACAGGTCCTCTTTACAGTGAGATAAAGGGGTCAATAAGACCCCACATCTCACCTCTAGGCTGGGAAGCCAGAAAAAAAAAAAAGACTAGTGCGCCGTAAATATCTATGGTAGGCATCCAGGGCCGGCGGATCTGTTGTCCGGCTCACCGATCGCAGTGGTGAGTTGGTATAAGCACCGTAGGGCAGTGGGAGAGGGGGGACATCCCCTCTCTCTGCCTGTAAGAACGATCAAGCAGCGGTAACAGCTGCTATGATCGTGCACCAAATCGCTGGCTCTAAAAGACGATATCTGAATGATGCCTGTAGCTGCAGGCATCATTCCGATATCACCGCACAAAGTCAAGGACGTCCAGAGACGTACCTTGGGTGTGAAGTGGTTAATGTAAATGAAGATTGCATATTAAACCCTTTTTTTTCCACGTTTTTTTAGGCAAGATTTTACAAATACAATGGAAGTCACTCCGAGATCGAGTCAGGAGGGACTTGACAGATGATGACAAGGCAGCGAGGAGTGGAACGCCAGCCCCTACCAAAAAGCCTCATGTTTACCACAACGAACTGAGGTTCCTGAGAGAAAATATGAGGAACAGCAGCAGACCGTAAGTTTTCTATTTTTTTTCATAATATATTTGCCTATGTACATAGCTTTTCTGGCGGTATTTTCCATGGCTATTGATTAAAAGTGGTTGTAAACCCGTATATATATATATATATATATATATATATATATATATATATATATATATATATACATATATATATATATATATATATATATATATATATATATATATTTTTTTTTAATCATCCTCCAAGACAAAACCATAATGAGCTAGTATGCATAGCATACTAGCTCATTATGAATGACTTACCTGAGATCGAAGCCCCCGCAGCGATGCTGGGACACCTCCACCGCCGCCATCTTGCTTCGACGTCTCTTCTGTTTATCGCCGCTCCGGCGCTGTGATTGGCCCCGGAGCGGCGATGACGTCAGACGTGTGCGCGCTCGGGCCGGCTAAATCCATTCAGAAAACCGACTACGATGCCGGCCCGCTAGTGCGCATGCGCGTGACGTCAGCGGCGCCGTTTTTAAAAGCAAATATCTCCTTAACCGTGTAGGTTAAGGAGATATTTCATGCACCTACAGGTAAGCCTTAATCTAGGCTTACCTGTAGGTGCATGTTGTATAAGTGGGTTTACAACCACTTTAACTTTATTCCTTTATTTCATTGTCTGCAGGACAACATCTAACATTTCGAGAGCCAGGGAGGTGTCTGCAGAGGAGGACAATGTGGACATATCCAGCAGTCCCATGGCGTGCAGTGGCAATCCATCGCCGAATAATATCGATGAGGGTAGTGTTGCGTGCCCTGATGAGGTAAGTGCTTATGTCTGCCTGTCTATCTCATTGTCTGTCTGTTTATGTACATGTGAATGTAAAATTATTTGTTCTTTTGCAGGAATCCAGGACATTGGAACTGTCCGCGACTGGCAGTCAGGACTGTGGGGAGCGACGCGGTCGTGGCAGTGGACGTGGACGTCAGGCGAGGGGTGGCTTCACTATTGAGGGAGATGACAGGGTGCTAGCACTGCTGCAGGAAGTGCGGCAGGAGAGGCGCAGTGTTGATACTTTTTTAGATCCCAGCAACCCACGCGCCTCCTTCTGCCGTAGCCTTTATCATATCCTGGAGGACATTGGGGGAGATGAAGAGAAGGATTGTATGTATCGCATGTACCGTATGGCAATGCAATGCCGACAAGCAAAATTGAGTGGTGGGCCACCTCCATGTGATACATATAATCCTTCTCATGATCCCCCAATGGCCCCCAGGACCTCAGAAGTGCTAGCACCCCCTTCTCATTATCAGACCACTCAGCAACGCCAGCCACCACCTACCCCGTCTCAGGCATCCTTTTACATGCCACACCCTCAAAGTGAATTTTCTCCTTCAACCTCCCATTTTCACCCCTCAAATCCTTTACCCCGCTACCAGCAAGATTTCTGGAATGAACGCCAGCCCCGTCCCCAATCCCCACATCCCCATAGTGAGCAAATACCCACCCCCACCTATCACCAGCTGTAATGTACCAAGGCCTTTATTTTTGCTCAATAAATTTATTTTTTGATTGAAAAAAAAAATGTTCAATTGGTGTTTTATATGATGCACAACAGCACTCCTTTGCCCTCTGCCTTCAGACGAGCGTATGCTAGCCCATTACTGGCTTAGCATGCGCTTGCCCAAAGACAGAGGGCAAAGCACTCCTTTGCCCTCTGTCTTCAGACGAGCGTATGCTAGCCCATTAGGGGCTTAGCATGTGCTTGCCCAAAGACAGAGGGCAAAGGACTCAAAAGGGGCTTAGCATGCGCTTGCCCGAAGACAGAGGGAAAAGGACTACTTTGCCCTCTGCCTTCAGATGAGCGTATGCTAGCCCATTACAGGCTTAGCATGCGCTTGCCCAAAGACAGAGGGCAAAGCACTCCTTTGCCCTCTGCCTTCAGACGAGTGTATGCTAGCCCATTAGGGGCTTAGCATGCGCTTGCCCAAAGACAGAGGGCAAAGGACTCAAAAGGGGCTTAGCATGCGCTTGCCTGAAGACAGAGGGCAAAGGACTCCTTTGCCCTCTGCCTTCAGAGGAGCGTATGCTAGCCCATTACGGGCTTAGCATGCGCTTGCCCAAAGACAGAGGGCAAAGCACTCCTTTGCCCTCTGCCTTCAGACGAGCATATACTAGCCCATTACTGGCTTAGCATGCGCTTGCCCAAAGACAGAGGGCAAAGCCCTCCTTTGCCCTCTGCCTTCAGACGAGCGTATGCTAGCCCTTTACTGGCTTAGTGTGCGCTTGCCCAAAGACAGAGGGCAAAGCACTCCTTTGCCCTCTGCCTTTTAGACGAGTGTATGCTAGCCCATTAGGGGCTTAGCATGCGCTTGCCCAAAGACAGAGGGCATAGGACTCAAAAGGGCTTAGCATGCGCTTGCCCAAAGACAGAGGGCAAAGGACTCAAAAGGGGCTTAGCATGCGCTTGCCCGAAGACAGAGGGCAAAGGACTCCTTTGCCCTCTGCCTTCAGACGAGTGTATGCTAGCCCATTACTGGCTTAGCATGCGCTTGCCCAAAGACAGAGGGCAAAGCACTCCTTTGCCCTCTGTCTTCGGGCAAGCGCATGCTAAGCCCCTTTTGCACTCCTTTGCCCTCTGCCTTCAGACGAGCGTATGCTAGCCCATTACTGGCTTAGCATGCGCTTGCCAAAAAACAAAGGGCAAAGCACTCCTTTGCCCTCTGCCTTCAGACGAGCGTATGCTAGCCCATTAGGGGCTTAGCATGTGCTTGCCCAAAGACAGAGGGCAAAGGACTCAAAAGGGGCTTAGCATACGCTTGCCTGAAGGCACAGTCAAAACTTGTTGAACAATCATTGAAAAATGGACATAAAAATAACAATCTTTTAAATGATTTATTTCCAAAAAAACACAAGAAAGTTAAGCTGTATACATCTGTATTGAAAATTTATCAGGATCTATATCTGTATCAAATTTTTCTGAATCTGAATACATCTGTATTCCATTTTTTTAAATTACACATGATCATTCTGCCATGACACCTCTCCATCAGGGGATTCAAAAAATGCAGCAAATTGGTTTTGAATGCCCATGACACGTGCCGTTGACCGCAAGTCCATAAATTTGACCCTCTGAGTTTGGTTACTGGGCTCCGGTTCAACATTGCTGCTGTCGCTGTCCCTTAGAAAAGTATGCAGAACACAGCATGCCAGGACTACTTTAATTGCGTTCTCCACATCAAGTTGCATACTTGTGAGCAAAACTCGCCATTTGGCCGTGCACACCCCAAATTCACATTCAACAACACGGTGTGCACGGCTGAGCCTATAATTGTAGATTTTTTGACGATGGCTGAGACCATAGCCACTGTATGGCCTCATAAGGTTTTCAGCCAGTCCAAAGGCCTCGTCTGCCACCATCACTAAGGGTAAACTGGGTTCCTCAGTGCAGGGTAGAGGCCTGCTTTCAGGGATATTGAGTCGTCCCTCATGTACACGACGTCCGAAGGCCGACTCACAGAATATATGGGCGTCACCTTGGCTTCCATATGCTCCCACATCCACAAAAAGGAATTTGAGATGTGCATCGGACAATGCCAGGAGGACCACTGAAAAATATTTCTTATAATTAAAATACGATGATCCAGAGTTGGGAGGCTTCTTCACCCTGATGTGTTTCCCATCAGGGGCACCAATACAATTTGGGAACTGAGTTTTCTCCCAAAAAGTGTCAACCACCGATTCCCAGATCTCTTCTGTGGGCTCTGGCATTACCACCTCATGCAACTCCTCCCATATTGCCACACATGTTTCCCTTATTACCCTGGACACCGTTGTGAGGCCAAGTAGGAAATAATGATGCAGGGACACATAACTTTGTCCTGTGGCAAGGAACCTAAGATAACATAAAAATTTCACATATTAAAAAACTATTGAACAAAAATAAAATCTTACCCTTCCCTTAATCCTAACCCTACCCCCTAACCCTATTCCATAACCCTAACCCCTAACCCTATTCCCTAACCCCTAACCCTATTCCATAACCCTAACCCCTAACCCTATTCCCTAACCCTAACCCTATTCCATAACCCTATCCCCTAACCCTAACCCTATCCCCTAACCCTATCACTTAACCCTATCCCCTAACCCCTAACCCTATTCCATAACCATAACCCCTAACCCCTAACCCTATCACTTAACCCTATCCCCTAACCCTATCACTTAACCCTATCCCCTAACCCTATCACTTAACCCTAACCCTACCCCCTAACCCTATCACTTAACCCTATCCCCTAACCCTATTTCATAACCCTAACCACTAACCCTAACCCTATCCCCTAACCCTATCACTTAACCCTAACCCCTAACCCTATTCCCCAACCCCTAACCCTATCCCCTAACCCTATTCCCTAACCCTAGCACTTAACCCTATTTCCTAACCCTATCACTTAACGCTACCCCCTAACCCTAATCCCTAACCGTATTCCCTAACCCTAACCCATATGTGTATTGCACTTACCTGAGTGTCACTAGGAGCCATTCCTCCGGTGACACAGAGCTCCGCATCACTGTGTCCATCCTGGTCAGCCTTGGCCTGAGCTTCTCCAACAGATCATCGAAGCGCGGCACTGACATCCTTGTGAAATTATGGAACTTTGTCGGATATACCCGCAGTTGCGAAAACATGTTGGCAAAGTCACCCGATGGGATACCATTGGATGCATCCAATACTGACGAGTTCTCCTCCTTCTCTCCTCCTCCTGTCTCCTTCTCCGCAGCCTCCGCAAGATGATCAGAAGGATTGCCTCATCAATTTTTAACATTACGGGATCCATATTACTCCCGAAATTTAAAGAAAATGCTAAAATGCTTAAAAAGGGTGTGTAATGCTCTCTCCTCTCTCTCTCCTAACAAAATGGCACTGACACATGCTCTGTAACATGTTTTCTTTGTTTTCTGTGGCATTGTGGGAAATTTGGGAGTGTATATAGCCTAGAGATGTGTTTTTCTTTAAAAAACGCTAACTAACGCTGACGCAAAAAAACGCGCAAAAACGTGCACAAACGCGAATGAAAAACGCGGTAAATTTTGAGTTTTTTAACGCCGGTTTTCCTGTCGTCCAACCTAGATTTACCGCTCGCTTTTAAAAACGTCTGTGGGCATGAAGCCTTATGGTTCTGGAGATAGGGGGCTGCTTGCGCAGCCTGTCAGAAGGTACATACAGAGCAACAGTTTAAATACAAGCTGACACACTCTGCAGCAGACTGAGAGGATGAGCTCACAGTGCTTATAATAATTATTTGTATATTACTTATAGTAATTAACCCCTTACCACCCAGGCCAATTCTGACACTTCTCTTCTACATGTAAAAATCATCATTTGTTTTTTGCTAGAAAATTATTTAGAACCCTCAAACATTATATATATTGTTTTAGCAGACACCTTATGGAATAAAATGGTGGTCTTTGTAACTTTTTATGTTACACAGTAACAATTTTTCAAACGTGTTTTTTTTTTTAAGAAACTGTTTCATTCATAAAAAAAAAGCACTAAAGTTAGCACAATTTTTTTTTGCATACTAAGTGATGCTTTCATTTTTTTTACAGGTTACATGTTTAGAGTTACAGAGGAGGTCTAGTGCTAGAATTATTGTTCTCGCTCTAACGATTGTGGCGTATGTAACCTGTGTGTATCTGGCTCTGATACTAGCCAGTGCCTACCCAGCTACTGACTAGTATCTCTCCCCAGCCTGTCCGTGGGGACACCCTCTCACCTGCTGACCTGTGGATGGGGGACTAACTCCTGCAGTGTTATTGTGTTCTGCCTGTGAATACAATAATCAGTGTTGCTAACTATAGCTGGCAGCACTGATTGTTTTGGGAAAAACTTGACAGGCTGGTTATACTCAACTTAGTCAGATAATAGATTGACTTGTGTAAAACCAGCTAGCCCATACATAGATCGACTATGGCTGGTCTCTGCTTAATTGGCGTAATTTCAATCCATGTATGGCCCGCTTAACCACCAAGCAGTCATCCTTCCACAAACCTTTACATTTTCCTTCCCAGATTCCTTTATCCTCCTCACCTGTACATACCCTCCACACTTCTCTCCTATACATAGTGCCCGCTGTCATACCCTACACACTCCTCCCCTGTACATAGTGCCCGCTGTCATACACTTCTCTCCTGTACATAGTGCCCACTTTCATACTCTCCACACTCCTCTCTTGTACATACTGCTCACTGTCATACCCTCCACACTTCTCTCCTATACATAGTGCCCACTGTCATACCCTCTACACTTCTCTTCTATACATAGTGTCGACTGTCATACCCTCCACACTCCTCTCCTGAACATACTGCCCACTGTCATATCCTCCCCACTCTTCTTCTGTACATACTGCCCACTGTCATACCCTCCACACTCCTCTCCTGTACATACTGCTCTCTGTCTTACCCTCCACACTCATCTCATGTACATACTGCTCAGTATCATACGGTCCACACTCCTCTCCTGTACATACTGCCAACTTTCATAAACTCCTCTATTGTACATAGTTCCGGCTGTCATACCCTCCACACTCCTCTCCTGTACATACTGCCTATTGTCATACCCTCCACACTCTTCTCCTGTACATACTGTTCACTGTTTTACCCTCCACACTCATTTAATGTACATACTGCTCAGTATCATACCGTCTACACTCCTCTCCTGTACAAACTGCTCACTGTCATACCCTCCACACTCCTCTCCTGTACATACTGCCCACATTCATAAACTCCTCTATTGTACATAGTGCACGCTGTCATACCCTCCACACTCCTCTCCTGTGCATACTGCCCACTATCATACCCTCCACACTCCTCTCCTGTACATACTGCCCCCATCATACCCTCCACACTCCTCTCCTGTACATACAGCCCACTGTGATACCCTCCACACTCCTCTCCTGTACATACTGCTCACTGTCATACCCTGCACACTCCTCTCCTGTACATACTGTAACCCAACCTTACCCTCCACACTCCTCTCCTGTACATACTGCCAACTATCTTTCTCTCCACATTCCTCTCCTGTACATACCCCCCCCATCATACCCTCCACACTTCTCTCCTGTACATACTGCCCACTGTCATACTCTCCACACTCCTCTCTTGTACATACTGCCCGCTTTCATACCCTCCACACTCCTCTCCGGTACATACTGCTCACTGTCATAGCCTCCACTCTCCTCTCCTGTACATACTGCTCACTGTCATACCCTGCACACTCCTCTCCTGTACAAACTGTAACCCAACCTTACCCTCCACACTCCTCTCCTGTACATACTGCCAACTATCTTTCTCTCCACATTCCTCTCCTGTACATACCTCCCCCCCCCATCATACCCTCCACACTCCTCCCTTGTACATACCACCCTCTGTCATACCCCCCACACTCCACTCCTGTACATACTGCTCACTTTCATACCCTCCACACTCCTCTCCGGTACATACCACCCTCTGTCATACCCTCCGCACTCCTCTTCTGTGCATACTGCCCACTGTCATATCCTTCAAACTCCTCTCCTGTACATAGTGCCTTCTGCCATACCCTCCACACTCCTCTCCTGTACATAGTGCCCACTGCTAGACCCTCCACATTCCTCTCCATCACCTGCACATACTTCCCAGTTTTATACCCTCCAAACTCCTCCACTATGCCTCTTACCCACAAAAACAGTTATTTAAAATTATACTGAATATCCTCAATGTTATCAGCTCTAGAATGGGCACACTTTTGTTAGTTGAAATAAAGGAAATCTTCTCAGTCCTCATATTTGTTCTGCCCCATTATTAGTACTCATTTAATTTTGTAATTACTACTGTGATGTATAGAGGAACATAGGGGATCTCAGCTATTTTAAATATAGCACTTGTAAAAAAAAGTGTCCCTAAAAATATTTTGGAAATGTGGGCAACTATGCACTTAGGCACTGACCAAGGGCCACCGGGTCAGTAGGGGGCCTCATGAGAGGCTCCTGGGATCCTGTGATAATAAAGCGGTAGTAAACTTTGCTAACATTACTACTTTTTAGAGGCCCTGAGGTAGGTTATGCCACAATGTACAAGTATGCACAGTAGGGTACACTTAAATTGTCAGACTGAACCCTCCAGTGCTGTGATTAATCCGGCAGGTCCCGGGCACTTCCATCTTCACCCGGTCTTCCTTCTGGGCTCTGTGACTTCGGTCACTTGCCTTGGCCGGGCTGCGTTGATGTCATTCCCACGCATGCTCATGCGCATCCTCTCTCTCTCATCCTCCCTCTCTTACCCCTCACCGCTCTCTTATCCTCACTCTTTCTCATCCTCTCTCTCTCTTTAATTTAATTTGTTATAACAAAAAATAGTTTGCATATTTATTTATTATTAATAAAAGGCCCACCAAAATCCTCAGCACCAGGCCCATGATGTTCTTAATCTGGCCCTGCCCATAGGACACAAGAGTGGTGGGTGTCAACTGCATGAGTTGTTCAATGTGGGCATATAGACATTTTTTATTACATTTTAAATTACATCATCTTCCCTTTACAATGCATTTTTATGATATTGAAACTGCATAGTGCGTATGTTGTAGTCCACTAGTCTGGAGCAAACATTGTCACTATTGCAAGGTTGGTCTACTAATTCAGCCAAAGGGATTCTAGGAAAAGATTTGACATTTGGGGTGGCTTCATGGATGTTGTATTGTTTATTTTTAGGGGAACGTGCGTGTGGTCAGCTCCAACATTTGGAGGATTGTGATCAGAGAGCTGGACCCAGCAAAGAGCCTCCAGTGGTCATCACATCCCCAGACACAAGACATGCAGAGGGTGGAGGAGTGCATCAAATTGAAGATGATTCTTTGGATCCTGTTGTTTGCCCCAGTAAGTATTTTTAACATCTGGCTTCAAATGTGTAGACATGTCTAGTGATTGATTAGATGTTCTAAACAAACACCCAAACAACACAGGAGCAAAGTATGTAGTGCATTGAACATTAGCATGTAAAAGGAGATGGAATGAGCTGGCAGTGTTGCTAGGTACCCAAGTTTGGGAGACACAGGCACCAGGGCCAAGATTACAGAGTAGATGCAGTATGTACATTCCTAGTAGTGTAGGTGTCTGAAGAGCAAGCAGGTTGCAAACAATAATTCACTGTCTAGATAAGTATTTTCAGAAATTGCCTTGAATAATAATGTGCCCATAATTCACTTTTTAGGGCCTCAGCCACTTGACCATCATTCCCATTTTTATTTTTTCTCTTCTTCCAAGGCCACGAACTACCAAGATGCACTACTGGTCGCATCAGCGCTGATATGCTGCAGGCAATGACTGAACTTGAAAAAATAAGGAGGCTGCCACTGGTGTTTAGAGGCGAATCCAGGATTATGTAGACCTGTTAGCCAAATTTTTGAATTTTGTTTGCTTTACGTTTTATTTTAATTGTTGCCTCCTGTCTTTGTTTCTTGTTTTTACTTTATTTTACTATACTTTGAAGCACAGGCTCTGATTGATGTGATTTAGAAATCGCACTACTTCCTTTGAATTACTGCGATTTCATAGTATTAAGGAACAATGCCATATGCTGTGACTTTTCATGTGATTCGTCCTCTAAAATCGCATGACAATTCACACCAAATTTGAAGATGTGCTTTTTTCGTTTTTGAGGGCAGTGTTTCTCCACTCCCCTTCTCTAGGTGCTTGACCATGTACTTTTTTCTTTATTGTAGGCAGTATACACAAATCATGTTTTTTTTTTCACCGAAAAAATTTACAATGCACCTGTGGCAATAGTTCCAAATAGAGAAAATAGGACCTGGTAATGCACCTGGAGAAGGAGAGTTGAGAAACACTGTCCTAAATCTAAATTTTGTTATATTATTTTTCATACTTTTGTATTTTCAAAAAAAGTAAATGTGAAGAACCTTTGCCTACATGGATATTTAAAATGCAAATAAACACATAGTGGGTGTTTTTAAAGTACCAAACAAAAATTATGCACTACAAGTGCACTTGTAGTTTCATATTTTTTTTTTTAGGGTGAAACACCCCCACTGTGACAACATGTGCTAGCTGCCATCATGTGGTATCAATGTACGTGTTTTGGGGGATCAAACCCTTCCTCTCACCAACTTTACTTTGGAGTAAGGGGTTGCACCCCAAAACCATTGATATCCCATGATGTGAGCTAGCACATGTGGACACAGTGGGCTTTTTTTTTACGATTGGAAAAACAACTTGGCACTACTAGTGCACTGCAAGTAAACTGAAAGTGCACTTGGAAGTGCATTCGCTGTTCATTCTTTCGGGAAGATCAAGCATGAGGGGAAGCTCTGCTGATTGTAACATCCAAACATGTGCATGATAAAAGTATGTATGTTTGGTTTCCTCTTTGTCCCCCTCAGATATACAGCAAATGCACTTCCAAGTGCACTTTGAGTGCACTTGCAGTGCACTTGTAGTGCTAAGTGAATTTTCCATTCGTAAATAACCACCACTGTGTTGAGTGGCTTTTGTTACTAATCTGTTTAACAGGGAAATTTAACATTTAGGCCTTGTGACAGCAGGAAGGTAAAGTCACCTGGTTGCATCCAGGGGGGTAGATATATTTCGCCCAGATTCAGGCTTTACGCCGACTTATACAGCTAGGTGGAGAGTTGTATAAGCCCAGCTGAGACTAGTGGGCTCATTGATGACTCATACCTCTAGGGAGAGGGCTGGGCGTCGTGCAGACAGGGAGTTGATGAGTCCAGCTGAAGCTTGTCAGCTCATTTAGGCCTCTATAAAAAACTCCCAGATTCATTAGGGGCTAGCTCATGCCTGGAAGCAGACCTGTGTGGACTGTCTAGGGAGAGTGAACCCCTGTGCGGTGAGAGAAAGCCTGTGTGGCTATATTTTGCTTGGACATTTAAAACCAGGGACTAGGACAGCACTAGGCTGATCCCAGTTGTTAGTTAGGAAACCTGTATGTTTAGTCAGAGGTCAAGTTGACCAGGATTTATTTTGTTTGTTTCTTTTGCTTTGCTGTGTTTTTGTCACTGTAAATAGAAAATAAACGGCACCTTTTTGATTTTGAAAACCACAACCTCCGTCTGCTGGGCCTGTTTTTGTGTGGGGAGCCCATCCCGGGGGTCACACACACCCGCTGCCGAGCTAACCCCCTCACAGTTGGTGGAGAACCAGTGGCAGTTTTTTTTTAAGCCAGCATGGAGGAGATACTGAAACAGCTGGCTCTAGCAAATGCCAATCAACAGCAGACAAATGCAGGTTTGCAAAAGAGCCTTGCAGCTCAACAACAGAACTTCGCAGCCCAGCAGCAAGCTCATCAACAGAGCCTTGCAGCCCAGCAGCAAGCTCACCAACAGAGTCTGGAAGCTCAGCAACAAGCCCAGCAACGATCTGAGGCCCGCTTCATAGACCTATTACAGAAGCAAGAGCAGAGACTACAACAAATGGAAGCAGTAATGCAGCAACGTCCGCAGACCAGTGAGGAAAGCCGTCCCACTAATACCGCGTCCTTTGGGGTGAGTCGTTTATTGACAAAAATGACTGGAGAGGATGATCCAGAGGTATTTTTGACCACGTTTGAAAGGACTGCTGAAAGAGAAAAGTGGCCTGAGGAGCAGTGGGCTGGACTGGTGGCTCCTCTGTTAACGGGTGAATCGCAGAAGGCTTACTATGACCTAGAGCCTGACCAAGCAAAAGACTATGTGATGCTAAAAGCTGAAATATTGGCAAGGCTGGGTGTCACCCTGGCTGTCCGGGCTCAGCGTGTGCATAACTGGACTTTCCAGCTTGGAAAACCCCCCAGGTCTCAAATGTATGATCTCATTCACCTGAGCAGAAAGTGGCTACAGCCAGAGACTTTGTCCGCACCAAAGATTGTGGAACGTGTTGTAATGGATCGGTTTTTGAGAGCTCTTCCTACTGCCATCCAAAAGTGGGTAAGCCATGGAGACCCAGAGACGGCCGATGGTCTTGTGGATCGTGTGGAGAAATACTTGGCTACAGAGAACCTGACGGCCTCTTCCAGAGACACTCGGACTTTCCACCCTAAGACCAGACCATCCCCAGGGGCGGATAAGATGATTCCAAGGGGTAAGGGTGGAGAGAGTGAGAGGGTGGGAGCTCTACCCCAAGGTTGGCGAGAACAGCCTGGGAAATCAGCGGCTCAAGAGGCGGCAAGAAGGATCGTTTGCTACCGCTGCCGGCAAGCGGGACATATTGCAGCAAATTGCCCGGTTTTGGAGGAACCCATGCAGTGTGACTTTCTGACGGGCAGACGTCAGTCGCTGTGTGCGACAGTCGCATGCACTGCCATTCGAGGAACTGAGAAACATTTATGCAAAATGTGTGTTAATGGTAGAAATGTTGTGGTATTGCTGGATTCAGGTAGCCTTGTGACCCTGATAAAGGCTGAGTTAGTTAAAACAGAGGTCTCTGGGAATAGCAAGGTAGCTGTTATTTGTGTGCATGGGGACACCCGAGAGTATCCAGTGACTACAGTGTGTTTCGAGACCCCCAAAGGTACCCTTTCTCATCCAGTGGGCTTAGTGTCTCAGTTACCGCATGACGCCATTGTGGGAAGGGATTTTCCGAAGTTCTGGGAACTGTGGGATGATCCTGAGCCCCCCACTGGTGCCCCTATGTACCAGGAATATGATAGCCAGAACTCCTCTGAGAGTGGTGAGGACTCTCCCGAATTTCCCTTGTCAGTATTGGCAGGGGAGACTCAAGAAACTGGAGAGGAGCCCACCTCCTCAGACGAAAACCTACCGTCTGTGGAGTTTTCTGATCTTGAGGTTCACAGGGAAAACTTTGCCACAGAACAGTTGAAAGACCCCGCCCTAATAAAGGCACGGGAAAACGTAGTGAAAATAGATGGCGAGTTAGTGAACCCAGATAATACCTGCACTTACCCATACTTCAGCGTAGAGAAGGACCTACTGTATCGGGTGGCAAAAAGGGCAGAAGAAACCGTTGAGCAGCTTGTGGTGCCCAAACCTTACAGGAAGTTGGTGTTGGAGTTGGCCCATGGGCACATTCTTGGAGGTCATCTGGGGACAGAGAAAACCCGAGAGAGGGTGTTACAGAGATTCTATTGGCCTGGGGTGATGAAGGACACAGAAAATTATTGTTCCTCCTGCCCTGTGTGTCAGAGGTCGGCCCCGATGCCACACTTCCGTAGCCCGCTGGTCCCTCTACCCATCATTGAGGTCCCGTTTGAGAGAATCGCAATGGATTTGGTAGGTCCTATAATCAAGTCCGCTAGGGGGCACCAGTACATATTGGTTATAATGGACTATGCCACCCGTTATCCAGAAGCGATCCCTCTCAGAAATACCTCGGCCAAAACCATAGCCAAAGAGCTATCTCTTGTTTTTAGCCGGGTGGGTATTTGTAAAGAACTGCTTACGGACCAAGGTACACCCTTTATGTCCCGGGTTATGAAGGAGCTGTGTAAATTGTTCAAAGTGACGCAATTACGTACATCTGTGTATCACCCCCAAACCGATGGGCTGGTTGAAAGATTCAACAAAACCCTAAAACAAATGTTGAAGAAAGTGGTGGATAGGGATGGAAAGGATTGGGACTGTCTACTTCCTTATTTGATGTTTGCTATTAGGGAGGTGCCCCAATCCTCTACGGGATTCTCCCCCTTTGAGTTACTGTATGGGAGACACCCAAGAGGGCTGTTGGATATTGCCAAGGAAACTTGGGAAAGTGAGAGTTCTCCCCACAGGAGTGTGATTGAGCATGTCGCCCTGATGCAAGACCGAATTGCACAGGTAATGCCCATCGTGAAGGAACATTTGGCCCAAGCGCAGTTAGCACAGCAGAGAGTGTACAACCGTGGAGCCAAGACCCGTACCTTTTCCCCGGGGGATAGGATACTGGTACTTGTCCCTACGGTTGAAAGTAAATTCCTTGCCAAATGGCAAGGCCCCTACGAGATAATGGAAAAAGTGAGCGAAGTGAATTACAAGGTCAGACAACCAGGAAGGCGAAAGCCCGAACAGATCTATCACGTTAATCTGTTGAAAGCCTGGAGGGATAGAGAGTCCCTAGTCGCAGACACTTGGTCACCAGCTCAAACTGGTTGCGTGATTCCTGAGGTTGGAATCGCAGCCACCTTGTCACAACCCCAACAACAGGAGGTTAAGGAGTTTGTGCTTCGCAACAAGGAGGTATTCTCTGAGCTGCCGGGACAAACATCTGGGGTAGAGCATGACATTATTACCCCGCCCGGGGAAAGGGTGAAGTTAAAACCCTATCGGATCCCAGAGGCCCGACGGGAGGCAATACGGGAGGAAGTACAGAAAATGCTGAACTTAGGGGTGATAGAGGAGTCCCAAAGTGATTGGTCTAGTCCCATCGTGTTGGTGCCTAAACCGGATGGGAGCTGGCGATTTTGTAACGATTTTCGTCAGTTGAACAAAGTTACAAAATTTGACACCTACCCCATGCCACGTATAGATGAGTTGATCGACCGGCTGGGAACAGCCCGATACATGACGACTCTTGACCTCACAAAAGGGTATTGGCAAATCCCCCTGGCCAAGTCGGCCAAAGAGAAAACCGCATTTGTAACCCCAGACGGGGCGTTCCAATATAAAAGAATGCCGTTCGGGTTACAGAATGCGCCGGCCACATTCCAGCGGAAAATGGACCAGATGCTGAGGCCCCATCGGAAATATGCTGCGGCTTACCTGGATGACGTAATTGTCCATAGCACAGATTGGGCCTCACATCTGCCAAAAGTGCAAGCAGTCCTGGACTCTGTTCGGGAAGCGGGGTTTACGGCTAACCCCAAGAAGTGTACCATTGGGCAGGAGGAGGCCAAATATCTTGGGTACACCATTGGGAGGGGAGTAATAAAACCCCAACTCAACAAAGTCGAGGCCATCCAGAGTTGGCCACGTCCCAACAGCAAGAAGCAGGTACGAGCCTTTCTGGGAATCGCTGGGTATTATCGGCGATTCATTCCCCACTTTGCTTCTAAGGCTGTGCCCCTAACCAACCTGACGAAGGGGAAAGGGTCGGTCATGATTAAATGGACCCCCGAGGCTGAGGCAGCATTCCAATTCTTGAAACAAGCCTTATGTAGCCAGCCAGTGTTGTACTCACCCGACTTCTCTAGAGACTTTGTCGTACAAAGTGATGCGTCAGATGTGGGGTTAGGAGCAGTATTGTCCCAGGTCTGGAACGGGGAAGAGCACCCAGTCATTTACCTCAGCAGGAAGTTGAAGTCCCATGAGGTAAATTACGCCACCGTTGAAAAGGAGTGTTTAGCGGTGAAGTGGGCTCTAGATTCCCTTCGGTACTACCTGCTAGGTAGGCACTTTGACATGGTTACGGATCACGCTCCGTTAAAGTGGATGGCTCAAAACAAGGAAACAAATAGAAGAGTGAATAGGTGGTTCCTGGCCCTCCAGGAATTCAACTTCACAGTAAAGCATCGCCCTGGCGTTCAAATGGGGAATGTGGATGCTTTGTCTCGAGTACATGAATGCCTGATTGCTGGTGTTCCAACCCCGAGGTTAAAACAAGAGGGGGGGGGGTATGTGACAGCAGGAAGGTAAAGTCACCTGGTTGCATCCAGGGGGGTAGATATATTTCGCCCAGATTCAGGCTTTACGCCGACTTATACAGCTAGGTGGAGAGTTGTA
The DNA here is from genome assembly GCA_029206835.1 of Rana muscosa. Lineage (NCBI taxonomy): Eukaryota > Metazoa > Chordata > Amphibia > Anura > Ranidae > Rana > Rana muscosa. Next base: position 419,543,439 of record CM055122.1, read on the forward strand.
TAAGCCCAGCTGAGACTAGTGGGCTCATTGATGACTCATACCTCTAGGGAGAGGGCTGGGCGTCGTGCAGACAGGGAGTTGATGAGTCCAGCTGAAGCTTGTCAGCTCATTTAGGCCTCTATAAAAAACTCCCAGATTCATTAGGGGCTAGCTCATGCCTGGAAGCAGACCTGTGTGGACTGTCTAGGGAGAGTGAACCCCTGTGCGGTGAGAGAAAGCCTGTGTGGCTATATTTTGCTTGGACATTTAAAACCAGGGACTAGGACAGCACTAGGCTGATCCCAGTTGTTAGTTAGGAAACCTGTATGTTTAGTCAGAGGTCAAGTTGACCAGGATTTATTTTGTTTATGTTTTTTTTTGCCTTGCTGTGTTTTTGTCACTGTAAATAGAAAATAAACCGCACCTTTTTGATTTTGAAAACCACAACCTCCGTCTGCTGGGCCTGTTTTTGGGTGGGGAGCCCATCCCGGGGGTCACACACACCCGCTGCCGAGCTAACCCCCTCACAGTGTATATTGATTGGTTTCTGCAAAATTTATAGTGTCTACAATATAGGGGATATATTTATGCCATTTTTATTTATTCGTTTTTTTTTTACTTGTAATGGCGGTGATCAGCAATTTTTAGCAGGACTATGACATTGCAGTGGACATATCGGACACTTAACTGACACTTTTGACACCAGGGGCGATCACAAGGTTAAGTGTGTTCCCTGTTTGTGCTTTCTTACTGTGGGGGGTATCGGCTAACTGCATGGACACAGTGATCCATGTCCCTGATTAGCAGGAACACATGATCAGTGTCCATGCCTGACAGAATAGCGGTGTGCCTTGTTTACATCGGCAGACCGCCATCCTATCTCTGTGGGGAGCGATCACGGGTGGCCAGCGGACATAGCATCCGCCGGACCCGCTGATTGGCTCCCCCTGTGGCCAAGCAGCGTGCAAACTCGCCTCTGGCAGTGCGCGCCCCCAGTGGCTATTGCACAAAATCACAAACAGGTACATGATTTTGCACAATAAAGCCACCCTGCTGCAGTAAACATGCGATAGGCGGTCGGCAACTGGTTAAACTGTGGTGCAATATTGCTGGCTGTTGGCTCTGAAATACTGAACTCTAATCTTTTTTTTCATAATAAAACCTGCCTCATGTCTCACTCTGAAATTTCAGTACAGTAAAACAGCTTACAAACTTTGTGGCGAATCTCTAAAATATTTCTGGCTGTTGTCTATAAAATACTACAAATTCTATTTCATGATAAAATATGCCTGGTCTCCCCCTGTTTAACTATTGCCTAATTAAAGTTGCTTACATTGTGTGCATCAGGTCTGTACAATATTTCTGGCTGCTCTCTCTTAAATAGTACTCTCTAACTTTTATTTTACAGCCTTCTAAAGCTGCTTAAATAGTGTTCATCGAGTATTTACAATATTTCGAGATATTGTCTCTGAAATAATACACTCTATTTTTGTATTATTGTATCATACAAAACATACTGTATAGCTGTCAATTCCTAACTTTTTATTTTCTTTCCATTTTGTATTAGATCCGAATAAAGGAGTAGAAAGAGAAGGCCCATGAGCTCTGCCGTCTTGGGCTGATTTCTTGTCTCTTCTTAGATCTGCCCATCTACTGACTTCATGTCCAAGTATGGGAAACAATGGATAACAGACAGGGGAGCCTGGGAACAGCTTTGGATCTTTTTAATCACTCCCCATACTGTCACAACATTAGTGGACCCCGCAGCAGCTGCTATCATGATGGCCATGGACTCATGCTCTGCCACATCTAGGAGTGCATATGGACTTGCCTCTCTCCATCTACAGTGGTGGCCAGCCCTGATTTATCTGCTTCCTTTGGTGACAAAGCCTGTCTAAAGCCTTATCAGCATCCTGACACTGCCTTACAGCACACTCTTTTTTTCTTCAGAGCTATCCCACATTGTACAGTCCCTCCTAACCAAAGACAAACTGGCAAATGTTCCAATGTACACTTTTTTGTCACTTTCCAGTAATTGTAGCCCCCAAAAGTGAAGGAAAATAAACTGTCCCTTTGTTTAAAAACTTAGGGGACCCCTGCATAATGTGCGCTCAACCTGTGGTCCTGCAGCTGTTGCAGAACTACAAGTCCCATCATGCCTCAGCCTTTGGGAGTCATGCTTGTAACTGACAGCCTTGCAATGATTTATGGGACTTGTAGTTCCACAACAGCTGGTGTGCCAGAGTCTGAGCATCAATTGCTAGGTCTCAAAATAATTTTATTACCCAAAAAAAAGTCAAATTATGTTCTTTTGTATTATCTTTATTATCTTTAGTTCAGATACAATTTTTTTTTTAAACAAGATGCACATAACATTAAATAATAACATTAAATAATTAGCAAACATAATATCCAAAAATGAACTCCACATTCACAATATGAAGATTACCAGTATAATTTTTATCTAATTGCATCAAGCTGCCATGGCAGCTGACCTTCGGGAGATATGAAATATAATCAGAAATAAATTATCCTGAACAGTGGCACCATGCCAGCTTCCCCAAGTTGCTGTCAGTTCAGCTCTTGTCATAGTGTTATTGCCAAGTGTGTCCTCAAACTGTAATCCGTCATGTTCCTGAATAAAGTTGTGTAGAACACATGTTGCTTTCACAGCCTGTACAGCATGTTGCATGTGAAGATAGATTGGAGTGTGCAAAAAATGCCATTTGTTTGCAAGGATGGCCCTAGTGAGGCGATAACTAAAAACCCTTCATTGCCATATTGGGTTGTCCATTCATTGGTGAAACACTCATCGAAATAGGCACCTCATCCCAGGTAATTTATAATAAAGGGGAGGTAGGACAAAGGGGATTTTTGTGGTGCATAGATAAATCAATGAGAGAGAGTTTCTAAAAATATATAATTTTTTATTTACTACAAATTTAGACAAAAGATGTAAAAACAGATCCTAGGTATATTCAATACATGGTATGTCATACAGAAGTGGTGGTCATAATGCATAGAGTTTGGATGAAAAACAAGAACTCGCATAGAAACCCGACATGTTTCGCTTAAAACAGCTTCCTCAGGGGTATGCGATGACCATCAATATTTGTCAAGTATGACTATACAAAAGAGAGAAAAAGGATACAAGATTATAAATTTAAATAGATAATAAACTATATTTAAACAGATTAGATACAAGCAAGGTTAGACTGCAGGGTCAGATCCCTCCCTCTGTTACTTACCTTCATTGTGTGTTTAATGAGCATCTGGAAGAGGTGTTCACCTAGCATGAACGCTTTGTCCCGAACAAAGATATATGATATTGCAGGACCACTTGTTCCAGATTGTTGTCTAGTAGGGCCAGTCTATTTTCTTGCAGCAGCTGTCCAAAAGATAAATAGGTGAATATACTTGAGTCCGAACTATTGCAGTAGGTCCAGGGCCGGCCTTACTATGGGTCCCGCTGGGTCCATTGGAACCAGGCGGAACTTTGAGAGGGGTGAAAAATTGATGCCCAAGATTTTTTTTCAGCAGTTTTGTGTGTCATCCAGGTGCGGACTGGGCTGTGGGGGGCAGGGTGACAACTTCCCCCCGGGTCGCTCTGCAGCCCTGTAAAAAGGCCACCCTGCTGCCCTCAACACGCATTCTCATAATTGCTGGGTGCGAGGGTGCTCGCACACAGTCTAACACCGACTGTTAAACACCTGAGCACACATGAAGAGCTCCGGTGTGTGTGCTGCCAGAGGTGGGGTACCCAGAGGAGACAGAGCAATAATCCTTTCCCCACCGGCTCTGCCAGCAGCCGATGTTTGGGGGCAGCTTGCAAGGCTTGCATTTCTATTGCATGGAACTTGAGGAGGGGGTGCCTCACGCCTGTCCCACCTTCTTCTGCTTTGGTGCATTCGTGAGGCTAGGCACTGAAGACTGTGGAAGCAGTGGGAGAGAGCAACAGAGAGGTAATATTAGTTAGTGATGTGTGACAGGACACAAAGGGTGTCCATAATTTTTTTTAGTAGTGGCTGCTGATCTGCTGGATGGCCAAATGTTAAATAACCTGTCATGCTCAAAAATCACTATGCCCTATCTTGCCATTATACTATCTTTGCCTGCCCCGATTAGAGATTGTGATTTCCAAGCTTCAGCAATAGTTTGTTTGGCTGCAGAATTAAGATGAGTAAGCAATTGAAAGTGAGTGTAGGTAAGTGTAGCAGGTTTAAGGTTTAGAAGTGCCATGGCGGGATCTGGAAGAATGGAGGTTTCTAAAGCTTTAGATGCCATTAAAAATATATTCTTCCTGAATTCTTGGACCACCGAACATTGCCACCATATATGGAAATGCGTGCCTGGCGTGTCGCAACCTCTAAAGCAATTTGGTGAATATGTGGGAACAAATTTTGCTATTCTGGCTGATACTAGGTACCAACGTGCTAGAACCTTAGAGTTTGTCTCTACAGCAAAACAATTTGGGGAGGAATTTTTAGTGGCTAACCAGATACTAGACCAATCTTTGATATCAAACACTTGATTCATGTCTTGTGCCCATTTAGTTGCGTATGAGGGTAATTTGTTATCCGGATTCACATTAAGTTGTTGGTATAAGATTGAAATTAGTCCTCTAACATGTGGGTCGCTTATTCATATCTGCTCAAATTGAGACGTTTGATTAAGTGAGGATCCTGTTTGAAGAAATGGTTTATAATTTTTTTTCATTTGTAAATAGAATTTCAGTTCTAGGAAGCCCAAAAGATTCACATAGTACAGGAAAGGTGTAAATATTAGTAGCAGATGTAAATTTATATAAGCGAATCAGATTTGTAGAAGTCCATGCAGAAAATGATTTTGGATATTTCCAGGCAGGAAAGAAGGCAGGATTCCTAAGGAATGAAAGCAGGGGATTATGTGGGGATTGTAAATTATGACAGCTTTTAAATTTATCCCAAATAGCTAAAGTTTGTTTCGTTATGGGATTAAAAAGATGAGATCTATCAGTGGGTCTGAGCCATAACACATTGACCATCGAAATGGGGTCACTATCTATGGATTCAATGGCAACCCATAAATGCATTTCAACCGTAGAATGATACTTGGGGAGAATTGGATAGAGAGGATCCGAGTAGTTGAAGGAGGATGATGGGATTATGGCGGTGCTGAGATATCACAATGTCAACATCATGATGAGGATGTGTGATGGGAATATCTTATTCCTCTTCCTGTGCTGGTGCACTCCGGTGATGGTGAATTCTGGTAAAGGTGGCCTCTTACCTGTAGGTAGAGAGGTAACAGCATGTAGCATATAATGCTCTGTGTTCCTCTTGCCTGGTTCCTATGGGGATCCGTGTGTTATTTGGAATGGTTATCTCCAGGAGCTGGATGCCGGGGTACTTGGGGTCTCCCTCTGGGGTATATACTCATGTGCCGGCTGGGGTATAAATGAAGAGGGAAGATACCATATAGTGTAGTACGTCTTTATAGGAATTTATTAATCAACATATACTAAAAACAGTGGTATAGTGGGCTGTGGTACAATTAACGTATTGAAGCCCAAGGGAGCAGGAGAGGTGGGACACAGATGGAGAAGAGGGCGGACCAGTGGTGGTATAGTGGCATGGCATGTAATGGCAGCAGGGATCGGGCTTCAAAGAATGAAGCCCTTGGGTGTCCATACGGCAGAACACTAAGCCCTAAAACGCACAGGTCCCAGAGTGCAAGGAGAGACAGGGAGTGAGGGGAACAGACCGTTCACCAAAAAATCCCTGCCTGTTATTCAAAGCGTCCGGCTGAAGGAGTCCTCCTCCCGGTGTAACAAAGGAGGTAAAATTGCTACCTCCAAGGTGTACAGAGAACGATGAAACAGAGGGCTGGCTCTTGATGACAAACAGGGACATGGCAGCACACAATACACAGTCAGAACATGTAATGTAAATATGGTGCACAATTGTTTCAATTTCAGATAATAAAGTTACACAACAATAAATACAGTGTACACATAGTTAAATCTTCATACACAAAATATATTCTTCAAACATCAAAAATGGAACATTTATTTCGGATGTATAAATCAAACAACCAAAAATGGGGAAGAGGAAAGGAGAGATAAAAGAGAAAGGGAACAGAAGGAAAATGGGGGAGGGAAGAAAGGGGAAACATAAGGAAAACCCCCCAAAGGTGCAGGGCATCGATTGAACATGGCCCGCTGCCCCAAATGAAAAAACAAGGGGGAGAGAGGAGGCTTGGAATTGGGTAGATTTCACATAGGTAAATTATTTAAAAATTGTATGAATATTAGAATAAAGTTTAACTTAAACATAAACATCAAATAATGTAGATACACAGTGTTTATAAACAACATATAATAATATACATACTTAAAGAAAAGATTTAAAACTAATATATTCATTTAACCCAGGGTAACGGGTGGCATTCAATAGGTGAATCCATTTAGTCTCAAGTTGCAAGAGCATGCGGTCAATGCCGCCACCTCTTGCATGTGTAGGCACATGCTCGAGAGCTGTAAATTTAACCACTTCCATACTGGGCACTTATAGAGCTTCCTGCCCAGACCAATTTTCAGCTTTCGGCGCTGTTGCACTTTGAATGACAATTGCGCGGTTGTGCTACACTGTACCCAAACTAAATTTTTATCATTTTGTTCCCACACATAGAGCTTTCTTTTGGTGGTATTTGATCACCTCTGCGATTTTTATTTTCTACTAAAATAATTTAAAAAAGACAGAAAATTTTGAAAAAAAAACATATTTTTTTGTTTCAGTTACAAAACTTTGTAAATAAGTAAGTTTTCTCCTTCACTGATGGGGCTGCACTGATGGGCACTGATAAGGTGGCACTGATGGGCACCGATGAGGCGGCGCAGATGGGCACCGATAGGCGGCGCGGATGGGCACCGATAGTCAGCGCGGATGGGCGTCGATAGGCAGTGCGGATGGGCACCGATAGGCGGCACGGATGGGCACAGATAGGTGGCACGGATGGGCACAGATAGGTGGCATGGATGGGCACAGATAGGCGGCACGGATGGGCACAGATGGGCACAGATAAGCGGCACGGATGGGCACAGATAGGCGGCACGGATGGGCACCGATAGGCGACACGGATGGGCACTGATAGATGGCATGGATGGGCACTGATAGGTGGCATGAATGGGCATGGATGGGCACTGATAGGTGGCATGGATGGGCACTGATAGGTGGCACTGTAATATGTTAATGGATGCCAATCAGTGCCAAACAATAATGCCTGCCAATCAGTGATGCCCATTGTGGGCACTGATTGGCATCCATTAGGGGCTCTGATTGGCATTCATTAGGGGCACTGATTGGCATCCCTGGTGGTCTAGAGAGGCATACCTGGTAATGGACATCCCTGGTGGTCCAGTGGCATCCCTGGTGGTCCAGTGGCATCCCAAGTGGTCCAGTGGCATCCCTGGTGGTCCAGTGTGGGCATCCTCGGGGGGGCTGTGCTGATAATTGATCAGCACAAACCCCCCCTGTCAGAGGAGCAGCCGATCGGCTCTCCTCTACTCGCGTCTGACAGACGCGAGTGAGGAAAAGCCGATTACCGGATTTTCCTGTTTACATGTTATCAGCCGTGATAACCAATCCAATATAACTGAATGGACCTAGATCTTTTTTTTTTTTTTTTATTCTTTATTTATTTATTTCTTTTCAACAACAGGGTTTATACATATATACCTTTATCTCTGATTGCAGGTTAATCAAGAAAAAGAAATTCACATCAAAGCCTATTTTTTTACATTATGTCTTTCAAAAATTAAATCTGTACATTATCTGTAGTATATTAATTTAGTATATATAGCCAGACCATATTTATTCCCGCATACAATCTTACTTTCTATATTGATTCCTTAATCTCTTATCTACATATTCTCATCTTCCCCTGTTATCTTCCTCCTATCCCAGACTCATCCCAATAACCCTATGCCCATTTCCCATTCCCTTCAATCTCCATAATCCTCCCTCCCCAAAGAAAAAAAAAAAGGAGGGGAAAATAAATAAATTTCTCCTCCTTGACCTCTCCATTATGACACTGATCTATCTTTTCACTCTCCTAATAGCCTTTTACCTTCTTCTGATTGTATATATACCTCCCATGGAGCCCAGATTTCTTTAATTTGTTCCTTTCTATCTAATGTTATAGGTAACAATTTCTCCATTATTCCTATCCTCCTAACTTTCTTAAGCCACTCCGAAACTGCCGGGGCTTTTGTGTCCTTCCAATTTGTTGCAATACAACTTTTTGCTGCGTTTATTAGGTGGCACAAAATGAATTAACATATCTTTTAGGTGGAATTTGTGTATTATGTGTATTTGTGTATTATGTAACAAAAATAAATCTGGTTCCTGTGGGATTAAGTATTCAGTAAATGTCTGTGTAATTCTATGTACTGTCTCCCAGAATTGTCTAATTACTGGGCACGACCAAAATAGATGTATCATTGTCCCTTTTTCATCGCATCCCCTCCAGCACCTGTCAGATGGTTCTGGGAAGAATTTATTTAGGGCCAGGGGCGTATAATACCAACGTGTTAAAATTTTATATTTTGATTCTTGTATTTTAATACACCTTGATGATTTTAAAGACAGATCCATTATGTTCTGACATTGTGCTGGAGAGAAGGTATGACCTATATCCCTCTCCCATTTACTCAAGCATTCCATTTTAAAGTCATCTGGGGGTGCAATCAGCAATGCATACATTTTAGATATCACGTTTGATAGGGGTTCCCCTCTTTCACAGTATTCCTCAAATATTGTCAGTGTCCGTCTATATGTTCCTACTGGTCCCAAGTTTTCTAAGTAGTGTCGGATCTGCCGAGCTTGCCATATCGGGATTTCATATTTCCCTCCTTGTTTTGTAAGCATGTCCATTGTTACCCATCCCCTTTCTCCTACGAAATCAGACGCTTGAAAGATGCCCTTTTCCCTCAATTTCTTAAATATTAGTAATTCTGTCCCAGGTGAGGAATCTGGGTTTCCTATTATCGAATATAAGGGTGATTTTTTATTTGTAAGTTTAGATTTCTGACATATTTTATTTCCTATCCATAACGTCGTTCCTATCGTGGGATGGGATTTTACCAAGGGGGGTAGGGCTGTATAGCACCATAGTGCTCTATTTAGGGGGATTGAACTTGTTTGCTGCTCCATATTAATCCATAGTTTGTAGTCCCCATGTCTGCTCCAGTCTACTAACCTCCCAAGATGTGCCGCCTGATAATATTTATATATATCTGGTGCAGATGTTCCTCCTACTCTTTTTGGTAAGGTTAGAAGTTTTCTACATATTCTTGGCCTTTTACTAGCCCAGATGAATTTCATAAACAAAGTTTGGGCTTGGCTAAAGAACGACTTAGGAATTCTTATCGGCAATGCAAGAAATAGGTCGAGGAATTTTGGCATCACACTCATTTTAAGGATATTCAAAATTTAGTTTAGAAGGTTTGCGGGCATCTGTGTTCCTAAATAGTTTAAGGCTTTCCTCGTCCACTTAAATTTAAAACTTTTTTCTAATACATTTTTAATGGAACCTGGTAGTGCCACCCCCATCGCCTCCGATTTACCAAATTTTATTTTAAGGTTCGACATAGTCCCATATAGTTCTACTTTTTTCATAAGGTTGGGTAACGAAATTTGTGGTCTTGATAGTGAAAAAAGCATATCATCTGCGTAAGCTGAAACTTTGTATTCCTTTTCCCCAAATTCAATACCCCTAATATCCGGGTTCTGTCGAATTTTATTTAAGAAAGGTTCTAATGTCAAGGCATATAAAGAGGCGAGAGGGGACAGCCCTGTCGTGTTCCATTTGTAATTGTGAAAGGCTTAGAGTAAACCCCATTTACTTTTACCAATGCCCGAGGACTCGCATACACTCCCGCTATCCATTGTACCATCCTTTCTCCTATGTCCATTTGTTTTAATACCTCAAACATAAATTTCCAGTTTACTCTATTGAATGCTTTTTCTGCATCCGTATTCAAAAAAACACTCAATATCTTTTTTTGATTAACTTGATAAATCAAGTTTAGTACTTTAATAGTACTATCCCTTGCTTCTCTTGTGGGGATAAACCCTACTTGATCCAGATATACTAATTGCGATAGATGGGGCTGTATACGGTGTGCTAAAAATTTTGTCAAAATTTTTAAATCAACATTTAATAGAGATATTGGTCTATTGCTGCTACATATCTCGGGATCTTTCCCCTCTTTTGGTATCAAGGTGATATGAGCATCTACAGACTCAGGGGGTAGCACCAATGTTTGTCCAACTGCATTAAATACCTTAATCATGTATGGCCCTAGTTGTGTAATACATTTTTTGTAATATTGTATGGTAAAACCATCTGGGCCTGGTGCTTTACCATGTTCAATTGTCTTCATTATTGTTTGCACTTCCTCCATGTTAATTGGCCCTTCTAATTTCCTTCGGTCTGGTGATAATAATCTGGGCAGACATGTCGAAATCACGTATTTCCTTATAGACCCAGGAGAGACTCCTGTTTCTGGAAGATTATATAAGGCAGAGTAATATTCTCGAAACTCTTGTGCTATCTCTTTTGGAAGTGACTTTTTCAGATCTGCTTTTCCTTTAATGGTTGGGATATAAGACCGTGTCAGTTGTTTTTTTATATTTTTTGCTAATAGCTTACCGCATTTGTCTCCTGAATTGTACATCTCTTTCCTTCCATATTGTAGGACCGCTTCAGCCTTATATCGAAGTAGGTCTGCTATTTGTCTCCTTAAATGCGCTACCTCATTTCCTAATTCTCTTTCTGTTGTCTTCTTATGTTGTGTCTCTAATCCCTGTAACTTTTCTAGTAAATATTTTAACTGTTCTTCTCTGGCCTTTTTTACTTGAGAACCATGTTTAATTAAAATACCTCTAATTACAGATTTATGGGCTTCCCAAACTATTCCCGGATCGCTTTCTCCATTGTCATTTATCTGAAAATACCACGTAATTTCTTTAAATAAATCTTCCTTAATTTGGGGATTTTGTAGTAAACTTTAGTTTAACCGCCATCTCCATTCCGATGAATGGCTCCCCCCCACCAAAGTTAACTCCATTGTGACAGGTGCATGATCTGTCCATGTCATGTTTCCTATTGAGATGTCACGTATTGAGTGTAACAATTGATGAGGGACTAGGAAAAGATCTATTCTTGAGTAGCTTTGATGAGGGTTTGAAAAAGAAGTATAGTCTCTCTCCCCAGGGTATATAGTCCGCCACCCATCTACTAGTTGTAATTCATGTAGTTTCCGTAAAATACGCTTTCTAATTCCGTTAGGTACTGATGAGGTCCCATTGGAGGTATCTACTCTTGGGTCCAATAGGATATTTAAATCTCCTCCACATATCAGTTTTCCTTCACTAAAGTCCCTCAATTTTGACAACAGCTTAACCAAAAAGCTATCTTGATGTGAATTTGGGGCATAAATAGTGGCCAAAGTCACTTTTCCCTACCTATCGCTCCTTTAAGAAAAAGGTATCTTCCCCCTGGATGCGAGCATTTATCTGTAAATGTCCAAGGTATTTTATTTGAAATTAAAATGGCTACTCCCTTCATCTTAGCTTCCTGGTTGGAAGCTTGGTATACATTAGGGAAATATCTATTTTGAAGGTATGGAAAAGCCCCTTCCCTGAAATGTGTCTCTTGTATAAATCCTACATCTGTATTTAAATGTTTTAATTCGTTCAACAACATTACGTTTTTCTGGGATTCTAAGCCCTTTAGCATTTAATGAAGTTACTCGTATTCTATCCATCTTCTATTTTTCAAAGATATCAGCTAAGCTATTCTTCCTATCGTGTCTAGGAGAGGCGAGAAGGAGATGGGGAGAAAAAATTAAATAAAAATGTAGGGGTGGGATGGAGAGAGGATGGGTCTAGGGATTAAACCACGGCTCCTACTTGGGACTTCGATTTTCCTGTAGGTAGCCAAATTGGGGGTGTTGGTCCGGCTATGATGTGGGTGGCTGAGCTCCCCCCTCACCCTTCCAGTCCGCCATTTTCTCTTTTTTTTACCTTTTATATTCTCTTTTTACATTTTTTTTCTTTTTTCTTTTTTTATAACCCTGTAGTCAGGCCCAGTCTCAACCTGTATTTGTTCCCCGTCTCTTATCGCAAGTCCCCTCCCACCTCCCTTCCTCATCTATTTCTGCGTATTAGCCTTTTCCCTTTTTCTCTTTCTTTCTCCCTCTTCTCCTCTCCCCTCCCTCTTTCCTCCTCTTATAATACTATTCCTGGTCCTTCTTCCCCCTGTCTTCCACCCTTCCTCTTCCGTTCTCCACCTATCCTCCTTATATCCGGCTCCCTTCATAAAATGGATTCTTCATTTAGGTTCTACCTTTCCTGCTTTCTTCCATGATCATCTCATCTTTTCCTCTCTCACCCCTTCTTTCTTCCCTCTAAATAGTAATATATATTAACTCCATATAAGCTTCAAGTCTCAGCTAATCCTAAACCAGATATCCTCTTCCCCCAGGATCCACCCCTACTAATAGTACCAACCCCTTTGCCCCCTTTCTTTTTACTATTCAATTTCAGAATGTTTGCATTTCTTTAATATAAATTATATTCCACATAATCATAACATGCCTTATCACATTATATTCTCTATGTCTTTTTCTATTGTATCAAACAATTACATATTACCATTTAACATTTACCATTTGCCATTTTCCTACATATGCATCGCCTTCCTCTCACTCCCCATTCCCCATTTCCTAACAATAGTTATCCTCCTCCTCCCCCAATCCCAATCCCCCCTCAGGAGCTCCCTCCTACCTCCTCTTTATTTAAGCATATTAAATTGTCCTCTGAATCCACGCCTTCCTAACACCCATTTCCCTTATGTTGTGTATAGTGTATCCCCTTCCCCCCCTTCCCTTTGCCCCACCCCCTCCTATCTTCCCTTTATCATTGTATAAACCCAGATATGTGTCAGAATGTGAACTATATTAAAATAAACTTATATGAATTGTGTCTTGTTTATTATACGTGTGTAGCGGGGGTTTGAATTTAGGGGGATACACCTGGGTGGTAGTATGACCCAGGTATGTATAAATCATAAGAGGATTTAGACCATTTAAATCGTGGAGGACTTGGTGGTGTACTATTCTCCTTAGCCTGTGGGTGGCGGTGTTACCACGGGTCAGGGTAGAATTACTGCCGCAGTGCTGTCCTTTTTGTCCCGTTCCGGCGGTGGTACAGCGGGGGCGGAGAACCTGCTGTGGCGTCACGAGAGGGAATAAAGGGGAGAGAGGCCCTCGCCACGAGGTCTTGTCGAGCGCCCACCCAGGCACCTTAGGCCCGGGTGAAGGCGGTCCGGAGTTCCAGCCCAGGCGCCCTAGACCTGGTCGGAGCGGAGTTGGCATCCATCCCAGGCACCAAAAGCCTGGGGTGAGGTACTACACCGGAGGCCTGGGGCCCAGTGACTTCGACTGGGCTCCGCAAGGGCGGATGAGTCAGAGGGACCCTGAGGTGGATGGGGCCCATGTCTGAGGTGAGGAGGCCGGAGAGGTCACCCGTCTGAAGAGTCCGGAGCAGCATCAACCCGGTGACAGAGGGGCCTCTGGTATATACCTTGGAGGGACATCTTCCCCCTGACAGGGGCCACAACGCAGCGAAGGTACTCCAATTCATATTCTTCAGAGTCGCTGGTAGAGACTCACAAGTTTCAAGTTTCTCTCTCTAGCCAATGGCTATAGCAACCGCTGGTGAAACCACAGTGGTTTAGTTTATCGTTAGGACAGTGCCTCGACCTGCTCACCCCACCGTATAGAACTGTTTATAGGTCTCAACCTATCGGCTGATAAAGAACTGTTTTAATTGTGTGCTACAATAAAACAAGTGTTGGATCCTTATCGGTGTGTGGAACTCTGGTTGATGGGAGTGAAAGGGAGTGTCAGCACAGCAAGACTTGGTTTTTAATAGAAACACACAGGCCAGAGAAGAATAACTGGTACTGGCCTTCACCTCACCTGCTGCAATGGGGAGGACATGGGTCGTAGCGCATCTCACTCTCACAGACAAGATACCCCTAGAAGAGAGCTATCGGAAAACCGATTCACAAGTTGGGGGAGTGAGGCCGCTACACGTGTATTTATTATTATTATGTGTCTTCCCCTCCCCCTCCCCCCTCCCCAAAATCCCTACCCCCCACCCCCAAAAAGGAAGAGAAAAAAAAGGGCAATCCACACTATCCAAGACACTTCTCCGTAGTGGAGAAGGATCTGGGGGTTTTGGTAGATCATAAGCTCAATAATGGCATGCAATGCCAAGCTGCGGTTTCCAAAGCGAGCAAAGTCCTTTCTTGTATTAAGAGAGGTATGGTCTCCAGAGAGAGAGATATCATTTTGCCCCTGTTCAAATCATTAGTAAGACCTCATCTGGAATATGCAGTTCAGTTTTGGGCCCCAGTTCTCAAAAAGGATATTGGGGAACTGGAGAAAGTGCAGAGAAGGGCAACCAAACTGATAAGAGGCATGGAGGAGCTCAGCTATGAGGAGAGATTAGAGGAACTGAATTTATTCTCTCTTGAGAAGAGGAGATTAAGGGGGGATATGATCAACATGTACAAATATATAAGGGGTCCATATAGTGAACTTGGTGTTCAGTTATTCACTTTACGGTCAACACAAAGGACAAGGGGGCACTCTTTGCGTCTAGAGGAAAAGAGATTTCACCTCCAAATACGGAAAGGTTTTTTCACAGTAAGAGCTGTGAAAATGTGGAATAGACTCCCTGCAGAGGTGGTTCTGGCCAGCTCAGTAGATTGCTTTAAGAAGGGCCTGGATTCTTTCTTAAATGTACATAATATAACTGGGTACTGACATTTATAGGTAAAGTTGATCCAGGGAATATCCGATTGCCTCTCGGGGGATCAGGAAGGAATTTTTTCCCCTGCCGTAGCAAATTGGATCATGCTCTTCTGGTTTTTTTTTGCCTTCCTCTGGATCAACTGTGGGTATAGAATTGGGTATATGGGATTGTACGATATATGTTTATTTTTTTTTTTTTATTTTTTTTTTACGGTTGAACTGGATGGACTTGTGTCTTTTTTCAACCTGACTAACTATGTAACTGTAACAAAAAAAACCTGCACAAAAAAAAGAAAAAATAAATTATTGCATAGATTCAGTAAAGTAGTCTATACAGTCTATGAAAGCTTCTCCCGTGGATAAACACTCTTAGCGTGGAGGTACCCCCCATGGGGGGGGAGGGGGAGGAGAAAAAACAAAATCCAGTTATAGGGGTCCAAAAAAAAAATCCCTATAATAATTCCCAAGGAAACTGCTCTCACAGGGTATGGACATTCATTCTCTCTAGGATTCTCACTTCCAATATTTAACATGTTTTAACTCCTCTCTATTCCTATATTTAAATATCATAGGGGCCGATGGGGGGCAGAAAAGTATTTTAGTGAGAGATGGCCAGTGCATAATTTGTTAATCCTCAATTCATCCAGAATAATCTTTATTTCATGGGTGGCCTTGTTCATCTAGATCCCGGGGAGAAAAAAAAAAATGAAGCAATCCCGGGGGGTTTGGACTCCGGATACAACTCCAGATACAACCATATATATATATATATATTAAAAAAAATAAAAAATTAGAGGGGAGTAATAAAGAGGGGGTAATAAAGTAGTTTAGGCAGTTCTTTTTGTCTTGACTCACGGTTCTCCAATCCCATTCCCTGAAGTCGCTGTAGTTTGTTGTTGTCCACCCCTTATCTGTGTTGAAACGACCAGTTTTCTTGTTTGGGGTCCTCCTCTGCGTTGCCTTCTATCGATTGGATGCAGCCAATCTGAGACCTCACATCCCTCTACTCCCAAAAAAATTAAATAGCTCTGTAAAGCAGGTATTGCAACGACTGAGAGAAAACCATCTTTACGCGAAGATTGAGAAATGCAGTTTTCATCAAAGCCATATTCCTTTCCTTGGATACATTATAAGTGCTGTCGGTTTCCAAATGGACACTCAAAAACTTTCCGCTGTCTTGCAATGGCCCCAACCCTTCTGGGTCTGTTTTACTTCCTGCTTCTCCTCACCCTTACTCCTTAAGCTTTTTATGCTTTTTATACTCTTTGTATTGCTCATCCCGTGTTCATCCCATGTAATATCTCAGATACACAGTAGACAATATTGCAAAACTGTTTCCAGCTACCTGGACCAATACCCTCAATATAGTTCAGTATATGATAGCATATATAGCAGGGATCCTCAAACTGCGGCCCTCCAGCTGTTGCGGAACTACAAATCCCATGAGGCATTGTAAAATTCTGACATTCACAGACATGACTAGGCATGATGGGAATTGTAGTTCCTGAACACCTGGAGGACCGTAGTTTGAAGACCCCTGATATATAGTATACTCTGTTTATCAAGGAGCAAGCTAAGAAGCAGTTGAGAAGCTAATTCGGTGAGTTCAGAGATA
This sequence comes from Rana muscosa, assembly GCA_029206835.1. NCBI lineage: Eukaryota > Metazoa > Chordata > Amphibia > Anura > Ranidae > Rana > Rana muscosa. Next base: position 419,559,899 of record CM055122.1, read on the forward strand.
GTTCCCACACACCGTGAAACAGACACCTCTCCTCCTCCTCTCGTCCTCACCTGTTATGTCCTGCTGATGTCCTGCTGAATCTCGCTATTCCAATATTCAGCTGCCCGCTGTCCGCAATTCACCTCCTCCTTCCCTTGTAACAGGATACCTGCGTCGTGGCTATATTAGCTCGAGAGGGAGCACGGTCCTTCAATCCTTATTGTCATGTACCTGGGCATATTTGAACCGGGATCTTCCTGGTCCCACAGCTGCAGCCTTACCTGTTGTGCTACAGAGCAGATCTAGACTTTTTGAAATGTCCTCTCAGTATTAAGCATTACCTTGGACTCACTAGCCCCACCTGCTACCAGCTGTGGACAATTTTCAATCAAAACAGCCCATAAAAAGGAAGTGATGCTATCTCTCAGCGCCCGTTTGTGTGGAATAACTCCCTGGGTGTTGTGACTGCTTTTTGATCTTGATTTTCGTGTTGAACTTCTGCCTGAATTCCTGACTACTCTCTAGCCTGCTGATTTTGTACTTCACTGCCAGCTTGTGTATGACCTTTGCCTGCCTGACCACTCTCTGGATTTTGATCGTGTACCGTTTTGCCTGATCTGTTGCCAACCTAATCTGCCTGACTACGTTTTCGCCTGAATCCTCACCACACAAGTTCCACTTCGGACACTACCTATCACAGGTACCTTACATTACAAATGGGCCACAATGACAGTGGACCCTGCTGAAATAGTTAAGGTGATTTCACGTCAGGGACAAATGATTGGAGCTCATGAACAGTATCTTTCTTCCCTGGACGCCAAGTTAGATGAACTTTGTACTATGCTTAAATCTTGTTTGCCTGCTTCCTCTGCAATGGTCCAGACTCTGGATCCTACTCCTGCTACGATCCAAGCCGCCTCTTCTGTACCACCCAAACTGCCTGACAAATTTGGTGGTGATACTGAGGACTGCAGAGGCTTTTTAAATGTTTGCTGTTTGCATTTCCGCAACAACCCTGGGACCTTTAGCACTTTGTCTGCCAAAGTGACTTTTGTAATTTCCTTGTTAAAGGGGAAGGCCCTGGCCTGGGTCTCTCCTTATCTGGAACGCAATGAACCTGTGCTGCAAGACGCTGACAAATTTCTGGCTTCTCTCCAGACTGTATTTGACAAGCCAGATAGAGCTTCTGCAGCTGAATACTCACTCTTGGATATGCAACAAGGCACAAGGTCTGTGGCACAATATGCTATTGAGTTTCGTACCCTTGCTGCTGAGACTACTTGGGACTCAAGGGCATTACGTGCAGCCTTCCGAAAAGGTCTTGCAGATCGCATCAAAGACAAATTAGTCTATAAGGATTCCCCAGAAGACCTAGAGAAATTCATAGAGCTCTGTGTTCGTCTGGATGTCCGGTATCATGAAAGGTGCCAAGAGAGACTTAGAACTCACAAGTTTCCTAGGCCAGTTTACCGTTTGGCCCCTAACTTCCAAGCACCACCTCAGCCAGAACCTGAAATCTCAGTTGAACCCCAGGCACCTGTGGAACCCATGGATGTAAGCCGTCTCCACCTAACTGAGTCTGAGAAACAAAGGAGGCGTGCATTGGGCCTATGCCTATACTGTGGACTTAAAGGACATTTATTATCTGTCTGCCCCCTTTACGTCCAGTAAAAGGCAGGGTCTAACCAGTGTTGGAGGAGCTGGCTTAGACCTTACAGGTATATCCTCCAAGACCAAGTTTATCATTCCTGCAATTATCCATTTACCCTCTAAACTTGTCTCCTGTGAGGCTTTTGTGGATTCTGGAGCTGCTGGCATATTCTTGGACTACACTTTTGCTAAAAAAAAATAATATCCAATTTGTTCCAAAATCTGAACATTACCACCGTGAATGGACAACCCTTGGGAGATGGCATTGTAAAATTTGAGACTATGACAATCACCCTTCAGGTAGGCATACTCCACAAAGAGGAAGTTGTCTTGTCTCTTATTGATTCTCCACTTCTGCCTGTTATCCTTGGTTACCCATGGTTACAACAACATAACTCTTCTTTTGAATGGGAAAATGGAGAACTAACCTCTTGGGGGTCGTTCTGTCATTCAAACTGTTTGTCTCAAGCCAAAAGACTTTCTGCTTGTATGTTGGTTTCCGTGGCTGTCCCACCTACCTTGCCTCATGAATACCAGGCATTTGCAGATGTATTTTGCAAGCAAAAGGCAGAGGTTTTACCTCCACATCGTTCTTTTGACTGTGCAATCAAATTGATTCCTGGAGCACCTCTTCCCAAAGGAAGGACCTATCCCCTGTCTTTGCCTGAACAAAAATCCATGGAGGAATACGTAAAAGACAACTTGGAAAGAGGTTTTATCCGACCCTCTTCTTCTCCAGTAGGGGCAGGTTTTTTCTTTGTTGAAAAAAAAGATGGGAGTCTTCGACCATGCATAGACTATCGAGGGTTAAATCAAATCACCGTAAAAGACCCCTACCCTTTGCCTCTCATTCTTGAACTGTTTGATGTACTTAAGGGGGCTGTTATCTTCTCCAAGCTAGACCTACGAGGGGCTTATAATCTGATTCAAATTAAAGACGGGGACAAGTGGAAGACAGCATTCAACACTCGTAATGGACATTTTGAATATCTGGTTATGCCATTTGTGTTGTGTAACGCCCCTGCTGTCTTCCAACGTTTCATGAATGAAATTTTTCATGATTTCAGCAACAGTTTTGTGATCATCTACTTGGACGACATTTTAATATTTTCCCAGACTCATCTAGAGCACATCTCGCATGTAAAGCAGGTATTGCAACGACTGAGAGAAAACCATCTTTACGCGAAGATTGAGAAATGCAGTTTCCATCAAAGCCGTATTCCTTTCCTTGGATACATTATAAGTGCTGTCGGTTTCCAAATGGGCCCTCAAAAACTTTCCGCTGTCTTGCAATGGCTCCACATGACCACTTTAAGAGGGCTCCAAAGCTTTCTAGGGTTCGCAAATTACTACGGACGCTTCATCAAAGGTTTTGCCTCCATTGCGGCCCCCCTTACTGCTATGACTAAGAAAGGTACAAATTGCAAGGTATGGTCCTCAGAAGCAGAATCGGCTTTCCAGCAATTAAAAGACATGTTCAGAAAAGCTCCAATTCTTCAGCATCCAAATCCCAATCTCCAGTACATAGTTGAGGTTGATGCCTCTGAGGTAGGAGCAGGTGCCGTGCTCTCCCAGAGACAGCCTAAGTCTGGTAGAATCCATCCAGTAGCATTTTTTTCTAGAAAGTTTTCTCCAGCGGAGATGAATTACGATGTTGGGAATCGAGAACTACTGGCCATCAAATTGGCATTGTCTGAATGGCGACATCTTCTGGAAAGGGCTCCCAAACCTTTTTCTATCCTCACTGACCATAAAAACCTACTGTATCTTCAGACTGCAAGACGTTTGAACTCACGTCAGGCTCGATGGGCTCTGTTTTTCTCCCATTTTAATTTTGTTCTTTCTTATGTTCCTGGGCATAAAAACAAGAAAGCCGATGCTCTTTCCAGACAGTTCGCTACCTCTGAAGAAGACCAACCTACCGAGCAGTATATAATCCCACCTTACAAAATTGTCGCACAGATCTCCACGGCTCTATCCCAACAGTTACAAGAAACCGAGAATCGTGTTCCCCAAAGCTTGAAGATACCACCAGGTCGCCTGTTCGTAGCCCCTAGCCTCAGAAAACCTGTACTCCTCTGGGCACATGATGGTGTGTTATCTGGTCATCCTGGTGTCACCATCACTTTTAAGACCTTGCAGTGTCATGTCTGGTGGCCTCATATGAAAAGGGATGTTACTGACTATGTGGCTGCCTGTCCAACTTGTGCTGCTAATAAAGTACCCCGTACATTGCCTACTGGACTGTTACAACCACTTTCGGCAACTCGTCAGCCTTGGACCCATTTGACTATGGACTTCATTACAGACTTACCCAAGTCCGAGGGCATGACTGCTATATAGGTCATCGCTTTTCCAAAATGTCTCATTTTGTGCCGCTCCCGAGATTACCTACAGCGGAAGCACTGTCTACTCTCTTCCTTTCCCATATTGTGAGATATCATGGCATACCTACCAATGTCGTCTCAGACCGCGGATCCCAGTTTGTTTCCCGATTCTGGAGAGCGTTCTGCAAGAAACTGGGAGTAACACTTTCACTCTCTACCTCACATCACCCTCAAACAGATGGTCAAACTGAACGCCTGAACCAGACCCTAGAAACCTATCTTCGACATTATGTCAATGCCTTACACTCCAACTGGTCTGAGTATTTGCCTTTAGCTGAGTTCGCCATTAATTCCCGTTGGCACAGTGCTCTTCATACCACACCATTCTACGCAGCTCTAGGCTATCACCCTCAGACTTTTCCTCTACTTCAGCCTTCTTCTGGTGTACCAGCAGCAGATCAGGGGGTGAAAAATATTCTGCTACATTGGAAAAAGATTTGCTTATTACTAGTCAGCAGTCAGCAGGCAAGTATCCACTTTTTTCCAACAAACGAAGACGCCATATACCTCCATATGTGGTGGGGGACAGAGTTTGGCTATCAACCAAATATGTGAGACTGAAACAACCTTTTACCAAATTGGGCCCTCGATTCATTGGTCCTTACAGAATTATTGCTCGAGTTGGGCCAGTCTCCTATCGGTTGAAATTACCCTCCTCTCTCCGGATTCATCCTGTGTTCCACGTTTCCCTCCTCAAAAAAGCAATTTTCACTACAGAACGCAACAGCTACCTCCTACTGTTCTTGTTGATGGACAAAATGAGTTTGAAGCCTCCCAGATTCTTGATTCTAGAAGACAGGGTCGTGGCCTTCGGTATCTGGTTCATTGGAAGGGATATCCTGTCACAGACCGTTCCTGGGTTCCAGCCAAAGATCTGCATGCCCCTTCTCTTATTCGAGACTTCCATGCCTCCTTTCCCACTAAGCCTCGCTAGGCCCCCGAAGGGGTCCACTGGGGAGGGGGCCCTGTCATGTTCCTGGAGTGTATTTGAACCGGGATCTTCCAGGTCCCACAGCTGCAGCCTTACCTGTTGTGCTACAGAGCAGATCTAGACTTTTGGAAATGTCCTCTTAGTATTAAGCATTATCTTGGACTCACTAGCCCCACCTGCTGCCAGCTGTGGACAATTTTCAATCAAAACAGCCCATAAAAAGTGAGTGATGCTATCTCTCAGCGCCCGTTTGTGTGGAAATAGTTGTGCCTTATGGCAAAATCTAACAACTATTTTTGGTTCCAGGGAACCTTTTTTTCGCAGATTAAGGGCGTAGCAATGGGGGCTAAATATGCCCCCAGCCTTTCTAACCTGTTCATTGCCCAGTGGGAGGAGGATGTTGTCTATGCCCTTGACAGGCCTGAACTGGTCCTGTGGGCTAGATATATAGACGACATCCTCCTCCTATGGAGGGGTAGTATGGAGTCTTTGGACAACTTCATGACTATTCTCAACAGTAATGACCGTGGTATCATTCTGACGTATGAGGCCAGTCCATCATCCATACACTTCCTCGATCTGGAGATCACGGCCTCCAACAATCACCTGGAGTTTAAGACCAACGTTTTTGGTAGACGCAGGACCGTTCCTTTTACATAGTGTATCTCATCACTTGTCCGTGCAAACTCCAGTATGTGGGACGTACCATTAGAAATTTTTCAATCAGGGTAAACGAACATCTGGCCAAAATATGGAAAGGTTGTGATAAACACACTCTCTCATCACTATCTGGAACATCACGCTAAAGATCCCAAAGGCACCCAATTCCAGGTGATAGACAGGTTCATTCCTCATTGGAGGGGTGATTCCTGCCTACGGGATGTCTCTAGACTTGAGACTTTTTGGATACACAAGCTCAGGTGTTACTCACCCCATGGTATGAACGTTGAATGGGATATCAATTGTTTCATCAACCGGGCGTGAGTACCCTGGGCTCGTTGTATCCTTGTGGTATTAAGATCTAGGTCCATTCAGTTATATTGGATTGGTTCTCATTCAATCAATTTTCTCACAGCTTACATGCACTTTTACTGGTGGTGTCATGCTGTGTTTATACAGAAATATTTTGCATTTAGATACGTGATTGATGATTTAATATTTTCATCCTCTAGTAGCAATACAAGGTTTCTTATTTTTTACTTTATATTTTATTTTTATTTCTATTTTTTGTGACCTTTGGTTCATGATCAACAACATTGTTTTCTGGGCGATTTAATGTATGAATGTCTCTGCGCCCTGACATCATCATGTGACCTTTTATATATATGCATTATCATGCTGATCTTTTCACCAGCTTAATTTCCATTTACTAGATGGAGCAGCGTTGATCGCTGCTAATTTCCATCAATGTTGCCACGGTGCAGCCTCCTCCCCTATCTATTCAGGGGGCATCTCTGCGCCCTGGCATCATCATGTGATCTTGTGTTTACATTCCTCCCATGAGTCATATGCACTCGTGGGGGGGTGGAGCGCAGCTTAGGCGTGGTTTGCGTTGCGACGTCATGCTCGCCTGGGTTTGGTACACAGCAGAGTGTCATCCAGGCGGGACATGCGTTGTGACATCACGTCGGCACAGGGGCTCCCATTGGATCAGGCTGCGTCGCTCAGGATAGCCCGATCGTGACGTGCAGAGATTGTATCTGCCGGTGAGTGGGGCTTACTAGCCCAATCTTGACAGCCCGAGCGGGATTTACATTGATCTGTTAGTGAGGGGGGTGCACAATTTCCCTCTGTAAGTCGGCCTGCGGTTCACCCCTTTGGCGATGGATCAGTTCCATGTGACTACCCTTGTGGGGACACTGCTATACATTGAAATACTGCTATAAGGAAGTAACCGCCCACACCATGTGATATGGCATTGATTTGCCTCTCATTGGCTGTTGCTTTTGGCGGGAACTGGTTTGTTTTGTTTGGACCTGTGATTGGTCCAGAGCACCGCTGTTAGAGAGGCCTGAACAGTGGGTTACTTTATTTACATTATTCATTATTTGATACACTGTTGTTTAGACGTTATGGGGCTGATTTATGAAACGTTTGCGCCATGAGTATTGGCGCATCTGCGTGCGCAATGGCTGTTTTGGTATTTACAAAACATTACCGCCTGTAGCGCAGCCCTATTTCCCATTTACTATAGTGTTGTTGGTGGACGGGAGGAGGCGCTCAGTGCGCCATAATGGACCTGGTGCACGGCATGTTAAACTCTAAATATAAAGAAGCTGGAAGTGAGAATATAATGGGGGTGATGTGGGGTGATGTGAGGAAGTTTAGTGACACATGCCCAAATAACAAACATGGCCAAAATAGAGTGAGAAAGTAACGTTTTCAAAACCAGCCCGCTGCGCCGGCAAGTACGATTCGAGCTGCGGGAGGTTTTTTTGAGCTCAGCGCGGGAATTTCAATGGTTCAAATGCGCCGGGACACTGCGCCGGCAAAATCTTAGTAAATGTCAAGTCACCTAAGTCAATTTGCATAAGTTGAACAGGCGCAGCTCTGAACGTTCCATTGTGTCAGCAAAATGACATTTCTAAAGGAAAATAAAAACCATTTAAAAGCAGCCGCGGCTATAATGAATTGTCGGCTCCCGGCAATATAGAGAAAAGTCATAGAAAGTCATTGCTAACCAAAAAAAAAAAAGCGTGGGGGTCCCCCCAAATTCGATAACCAGGCCCTTCAGGTCTGGAATGGATATTAAGGGGAACCCCGCTGCAAATTTCTTAAAAAAATGATGTGGGGTTCCCCCTAAATATCCATACCAGGCCCTTGAGATCTGGCATGGATTTTAAGGGGAACTCCACCCCAAATTTAAAAAAAAAATGGCGTGGAGTCCCCCCAAAAAGACATTAATAAAGGAATTGTCAAAAACCGGCTCTTGTAATTTTTTACATTTTTTACACTTTCTTTGTGAAATGGTAGGGGTACATTTGTACCCCATTACCATTTCACATAGGGGGGGGGCAGGATCTGCCCCCTGCCCGCAGACCCCCTCAACCACCGGGCAAGGGTTGTGGGGATGAGGCCCCAGGTTATGTGCTCGGATTAACGGTCTGGTGTGGATTTTTAGGGGCACTCCACGCCATATTTTTTTTTAAAATTTGGGGTGGAGTTCCCCTTAAAATCTATGTCAGATCTGAAGGGCCTGGTATGGATATTTGGGGGGAACCCCACGTAATTTTTATTAAAAATTTGCAGCGGGGTTCCCCTTAATATCCATTCCAGACCTGAAGGGCCTGGTTATGGAATTTGGGGGACCCCCACGCATTTTTTTGGGGGGTTAGCAAAGACTTTCAATGACTTTTATCTGTATTGACGGGAACCAGCAATTCATTACAGCCGCAAGGACTTTTAAATTACTATTATTTTACTTTAGAAATGTCATTTTGCTCTCCAACTGTTATAAACATGGAAAACATGTGCTACTTTACAGGCATACTATAGACACCTCCCGGGTATGATATTTAGGGCCAGTTCACACCGGATGCAGTGCAGTGCGTTTTTTTTGATGCCTGAAAAACGCAAAGAAAGTTGATCACAGTAATGCCAATGGCATAGTTCACACCACTGCAGTTCATTCCAGTGCGTTTCAGAAAGCCAAAAAAAAAATTGGTCATGCTGCATTTTTTAGGTACAAAACTGTACTGGACCCCAGTAAAACACATCAAAAACGCAACAGAACGTACCAAAAATGCACTAGAATGCACCGCAACGCACCTAAATGCACCAAAGACGCACTGCAACACACTTGTCCTAAGTGAAAAGAGGGGGGAAAAACACTGGACTGCATCAAAAAATGCATCAAAAATGCACTGGAATGTGTCAAAAACGCGCATGCAGAAAAGCACCTGGAAAGCACCCAGACTGCGTTTCTATAGTGTGAACTAGGGCCAGTTCACACCATAGAAACACAATCTGGATGCGTTCCAGGTGCTTTTCTGCATGCACGTTTTTCATGCGTTCCAGTGTATTTTTGGTACGTTTTTGATGCAGTCCAGTGCTTTCTCCCCCCCCCTCTTTTTTATTAACCATAGATAAGGACACGTGTGTTCCAGTGAGTTTTTGTTGCATTTAGGTGTGTTCCTGTGCATTCCAGTGCATTTATGATGCGTTTTGATGCGTTCCAGTACAGTCCAGTGCAGGTAAAATGCAGCATGTTCTACTTTTTTGGTGGAACTGGAACACACTGGAACAAACACTGCCATTTAGAACCATATAACCAACTTTCCATGCATTTTGGATGCATAAAAAACGCAATGCACTGCATGTGGTGTGAAATGGCCCTTAAGCAATTTGGCATATTTAAAGGCACTTCTCCTTGTTTTGTTTTTGGTGTTTTCCAAATTGGTGACATTGATATATGTCCCTTAGGGTGGGACCTGGGCCCCCATTTTAAGGCCAATAACTAGAATATAAGCCAGCCAAGTGGCTGTGTGTGTGTGTGTGTGGGGGGGTGGGGGCAAAATGTACAAGTTGGTGTCCTTATCGAGTTTGTAACACAGGTGATTGGTTAACTTTTGTGGATTGTATATTTTTTGTGTGGGGGAAATGTTCCCCTGAAATAATACTGATGTTGTTAATGTGTGTCGTTTGTTCACTTTGATTTAATTGTCTGCTGCCTTTTTTTTTGGCCAAAAATTTCTCAAGATGTTGAGTCTGTAACTGTTTCAAATTGACCATGTTTTTTATTTTGCCTTCCCTTTTATTTTGTTGACCAATAAAATTTGATGCAAAGTTTTGATGTTTGTTTTGTGTTTTCTTTGCAACAAATGTGACAGCTGATTGGCATGTCAAAACAAAACTGGTGTGATTTGTCTAATCTGGTGCCTTCATGCTAGCATATGCATGGATTGTATTGTGTGCTGCCATGGAAAGTCACCAGGAAATGAAAAATACAGAGCGGTAAGTATTCAATTTTCCTTTTTTACTGCAGTGGTTCTCAGCCTCAGTCCTCAAGTACCCCCAACAGGACATGTTTTGTGAATTTATCTTATCGAGAATTGCTGTCCAAAAATCAAAACCATTGACTGTGATTTAAAGCACATGTGTAAGATGAAGGAAAACCTGCAAACATGGCCTGTTGGGGGTACTTGAGAAGCACTGATTTAGAGCACTGCACTCAAAAATAGCTCAAGGCCATACAATTCTAATTGTGGGCATTTTGAGGGAAACAACGTAAGTGTTAGAACCCCTGCGTGTGTTTTTTTTTTTTGTAGTTTGGCCTTTGTGTCTCCTTTTCTTAAAATTGGCTTCACTTCCTGTCACACAGCTAAACAGGAAGTGAAGGTAAAACCCTACCAATGTCTTTTCTTGGGGACACACAGATCAATCTAACTAGTGTCCCCATTGAGCAAATTGCACTCTAGCACTTTGTTGTGTACACCCCAAATCAATGTATAGTTTGGGGTTTAGTAAAGACAAATCCACTCTGCAGTAAAAGTGTAGCTGCTGAAAATCTGAGGGAAAGTACTGGTGATTGGCTGTTCCAATCATGTAAAATCAAAGATGGTGTATTTTTTTGGCTTGCATGTCCCCCTCAGATATACAGCAAGTGCACTTGTAGTGCAAAGTAGATTTGCCTTTAGTAAATAAACCCCAAAGTCCAAAATACCTAATAATTTGAGGGTGTACCCCACAATATGCTGGAGTGCAATGTGCATAATGGGGAAAGTATTTAGACTGACCTGTGTGTCCCCAAGGAAAGACATTGTTAGGGATTTTCCCTCACTTCCTGTGTGGCTATGTGACAGGAAGTGAATTATTTGGAAGGATAAAGTGGCCAAATTATTTAGTTTAACTTTTCAAAGACTCATTCCTAAGTTGAATTGTGATGCATGCCAATGGCCCATTTAGACCCTCTTTAACCACTTAAGCCCCGGACCATTTGGTAGCTAAAGGACAAGAGGTGATTTCAGAATTATGCACTGCGCTGCTTTAACTGTAAATTGTGCGGACATGCAATGTTGTACCCAAACGAAATTTGCGTCCTTTTCTTCCCACAAATAGAGATTTCTTTTAATGGTATTTGATTGCCTCTGTGATTTTTATTTTTTGCGATATAAACAGAAAAAGACCGAAAATTTTGTAAAAAAATTATATTTTCTACTTTTTGTTATAAGAAAAGTCGAATAAACTCGAATTTAGTCATACATTTAGGCCAAAATGTATTCAACCACATGTCTTTAGTAAAAAAAAATTCAATCAGCGTATATTTATTGGTTTGCGCAAAAGTTATAGCGTTTAGAAACTAGGGTACATTTTCTGGAATTTACACAGCTTTAAATTTATGACTGCCTATCTCATTTCTTGAGATGCTAAAATGGCAGGGCAGTACAAAACCCCCCCAAATGACCCCATTTTGGAAAGTAGACACCAAGGAAACTGATGAGAGGCATGTTGAGCCCATTGAATATTTTTTTTCCCAAGTGATTGAATAATGACCAAAAAACAAAATTACAAAAAGTTGTCACTAAATGATATATTGCTCACACATGCCATGGTTATATGTGGAATTGCACCCCAAAATACATTCTGCTGCTTCTCCTGAGTACTGGGATACCACATGTGTGGGACTTTTTAGGAGCCTAGCCACGTACGGGACCCCCGGAAACCAAGCACCGCCTTCAGGATTTCTAAGGGCGCAAATTTTTGATTTCACTCCTCACTACCTATCACAGTTTCGAAGGCCATAAAATGCAAAATTAGCACAAAACCGCCCCCAAATGACCCCATTTTGGAAAGTAGACACCCCAAGCTATTTACTGAGAGGCATGTTCAGTCCATGGAATATTTTATATTTTGCCACAAGTTGCGGGAATATGACAAACTTTTTTTTTTTTGCACAAAGTTGTCACTAAATGATATATTGCTCACACATGCCATGGGCATATGTGAAATTACACCCCAAAATACATTCTTCTGCTGCTTCTCCTGAGTACGGGGATACCACATGTGTGGGACTTTTTGGGAGCCTAGACGCGTACGGGACCCCAAAAACCAAGCACCGCCTTCAAGGTTTCTAAGGGCATAAATTTTTGATTTCACTCCTCACTACCTATCACAGTTTTGAAGGCCATAAAATGCCAAGATGGCACAAAACCCCCCCAAATGACCCCATTTTGGAAAGTAGACACCCCAAGCTATTTGCTGAGAGGCATGTTGAGCCCATTGAATATTTTTTTGTCCCAAATGATTGAATAATGACAAAAAGAAAAAAAAATGTACAAAAAGTTGTCACTAAATGATATATTGCTCACACATGCCATTGTTATATGTGGAATTGCACCCCAAAATACATTCTGCTGCTTCTCCTGAGTACGGGGATACCACATGTGTGGGACTTTTTGGGAGCCTAGCCGCGTACGGGGCCCCAAACACCAAGCACCGCCTTCAGGATTTCTAAGGGCGTAAATTTTTGATTTCACTCCTCACTACCTATCACAGTTTTGAAGGCCATAAAATGCCAAAATAGCACAAAACCCCCCCAAATGACCCCATTTTGGAAAGTAGACACCCCAAGCTATTTACTGAGAGGCATGTTGGGTTCATGGAATATTTTATATTTTGCCACAAGTTGCGGGAATATGACAAACTTTTTTTTTTTTTGCACAAAGTTGTCACTAAATGATATATTGCTCACACATGCCATGGGCATGTATGAAATTACACCCCAAAATACATTCTGCTGCTTCTCCTGAGTACGGGGATACCACATGTGTGGGACTTTTTGGGAGCCTAGCCGCGTACGGGACCCAAAAAACCAAGCACCGCCTTCAAGGTTTCTAAGGGCATAAATGTTTGATTTCACTCCTCACTACCTATCACAGTTTTGAAGGCCATAAAATGCCAAGATAGCCCAAAACCCCCACAAATGACCCAATTTTGGAAAGTAGACACCCCAAGCTATTTGCTGAGAGGCATGGTGAGTATTTTACAGCTCTCATTTGTTTTTGAAAATGAAGAAAGACATTTTTTTTTTTTCTTTTTTACATTTTCAAAACTTTGTGACAAAAAGCGAGATCTGCAAAATACTCAACATACCTCTCAGCTTGGGGTTTCTACTTTCCAAAATGGGGTCATTTGGGGGGGTTTTGTGCCATCTGGGCATTCCATGGCCTCCGAAACTGTGATAGGCAGTGAGGAGTGAAATCAAAAATTTACACCCATAGAAATCCTGAAGGCGGTGCTTGGTTTTCGGGGTCCTGTACGCGGCTAGGCTCCTAAAATGTCTCACACATGTGGTATCCCCGTACTCAGGAGAAGAAACAGAATGTATTTTGGGGTGCAATTCCACATATAACCATGGCATGTTTGAGCAATATATAATTTAGTGACAACTTTTTGTACATTTTTTTTTTCTTTTTGTCATTATTCAATCACTTGGGACAAAAAAAAAATATATTCAATGGGCTCAACATGCCTCTCAGCAAGGTGTCTACTTTCCAAAATGGGGTCATTTTGGGGGGTTTTGAACTGTCCTGGCATTTTATGCACAACATTAGGAAGCTTATGTCACACATCATCCACTCTTCTAACCACTTGAAGACAAAGCCCTTTCTGACACTTTTTGTTTAAATGAAAAAAAAAAAATTTTTGCAAGAAAATTATGTTGAACCCCCAAACATTATATATATTTTTAAAGCAAATGCCCTACAGATTAAAATAGTGGGTGTTACATTTTTTTTTCCACACAGTATTTGCGCAGCAATTTTTTAAACACATTTTTTGGGGGAAAAACACACTTTTTTTATTTTTAATGCACTAAAAAACACTATATTGCCCAAATGTTTGATGAAATAAAAAAGATGATCATAGGCCGAGTACATGGATACCAAACACGACATGCTTTAAAATTGCGCACAAACGCGCAGCGGCGACAAACTACATTCATTTTTAAAAGCATTTAAAAGCCTTTACAGGTTACCACATTAGATTTACAGAGGAGGTCTACTGCTAAAATTACTGCACTCGATCTGACCTTCGCGGTGATACCTCACATGCATGATGCAATTGCTGTTTACATATGACGCTAGACCGACGCTTGCGTTCGCCTTTGCGCAAGAGCAGGGGGGGACAGCGGTGCTTTTTTTTTTTTATTATTATTTATTTCGCTTTTTTATTTTATTTTTAAACTGTTCCTTCCATATTTATTTATTTTTACCATTTTTATTGTTATCTCAGGGAATGTAAATATCCCCTATGATAGCAAAAAGTAGTGACAGGTACTCTTTTTTTGAAAAAAATTGGGGGGTTAGACCCTAGATCTTTCCTCTGCCCTCAAAGCATCTGACCACACCAAGATCGGTGTGATAAAATGCTTTCCCAATTTCCCAATGGCGCTTTTTATATCCGGGGGGGGACATTCCCTCCCACTGCTTGTAAAAGCAGTCTAGAGGCTAATTATCTGCTAGAATTGCTTTTACATGAAATCCGGCTGCTGGCTGAAAAGAATACCAAGATGATACCTAAACCTGCAGGCATCATTCTGGTATAAACATTCAAAGTCCAGCAACATACCAGTAAGTTGCTGGTCCTTGTTGGACATGTATTGTAATCTTTTTTTTCATGCAGCCTGTTGGCTGAACGAAAAAAAGAGATTGATTGGTGGGTATGCCCACCATTAGAATACCTCCCTTCATCCACCCACTTCTAATGATGTGCATACATGCACCATATATATGCCGGAGCATGGGGGCATCCTCCCGCAAAAAAGTTATGCCGCGTACACACGGTCTGACTTTTCCACGGGCAAGTCTTCGTCGGAATTTCGACCGTATGTACGCGGCATAAAAGGTTATGCCGCGTACACACGGTCTGACTTTTCCACGGGCAAGCCTCCGTCGGAATTTCGACCGTATATACGCGACATTAGGAGCAAAATCGCTCCTCCGCCCCTGCTGCCCCCATGCTTTGGCATACATGCTCTTTTTTTAACTGTGGTGGTGAAATCACCTCCTACAGCGTTGGAGTCACGGCTTTATGTATCGTGGGAGCAAACGCTGTTGCTGTCAAGATAAATAGATCCGCGCTGCAACTAAATGGCGTACCTGCTAAGCAAATGGTGGTTAACATTAAAACAAAGTAACATTACAGTACAACAGTAAGACCTTACCATACCATACCTGCAAAGCAAATACCAAAACAAAACCTAGTAAAAAAGAAAACATTTTTTTAACGCAACCTGTGCCTAAAATATATATATATGCCGAAGCATGGGGGCATCCTCCCGCAAAAAAGATATGCCGCGTACACACGGTCAGACTTTTCCACGGGCAAGCCTCCGTCGGAATTTCGACCGTATATACACGGCATTAGGAGCAAAATCGCTCCTCCGCCCCTGCTGCCCCCATGCTTCGGCATATATGCTCTTTTTTTAACTGTGGTGGTGAAATCACCTCCTACAGCGTTGGAGTCACGGCTTTATGTATCGTGGGAGCAAATGCTGTTGCTGTCAAGATAAATAGATCCGCGCTGCAACTAAATGGCGTACCTGCTAAGCAAATGGTGGTTAACATTAAAACAAAGTAACATTACAGTACAACAGTAAGACCTTACCATACCATACCTGCAAAGCAAATACCAAAACAAAACCTAGTAAAAAATAAAACATTTTTTAACGCAACCTGTGCCTAAAATATATATATGCCGAAGCATGGGGGCATCCTCCCGCAAAAAAGTTATGCCGCGTACACACGGTCTGAATTTTCCACGGGCAAGCCTCCGTCGGAATTTCGACCGTATTTACGCGGCATCAAAGGTTATGCCGCGTACACACGGTCGGAATTTCGACCGTATATACGCGGCATTAGGAGCAAAATCGCTCCTCCGCCCCTGCTGCCCCCATGCTTCGGCATATATGCTCTTTTTTTAACTGTGGTGGTGAAATCACCTCCTACAGCACTGGAGTCACGGCTTTATGTATCGTGGGAGCAAACGCTGTTGCTGTCAAGATAAATAATTCCGCGCTGCAGCTGAATGGCGCACCTGAAAACAAAAAATTACATACCTGAAAAGCAAGCATGATAAAACATTGCAGAATAGAATACAGTAAAAAAGAGAAGAACAATAGAGAGAAAATAGAGAGAGAGAGAGAACAATAAAACGACAACTATTTTTGTTTTTTTTATTTTATATTTTTTTGGTGTTTTGTTTTTTTACGTTTTTTTTTTCTTTTTTACACTTTTTTTGTAACTTTAACAACTGTAATGGTTCGGGTCTCTCAAAATGTAATGGCATCTTGGGAGACCCTGTGTAAGTGTGTCCTAGTCTGTGAAATGCTGTACCCTACGCTAAAACTTCACTTTTGAGTGGTAGCGTTCAAAACATTCACCAAGGCAAAGACCAGGTTTGTCAGGACAGAGTGGACAAAAAACACGGGTGTCACGCCTAAATCCGCGCTTGCTACAGACACGACATCTTTTTTGGGGGGTTCGTTGGGTTGGGGTACTCTGGAGGGCATACGGATAATGCCTCTCATGCAGCCGGCTTACTGCATTTGGTTGGGAATGGTGAGGTGCAGAACCACCTGGATACAGGAGTTCTGTGACTATCTCATTCTGGAATTTTAGATCAGATAACGTCCCGCCTGAAGCTCTGTATAGCACATGAGCGTTCAGCAAAGCCATTTGGAATAAGGATAGAGACACTTTTTTGTACCAGCGTCTCGCCTTACGATCAATTAGATACGGCGCCAACAACTGGTCGTTGAGGTCCACCCCTCCCATATTTTTGTTATATTCGTGGACACAGAGGGGTTTCTCCACAACACCAGTCGCCGTACGAATTTGGACTGTCGTGTCTGCATGAAGGGAGGTAAGAAGGAAAACATTCTTATTGTCCCTCCACTTCATAGCGAGCAAGTTATTACACTTCAAGCAGGCTCTCTCCCCCAGCCTAAGACGGGCATCTACAAGCCGCTGGGGAAAGCCCCGGCGATTAGGTCGCACGGTGCCACATGCTCCAATCTGATGATCAAACAAGTGACTAAACAGTGGCACGCTCGTGTAATAATTGTCCACATACAAGTGGTACCCCTTTCCGAATAAGGGTGACACGAAGTTCCACACTATCTTGCCAGCGCTCCCTATGTAATCCGGGCAGTTGACCGGCTCAACCTGACTATCTTTTAGCCTGTTGCCCTGTCACAGAACTTATAGAGCTTGACCCTGTATCTGGCACGCTTGCTGGGAAGGTACTGCTTGAAAGCCAAGCGGCCAGAAAATGTAATCAGGGACTCATCAACGCAGACAACTTGATCGGGAATAAACAAGGCTGCAAAACGTTCGTTGAAGTGGTTTATGAGGGGCCGAATTTTATAGAGCCGGTCGTATTCAGGGTCCCCACGTGGACGACAAAGTTCATTGTCGTTGAAGTGCATGAACCGCAAAATCTGCTGGTATCGTGTCCTGGGCATGGAGGCAGAGAACACGGGCATGTGGTCAATTGGGTGCGTGGACCAATAAGCACGCAATGACGGGAATTTATGTGTGCCCATGTTGAGGGAAAGGCCCAGAAAGGTCTTAAATTCGGAAACCGTAATTGGTTTCCAATCTTTGGCAATTTTAGGCAACTGGGGGTTAGCGGCGATGAATTGACCAGCATATAAATTACTCTGGTCCACAATAGATCTATAGAGATCTTCCGTGAAAAACAGCGAATAAAAATCAATTGGCATAAAATCAGCTGTTTCCACCTGAATACCGGGTTGGGCAGTGAATGGGGGAAGTACGGGTTCTGCAGAAGTGGTGGGGACCCAATCAGGATAGGCGAATTCTGCAGGAAGGGCACTATGGGCACGACGGGCCTGCCTTTGTCTTCTTGGTGGCAGCAGGACACTACTTGTGCTTTCCACCTCGCCAGCTTGAACTGCACTTATGGGACTCGTCACGTCACCACGTGATACTGCAGTGCTGGATGTACGCCCAGGCTGTACTAGGCCGCTGGTGCTTGCCAATTCACCAGAAGGAATAGCGGCGCTAGTACTACTCTGCTCCATGATACGAGAGACCTGCGGTTCTTGCTCCTCAACAACCTCAGAAGATCGGGATCGGGTACGCCTGACCTTAGCAGGGACCTCAACTTCGTCGTCAGAGCTATCTGACGTGGGGCCGCTGACATCACTGTCTTCTACGGGAAGATATTCTGAGACTGAATCTGACAGATGCGTGACCTCCTCTTCACTATCTGTCATGCTCAGAATCTCGTAGGCCTCTTTACTAGTGTACCTTCGTCTTGCCATTTTGGGCTCCAAATTTAGGGGTACACTAGTAAGATTCACAGGTAAAAAAAGCCCCTGACTGTCAGCAAATGTATCAAACGCTACCAAAAAAACTGTTAGCGATCGCAGGGATCAGGACTGTCTCTGCGAACGCTGCAGTTATGTGTGTTGTGTTTGGTAAGTGACAGTGATCGATCGATACTGCACTTGGGTGGGCTGGGCTGGGCTGGGCTGGGCGGAGGGGCTAAACGCAGGTGCTAGCAGGTATCTGGGCTGATCCCGCTAACACTGCGGTTTTGGGAACCCTAAACCGCTGGGGACGCTAGTATAGATCTGATCAGATACTTTAACACTAAGGGAGGTGTATGCTTTGCGCGTGGGTGTTAGCGTTACTGGCACTAACCTGACGCTGCCTGGGGCAACGCAGACCCTCTCTGGCGCTAAAACCTAATTGATATCAGCCGCCGGGCGATCAGGGGGTTAAACCTTTATTGGGTTATATACGGCGGGTGCCCTGATGCTATAAAAAGCAAACTAACCAACCAGCGTCACCCGTAACCTTTATATGGTGATCACTGGTGAAAGGGTTAACTAGGGGCAATCAGGGGGTTAAAACCTTTATTAGGTTATATATGGGGGTACCTGACGCTATATAAAAACCTGACGGGTAACCTAAATAACTAACCGGCTAACCAGTGTCACCAGTCAAACTTATACGGTGATCACTGGTGAAAGGGTTAACTCTAGGGGCAATCAGGGGGTTAAAATAATATATGGGGGTACCTGACGCTATAAAAACCTGCGACGAAACAAAAAATAAATAACTGGCTATCTAGGGCACCACCGGCACTAAATACAGCGATCGGAAATACGATCGCTTAGTGACGCTGGCGTTAGGGGGTGAAAGGGTTACCTGGGGGGTGATCAAGGGGTTAAATCTTTATTAGGGGGGTTAGGGGGCTACCCTGGACCTAAAGGGGCCTAAACCTAACTGCCCTGCAACTTTTTACTGTCACAAATGACACTGATTGCAGTGATCAGTAAAAAAATGACCACTGCAAACGGTGCACTGTGACTGGGGGTACTGGGGGTGATCTGGGGGGTGATCTGGGGGTGACTGGGGGGTGATTTGTGTGCCTACATGTACTGGTGTCAGTGGGCTGTTGGTGCACTTACTATGTGATGTCTTCACTCCTCGCGCCGGATCGAAAAGACCGACACGAGGAGAGATGACATCACTTCCTCTGCCTGTGTTTACATTACACAGGCAGGGAAGCTTTCTCATTCGCCGGGAGCGATCGCGAGGGGGTGGCCGGAATCGAACGGCCGTCCCCTCATCCCTGATCGCTCCCGAACAAATAACGGCCGCTCACTGTAAAGAAGGGGGTCCGATCGGACCCCCCAACTATACAAAGGCGGTCACGTAGATCTACGTGATTCTGCCTGTCGGTGCCATTCTGCCAACGTATAATTACAGTGGGCGGTCGTTAAGTGGTTAATCACTTGAGATCAGCGCTATAACTGATCGACGGCCACAGCATGGTCCTCAATTGCCGGGAGTCCGTCAATAAACGTCCTCCCCTTTGCGCGCGCTGTGGTCACAGAGTCACTGAGACTCAGGTGATGACAGATCCGAGTAAGGGGCCCGATCCCTGCCCTTTACCATGTGATCAGCTGTCAGCAAATGACAGCTGATCACGTGATGTAAACAAAAGCTGGGTAATGGTTTTTGTTTTCTCCTTGTGCTGACAGCGTGAGCATAAAAAAAAGGCAATCACCGGCTTATGTGCAAGGGACATGGGGCCCGAAGAGGAAGAGGCAATTCTGCATCATCTGTGACAATTAGTAGCCCCTGCCAGTGCCACCTATCAATGCCCACCACTGGTGCCAATCAGTGGCACCTTGCAGTGCTGCCTATCAGTGCCCATCACTGCCAACTATCATTGCCACCTAGCAGTGCCACTTCTCACTGCCCACCAGTGCCAAATAGCAATGCCACCTCTCAGTGCCCACCCTTGCCACCTTATCGGTGCCCATCAGTGCAGTCTCATCAGTGTACATCAATGAAGAAGAAAAATTACCTTTTTTAAAAATATTAATCAGTTTCCTACCGCCCACCGTCAAATGACATCCTTGGCTTTGGGCGGTGACATCTAAATGATGCCTGCAGTTGCAGGCATCATTCAGATATCATTCTTTTCTGTGCACAATAAAAACGATCATAGTGGCAGTTCCGCCGCTTGATTGTTCTTATAGGCGGGGGGAGGGGACGTTCCCCCCCCTCTTGCCGCCATCCGGTGCTTCTCCGGGCTCTGCCATCTGGGGCTCGGAGAACGATTTGGAGATAACTGGTGACCAGATGGTCATCAGTCATCTCTATGACCGTCGGGGGTGCAGGCACGACGTTATGACATCACGCCGTGTTCCCGTATGTTAACCAAGCCGTGATCTCGGCTGTCAGCATGAGATTGGTGATTTCTTTGGACCAATATCATGCTTTCCAGCCTGGAGGAGAGATGCGGGGTCTTATTGACCCCGCATCTCCCCATAAAGAGGACCTGTCACACACATTCCTATTACAAGGGATGTTTACATTCCTTGTAATAGGAATAAAAGTGATCCAAAAAAAAAAAAAATAGTAAGAAATACAAAAAAGTAAAAAAACTAAATAAAAAAAATAAGCAAAAATACGAAAAAACGCCCATGTCCCCGGTAGCTCGCGCTCAGAAGCGAACACACACGTAAGTCCCGCCCACATATGTAAACGCCGTTCAAACCACACATGTGAGTTATTGCTGCGTGCGTTAGAACGAGTGCAACAATTCTAGCACTAGACCTCCTCTGTAATGCCAAAATGGTAAAGTGTAAAAAAATTTAAAGCATCGCCTAGGGAGATTTTTAATTACTGAAGTTTGGTGTCATGCCATGAGTGTGCGCAATTTTAAAGCGTGACGTGTTAGGTATCTATTTACTCAGCATAACAACATCTTTCACATTATACCAAAAAATTGGCCGTAACTTTACTGTTTTGTAATATTTTTAGCAAACAAAAGGAGTTTGAAAAATTATTGCGCAAATACAGAGCGAGATAAAAATTTGCAATGACCGCCATCTTATTCCCTAGGGTGTCTGCTCCAAAAACATATATAATGTTTGGTGTTTAGAAGTAATTTTATAGCCATAAATTTATGATTTTTACATGAAGGAGAGAAGTGCCAGAATAGGCCCAGTGCTGAAGTGGGTAAAATATCCATTATTTTTTTTTTTAAACTTGGTCTTTTGTATTTATAGAAAAAAATAAAAAATAAAACACAAAGGTGATCAAATAGCACCAAAAGCAAGCTCTATTTGTGTGCCAACAAATAAAACATTTTCATTGGGTTACAGTGTTGTATGAGCGCGCAATTGTCATTAAAAGTGCATCAGCGCTGAAATGTGAAACTTGGTCTGGGCAGTGCGCAAGTGGTTAATATAAGGCTACATGCACACGGACGTTTTTCAAGCCGCTTGTTTGAGCGTTTTTTGCAGCTTAAAAACATCTTTCCATGTTAGCCTATGGCCTCAT
Organism: Rana muscosa; assembly: GCA_029206835.1. Lineage (NCBI taxonomy): Eukaryota > Metazoa > Chordata > Amphibia > Anura > Ranidae > Rana > Rana muscosa. The sequence goes on from CM055122.1 coordinate 419,581,678, forward strand.
GGCCACCATGGCGTTTTTGAGCTGTAAATGGCATAGGCATTTTTAGGCCCCATGTAGACGGGATGCTGGTGCAAAGTGTTCTGAACTAAGGTTGAAAGTGGCGTTTAGAAAGGCGCGCTTTGTGGCGTTTGCATGCCGTGTTTTACCACATTTGCGTGTATATGATAAGGAGCCGCCCTAAGCTCAAAAAACAGTATTATTTACGATTTTAGCTATTTAGTGAGACCAGAGTGATATCAGCAGCTGAGAGCAGCAGTGTAGTTGTATTTAGCGTGTCACTTGCCACATCACTTGCCACAAGTTGTGGATTGTCCACTTGCCACGTCAGCTGCCCCAAGTTGTGGATTGTCCACAATGCAATGGAAGCAATTTCATTTATATATATATATATATATATATATATATATATATATTGTGAGGGGGTTAGCTCGGCAGCGGGTGTGTGTGACCCCCGGGATGGGCTCCCCACACACAAACAGGCCCAGCAAACGGAGGTTGTGGTTTTCAAAATCAAAAAAAGGTGCGGTTTATTTTCTATTTACAGTGACAAAACACAGCAAAGCCAAAAGAAACATAAACAAAATAAATCCTGGTCAACTTGACCTCTGACTAAACATACAGGTTTCCTAACTAACAACTGGGATCAGCCTAGTGCTGTCCTAGTCCCTAAGTCCCTGGTTTTAAATGTCCAAGCAAATAGCCACACAGGCTTTGTCTCACCGCACAGGGGTTCACTCTCCCTAGACAGTCCACACAGGTCTGGGTCCAGGCATGAGCTAACATCTAATGAAGCTGGGAGTTCTTATAGAGGCCTAAATGAGCTGACAAGCTTCAGCTGGTCTCATCAACTCCCTGTCTGCACGACGCCCCACACTCTCCCTAGAGGTATGAGTCATCCATGAGCCCACTAGCCTTAGCTGGGCTTATACAACTCTCCACCTAGTTGTATAAGTCGGCGTAAAGCCTGAATCTGGGCAAAATATATCCACCCCCCTGGATGCAACCAGGTGACTTTACCTTCCTGCTGTCACATACCCCCCCTCTTGTTTTAACCTCGGGGTTGGAACACCAGCAATCAGGCATTCATGTACTCGAGACAAAGCATCCACATTCCCCATTTGAACGCCAGGGCGATGCTTTACTGTGAAGTTGAATTCCTGGAGGGCCAGGAACCACCTATTCACTCTTCTATTTGTTTCCTTGTTTTGAGCCATCCACTTTAACGGAGCGTGATCCGTAACCATGTCAAAGTGCCTACCTAGCAGGTAGTACCGAAGGGAATCTAAAGCCCACTTCACCGCTAAACACTCCTTTTCAACGGTGGCGTAATTTACCTCATGGGACTTCAACTTCCTGCTGAGGTAAATGACTGGGTGCTCTTCCCCGTTCCAGACCTGGGACAATACTGCTCCTAACCCCACATCTGACGCATCACTTTGTACGACAAAGTCTTTAAAGAAGTCGGGTGAGTACAACACTGGCTGGCTACATAAGGCTTGTTTCAAGAATTGGAATGCTGCCTCAGCCTCGGGGGTCCATTTAATCATGACCGACCCTTTCCCCTTCGTTAGGTTGGTTAGGGGCACAGCCTTAGAAGCAAAGTGGGGAATGAATCGCCGATAATACCCAGCGATTCCCAGAAAGGCTCGTACCTGCTTCTTGCTGTTGGGACGTGGCCAACTCTGGATGGCCTCGACTTTGTTGAGTTGGGGTTTTATTACTCCCCTCCCAATGGTGTACCCAAGATATTTGGCCTCCTCCTGCCCAATGGTACACTTCTTGGGGTTAGCCGTAAACCCCGCTTCCCGAACAGAGTCCAGGACTGCTTGCACTTTTGGCAGATGTGTGGCCCAATCTGTGCTATGGATAATTACGTCATCCAGGTAAGCTGCAGCATACTTCCGATGGGGCCTCAGCATCTGGTCCATTTTCCGCTGGAATGTGGCCGGCGCATTCTGTAACCCGAACGGCATTCTTTTATATTGGAACGCCCCGTCTGGGGTTACAAATGCGGTTTTCTCTTTGGCCAATTTGGCCAGGGGGATTTGCCAATACCCTTTTGTGAGGTCAAGAGTCGTCATGTATCGGGCTGTTCCCAGCCGGTCGATCAACTCATCTATACGTGGCATGGGGTAGGTGTCAAATTTTGTAACTTTGTTCAACTGACGAAAATCGTTACAAAATCGCCAGCTCCCATCCGGTTTAGGCACCAACACAATGGGACTAGACCAATCACTTTGGGACTCCTCTATCACCCCTAAGTTCAGCATTTTCTGTACTTCCTCCCGTATTGCCTCCCGTCGGGCCTCTGGGATCCGATAGGGTTTTAACTTCACCCTTTCACCGGGCGGGGTAATGATGTCATGCTCTACCCCAGATGTTTGTCCCGGCAGCTCAGAGAATACCTCCTTGTTGCGAAGCACAAACTCCTTAACCTCCTGTTGTTGGGGTTGTGACAAGGTGGCTGCTATTCCAACCTCAGGAATCACGCAACCAGTTTGAGCTGGTGACCAAGTGTCTGCGACTAGGGACTCTCTATCCCTCCAGGCTTTCAACAGATTAACGTGATAGATCTGTTCGGGCTTTCGCCTTCCTGGTTGTCTGACCTTGTAATTCACTTCGCTCACTTTTTCCATTATCTCGTAGGGGCCTTGCCATTTGGCAAGGAATTTACTTTCAACCGTAGGGACAAGTACCAGTATCCTATCCCCCGGGGAAAAGGTACGGGTCTTGGCTCCACGGTTGTACACTCTCTGCTGTGCTAACTGCGCTTGGGCCAAATGTTCCTTCACGATGGGCATTACCTGTGCAATTCGGTCTTGCATCAGGGCGACATGCTCAATCACACTCCTGTGGGGAGAACTCTCACTTTCCCAAGTTTCCTTGGCAATATCCAACAGCCCTCTTGGGTGTCTCCCATACAGTAACTCAAAGGGGGAGAATCCCGTAGAGGATTGGGGCACCTCCCTAATAGCAAACATCAGATAAGGAAGTAGACAGTCCCAATCCTTTCCATCTCTATCCACCACTTTCTTCAACATTTGTTTTAGGGTTTTGTTGAATCTTTCAACCAGCCCATCGGTTTGGGGGTGATACACAGATGTACGTAATTGCGTCACTTTGAACAATTTACACAGCTCCTTCATAACCCGGGACATAAAGGGTGTACCTTGGTCCATAAGCAGTTCTTTACAAATACCCACCCGGCTAAACACAAGAGATAGCTCTTTGGCTATGGTTTTGGCCGAGGTATTTCGGAGAGGGATCGCTTCTGGATAACGGGTGGCATAGTCCATTATAACTAATATGTACTGGTGCCCCCTAGCGGACTTGATTATAGGACCTACCAAATCCATGGCGATCCTCTCAAACGGGACCTCCATGATGGGTAGAGGGACCAGCGGGCTACGGAAATGTGGCATCGGGGCCGACCTCTGACACACAGGGCAGGAGGAACAATAATTTTCTATGTCCTTCATCACCCCCGGCCAATAGAATCTCTGTAATACCCTCTCTCGGGTTTTCTCTGTCCCCAGATGACCTCCAAGAATGTGCCCATGGGCCAATTCCAACACCAACTTCCTGTAAGGTTTGGGCACCACAAGCTGCTCAACGGTTTCTTCTGCCCTTTTTGCCACCCGATACAGTAGGTCCTTCTCTACGCTGAAGTATGGGTAAGTGCAGGTATTATCTGGGTTCACTAACTCGCCATCTATTTTCACTACGTTTTCCCGTGCCTTTATTAGGGCGGGGTCTTTCAACTGTTCTGTGGCAAAGTTTTCCCTGTGAACCTCAAGATCAGAAAACTCCACAGACGGTAGGTTTTCGTCTGAGGAGGTGGGCTCCTCTCCAGTTTCTTGAGTCTCCCCTGCCAATACTGATAAGGGAAATTCCGGAGAGTCCTCACCACTCTCAGGGGAGTTCTGGCTATCACATTCCTGGTACATAGGGGCACCAGTGGGGGGCTCAGGATCATCCCACAGTTCCCAGAACTTCGGAAAATCCCTTCCCACAATGGCGTCATACGGTAACTGAGATACTAAGCCCACTGGATGAGAGAGGGTACCTTTGGGGGTCTCGAAACACACTGTAGTCACTGGATACTCTCGGGTGTCCCCATGCACACAAATAACAGCTACCTTGCTATTCCCAGAGACCTCTGTTTTAACTAACTCAGCCTTTATCAGGGTCACAAGGCTACCTGAATCCAGCAATACCACAACATTTCTACCATTAACACACATTTTGCATAAATGTTTCTCAGTTCCTCGAATGGCAGTGCATGCGACTGTCGCACACAGCGACTGACGTCTGCCCGTCAGAAAGTCACACTGCATGGGTTCCTCCACAACCGGGCAATTGGCTGCAATATGTCCCGCTTGCCGGCAGCGGTAGCAAACGATCCTTCTTGCTGCCTCTTGAGCCGCTGATTTCCCAGGCTGTTCTCGCCAAGCTTGGGGTAGAGCTCCCACCCTCTCACTCTCTCCACCCTTACCCCTTGGAATCCTCTTATCCGCCCCTGGGGATGGTCTGGTCTTAGGGTGGAAAGTCCGAGTGTCTCTGGAAGAGGCCGTCAGGTTCTCTGTAGCCAAGTATTTCTCCACACGATCCACAAGACCATCGGCCGTCTCTGGGTCTCCATGGCTTACCCACTTTTGGATGGCAGTAGGAAGAGCTCTCAAAAACCGATCCATTACAACACGTTCCACAATCTTTGGTGCGGACAAAGTCTCTGGCTGTAGCCACTTTCTGCTCAGGTGAATGAGATCATACATTTGAGACCTGGGGGGTTTTCCAAGCTGGAAAGTCCAGTTATGCACACGCTGAGCCCGGACAGCCTGGGTGACACCCAGCCTTGCCAATATTTCAGCTTTTAGCATCACATAGTCTTTTGCTTGGTCAGGCTCTAGGTCATAGTAAGCCTTCTGCGATTCACCAGTTAACAGAGGAGCCACCAGTCCAGCCCACTGCTCCTCAGGCCACTTTTCTCTTTCAGCAGTCCTTTCAAATGTGGTCAAAAATACCTCTGGATCATCCTCTCCAGTCATTTTTGTCAATAAACGACTCACCCCAAAGGACGCGGTATTAGTGGGACGGCTTTCCTCACTGGTCTGCGGACGTTGCTGCATTACTGCTTCCATTTGTTGTAGTCTCTGCTCTTGCTTCTGTAACAGGTCTATGAAGCGGGCCTCAGATTGCTGCTGGGCTTGTTGCTGAGCTTCCAGACTCTGTTGGTGAGCTTGCTGCTGGGCTGCAAGGCTCTGTTGATGAGCTTGCTGCTGGGCTGCGAAGTTCTGTTGTTGAGCTGCAAGGCTCTGTTGATGAGCTGCAAGGCTCTTTTGCAAACCTGCATTTGTCTGCTGTTGATTGGCATTTGCTAGAGCCAGCTGCTTCAGTATCTCCTCCATGCTGGCTTAAAAAAACTGCCACTGGTTCTCCACCAACTGTGAGGGGGTTAGCTCGGCAGCGGGTGTGTGTGACCCCCGGGATGGGCTCCCCACACACAAACAGGCCCAGCAAACGGAGGTTGTGGTTTTCAAAATCAAAAAAAGGTGCGGTTTATTTTCTATTTACAGTGACAAAACACAGCAAAGCCAAAAGAAACATAAACAAAATAAATCCTGGTCAACTTGACCTCTGACTAAACATACAGGTTTCCTAACTAACAACTGGGATCAGCCTAGTGCTGTCCTAGTCCCTAAGTCCCTGGTTTTAAATGTCCAAGCAAATAGCCACACAGGCTTTGTCTCACCGCACAGGGGTTCACTCTCCCTAGACAGTCCACACAGGTCTGGGTCCAGGCATGAGCTAACATCTAATGAAGCTGGGAGTTCTTATAGAGGCCTAAATGAGCTGACAAGCTTCAGCTGGTCTCATCAACTCCCTGTCTGCACGACGCCCCACACTCTCCCTAGAGGTATGAGTCATCCATGAGCCCACTAGCCTTAGCTGGGCTTATACAACTCTCCACCTAGTTGTATAAGTCGGCGTAAAGCCTGAATCTGGGCGAAATATATCTACCCCCCTGGATGCAACCAGGTGACTTTACCTTCCTGCTGTCACAATATATATATATATGTATATATATATAATTTTGGTTTTTCCTCATTTGCCATAAATTTGGAGTTTATCAATGTAAAAAAATAGGTCACCTTTAAAAACGCTTCTAAACTAAAATGCGGCTAAACGCTGGTACCGCGTCTGAAACGTGGAAATCTTTGGCGTCTGAAGGCATTTTGAGGGTTTGTGAAAAACGATTTTAAACGCAACTGCAGATTTTTTTTGCCAGGCCAAAAACAGTGTTTTGGATGTAATAGAATTCAATGGACCCGCATCCAAAACCCAAGTACCGCAATTTTGCAGCAATTTTTTGTTTTACCTGTTTATAGCTGGTTGTTAAAGGAAATGTAAATTTTTTTTTTTTAAAAATGGTTAAAAGAAAAAAACAGCGTGGGGTCCCCCCCCAGGTCCATACCAGGCCCTTGGGTCTAGTATGGATTCAAATTGGACCCCCCCAAAAAATGAAAAAAAAACTGGCATGGGGGTCCCCCCAGAATCCATACCAGGCCCTTCAGGTCTGGCATGTATTTTAAGGGGAACCCCGCGCCAAAAAAACAAAAAATTGGCGTGGGGTCCCCTAAAAATACATACCAGACCCTTTATCCGAGCACTCAACCTGGCAGGCCACAGGGGAAAAAGGGGGGACAAGAGAGCAGCCCCCCCTCCCTCCTGAACCGTACCAGGCCGTGTGCCCTCAACATGGGGGGTTTGGTGCTTCGGGGCAGGGGGGGCGACCTGCGCCCCCCCCCACCCCAAAGCACCCTGCCCCCATGTTGATGGGGACAAGGGCCTCTTCCCGACAACCCTGGCCGTTGGTTGTCGGGGTCTGCGGGCGGAGGGCTTATTGGAATCCGGGAGCCCCCTTTAATAAGGGGGACCCCAGATACCTGCCCCCCACCCTATGTGAATGAGTATGGGGTACATCATACCCCTACCCATTCACCTGGTGGCAAAATAAGTCAATAAAAAAAGACAACACAGGTTTGAAAAGTAATTTATTGGGCAGCTCCGGGGGTCTTCTTCTGACTTCGGGGGTCTTTCTGCCGGGCCCCCGCTATCTTCTGCTAGCTCTTTTGCTAGTGGGGGTCCCGGGCTTCCTCGCCGTCTTCGGGGGTCTTTCTGCCGGGCCCCCGCTATCTTCTGCTAGCTCTTTTGCTAGCGGGGGTCCCGGGCTTCTTTGCCATCTTTGGGGGTCTTTCTGCCGGGCCCCCGCTATCTTCTGCTATCTCTTTTGCTAGCGGGGGTCCCGGGCTTCCTCGCCGTCTTCTTCCGACTTCGGGGGTCTTTCTGCCGGGCCCCCGCTATCTTCTGCCAGCTCTTTTGCTAGCGGGGGTCCTGGGCTTCCTCGCCGTCTTCTTCCGACTTTGGGGGTCTTTCTGCCGGGCCTCCGCTATCTTCTGCTATCTCTTTTGCTAGCGGGGGTCCCGGGCTTCTTTGCCATCTTTGGGGGTCTTTCTGCCGGGCCCCCGCTATCTTCTGCTATCTCTTTTGCTAGCGGGGGTCCCGGGCTTCCTCGCCGTCTTCTTCCGACTTCGGGGGTCTTTCTGCCGGGCCCCCGCTATCTTCTGCCAGCTCTTTTGCTAGCGGGGGTCCTGGGCTTCCTCGCCGTCTTCTTCCGACTTCGGGGGTCTCTTGTTCTGTTCTCCGGTTCTTCTCCGGTGTCTTCTCCACGATATCCGGTTCTTTCTGCCTTCTGCCGGGTGCCCCGCTATCTTCTCGCAGCTCTTTTGCTAGCGGGGGCCGGTCTTCTTCGTCGCCTTCTTCCCTCTTCTCTTCGCCCGATGTTGCCTCGTCGCTGTCCACCGCTGCAATGATCTGTCCGAGCAGCGGTGCCACTTTTATTGGCATGGGGCGTGGTCACCGGGGCCCGGCAGAAAGACCCCCAAAGTCGGAAGAAGACGGCGAGGAAGCCCCGGACCCCCGCTAGCAAAAGAGCTAGCAGAAGATAGCGGGGGCCCGGCAGAAAGACCCCCGAAGACGGCGAGGAAGCCCGGGACCCCCGCTAGCAAAAGAGCTAGCAGAAGATAGCGGGGGCCCGGCAGAAAGACCCCCGAAGTCAGAAGAAGACCCCCGGAGCTGCCCAATAAATTACTTTTCAAACCTGTGTTGTCTTTTTTATTGACTTATTTTGCCACCAAGTGAATGGGTAGGGGTACGATGTACACCATACTCATTTACATAGGGTGGGGGACTGGCATCTGGGGGCCCCCTTTTTAAAGGGGGCGCCCGGATTCCGAAAAGCCCCCCGCCCGCATACCCCGACAACCAACGGCCAGGGTTGTCGGGAAGAGGCCCTTGTCCCCATCAACATTGGGGGCAGGGTGCTTTGGGGTGGGGGCGCCGCAGGTCGCCCCCCTGCCCTGAAGCACCAAACCCCCCATGTTGAGGGCATGCGGCCTGGTACGGTTCAGGAGGGAGGGGGGCCGCTCTCTCGCCCCCCCTTTTCCCCTGCGGCCTGCCAGGTTGCGTGCTCGGATAAGGGTCTGGTTTGGATTTTGGGGGGGACCCCCACGCCATTTTTCGGCTTAGGGGGTTCACCTTAGAATCCAGACCAGACCTAAGGGCCTGGTATGCTCCTGAAGGGGAACCCATGCCGGTTTTTTCATTAAAATTTGGCCTGGAGTTCCCCTTCATGATTCATACCAAACAAGCGAGGCTGCCAAGGACCAGCACGATGACATTGCGCTGGACACATTCTCGGCCAGCTAGTCGCCTCTAGGACACGACTTGAGCGGCTGCTTCACGCTCAGGTTGTGTCCAGGTCGCCTCGCAAAGTCGCACTGTCCCTGTGTCAGCCGGCACACGGATCCGACTTCCCGGGCAACCTCTATTCAAATCAATGGGCTCCCATAGGGAACCATTTATTTTCAATAGAGCGCCGCTGACATTTCTATTTACTATAACAGTGCGCCGCTGCTTCCTGCGCCCAGTGAAGGAGTTATCCGGCGCACCAATTAAGGTTAGAAGCAGCGCAGCGCACTGTTATTAGTAAATCAGCCCCTATGTTATTAGGCATCCACATGTAAATATGTATATCTGTATTGTGGCATTCATCTGAGTTGAATGCAGGGATTTTTATGTAATTTCCTGTCTTGACTCCGCCTCTCATGGGTGGGTCAACCTTTCTCATATTTTATAAATGTTGGCAATGTGGAGGGTGCAGCAATATGCCCCTGTTGAAGACTTTGAAGTCGAAACGCGTTGGGTTTGTCTTGCTGTACCCCACATTGCTTTTAAGATCATGATCACCTTTTTACCATTTGTCAACTTCCTGTATGACATTTTTATGAAAATAAACCTGATACGGTTTTATTGACCTGCACCATTGGGAGCCTTCCCTTTTGTCTCCCTTTTTTCATCTTTGTATCCTTGGAGCTCCTATGCTGGAGGAGTTTCTACTAGCCATTCAGCGCACTGGATCACCCTCCCCTGGACGGTTCGAGACATCCACGGCATCCCGTTCCATCTTCCATGGTCTTTGAGACCTCAAGCCTATCTGACTCACTATCATATGGTAGATGAGTCCATCATCTGTGGTAAGAGTACCCCACCCATCCATTGTCTCAAGTGTTTTTGATTTGAATTCATCAGTCAACATTTTGGTGTTTCACATGTGGTTATTCCGTGGGAAGCTACCCTTGATATGTATTTTTTGCACATATATCAGTTCATTATTACTTTAGTGTTGTGTTCACTTTCAGATTGGTGTATCTACAACACACACAGAGACTCCATCTTGTTTTCATATATGGATTTTTCTCAATTATTAGTCACTCCTTTTTTTTTTTCACAATCAAAGAGTTTTATTGAAGCTCGTTACAGGTAACAAGAAATAAAAAAAAAAAGCATACATAATACAGAATTAAACATCCAGGGCTCAGTTGTAGACAGAGTAAATAGGCAGAGGCATAACAAATTACAAAGCCCGGATGATGATAATGGGGTAATATGAGGCAAATAAATGCTGAACATATATTAAGGAAATGTAAGGGAAGGGGAATGGGATAGGTAAAGGGAATAGGAAAGAGGAGGGGAGGGGGGAAGGAGAGGGGGGGGGTCGGGGGCTAGGAGCGGAGTGAGTAGAGCATAAAGGTACAAGCTATAGAGATACAGTAACAATCCATTGCATGTATATATTCTTTATGATATGACTTAACTTCAGCAAATGTGGTTCTACTAAAAAGGTATGATCAGCCTAAGGTACATAATGTGGTAGGTGAGTAATTTATGCATTAAGCAACTGGAATTCAGGAGAGTATGAGAATAAGACCCAAGGTTGCCAGATTTCGTTAAAATTGGTGTTATTCTCTCTTTTCATAGCTGCAATTTCTTCCATTTTGTGTATATGGTGTATCCTATCCAACCAATCCCTAATTTTTGGCACACGTTTGGTCTTCCAATGAAGGGGGATAAGTGTTTTCGCTGCAAGGAGTAGGGATGAGCTCGGTGTTCGAGTCGAACATAGGTTCGACTCGAACATCGGCTGTTCGCGCGTTCGGCGAACAACGAACGATTTGGGCCGTTCGCGCCAAATTTGAGTGACGCAAACGGCCCACAATACACTGCGCCATCGCAGTGTAATCCCGGTGCTGTGATTGGCCAAGCATGCACTGTGACCCTGCATGCTTGGCCAATCACAGCGCCGGCAGCGAGGAGAGCATTGATTGGCCACAGGCAGGATGCCTGTGGCCAATTATAGCTGAGGGGGTTTAGTACACGCCCCACACTATAAAAGGCCGCCAGCGCGGTGGCCTTGTGTAGTGTGTTCCGGAGCAGGGAAAGTGAAGGATAGGCAGGGACAGTGTCAAATCCATTCTTTGCTAAACCTTGTGTGTAGGGACAGAGAAGGATAGGCAGGGAGAGTGTCAGTGTCATATTCTTTGCTAAACCTTGTGTGTAGGGAGAGAGAAGGATAGGCAGGGAGAGTGTCAGTGTCATATACTTTGATAAACCTTGTGTGCAGGGAGAGAGAAGGATAGGCAGGGGACAGTGTCAGTGTCATATTCTTTGCTAAACCTTGTGTGCAGGGAGAGAGAAGGATAGGCAGGGAGAGTGTCAGTGTCATATACTTTGATAAACCTTGTGTGCAGGGAGAGAGAAGGATAGGCAGGGGACAGTGTCAGTGTCATTGTTGCTAAGCCTCCTGCACATTATACACCTGAACTTAGCCCGTATTGCTGCTTTTTCCTGGTGTGTTACACCAACAGGATTTTGCGGCACTTACAGCGGGCGGAGTGTGCCTCCTGACCATATTACACCTGAACTTAGCCTGTATTGCTGCTTTTTCCTGGTGTGTTACACCAACAGGATTTTGCGGCACTTACAGCGGGCGGAGTGTGCCTCCTGACCATATTACACCTGAACTTAGCCTGTATTGCTGCTTTTTCCTGGTGTGTTACACCAACAGGATTTTGCGGCACTTACAGCGGGCGGAGTGTACCTCCTGACCATATTACACCTGAACCTGTTGGACCTGGTAATCTCAAACCATGCAGAGCATATTACTAATGTTCAGATAAAGGAACACCTGGGTAGCAGTGACCATAACATGATTTCATTTGATGTTAGCTGTAAGCAAGAAATACATGCAGGAAGGATAAAAACACTTAATTTAAATAAAGCAAATTTTCCAAGGATGAGGGCTGCTCTCCAGGACTTAGACTGGGAGAGAATATTGGCATCAATGGGCACAGAACAGAAATGGTAATTCTTCAAAAAGACTGTTTGTGAACTCACTGCAAAGTATATTCCCATGGGCAATAAGTTTAAAAGGCTAAAAATAAAACCTATGTGGCTCACAGTTAAAGTTAAAAAAGCTATAAACAATAAGAAAAGCGCTTTTAAAAAATTTAAAAATGAAGGAACACTAGTGTCGTTTAAATGTTACAAAGAATATAACAGGATATGTAAAAAGGAAATCAAGGATGCAAAAATTCAAAACGAACGACAGATTGCAAAAGATAGTAGGACAAACCCCAAAAAATTCTTCAAATATATTAATAGTAAAAAGGTCAAGTCTGAGCATGTAGGCCCTTTACAAAATAATCTAGAGGGGGTGACTGGGGACAAAGAGAAGGCTAATTTATTAAATACTTTCTTCAGCTCTGTGTATACAATGGAGCATGGGGGAGTTCATGTCCATAATGGGGGTGGTAGTGACACAGCCCCAAATCCACAATGGCTCAAAAGTGATATGGTCCAGAAATATTTAGACAGAATAAAGGTGGATAAAGCACCTGGACCAGATGGCATACACCCACGGATCCTAAAAGAATTGAGCTCTGTAATTTCAAAGCCATTGTATCTAATTTTTAGGGACTCATTAATGACAGGAATAGTACCACTGGATTGGCGCAGGGCCAATGTGGTGCCTATATTTAAAAAGGGAACAAAGTCTTTACCAAGTAACTATAGACCTGTTAGTTTAACTTCCATAGTTGGGAAGATACTGGAGAGATTAATAAAAGACCACATAGATGAGTTCTTGCTGGAAAAAAAACTATTTAAGCAACAGACAGCATGGATTCATGAAAGACAGAAGTTGTCAGACAAACCTGATTTCTTTTTATGAAGAGGTAAGTAAAACCTTGGACAGAGGCGTGGCTGTGGACGTGGTATACTTGGATTTTGCAAAAGCGTTTGATACAGTTCCCCACACACGGCTCATGTGTAAGGTAAAGTCTACAGGATTGGAAATATCAGTTTGTAAATGGATAGAAAACTGGCTAAAAGACAGAATTCAGAGAGTAGTAGTTAATGATTCTTACTCTGAATGGTCTAAGGTTATCAGTGGTGTACCCCAAGGTTCAGTGCTGGGACCCTTACTTTTTAATATCTTTATAAATGATATTGGGTCTGAGATCAAAAGTAACATTTCTGTCTTTGCAGATGACACCAAGCTATGCAGTGGAATAACGTCCTTACAAGATGTCTCCAATTTACAAGCCGACCTCGATGCCCTGTCTAATTGGGCGACTATGTGGCAGATGAGGTTTAATGTTGATAAATGTAAAGTTATGCACTTGGGGCTAAGAATATGAATGCATCATACATACTAGAGGGAATACAACTGGGGGGATCCGTAGTGGAGAAGGATCTGGGGGTTTTGGTAGATCATAAGCTCAATAATGGCATGCAATGCCAAGCTGTGGTTTCCAAAGCGAGCAAAGTCCTTTCTTGTATTAAGAGAGGTATGGACTCCAGAGAGAGAGACATCATTTTGCCCCTGTACAAATCATTAGTAAGGCCTCATCTGGAATACGCAGTTCAGTTTTGGGCACCAGTTCTCAAAAAGCATATCGGGGAACTGGAGAAAGTGCAGAGAAGGGCAACCAAACTGATAAGAGGCATGGAGGAGCTCAGCTATGAAGAAAGATTAGAGGAACTGAATTTATTCACTCTTGAGAAGAGGAGAATAAGGGGGGATATGATTAACATGTACAAATATATAAGGGGTCCATATAGTGAACTTGGTGATGAGTTATTCACTTTACGGTCAACACAGAGAACAAGGGGGCACTCTTTACGTCTAGAAGAAAAAAGATTTCATCTCCAAATGCGGAAAGGTTTCTTCACAGTAAGAGCTGTGAAAATGTGGAACAGACTCCCTGCAGAGGTGGTTCTGGCCAGCTCAGTAGATTGCTTTAAGAAAGGCCTGGATACTTTCCTAAATGTACATAATATAACGGAGTACTAACAGTTCTAGGTAAAGTTGATCCAGGGTAAATCCGATTGCCTCTCGGGGGATCAGGAAGGAATTTTTTCCCCTGCTGTAGCAAATTGGATCATGCTCTGCTGGGTTTTTTTGCCTTCCTCTGGATCAACTGTGGGTATAGAATTGGGTATATGGGATTGCACGATATTTTTTTTATTTTATTTGTTTGTTTTTTTTTAGTTTTTGTTTTTATGGTTGAACTGGATGGACTTTGTCTTTTTTCAACCTGACTAACTATGTAACTATGTAACTATGTAACTTAGCCTGTATTGCTGCTTTTTCCTGGTGTGTTACACCAACAGGATTTTGCGGCACTTACAGCGGGCGGAGTGTGCCTCCTGACCATATTACACCTGAACTTAGCCTGTATTGCTGCTTTTTCCTGGTGTGTTACACCAACAGGATTTTGCGGCACTTACAGCGGGCGGAGTGTGCCTCCTGACCATATTACACCTGAACTTAGCCTGTATTGCTGCTTTTTCCTGGTGTGTTACACCAACAGGATTTTGCGGCACTTACAGCGGGCGGAGTGTGCCTCCTGACCATATTACACCTGAACTTAGCCTGTATTGCTGCTTTTTCCTGGTGTGTTACACCAACAGGATTTTGCGGCACTTACAGCGGGCGGAGTGTGCCTCCTGACCATATTACACCTGAACTTAGCCTGTATTGCTGCTTTTTCCTGGTGTGTTACACCAACAGGATTTTGCGGCACTTACAGCGGGCGGAGTGTGCCTCCTGACCATATTACACCTGAACTTAGCCTGTATTGCTGCTTTTTCCTGGTGTGTTACACCAACAGGATTTTGCGGCACTTACAGCGGGCGGAGTGTGCCTCCTGACCATATTACACCTGAACTTAGCCTGTATTACTTCTTTTTCCTGGTGTGTTACACCAACAGGATTTTGCAGCACTTACAGCGGGCTGAGTGTGCCTCCTGACCATATTACACCTGAACTTAGCCTGTATTGCTGGTTTTCCCATTTCCCTGCAGGCCATTAGAATGTCTGGAAGGCAAACAAGGAGAGGCAGACAGTCAGGAGCCAATAAAAGAGGGCAAGCAGGCTCTGTGTCTAGAGACAACAGTGCTGGTCGTGGACGTGGTGTATCGCCATCAGCACGTGGCCATGGGACACGCTTGTCCTTCTTTTCGGCAGCTGGAAGTGTTGAGCCGCATCATGCCGAAGACTTGGTAGAGTGGATGACCAAGCCCTCCTCATTCTCCTCATCCTCTCACACCCAGGCTCAGGGTACTGGCAAAGCAGCTGCCAAAGCGTCCTCTTCCCTGGTATCAATGTCATCATCAGTCACTCCTTCCCTAGACCAACCATGTCCTCCTGAGGAGTCCCCCGAACTGTTTGAGCACAGTGTTGGGTACATGCTCCAGGTGGATGCCCAGCGTTTCGAAGGGTCTGATGATGATACCCAGCTAGAGGAAGGCAGTAGTGTGAGAGCAGAGAGAGGGGATGCTCAAGACGGACACCAATCTGGCAGTCATGTTCCAGCAGCTGCAGCATACTGCCAGATTGGCTCCAGTGATGAGGAGGGAGGGGATGATGAGGTCACTGACTCCACGTGGGTGCCTAATAGGAGAGAGGAGGAGGAGGAGGAGGAGGATGAGGAGGAGGCACATCTCCAACGAGGCAGGATGCCCTCGGGGGGCCAGCGTAAGGGCAGCACACCGACGGAATCACACCGCAGAGCTCCGCCTGTGCAGGGCGCTGCCTCTGCCCGTTATTCAAAAAGTTCTTTGGTGTGGGCCTTTTTTGAGTCGAGTGCATCAGATCGCACAGCTGCTGTTTGCAACATATGTCTCAAGCGTATATCGCATGGCCAAAACATCACCTGCTTGGGCACCACATGCTTGACCAGACATATGTTGACCTGCCATGCAGCTCGTTGGCAAGCCTACCTTAAAGACCCACACCAAAGAACAAAGCGGACCTCTTCTTGCACCGCATCAGCTGGGATCTCCAACCCCACTATACCTTCAGTCCTCTCTGAAACCTGCTCTGAGAGGAATGAAGGTGTAGAATTAGGTGTGTCACAGCCAAGTACTTGCGGGCACTCTGCTAGCAGTACACCGACGTCCGATTCTAGCAGGCAAATTTCACTGCCCCAGCTGCTGGACCATCGAAAGAAGTTCACTCCCAGCCATCCACATGCCCAGCGGTTGAATGCTAGCTTGGCTAAATTGCTAGCGCTTCAACTGCTGCCTTTTCAGTTGGTAGACTCGGCCCCTTCCGTGAGTTTGTGCAATATGCTGTTCCTCAGTGGCAGGTTCCCAAACGCCACTTTTTCTCACGGAAGGCGATTCCGGCTCTCTACCGGCATGTGGAAGGCAATGTCTTGGCCTCGCTGGACAGGGCGGTCAGCGGTAAGGTGCATATTACCGCTGACTCATGGTCCAGCAGGCATGGACAGGGACGTTACCTTTCTTTCACGGCCCATTGGGTCACTCTTTTGGCAGCTGGGAAGGATGCAGGACAAGGTGCAGTAGTGTTGGAGGTTGTTCCACCGCCACGCCTCCAAAATGCTACTACTGGTTGTGACACACCTCTGTCCTCCACCCCCTCCTCTTCTTCTTCCTCTGTGGCCTCTTCCTGTGCTTTGTCCTCGGAACCAGCGGTGCTCCGTAGGCATTCAAGGGGCTACGCAAGTACGCAGGCAAAAAGATGACATGCCGTGCTTGCGCTGGTGTGTTTGGGGGACAGGAGCCACACTGGGGCAGAGGTTCTGTCTGCTCTGCAGGGGCAGGCCGAAAGGTGGTTGACGCCACGCCAGCTTAAGCCAGGAATGGTATTTTGCGACAATGGCACCAACCTCCTCTCCGCTCTCCGACAGGGACAACTGACCCATGTGCCCTGTGTGGCTCATGTCCTTAACCTGGTGGTGCAGAGGTTCTTGGGCAGGTACCCGGGCTTACAGGATGTCCTGAGGCAGGCCAGGAAAGTCTGTGTGCATTTCCGCAGATCTTATAATGCCAGTGCTCGTCTGGCTGAGCTGCAAAAGGAGTTGAACCTACCCAAGAACCGCCTTATATGTGACATGCCCACCAGGTGGAACTCAACGTTGGCCATGCTGCAGTGGCTGCACATGCAGCAGAGGGCCATCAATGAGTACCTGTGCGACTACGGCACCAGGACAGGGTCAGGGGAGCTCGGGTTTTTTTCACCACGCCAGTGGGGCATGATCAGGGATGCATGCACTGTCCTGGCACCATTTGAGGAGGCCACGAGGATGGTGAGCAGTGACAGTGCATGCATCAGTGACACTGTACCTCTTGTCCACCTGTTGGAACATACGCTGCGTGGAATAATGGACAGGGCACTTGAGGCAGAACAGAGGCAGGAAGAGGAGGACTTCCTTGCCTCTCAAGGCCCCCTTTACCCAGACAGTGTTCCTTCTGTCCCACCCATCGCACAGGAAGAAGAGGAGGAGGAGGAGGAGGATTGTGTCAGCATGGAGGTGGAGCCTGGCACTCAGCATCATCAGCAGCAGTCTTTTAGGGATGATTTACAGTCCCAAGAAACCAGTGGACTTGTACGTGGCTGGGAGGAGGTGGCTGCGGATCATGTCGTCCTTAGTGACCCAGAGGACTCCGGACCGAATGCCTCAGCTAACCTACGCTGCATGGCCTCCCTGATCCTGCAAAGTCTGCGGATGGATCCTCGTATTCTTCGGATCAAGGAGAGGGACCATTACTGGCTGGCCACTCTCCTTGATCCACGGTACAAGGGTAAGGTTGCGGACCTTATCTTACCGTCGCAGAGGGAGCAGTGGATGAGACAACTCCGGGAGGCCTTGCAGAAAGGTCTGTGCAACGCGTTCCCAGAGACTGGGAGGTTACAAACTCCTGGTCCTGGACAACGAGTTGCTGAGGCTTCGGTCAGTCAAAGAAGGAGCGGTGGGGAAGGTGGCCGTCTGACCGATGCGTTCAGACAATTCTTTAGTCCGCAGCCCCAAGGTATGATCGGTTCCAGCAACCATCGCCAGCGTCTGATATACGTGGTGCAGGAATACCTAGGGGCAAGGTCAGACGTGGACACCTTCCCCACCGAAAATCCTCTGGCTTACTGGGTCTTGAGGATGGATCACTGGCCAGAGCTTGCACAGTATGCAATTGAGCTACTGGCCTGTCCTGCATCCAGCGTTCTTTCAGAATGCACATTCAGTGCTGCTGGAGGATTTGTCACGGATCACAGGGTGCGCCTGTCCACCGACTCTGTTGATCGACCGACCTTCATAAAGATGAATTAGTCTTGGATCACCACCAGCTACCAAATACCTGAAGCTGATATAACAAACTAATTTATTTTCAAATGTCACATCCCTTCAAGACTGATGCTGATGCTGAGAGACTGTCCTGTTATGTTGACTGACTATCCTCCTCCTCCTCAATGATCCGATTGATGATGATGATAGCTTGGAAGAACATTTTTGTTTCTGGGTGCCGCCACCAGTGGCTAAGGCCCAATTTTTCAGCCCCTGTTTAACAGGGGCGTGTTATTACAATTTTTTATGCAATGCTTTGCAGCAGGGCTCATTCCTGCACTCCAACTAGAGTATCTGGGAGTGGTTGCAGTGTCGTGGCACCAGCACCAATGGCTAAAGCCCAATTTTTCAGCCCCTGTTTAACAGGGGCGTGTAATTACAATTTTTGATGCAATACTTTGCAACAGAGCTCATTGCTGTGCTCCAAGTACAGTATCTGTGAGGGGTTGCAGTGTTGTGGCACCAGTGCCTAAGGCCCAATTTTTCTGCCCCTGTTTAACAGGGGCATGTAATTACAATTCTTGATCTAATAATTCACAGCAGGGCCCATTCATGCGCCCACCAAGAGTAACTGTGAGGGCTCACAGTGTTGTGGCAACACCAACATGTAAGGGGCAAATTTCAGCTGAGTATATACGGCAGGCCCCTACTTTCAAACATCCAACTTACAAACGACACCTCCTTGCAAACGGAAGGATACAACAGGAAGTGAGAGGAAATCTACCCCTAGGAAGGCAAATTCTCTCCTGTAAGAGTTAATATGGGAAAAAAAGTGTCTCCTCTCCACTGATGCTTTATCACCAATTCTTGTTTCAATAAAAACCCCAAATTTTCCAAAAAACATTTGTCATTAGGACGGAAAGTGAGGTGAACTGTTCTGAACAGGTGCACACTGCACAGACAGCAAAACAAATGCTACAGGGGTGATAACCCTTCCCTATGTTTTCCAAAAAGCTTAAAAATAGATTTTTTGGCTGGAGCTACACTTAAACAATGTACCTGTTCAAAATTACAAACAGATTCTACATAAGAACAAACCTACAGTCCCTGTCTTGTATGCACCGCCTGTATACGGCTGTTCAGAGTATATAGGGCCTTTTTTATTTTGTGTGCGGGGTTCCCCTTAATATCCATACAAGACCCAAAGGGGCTGGTAATGGGCTGGGGTAGGGGGGGGGCTGTGATGGGGTAGCTATGCCATTTTTCTTAAAGATTTTCATCCATATTACCGGGACCAGACATTACATTAAAGCCGCAAGCAGTTTTAAATGGCTTTTTTTCCTTTAGAAATGTAATTTTGTGCAGGGACAGTTCTAAACACGGGAAACACGTGGCACTTCACAGGCATACTTTAGACACCCCCCAGGTACGATATTTAAAGGAATATTTGACTTTTTTTTTCACTTTATGCATCATTAAAATGACTGCTCCCGAAAAACGGCCGTTTTTAAAACTTTTTTTTGGATTGATACATGTCCCCTGGTGCAGAACCCGGGTTCCCAAACCCTTTTTAGGACAATAACATGCATATTAGTCGTTATAAATAGCACTTTAGATTTCGAACGTTCGCATCCATTGTATTTAATAGGGTTCTAACGTTCGTGCAAACTTTCAGTCCGTTCGCTGGTTCTGGTGCGAACCGAACCCGGGGGTGTTCGGCTCATCACTAGCAAGGAGGAGGTGTCTAGTGAGAGATTTCTTATATTTGCTTATGGTGAGAGTGTTAACGTTAATCAGGCAGGCTGCTGCTGTAAGATTTAGATTGGTTTCAGTTATGAATTGGACCCATTTCCTGATCTCATCCCAGTACTCTAGAATTTTTGGACACTCCCACCATATATAGAGGAAGGTGCCAATATCATGTTCACAATGCCAGCATGCATCCGAGGCTGCGGTGGGCCATCTCCCAGACCTCCAGGGTGTAATGCACCATTGGGTAAGGATTTTGTAAGAGATCTCTTGATAATTGGAGCTCAGGGAACATTTGTGTGTCATAATACATGCCTTCTCCCATTGTTTTGTTAATATCTTAATTTTTAGATCACTTTCCCATTTAGCCTTATGTTTCAAGTCACCTGTGTGCTGAGCCTGGTTTAACCAGGAATAGGCTAGAGAAGTGGTATGTGCTACTGAGGATCTCTTAAAGCAGAGATTTTCAAGTGGAGACATTGGCATGCAGTATAATAACCTTAATTTGCTATTGATCAAGAAATCTCGTAGTTGCAAGTAAAACCAGAGGCCCGGGAAGGCCCCCCCCCCCAATCCGCCCGCAATGCATCCAGAGATTTGACCCTTGAGTCTGATTGGGAGGTTGTGCATGGGTGTACATCTTTCAGGTGTTGTCCCGGGATAAAATCAGGGTTGTTGGTGACCGGGGTCAGAGGTCCAGGTATGGAGGCAATGTTGTGTTTGCTTAAGATTTTGTGCCAGACCTGAAGAGTGTTTGCTACTAAGGGGTGCTTCTGATTCTTGTCTGTTTTGGAGTGTAGTGTCCAAGGGTAAAAAAGTAGCTTGTTTGGAGTTAAGCTTTGTTCCAGTTGGATCCAGTCTTTGTCCTGTTCGTGGCAATGCCAGTCAAGTATCCTAGTAATGTGGGAGGCTTGATAATATTTTTTAAAATCAGGCAGGCCTATTCCTCCTCTGTTTTTGGGGAGTGTCAGCAACTTGAAATTAATTCTTGGTTTCTTGTTTGCCCATTTGAAACATCTCTGTGCTCTGAGGAGGCTTGTGAAAAAAGTCTCTGGGATTTTAATGGGAAGTGCGTTTAAATAGGTAGAGCAGTCTTGGGAGGACCGTCATTTTTTAAAATTGAGGCTCTGCCGAACCACGAGAAGGTCTTGGAGGACCATATTCGTAGTTCTCTAATCAGTGAGTTAAGTAGTGGCTTATAGTTGTATTGGTAAAGAGAGTCTAAATTGTCAGTCAGGTGTATTCCTAGGTATTTCAATGTATTTCATTCCCATCTATATTTGTAGTTGTCCTTCATTAAGTTTAGTTGATCAGGAGGAAGATTAATATTCAGGGCCTCAGATTTGGATTGGTTAATCTTAAAATTGGATATAAATCCAAACGTCTCAAATTTTTTTTAGAAATTAGGGATGGATATATGCGGTTGTGATAGGAAAAATAATAGATCATCCGCATAAGCGGCAACTTTGTATTCTCTCTTTCCTATCTTAAAGCCTGAAACATCATCTGCCAGGTTTATTTTCCTTATCAGGGGCTCCAGAGAGATGATGAAGAGAAGGGCGGAGAGGGGGCATCCCTGGCTTGTACCGTTGCGGATCCTAATGGGGTCAGAGAAGGTATTGTTGACTTTGATCTTTGCATGCGGGTTTCGATATAGGGCTGAGATCCATGAAAGCATATTTTCATTCAAACCAATATGGGAGCATGTAGCCATCATATAATCCCAAGAGACCCTATCGAAAGCCTTCTCAGCATCAGTAGAAAGCAACAATCCTTTTGTTTTAGAGTTTCGGGAGACGTGTATTAAATTTAATGCTTTGGTGATGTTATCTCGTGCCTATCTGCCCGGCATGAATCCAACTTGTTCTGGTCCTATAATTTTAGACAGTAGGGGTTTCAATCTGTTATCTAATATTTTGGCCAAGAGTTTCAAATCAGTGTTCAATAGGGAGATGGGTCTATAATTTGCACATTCCGTCTGGTCTTTATCCGGCTTGGGTATTACCGCAATGTGTGCCATGAGGAAGGATTCTGAGTTATGTTCATTTTTGGACAGATAGTTAAATGTGGATCTAAGGGGCTTTATAAGTAAATGTGTGTAGGTTTTGTAGTACTGTGAAGTGAAACCGTCTGGTCCCGGGCTTTTCCCTGTTTTGAGGCCTTTGATCGCCTCTAAAATTTCTTCGGTGTAAATGGGTTCTTCTAGTTTTGTTGTGTCTTCCTGATTGAGCGTGGGAATTTTGCTATCCTTAAGGAATTCAGAGATCGTTTCTTGTTTTGTGGTTGTTAAATGTGGGGGCTTATGTTGTTCTGGAAGGTTATATAGTTTTGAGTAAAACTTATGAAAAAGGTCAGCTATTTCAGTAGTCTTGAGTCTAGGGGTACCATCCTTGTCCCTTATAGCATGTACAGTATGTGTCCTGCCATGAAGTATCTTTTAGTGCTTTGGCTAGTAGTTTACCACTCTTATTTCCGTGCTCAAAGTAGATGCTTTTTTTGAAGAAGAGGGCCTTTCTAATTTTAAGGTCAAGCATAGATTTGAGGGCGGCCCTACAGCGTGTCAGCTCTTCTTCTACCTTGATGGAGAGTGATTGTTTGTGTTGTGATTCCAATGTAGCTATTTGCAAGGACAGTTTAGCTATTTCTTTCTCCCTCTCTTTCTTTTTCCTGGCGCCCCATCTCATAAGTTCTCCCCTTATCACACTTTTGTGAGCTTCCCAATTATTTAGGGGATTAGTATCTGCGTCTACATTTGCTTTAAAGTATTCAGTAATTGCTCCGTGAATGTCGTCTTTTATGGTCTGGTCAGTCAGGAGTGATGCATTGAGTCTCCAATTAAAAGTGTTTCGGTTCGGAGGGTCGAATTTCAGTGAGATAGCTGTGGGGGCGTGGTTTGATAGGGCTGAAATAGGTATAATCTCCCTATGTAAGGTGCACAAATCCTTTTGCGAGATCAGAGTCAGGTCAATTCGTGAGTATCGTTTATGTGGAGGGGAGAAAAAGGTATAATCTCTCCCAGTGGTGTGTATAGATCTCCAGGTATCTACTAAAGATAAGGATCTCAAGAGTGACTTGATTCGCTTGAGGATCCTATATGTTACAGCCGTGTGTCCTGTAGAAGTGTCCTTGAGGGGGGAGAGGGGAATATTGAAATCTCCTCCCAATATGATACAACCCTCAGCAAACCATTTTAGCTCGTCAATTATCTTATGACAGAATGAGATGTGGGCGGTATTCGGGAAATATACATTGGCGAGTGTAACGGGGGAGCCTGCCCAATCGCCTTTGAGGAAGAGGAAGCGACCCTCGGGGTCCGCGAGGAGTTGTTTAACTTCAAAGGGGGAATCTTTGTTAATCAATATAGAAACTCCTTTTGTTTTGGCTAGAGGGTTTGTGGCATGGTACATTTTTGTAAACGTGTTATCAGTGAATGTAGGGATATGTTTGCTCTTAAAATGTGTTTCTTGTAGGAAGACTACAGAAGGGTAGGCTTTTTTTTTTCTCTTAGCAGTTTAGATCTCTTCTCAGGGATATTGAGGCCGTTGACATTGTGGGATATCAGGGTCGGGGATTTCCCTAGATGAGTATATGCCATGGTCAAATTGGTGTAGTTACGTATCGTGCGATTGAGATTCAAGTGAGATTTGCCTTAGAATCAAGGAGTTTGTGTTTAGAGCTAAATCTTGCTATTAGATATGGTATGGATAGGATAAGGAAGGGGGTAGGTGGGTGAACAGGTAGGGGAGGTTGAAACGAGACATTAGTGTCAACTCTGAGGGGTAAGTGGGAGGCGCAACAGAACAAATTTGGCAGTGAGATGGTGTTTACCAAGAATGTATCACTAAAGTGTGTTGCGTGTGAGGTTATATCTCATAGAAAATGGAGACAAAACTGGGAGACCTGGGAAAGTGAGCATCATAAAATTGTAATGTAATCTTAAACCGTTAACTTTAAAATAGTAACAACATTCAAGGGAGGAGAGAAGGGAAAAGACAAAAAAAAACCCCGGAGGGGGGGGGGTAGACCCCCACAATTCTACTAAGTTAGCTGGAATAAATCTTGCCTTACGTGATATGGATAAGGAGAATCTATAGTCAATACCATCATGAGGAAGTCTTGTCCCCTCATCTCACATGGTACATGCATCATGTTGCACCACGTAGGACAAACAGGAAAGATATCCTATAGGCCTAGATAAATGCTTATGCAGGTTGACACAGCACAAAATGAATAACAATAGTCACATACTGTATACAAGACCTTCAACTATCAAAAAAAAAAAAAAAGGGGGCAATCTCAGGTAAGTGGTTGCATATTGACAGGTTACTCTAAGCCGGTTTGAGAAAAAGTCTGTCTTCACCGGTAACTACTGTCACATGTGGGGCTGGCAAGGTATGTGAGGGCATTCGGTGTCCAGGTGACAAAGCATATGTTTCCAGATGTAAGTTTTTGTTCCCCCTCGCTTGTCTAGGGAGCGCACTCTCGTTACATCTTCAATGTGGTTAGTTAGTATACTCACAGTTCTGAGGGATGGAAAGAGCAGATGTGGGTAGGGACGTCGCAGTCGTCTGATCCCGGTCTTTCACTCGCCCTGCCCCCAAGTGGAGAAATCATGCAAGTTAAACCATATCGAAATCTGTATAATTAGCCACCCGTGAGATCCTATTCATAAGTCATCAAACATTGTGAGTACCGTGAACTTAGATTGCAAGATTTAAGTAAGGCACTTAGGGTCAAGAGATCTGATACCCCCCCTCCGATATCTGTGGGAGAAAGAGTTAGTTGGACATTGTGGAGAGTTCCAATAGGTCGTCTTTGTGAGCGTGTCACCTGTGCTCGCCTGTCCTACTTTTGATCTTAGAGGGGAGTGCAAGTATCTCACAGGAAACAAACCGAGGTACATTTTCCGTTGGGGTAAAGGAGGTATCTTTATATAAAACAACAACCAAACAAACTCGACTCCCATACGGAAATTTCAATCTAAAGTTTCCTTTTACCGATTCTTTACTGAAAGTCTGTGCTTGTCGTGATGCTTAAAAAAAAAGGGGGGGATTTCCCCCTCTCTGTTTATCCTCCTCCCTTGCGTCCATGAATTCCGTAGAAGTGAATATTGGGTTGTTTACTTGAGCCTTGGACTTTTAGCTCCTTTGGAGGAAGAGGGAGAATCAAAATTGCTCCTGTTGGCATATTTGCGGTAAGGCCCTTGTTGGAAAGGAGAGCGGGTAGTTGTTGATTTCCGGCGGCAGCAGAAATTCCGCGTACCAATCAGGGAGATCGATTGGAGCTATTTGTAGGTTTTCGCTGAATTTTTTTAATTCTTCAGGGATTTTAAGCAGGTGTTTGCCCATATAAGAGGCTTGCAGTGCAAATGGAAATTTCCATCTATAATTAACGCCTTTTCCTCTTAGGACTTCCAGTAGCGGTCTCAATGCTCTTCTGTTCTTCAGAGTAATCGGTGACAGGTCTTGAAACAGTTGTACTGTGGACTCATTGAAGAGGATTTGGTCATTGGATCTTGCTTTCTGTAGGACATCTTCCTTCAGGCCAAAGTTGGGTAAGCAACATATGATGTCCCTAGGTGGGTTTCCATCCGGTGCTTTAGGCCGTAAAGCCCTATGAGCTCTGTCTTCTTTTTAATTTAATATCTGGATTGTTCATATGCATCTGCGTTTATTCACGGCAGCACTTGCAGTGTGTGAACTCCTTCCGCATAGAAGGACCCACATTATATTTATTTGTTTTGTGGATCATTTGCCTTATTTATTTATTATTGCATTTTCTTTCCACCATATGTTTGATTATCACTTCTGCACTTAGTGATATTATTTATTAGCACAGCGCCGCACTATCCTGTTTTTTCATTTTCATCTACTTTGTTTGTTTGAGTGCTGGCGGCTTGACACTAGTTGTTTGTGGGTTCTAGCGCAGTTTATCTTATTTAAACCTTCACTGTTTTTTTTATATATATCATGGCAGAACTGTCAGCTTACAGCAAGGGCCAAAATTGAGTCAAAATATTTCTAAAATGTACATGATTCTTAGAATACTGCGTAATCAGTCGGAAAGGTTGTAGAGTAGTTTTGGTTTTAGTGGAGAAAACTAAATCATTTTGATCACGTTTGGAGGCCCTATTGTAAGCTTGTTTCAAAATTCTGTGACTATAGCCTCTTTCTTTCAGTCGATGATAGAGATTTTTTTGCTGATTTTTCATAGTCCTCATTGTGAGCTTGATTTCTTTTTAATCTAACATACTGATTGTATGGAATGCTTTTTATAAGAGACTGGGGGTGCCCACTTGACACATGAAGGATTGTGTTACCAGAGGATGGTTTACGGTATAAAGATAAATTCAAAAGACCATCCTTATCCGTGGAGATTTTCAAATCAAGGAAGTTGATGCAGTGTTGGCTGCATTCCATAGTGAATTTCAAATTGTATGTATTTGTAGCCAGAATAGCCATAAACTGGGTCAGTTCGGCCATACTGCCGGACCAAAGAAGTAAGACATCATCGATGTACCTGTACCACAATATAACGTGGGACAGGTACATCAATATGTTCTCACGTGAAAAAAGTTCCTTCTCCCTCCCCCCCAAGTACAGGTTGGCATATGATGGGACACATTTAGTCACCATCGCAACCCCCTGCACCCGGAGGTAGTGGGAGAGTCCAAAAAGAAAAACATTGCGGGTCAGGATGAAATTCAAAAGTTCCAAAATAAACAAGTTGTATGAATGTGCAGAACTGCCCCTATCTTTTAAGAGATGACCCACAACCTCAATTTTCCTAGCACGGGGAATTGCGTTGTATAGGCTCTCTATGTCAATGGCGACTAGCCATGTATCGGGGGGGGGACACACATGCCTTCATCGTTTTCAATAGATTGATTGTGTCTTTAAAAAACAAGGTTAAAGACGTCACATGAGGGTGGAGGTATCGGTCAACCAGAGCGCTCGCTTTTTCTGTGAGACTCTGGCATCCAGACACAATTGGTTTGCCCGGTGGTTCGGACATAGACTTGTTCTATTTGGGAAGGGCATACATGGTAGGTATTTTACTGTAAAGTGGGGTGGGTGGCGCTGCCAATTAGTTAGGAGTAATCAAATGGGATAAAGTGCTATATCTCAGTGAATTAAGAAAAACAAATATAATTGGTAACTATACACTTCCTGTGGTAAAGTGACTAAATGCTGTGCAAAACAATAATGTGCAAGGCAAAATTGCTTTAATGTGACGTTTAAAGGTGTCCACCCTATGTGGGGGATGTCCTCCAGGTGAGTGACCGTCTAGCCACACTAAAGTAAGTTGATGTGAGTGTGCAAAATTAGCTGGTACCAAAAAATACAATTCAAGGAATGGGACCCTTAAAGGGGGCTGCCCACCTAATGAGGGGATTAGGGGTTAATGTGCTGCCACAGGCCAAAAGTGCCTTATGTGTAAATTAAATACAAAGTAAATACAACAATCAGAGTGACATAATCAGAAGCTGCCACCCAGGGCAAAAAACTGGTAATAGAAATTCATAAGTCCAAGTGGTAGAAAATAGGCAAAAATAGTCAATGTGGCAAATAAGTTCTCAGCTGGTATGTTAGGATCAATTTCCGTGGTCAATGTGGCAATATAAACAATACATTTCTTAAATCCAGTTCAAAAACAGCAGTAGGTGTAAAACAATAGACTTCTTATAGCCAGTACGTTCATAGGCTGAAAAACTTGTGACTTTAGTGGATATCCTTAGTTGCTAACACACTTTAGGTGACACTTGTGCTCCCCCTTATGGTTCCCCACTCACCAGACGTAGATACCCCCGCAGGGGTGACAGGCACAGAGAGTGGGTAGCTGTGTCCTCAGGCAACCGTATGCTCCTCCTCCGCTCCGTTCCCGGTAGTCCCCGTCCACCTTCCTGATGCTTGCGTGTCAGCTGTATTTGTCCTCATAGGACCAATAGAAAATGGACTCCAATAGTGTAATCCAATAGATTTATTTGTAAAAAGTTTATAAAAGTAAAAAAGCGGTGAAACGCTTGATGGCGTGCATACAGGTTTAAAATTCAAATCATAAAAATCAAATCATAAAATCAAATATGATTTGATTTTTATGATTTGATTTTATGATTTGATTTTTATGATTTGATTTTCATGATTTTAATAGTACAGTTGTAAACAGGACAGAAGTTGCAAGCGAGGATGAATTTTCACAGACATACCATCAAGGAACATAAAGAAGAGAGTTTCTGCACACCTGTGGGACATCACTTCTCACAACCAGACCACACTATAGAAGACCTCAATGTTTTAGTTCTTAAAGGGAATTTCAGAACTATCCAGGAAAGGAAAACATTTGAACTAAGAATGATAATTCTTTTTAACACAAAAACGAATGGCCTAAATTTAGATATTGGTTTCCTTACCCATTATACTAAGGTTTTATGACCCCCTCTGTGACTAGCATCTCCCCCCTCAAGTCTATAGCTCTCCCTCTGTCTTATCTCACTAACTCTGTCTTATCTCACTAACTCTGCTGCTATCTTTATTACCATTGATTTGTATGTGTTTTTTTTCCTTTCCCTCTGAGATTTTTTTTTTTCTTGTTTTGTTTCAACATTCTGCTAAAAAAATTGTGAATCAGTACTGCTTGGACCTTGAAGAAGGGGACATACCCCGAAAGCTTGTCCTGAAAAATTCTATGTTAGTGCAAATAAAAAAAGTATCACGGACAGTACTTAATTTTCTCTGTCACAATTGCACTAATACGGCTACAATTACGTCTAAAATACTAAGTAAATTTTGGGGAGAAATATGAGGACGTGACAAAAAAATAAGGATATCATCCACAAAGAGACATAATTTATGCTGATGTCCACCTAATTCTATACCGTTTATATCAGCATTAGATCTAATTAAAGGAGAAGTATGGGAAAGGCAAATTAAATAGTACATAGGGATGAGCTTTGTGTTCGAGTCGAACCCATGTTCGATTCAAACATTGGCTGTTCGGCCGTTCGTCGAATTTCGAACATTATGGGCCGTTCGCGCCAAATTTGAGTGGCCAATCATGGCTCAGGGGAATAGGTACATGCCCCAAACTATAAGGCCGCCTGTGTGTTGGCCTTGTGTAGTGTGTTGCGGCGTGTGAGAGAGATAGATAGAGAGTCAGAGTGTCATTTCATTTCAGTTAAATAGAGCAGCCAGGCGATTGAGTTAACTTTAGTCAGTGTATTTAGTATCTATATGCATCCTAGGAGTTGTGTGTGTGTGTGTGTGTGTGTGTGTGTATATATATATGTATATATATATATATATATATATATATATATATACACACTGTATTCAGTTTAGCTAGATTCGTTCCTGTTATTCTCTTCCTAATATACTGACAGGCAGGCAGTTGATTGTGGTAGCTGCAGTATTTTCAGTCAGTGTACTTTATCCTGTGCACAGTGTGCAACTAAAACTAACTGCAGACAATTGCTGGTGTTCTCTTCCTAATAATACCACAGGCAGGCTGCTGCCGTATTTTCAGTCAGTGTACTGTATCCTGTGCACAGTGTGCAACTAAAGCTAACTGCAAACAATTGCCGGTGTTCTCTTCCTAATAATACCACAGGCAGGCAGCTGCATTATTTTCAGTCAGTGTACTGTACCCTGTGCACAGTGTTCAACTAAAGCTAACTGCAGACACTTGCTGGTGTTCTCTTCCTAATAATACCACAGGCAGGCAGCTGCAGTATTTTCAGTCAGTGTACTGTATCCTGTGCACAGTGTGCAGCTAAAGCTAACTGCAGACAATTGCTGGTGTTCTCTTCCTAATAATACCACAGGCAGGCAGCTGCAGTATTTTCAGTCAGTGTACTGTATACTGGCCACAGTGTGCAGCTAAAGCTGACTGCAGACAATTCCTTGTGTACCTACCTATTCCAATACATCAAATAAAGTATGTCTGGAAGGCTAACAAGGAGTGGCAGACACACACAGGCCAATAAAAGAGGGCAAGCAGGCTCTGTGTCTAGAGGCAACAGTGCTGGTCATGGACACGGTACATCCGCATCAGCACATGGCCATGGGGCATGCTTGTCCTTTTTTTTGGCAGCTGGCCGTGTTGAGCTGCAACATGCTGAAGAGTTGATAGAGTGGATGACCGAGCTGTCCTCATCCTCCTCATCCTCTCTCACCCAGCCTCAGGGTACTTTGTCAGCCAAAGTGGCCTCTTCCCTCGCTTCAATTGCATCAGTCACTCCTTCCCTAGCCCCACCATGTCCTCCTGAGGAGTCCCCCTGTGACAGGAGTCACTTTGGGTCAGGGTTGGGTCACTTTGCATCGCCTGCTCAAGTACTGGCAGCAGGACAGAGTACTGCAGACCCCTGCTCTACACCCATAGCAGTTTCGAAGGCCTAAGGGGAGAAGGTGGTGGTTTCTCTCTCCCAGTGGAGTTCAGAGATGCAGGGAGGAGAACCAGCCATTTTCCCTCCCCAACAGTTAGCCGGAGCAGATGGTGTGGGGTTCTGCTGGCAACAGGGCAGAGTGCTGCCAACTTCTGCCCAGCACCGGAAACAACTGTGGAGTTTGAGGGAGCTGGGGCAGTTGGCCCCTCACTCCAGCAAAAAGCTGAGGTGGAAAAGCTTTTACTCCCAGCTGAATCACTGTCAGCAGGGCAGAATGCTACTGGCCTCTGCACACAACTGCAGCTTGAGCTGATATCGGGGGATGGGATTGCGGTCTCCCCTCACAGTAACCCAGCAGAAGAGCTGGCAACAGAGCAGAGTGCTGCTGGCCTCTGCCCTCAACTAACAGAAGAGGGAGTTCCTGTGGTAGTGGATGGGACTTCAGTCTCCACTTGTATACCCCAGGGATGCTGGGTAGTTGGCCCAGATCCCCAACAGCATGACGGACTGAGCCCAGTCACCCTGTCTTCTCTCCAGCGTCTGAAAGGACTCCAGGGAGAATGGCCAGTCCAGGCCTCTCCCCAGCGGCGGGTATGTTCTCTGAGAGAGGCAGAGGTTGGCTGGGTGAGTAATGCTCTGTTTGGGACAATTTATTTGGGGTACTGTGTGGATACCGGCATTGGGGGACTGGAACTACTGACTAACTTCGGAGTCAACCCATCTGGGGTCTCCTCCTGCGTTAGTCTCCTGCCAAAAGGGGAGATGTGTGACAGGAGTCACTTTTGGTCGGGGGTTTGTGCGGCTCAGCTTGCCCTGAAGAGTTTTGGAAGTTCCTTGTCCAGCTTCCCCGGCGCCTCTTATGTGTAGATCACCCTGTATCTCTAATAGGGGCACAGGGTGAATGAGAACCCCAGTCTGATCTGTGCTAGGCATATTCAATGCAGTATACATTGTATATATTGTGTGTATATTGTGTGTTGGCTGTTGTGTACTATTTGCTGTGATGGGGTGGGGTGTGACTATTCTATTGTCTATTGTGGCTGGATGCATCAACTATTATGGGATGTGGAAGTGTCTTGCTGGGAGGAAAAAGGGAGGGGGGATTCCCCCAACCCCCCTGCTGATAGAACTGTGTACTGAGAAGTTGTAACACACCTGACCTGTATAACAATTGTCATTGGACAGTTTAACCCGCCCTGTTTCCCAAGGGTGGGGGGAGTGTTTTGAAGAGAGAGATCTGTTACCATGTGCTTGCAATAAAGTCTGATTCCTGTTTTACTCTTAGGACAGAGCTTTGTCTCATTTGTGGGGGGAGAATTATTCGTATGGGGTCCTATGCAGCTGGTTGGAGTGTCTGGTAGCTGCTTTGTGTTCGGGAATGGAATATCCTAAACGACGTTAATTCCTCTCAAACTTGAGGTGCTGTTACATCTCCAAACTGTTTGACCACAGTGTTGGGTACATGCTGCAGGAGGATGTGCAGCATTTTGAAGGCTCCGATGATGGTAACCAGCTTGAGGAAGGCAGTAACGTGAGACCAGAGACAGGGGGTGCCCAAGAAGGACAACAAGCTGGCAGTCATGTTTCCCCAGCTGCAGCATACTGCCAGGTTTGCTCCAGTGATGAGGAGGGAGGGGATGATGAGGTCACTGACTCTACGTGGGTGCCTGATAGGAGAGAGGAGGAGGAGGAGGAGGAGGCACATCTCCAACGAGGCAGGATGCCAGCTTAAGGGCAGCACACCGACTGCATCACACCGCAGAGCTCCGCATGTGCAGGGCGTTGCTGTCGTTATTCCAAAAGTTCTTTGGTGTGGGCATTTTTTGAGACGTGTGCAGCAGATCGCACCGTTGCTATTTGCAACATATGTCTGAAGCGTATCTCGCGTGGCCAAAACATCACCCGCTTGGGCACCACATGCTTGACCAGACATATGTCGACCTGCCATGCAGTCCATTGGCAAGCGTATAGAGTTGAGCGGACACCTGGATGTTCGGGTTCGACGGGTTCGGCCGAACTTCGGAAAAAAGTTCGGGTTCGGGACCGAACTTTAACCCGAACCCGGACCCGAACCCGAACCCCATTGAAGTCAATGGGGACCCGGACTTCTAAGGACTAAAAAGGCTCTAAAAAGGTAATGGAAAGGGCTAGAGGGCTGCAAATGGCAGCAAAATTTTGTTAAGAGCATGGCAAGTGCTCTGCAAACAAATGTGGATAGGGAAATAACTTAAAATAACATAAAAAAATAAAAATAAAAAATAATAATCTTGATCTAGGAGGACGAGGTCCATATGGAGTAGGAGGTTGAAGTGGCGGTGGATGTGGCTGTGTAGGTGGAAGCGGCGGTGGAGGAGGACGAGGTAGCCAACACTGATTAAAAAATACAACAATGGCTGTGTAATGCCGTTGATGTGTCGAATTCTGTCCCCCGTCAAATAGTGTCCACCCTGTACTGCGCTTGCTCAGTATGTAGGACAAGGGGATTTCTAAAATCTCCCAAGACGAACGGCGCCTGCGTGGTGAGTTCAGGTGAAGGCCACACCATCCGTGGTTCAAGACGAGCCAAGTGAGGCCATGCCCGAAGCGTGGAGATCGAACCGAGCCCGTGAGGGGCCCTGTTACCATGTGCTACCGTATGTCCACTTGGATGGTGGGGCTTGAACCTGCACTCACAGCGCAGGCGCCGTTCATCTTCGGAGATTTTGTGAATCTCCTTGTCCTCTGTACTGCGCAAGCGCTGCGCCTTCGCAGTATGGGCCGGACACAATCCGATGGCCGGACAGTTTTTGTCACAACACCGGTATACATGTCTATTCTGCACAAGGTACGGACAAGTCCTGTGGGATCCATGCCTGGTTCATTTTAATGAACGTGAGCTTGTCCACATTGGCTCTGGACAGGCGGCTGCGCTTGTCTGTGATAACGCCCCCTGCCGTGCTAAATACACGTTCAGATAATACACTGGCTGCAGGGCAGGCCAGCACCTCCAAGGCATAAAGAGCAAGCTCAGGCCATGTGCCCAATTTGGAGACCCAGAAGTTAAAGGGGGCAGACCCGTCATCCAGTACGTGTAGGCCTGTGGACACATACTGCTCAACCATGTTGGTGAAATGCTGCCTCCTGCTAAGACGTTCCATCTCAGCTGGTGGTGCTGGTTGTTGTGGCGTGCTGACAAAGCTTTTCCACATTTCAGCCATGCTAACCCTGCCTTCTGAGGTGCTGCCGGTGCCCTGGCTGCGTTGGCGACCTCTTCCTCCTCCTCTGCCTTCGCCTTGTGCTTCCACCGTACGCCCGCTGTCAGGTGGGAATGCCACCAGCAGCGCGTCTACCAGCGTGCGCTTGTACTCGCGCATCTTACGATCCCGCTCCAGTGAGGGAATTAAGGACGGTACGTTGTCCTTGTAATGGGGATCCAGCAGGGTGGCCACCCAGTAATCAGCACCAGTTAAAATGTGGGCAACTCGGCGGTCATTGCGGAAACACTGCAGCATGTAATCGCTCATGTGTGCCAGGCTGCCCAGAGGCAAAGAAAAGCTGTCCTCTGTGGGAGGTGTATCGTCTGTGTCCTCTGTATCCCCCCAGCCACGCACCAGTGATGGCCACGAGCTGGTCTGGGTGCCACCCTGCTGTGAAAATGCCTCCTCCTCCTCCTCCATCTCCTTCTCCACCTCGTCATCCTCCAGAACTGTGCCCTTTCTGCCGGACAATTGTGTACCTGGCGTTTGTTGGTGCAGGAACCCACCCTCGTAGCCACTTGTGAAAGACTGCCCTGAAAGCCTTTGAAATGATCCTGCTTCCTCCTCCTCCTCCTCATCCTCCTGTGCCACATCCTCTTCCATCATCGCCCGAATTTTTTTCAAGGAGGCATAGAACTGGGATAGTAACGCTAAGAACGGCGTCATTGGCACTGGACATGTTGGTGGAGTACTCGAAACAGCGCAACAAGGCACACAGGTCTCGCATGGAGGCCCAGTTATTGGTGGTGAAGTGGTGCTGTTCCGCAGAGCGACTCACGCGTGATTGCTGCAGCTGAAACTCCACTATCGCCTGCTGCTGCTCGCACAGTCTGGCCAGCATGTGCAAGGTGGAGTTCCACCTTGTGGGCACGTCACATATGAGGCGGTGAGCGGGAAGGCCGAAGTTACGCTGCAGCGCTGACAGGCGAGCAGCAGCAGGGTGAGAACGCCAAAAGTACGCACACACAGCCCGCACTTTCTGCAGCAGCTCTGGCATATTGGGGTAATTTTTAAGGAACCTCTGGACCACCAAGTTCAGCACATGCGCCAGGCAAGGGATGTGCATCAAACCGGCTAGGCCCAGAGCTGCTACGAGATTTCGCCCATTATCGCACACCACCAGGCCGGGCTTGAGGCTCACTGACAGCAACCACTCATTGGTCTGTTGTTCCATGTCCCTCCGCAACTCCTGCGCGGTGTGGGGTTTTTCCCCCAAACAGGAAAGTTTTAAAACTGCCTGCTGTCGTTTACCCCTGGCTGTGCTGAAGTTGGTGGTGAAGGTGTTACGCTGACCGGATGAGGAGGCGGTAGAGGATGAGGAAGCGGAGTAGGAGGAGTTAGCAACAGGAGGCAAACTGAAGCGCCCTGCAATCCTCGGTGGTGGAAGGACATGCGCCAAACTGCTATCTGCCTCAGGCCCAGCCGCCACTGCATTTACCCAGTGTGCTGTTAGGGAGATATAACGTCCCTGACCGTGCTTACTGGTCCACGCATCCGTAATTAGGTGGACCTTGCCACAGATGGCGTTGGGCAGTGCACACCTGATTTTGTCCCCCACTTGGTTGTGCAGGGAAGGGATGGCTCGCCTGGAAAAATAGTGGCGGCTGGGCACGACGTACTGTGGGACAGCCAATCCAATCAGGCTTTTAAAACTCTGCGTCTCCACCCGACGGAATGACAGCATTTCAAAGGCCAGGAGTTTTGAAATGCTGGCATTCAGGGCCAGGGATCGCGGGTGGCTAGGGGGGTACTTCCTCTTCCGCTCCAATGTTTGGGAGATAGAGAGCTGAACGCTTCCATGGGACATTGTGGAGATGGTTGGTGACCCAGGTGGTAGTGTTGCTGGCAGATCCTCTGTTTGCGGGGTGGCAGGTGCCACTGTCACTACAGAGGTGGATGAAGAGGCCGAGACTGCAGCAGAAGAGGAAGCAGGAGGAGCCAGAGACCTTTCTTGGTTTTTGAGGTGTCTACTCCACTGCAGCTCATGCTTTGCACTTAGATGCCTGGTCATGCAGGTTGTGCTCAGGTTGAGAACGTTTATGCCTCGCTTCAGGCTCTGATTGCACAGCGTGCAAACCACTTGTGTCTTGTCATCAGCACATTGTGTGAAGAACTGCCATGCTGGGGAACTCCTTGGACCTGGCTTTGGTGTGCTCGGTCCCTTGCTGCGTTGGGCAGTAGCAGACATACTGTCTAGCTGACAGACGCTCCGCTTTTGCACCCTGCTCCCTCTTCTGCTGTGCTGGTGGCTCTGTGTGACCACCGCCTCTTCCTCCAAACTACACTGGTCACCTGCATAGCGTTGATTCCATGTGGGGTCGAGGACCTCATCGTCCTCCACATCATCTTCCACCCAGTCTTCACCCCTGCCCTCCTTGTCTGTCTGCACAATTGTGAAAGCAGCAGCAGTTGGCACCTGTGTTTCGTCATCATCCAAGACGTACTGCGATGGTCCTCCCATGTACTCATCATGAAACATAAGTGGTTGGGCATCGTGCACTCAATCTCTTCCACTTCTGGGGCAGGGCTAGGTGGATGGCCCTGGGAAACCCTGCTAACAGAGTCATCGAAAAGCAGAAGAGACTGCTGCATGATTTGGGGCTCAGACTGCTTGGCTGATTTGCAAGGGGGCGAGGTGAAAGACTGATGGACATGGGTTTCAGGTGCCAACTCTGTTCTTTCATCAGAAGAGTGGGTGGGAGACAATGTGAAGGAACCCGAGGCACTGTCAGCAACCCAATCTACTATCGCCTGTACTTGTCCTGGCCTAAACATTCGTACAGCCTCATTAGGCGCGACAAAATACCGCCGCAGGCTCGGTCGCCTACTCGCACCTGAGGAAGGTGTTTCACTTGTGCGTGTATCTGGCACAGATCCACCACGTCCTCTCCCTGCAACAGGAGCTCCACCAGCAGCACCACGACCGGGGCCACCACGTCCCCTTGACCTTCTCCTCATATTTTCAAAATGTAGGATCTTGCCCTAAATGGGTGTTTTTGGAAGAGCAGAACACACCCACAGTACGTAACCGCTAAATCGCACAGCTACAGAACTGCAGAAAATGCTATTCAAAAAAAATGTTGTTTTTTTAGTATAGCACAGTAGGAGAAAACTATATAGAAACTGTTTATTTCACACACCTCAAAATATGTATAACACACTGCAAACTTTTTTTTGTGCCACTAAATGGCGTTTTTTGGAAGAGCAGAACACACCCACAGTACGTAACCGCTGAATCGCACAGCTACAGAACTGCAGAAAATGCTATTAAAAAAAAATGTTGTTTTTTTAGTATAGCAACGTAGGAGAAAACTATATAGAAATTGTTTATTTCACACACCTCAAAATATGTATAACACACTGCAAACTTTTTTTTGTGCCCCTAAACGGCGTTTTTTGCAAGCGTACATTAAAGTGCACATTTTTTTTTTTGCCCTAAACGGGTCTTTTTTTGCACAAGCAAAATAAAATGCTTTTTTTTTTGCCCTTTGGGTCTTTTGGAAAAGAGAACAATAAAGTGCCTTTTTTTTCCCCTAAAAGTTAGATTTTCTCTGACACTGGGCTCATGGCAGTGTAAAAAGACTGCACTGCAACACAAATAGGTAGACCTATGCAGATCGCTGATTTTAATCTCTGAATCTGGACTCCTATATAATATTCTCTCTCAATGAAAGCACCAACACAGGAACTTGGCCCTACACTACACTATCTCTCTATCTTTTCCCTCAGATTGTAGAATCAGGACTACCTCATCTATCTTTCTATCTCTCCCTAAAAGCAGCAGCAGCAGACTAGATCCTCTCCCTATCTATTCTGAAGCAGAGTGTCATGTGTGCTGTGTGCCTCTAGCTTATATAGAAGCTGGGTCACATGTTGCACTGACCAATCACAGCCATGCCATTAGTAGGCATGGCTATGATGGCCTCTAAGGGCACACCAGCTAATCAAAAGGTGATTGGCTGGCCCCTGAAGCATTTCTAAATGCGTTATTAGATTGCCGAACCCGAACCCGGACTTTTGGGCAAAGTCCGGGTTCGGGTTCGGGAAAAAGCTAAAGTTCGGTACGGACCCGAACTTTACAGTTCGGGTTCGCTCAACACTACAAGCGTACATAAAAGACCCACACCAAAGAACAAAGAGGACCTCTCCTTGCTCCTCATCAGCTGGGATCTCCAACCCCACTATACCTTTAGTCCTCTCAGAAACCTGCACTGAGAGGAATGAAGGTGTAGAATTAGGTGTGTCACTGCCAAGTACTTGTGGGCAATCTGCTATCGGTACACCAACGTCTGATTGTACCAGGCAAATTTCCCTGCCCCAGATTTCTAGCACTTCAACTGCTGCCTTTTCAGTTGGTAGACTCTGCCCGCTTCCGTGAGTTTGTGGAATGTGCGGTACCTCAGTGGCAGGTTCCCAAACGCCACTTTTTTCACGGAAGGCGATTCCGGCTCTCTTCCGGCATGTGGAAGGCAATGTCTTGGCCTCACTGGACAAGGCGGTCAGCAGTAGGGTGCATATTACCGCTGACTCATGGTCCAGCAGGCATGGACAGGGATGTTACCTACAGTAGGTGCCGCCGACATTGTATATCCATCGCGATCCCATCGCGGAGATTCTCGGCGACAAGGTGCCGACATCTCGGCGTCAGGGTGCCGACATCTCGCGCTCGCTGCAATAGCGAGAAGGCGACACGACACTGTATTGAGCGGGATCCGACGTGGATTCCCGCCAATACCAGGCACTTTGTTTGGTTTGAATCCTGAGCGGGAACTCCACGCCAAATTTTAAATAAAAGAACAGCATGGGTTCCCCCTCCAGGAGCATACCAGGCCCTTTGGTCTGGTATGGATTTTAAGGGGAATCCCCTAAGCCAAAAAAATGGCTTGGGGTTCCCCCTTAAGATCCAAACCAGACCCTTATCCGAGCACGCAACCTGGCAGGAAAAGAGGGGGGACGAGAGAGCGCCCCCTCCCTCCTGAACCATACCAGGCCGCATGCCCTCAACATGAGGGGTTTGGTGCTTTGGGGCAGGGGGTGACCTGCGGCCCCCCACGTCATGTTGATGGGGACAACCCTGGCCGTTGATTGTCAGGGTCTGTGGGCGGGGGCTTATCGCAATCCGGGAGCCCCCTTTAATAAGGGGGCCCCCAGATCCCGGCCCCCCACCCTATGTGAATGAGTATGGGGTACATCGTACCCCTACCCATTCACCTGGTGGAAAAAAGTCAATAAAAAACACACACAGGTTTTAAAGTAATTTGTTAGGCAGCTCTGGGGGTCTTCTTCCGACTTCGGGGGTCTTCTTCTGCTCTCCGATTTCTTTTTCCTTCTGCCGGGCTTTTCCGCTAACTTCTTCCAGCTATTTAGCTAGCGGAGAAGCCCGGTCCTCCCCGTCGTCTCCTCATGCTCTCTGTTGTCTTTCTGCCAGGCTGCTCCACTATCTTCTTCCAGCTCTTTTGTTAGTGGAGGGACCCAGTCTTCCCATCGCCGTCTGCGTCTTCTTACCTCTTCTCCTTTTCGATGTTGACACGTCGCTTTCTTCCGCTGTAATGCCGGGTGTGCGGTGCGCAATGATTTATATAGGCCTCTCATGACGTCACAGTCACATGCTCCGGGTGGCCCCGGAGCATGTGACTGTGACGTCATGGGAGCATGTGACTGTGACGTCATGAGAGGCCTATATAAATCGTTGCGGACCGCACACCCAGCATTACAGCGGCGAGGAAGCAACGAGTGAACATCGAGGAGGAGAAGAGGGAAGAAGGCGACAAAGAAGACCGGGCCCCCGCTAGCAAAAGAGCTGGAAGAAGATAGCGAAGGCACCTGGCAGAAGGCAGAAAGAACCGGAGAGCAGAAGAACAGACCCCTGGAGTCGGAAGAAGACCCCATACTCATTCACATAGGGTGGGGGGGCCGGGGTCTGGGGGCCCCCCTTATTAAAGGGGGCTCCCGGATTCCGATAAGCCCCCGCCCGCAGACCCCGACAATCAACGGCCAGGGTTGTCTGGACGAGGCCCTTGTCCCCATCAACATGGGGGCAGGTTGCTTTGGGGTGGGGGGGGCATGCGGCCTGGTACGGTTCAGGAGGCCACTCTCTCGTCCCCCCCTCTTTTCCTGCGGCCTGCCAGGTTGCGTGCTCGGATAAGGGTCTGGTTTGGATTTTGAGGGGGACCCCCACGCCGTTATTTCGGCTTAGGGGGTTCCCCTTCAAATCCATACCAGACCGAAGGGCCTGGTATGCTACTGGAGGGGAACCCATGCTGGTTTTTTATTTAAAATTTGGCGTGGAGTTCCCGCTCAGGATTCAAACCAAACACAGTGCCTGGTATTGGCGGGAATCCACGTCGGATCTCCGTCCACCGGCCTCAATGTCAGCAATGCGTGTCGCTCATTGCGAAAGAAAAAAAAAATTTCCTTTCCCGATGACGAGACATTTTAGCGCTGGCTCTCGCGACGGGGCTCGTAGGGTGTCAATCGGCACAAAATCGGCGGCACCTACTGTATCTTTCACGGCTCACTGGGTGACTCCGCTGGCAGCTGGGAAGGATGCAGGACAGAGTGCAGTAGTGTTGGAGGTTGTCCCGCCACCACGCTTCCAAAATGGTACTAGTGGTGATTCTGACACACCTCTTTCCTCCACTCCCTCCTCTTCTTCTTCCTCCAGGGCCTCTTCCTGTGCTGATTTGTCCTCGGAACCAGCTGTGCTCCGTAGGCATTCAAGGGGCTACGCAAGTATGCAGGCAAAAATATGCCATGTGGTGCTTGAGCTGGTGTGCTTGGGGGACAGGTGCCACACTGGGGCAGAGATTCTGTCAGCTCTGCAGGCGCAGGCTCAGAGGTGGTTGGCACCACGCCAGATTAAGCCAGAAATGGTGGTTTGCGACAATGGCACCAACCTCCTCTCCGCCCTCCGACAGGGACAGCTGACCCATGTGCCGTTGATGTGACGTTTGGCTCACGTCCTTAACTTGGTGGTGCAGCAGTTCTTGGGCAGGTACCCGGGCTTATAGGATGTCCTGAGGCAGGCCAGGAAAGTCTGTGTGCATTTCCGCCGGTCATATAATGCCAGTGCTCGGCTGGCTGACCTCCAAAAGGAATACAACCTGCCCAAGTACCGCCTAATCTGTGACATTCCCACCAGGTGGAACTCAACGTTGGCCATGCTGCAGCGGCTGCACATTCAGCAGAGGGCCATTAATGAGTACCTGTGCGACTATGGCACCAGGACAGGGTC
This sequence comes from Rana muscosa, assembly GCA_029206835.1. Classification (NCBI taxonomy): domain Eukaryota; kingdom Metazoa; phylum Chordata; class Amphibia; order Anura; family Ranidae; genus Rana; species Rana muscosa. Next base: position 419,622,268 of record CM055122.1, read on the forward strand.
AGGGGAGCTTGTTTTTTTTTTCCACGCCAGTGGGTCATGATCAGGGATGCATGCACTGTCCTGTCACCATTTGAGGAGGCCACGAGGGTGGTGAGCAGTGACAGTGCATGCATTAGTGACACTGTTCCTCTTGTCCACCTGTTGGACAATTCCATTATGCATGGAATAATGGACATGGCACTTGAGGCAGAACAGAGGGAGGAAGAGGAGGACTTCCTTACCTCTCAAGGCCCCCTTTATCCAGACAGTGTTTCTGCTGGCTCGCCGATCACACAGGAAGAGGATGAGGAGGAGGAGGAGGAGGAGGATTGTGTCCGCATAGAGGTGGAGCCTAGCACTCAGCATCAGCAGCAGTCTTCAAGGGATCATTTACAGTCCCAAGAAACCCGTGGACTTGTACGTGGCTGGGAGGAGGTGGCTGCGGATCATGTCGTCCTTAGTGACCCAGAGGACTCCAGACCGAATGCCTCAGCAAACCTATGCTGCATGGCCTTCCTCATCCTGAAAAGCCTGCGAAAGGATCCTCGTATTCGTGGTATCAAGGAGAGGGATCATTACTGGCTGGAAACCCTCCTTGATCCATGTTACAAGGGTAAGGTTGCGGACCTTATCCAGCCGTCGCAGAGGGAGCAGAGGATGAAACATCTTTGGGAGGCCTTGCAGAAAGGTTTGTGCAACGCGTTTCCAGAGCCTGGGAGGTTACAAATTCCTGGTCCTGGACAACGTGTTGCTGAGGTTTAGGTAAGTCACAGAAGGAGCGATGGAGAAGGTGGCCATCTAAACCGATGCGTTCAGACAAATTTTTAGTCCACAGCCCTAAGGTATGATCGGTTCCAGCAACCATCGCCAGCGTCTGATTCACATGGTGCAGGAATACCTAGGGGCAAGATCAGACTTGGACACCTTTCCCTTGAAAAATCCTCTGGGTTACTGGGTCTTGAGGGTGGATCACTGGCCAGAGCTTGCACAGTATGCAATTTGAGCTACTGGCCTGTCCTGCATCCAGCGTTTTTTTGGAACGCACATTCAGTGCTGCTGGAGGCTTTGTAACCGATCACAGGGTGCGCCTGTCAACCGACTCGTCGATCGTCTGACCTTCATAAAAATGAATCAGTCTTGGATCACCAGCTACCAAGCAACTGATGCTGATGTAACCAAATATTTTTTTTTTGAATGTGAGATCCCTTCAAGACTTCCTATGCTGATGCTGAGTGACTATCCTGTTATGCTGAGTGACTATCCTATTCCTCCTGTTTATGTTGATAGCTTGTAAGAACTTTTTTTTTCTGGGCACCGCCACCAGTGCCTAAGCCCCAATTTTTCTGCCCCTGTTTAACAGGAGCGTGTAATTATAATTTTTGCTGTAATACTTTGCAGCAGGGCTCATTCCTGCGCTCCAACTAGAGTATCCGTGAGGGGTTGCAATGTTGTGGCACCAGCACCAGTGCCTAAGGCCCAATTTTTCTGCCCCTGTTTAGGAGGGGTGTGCAATTACAATTTTTACTGTAATACTTTGCAGCAGGGCTCATTCCTGTGCTCCAACTATAGTATCTGTGAGGGGTTGCAGTGTTGTGGCACCAGCACCAGTGCCTAAGGCCCATATTTTCTGCCCCTGTTCATTAGGTGCATGTAATTACAATTCTTGATATAATATTTCACAGCAGGGCCCGTTCCAGCGCCCATCAAGAGTAACTGTGAGGACTTACAGTGTTGTGGCACCAGCACCACCACCACCAAAGGCCCAATTTTTCTGCCACTGTTCAAAAATGGCATGTAATTACAATTCTTGATATAATAGTTCACAGAAGGGCGTTCCAGCGCCCACCAAGAGTAACTGTGAGGGCTTACAGTGTTGTGGCAACACCAACACTTAAGGCCCAAATTTCTGCAGAGTACATAGGGCAGGCCCCTACTTTCAAACATCTGACTTTCAAACGACTCCTACTTACAAACAGAGGGAGACAACAGGAAATGAGAGGAAATCTACCCCTAGGAAGGGAAATTCTCTCCTGTAAGAGTTAATATGGGAAAAAGGTGTCTCCTCTCCACTGATGCTTTATCACCAATCCTTGTTTCCCTAAAAAACCCAAATTTACAAAATCCAATTGTCATTGGGACAGAAAGTGAGGTGAAATCTTCTGAACAGGTGCACAAACAGCAAAACAAATGTTAAATGGGTGATAACCCTTCCCTATGTTTTCCAAAAAGCTTAAAAATAGATTTTGTTGGCTGGAGTTACACTTTAAAAATGTACCAGTTCAAAATTACAAACTGATTCTACTTAAGAACAAATCTACAGTCCCTGTCTTGTTTGCACCGCCTGTATACTGCTGTTCAGAGCATATAGGGCCTGGGGGCCCCACGCCTTTCCTTTTTTTAATTTGGGTGCAGGGTTCCCCTTAATATCCATACAAGACCCAAAGGGGCTGGTAATGGGCTGGGGTACCCATGCCGTTTTTCTCAAAGATTTTCATCCATATTGCCGGGATTACATTAAAGCCACAAGCAGTTTTAAATGACTTTTATTCTTTTAGAAATGTCCTTTTGTGTAAGGACAGTTATAAACATGGGAAACACGCGCCACTTTACAGGCATACTAAAAACATCCCCTAGGCACGATATTTAAAGGAATATTTCACTTTTATTTTTTCACTTTAAGCATCATCACTGCTCCTGAAAAAACTTCAGTTTTTAAAACGTTTTTTTTGCATTGATACATGTACCCTGGGGCAGGACCCAGGTCCCCAAACCCTTTTTAGGACAATAACTTGCATATTAGCCTTTAAAATTCGCACATTTGATTTCTCACGTTCGAGTCCTATAGACTTTAACGGGGTTCGAAAGTTTGCGCAAACTATCGGTCCGATCGCATGTTCTGGATGCAAACCGAACCAGGGGGTGTTCGGCTCATCCCTAGTCACCACACGCTATTTACAACCAATACCTGTTATATCAATTAGCAATTACAAAATCAATTTAGATACTTGAAATACATTAAAAATATTAAAAATATATTTAAAACATGAAAGGTGCATTAAAAATATTTTTTTTTAGAAAAATGTATGTAGTTAAAAAATATATGTAGTTAAAAAATATCCATACTATGCCTAATATAGATTATGAATATAGGTTAGTGTCAGTATGATTAAAAAACTATTAAGTTATTGGACACATACAATTGTATAATATGGATTGTTGAAATAAACCATATGTAAGCATATTAGTCTTAATCATGCTTGCAAGACTAAAGCCCTGTACACACGATCGGATTTCCTATGGATTTTAAACCGATGGATTTTTCCATCGGAAATCCGATGAAGCTGACTTACATCAGTCTTGCCTACACACCATCAGTTAAAAAAACGATCCTCCCAAACGCTGTGACCTAAAACACTCAGAGGAGCCAAGAAAAATGAAGTTCTATGCTTCTGAGCATGCATCAACTTGATTCTGAGCATGTGTGGGTTTTTTATCCGATGGAGTTCCTCACAGACGATCGTAATTTGCTATCAGTTTTTTTTTCATCGAATAAATTTAAAACATTTTCTATTTTTTATATTAAAAATGTTTTTGCGCTAAAAGCTAAACATGCAAACCTACATCTGGTGGATAAAAGACATATATAGACCAAGTATAAAAACTCAATATGGTCCAATACAGTGAAAACGTGATTAGCTCTAAAGTGCAAATGCAAAATAACAAGGTTCAATGAGAAATAGATTAAAAGTGCTAATCAATGCTCCAAAGTGCTAATGTAACGTAAATATATACAGTAGTGCACAAGTGCTAAAACTGAAAATAAAGACAAAAGAACTACTGTGCAATCCAAAAGGGAAATGGGTAGAGGAATCCTGGATTAAACGTGGATTGAAATACTATAAATAAAAATCTCTCAATAGAAATTGAATAAAGTAATAATCAATACTCCAACGTGATAGTGCAATATAGCATAAATCTGCACAGTGGTGCACAAGTGCTAGACTGCAGATAAAGTGCAAAAATTACTGTGTAGTCCAGAAGGGATATGTGTGAAAAAAGTCCTGCTGTGAACGTGAAATGATGATACACAATATTAATGATAATAGTCTCTTTGTCAATCTTGATGAAGGTGATCAACTAAAATCATGTAGATGTAGTTCCACTAGTTAATAAATAAATACTGATATATCCATATGTGGTCTCACAGAACTCTCACCTCTAGATGGATATAGTAGGGCATAATCAGTATAAATGCTTTCTTCTATCCTGGTTCTGCTCAAAAGGATGTTCCAACAGATCTCCACTACATCTCCACGCTCTTCAACAGTATCTGTAAACCTGGAGGGGTAGAGGGGGCGAGGGAACGTCTCCGATTGGGATACCAGATCAGGGATGGGAAGAGAAAGGCCTCCAATAGTGTAGTGATAAATTGGACTAGGTTTATTGATAAAAATTAAAATGCTCGTACATCAAAATAAAGTATATTGAACTTGTAATAATCACAGCGGCGCGGTGCGCCGTCTTACTGTTCCTCCGGGTACTTCCGGTCTGCGGTAACCTCACAAACTCCCTACGCCGTTACGTCACGCACCTCATGACTTCATCAGAGGAACCTGATTGGTTGCTGAGGTTTTGTTTATATTTGGATATACCGGAAGTGATTATTCGGCCATTTTCTTGTAGCCCAATACATGTATATGGGCGCCGCCATTTTACAAATGATATGTGACAGCGGAATAGCCAAAAGGGACCTAGGAGTTAACAGCTCTGCTGATAAGAATAATGCTGATATGTTTCTAACGAGAAGTGGGGAATTAAAAACTACTCTAAATACCAAAGACCCACAGTGGTGATCTATTAAAAACACATTGAAATGTGTAATTAATATGTTAAAAACATATAACAATGATAAAATATTGGATGTCTATACAACCCATTCGGTCATGATGCCAATGCGGTGTTGTAATGTAATAAACTCAGGATAAATTCTGGGAATAGGGGTTATAAAAATATATTAAAAATATTATCATAAACTGGCCCCCACAAAATGAATGCACCCAAAAAAACCTAACAAAACATGGGTATATCCTCTGCAATGGTTCATCATTAATTAATGCAAACATATAAAAAATGCATAAAATATATATAGGATAGAGTAAAAATACTATATATAAAACTCTAAATGGCGGGATATGTATCAAAGGATAGTATAGTTCCGTGTAATTGATGTTATAAAAATACCTAAAGATGTATAATAGGTGGCACTTGTCTGGGTGATGGTGTGGCTAATTGACTAAAAATTGCTCAAAAAGCAATTCAGGTCGAGATCCACATTCATTCCACCAGGCACCAGTGTCCTCAGTGTATGGATCCATTTGGATTCTTTCTGGCTAATGGTCCTAATTTTGTGGCTACCTCTCCATTGAGCTTCATATTTATCTATAGCCCAAAATTGTAATTGGGATGAATCCTGGTTATGAAATTGTGCAAAATGTCGTGACACATTATGCTTGGGGAACCCGTTAGTGATATTTTGTACGTGTTCCTTTATTCGAACCTTGAGGGCCCTTTTGGTTCTGCCTACGTACTGAAGATTGCAACTGCACTGTAATATGCACACTACCCCTTCCGTGTGGCAAGTTATACAATCTTTGATTTTAAATGATTCTCCTGTGTTGGTCCCAGTAAACTCAGTCCGTTTACCTTGAACCTTTTTCCATGTCGACAAACGTAGCAATTTCTACACGGAAAGAAACCCGTCCCATTGAAAAATGTAAAGGTGGGTTTGGTAGGGGAAACTACCACAGATTTAGTAATTATATCTGAGTGTCGGAGCTCTTCTATAGACAATTTTTGGTCTATCAGGTAGAATGTGTTTGAGGTCTTTATCATTTTTAGGTATGTGCCAATGGCGTTCAATTAGTCTGGCCACATCTTTATGTTGCACATTGTAATCCAGAATTAAATATGGGGCATCTTGAAAGGGGGATGTTTTCTTCTTGTTTTGTAACATATCTCTTCTTTCCATCTTACCCACATCTTTTATTTGTTTTTTGATCCAGATATCTTCATATCCCTTTTCTATGAATCTTTTGCCAATTAGTTCGGCTTGTTGGTTAAAATCCTCTTCATTAGTGCAGTTTCTTTTAATCAGTTGGCCTTTAGCAATATTATATAACCACGCTCTATGGTGAAAACTTGCTATTGACAAATAGCTGTTGGTGTCTACCGTTTTAAAATAGGTCTTGGTGGTTAATTTATCACCCTCCAATTGTATGGTAAAGTCCAAAAAATTGACAGATTTAGTATCTATATTCCATACCAGTTCGATGTTCTTATTGTTTTTATTGAGTGTTTCCAGAAAGTCCACTAGCTTGTCTCTGCTCCCATTCCAAACTATGATAAGATCATCTATCTAGCGTTTGTATAGAGTGAGCTCTGGGGGAGTGTTGGCATATACCGCCTCTTCCTCCCAGTGTGCCAAGAATGCGTTAGCCACGCTAGGAGCAAATTTTGCGCCCATTGCTATGCCGATGCATTGTTTATAGTATGATTGGTCATGCCAAAAGTAATTATACTTAAGGTAAAAATCAAGGCACTTGAATAGAAATTTCCTATGTTTGCAGACCAATTCGCTATGCTTCTTCAGTAACCATTTGGTGGCATGGCAGGCATCATGGTGTTGGACAATCGTATAGAGAGATGATACATCTGCAGTGGCTAATATAGTGCTTCCTTCTAATACTGGTATGTTTTCCATCAATTGGAGGGTATTTTTTGTATCCTTAAGATAGGCCCGAGTGTTCTGAACTGCTGGTTGCATAAAAAAGTCTATATACTGTCCTAGTCTAGATGTTAATGACTCAATGCCGTTGACTATCGGCCTTCCCGGAGGGTTGTCTTTATCTTTGTGACTTTTAGGGACAATATATATTATGGGGATCCTACATGTTTCAGGTATGAGGTATCTAGATTCTTTTGCATTAAGGACATTCTTCTTTATTCCTAAATCTATTAGAAGTCTTAATTCCTTTTTTTATTTGTGGGTGGGATTGTTGTAGCTGCCTTTCTGATTCTTTTAAGTATTGTTCCTTTCCTTGGATTACAACTGCCCCTCCTTTCTCCGCGGGGCGGATGGCTATGTCCTTTCGTTCCATCAGAAGTTTGATTCCTTTCTTCAAATGTGCAGGATCATATTTTTTCTTCAATTCCAGTACTTCTAGATCTTGAAGGACTAGTCTTTTGAAGACTTCTAAATTTTGACCATTCGATACCTGGGGGTTAAAGATTGAATTATTTCGTAAAGTGCTCTGTGCTACTGTGGTTTGTGATTTTCCAACATTGGTTGTTTTCTGAATTGGATTGTTCAGAATATATTTCTTAATATTAATTTTTCTAATATATTTTTGTATTCCAACATAAGTATCAAATTTATTCAAATTTTTTACTGGTGCATGTTTCAATCCATTAGTTAGTACAGCTAGTTCTTCTATTGTTAAATCAGTACCACTCAAATTGACAAAATTTTCCCCTATCCGTATCTTTTTCTTTTTAAGTCTCTTTCCTGCTCTGTTTCCTCTCTTTGTGTGGGACTTGTTCTTACTTTGTCGTCTCGAGGTTTGTCGTACCTTAGTGATCGGATGGGATCTTGTGCTTGCCCCCGGGGAGAGTCATCCCTCCTCTCCCTGTCCACAAAAGGGCGTTGTGTGTCATATTGGGGTTGTTGTGGGTAGTGAAGTTGTTCATAACTATGTTGATCCTGATAGTCCCTAATTGGGTCATATCTGTATTAGGTATTTACTGGAGTTCTATTTTGATATCCTGGATAATCATATATTGGTGGGGGTCTTCTGTATTCGCTTTGTCCTCCATATTCTGACCCCTGTGGGGGTCCTCTGTTATCCCTTTGGTTTCTATATTGGTTTTGCCAATAGGGTTTTTTATATTTTTTAAAAGGTTTTTTGGGTGTATGAGGTGGGTGATAGCCTTCATTTCGTGTCTTATAATGGGATCTAGATGGTTCTTGATTATCCCATCTTGGTATATTCCTCTCGTGTAATATAGTGGGATCTTGTATTTTAACTTCTCTCACTGGTGTGGAGAAAGTAGAGCTAGGTTGTATAGGCTGTATAGGTTCAACCTTCTGTTGCCATTTGAATACTTGATCCCCTTTATAATCAGCCAGATCTCACTGGAATTTCTTAATTTTCCGCTGTTGAACTTCTAAATCTTTAGTGATCAAATCTTTATTTAATTGTGTTGCGAGCTTATTAAAGTCTGTAGATTCCCTGTATGGTTCTAGTTGGATTTTGATTTCATCTATCTGTTTTTGTATTAGTCTAGTCTTCTCTTGTTTTCTTTTCAGAAGGAACTTGACCCATTCTATGCTTTTATTATTAAAAAACTCGAACCATTCCTCCATTGATTCCTTGTCTGTTAATCAGTCATTTGGTGGTAGTTCCCACCTTAATCTCCTTGGAACGATGTTTTCTTTTATATACTGATCAAAGGTGTTAACATCCCACCATAGACTAACCTTTTTGTCCATAAGGTGTCCTAACTTTCTGGTGAGACTTTCGAAATCTGTGTTGCGTGTAGGGTATTGTATGTTAAACACCTCCTCTATGTTCACATTTCTATTCTCCATGACCGTGAAAACGTCCATGGTGGCAGCGAAAGTGTATAGGTGACTGGCTAAAAGTTTACAAGGGGGGGGGTCTTTCGCACTACTGGTAAGTAAATAAAATGGAAATGGGGTGATATATGTGCAAAAAACTGGATGTGTTCACCTTACACTACAGTAAATATATTAAAAATGTTTTTGCGCTAAAAGCTAAACATACAAACCTACATCTGGTGGATAAAAGACATATATAGACCAAGTATAAAAACTCAATATGGTCCAATACAATGAAAACGTCATTAGTTCTAAAGTGCAAATGCAAAATAACAAGGTCCAATGAGAAATAGATTAAAAGTGCTAATCAATGCTCCAAAGTGCTAATTAAATAAAGATTTGATCACTAAAGATTTAGAAGTTCAACAGCGGAAAATTAAGAAATTCCAGCGAGATCTGGCTGATTATAAAGGGGATCACGTATTCAAACGGCAACAGAAGGTTAAACCTATACAGCCTATACAACCTAGCTCTACTTTCTCCACACCAGTGAGAGAAGTTAAAATACAATATCCCACTATATTACACAAGAGGAATACACCAAGATGGGATAATCAAGAACCATCTAGATCCCATTATGAGACACGAAATGAAGGCTATTACCCACCTCATACGCCCAAAAAACATTGGAAAAAAACTTTTAAAAAATATAAAAAACCCTATTGGCAAAACCAAGATAGAAACCAAAGGGATAACAGAGGACCCCCACAGGGGTCAGAATATGGAGGACAAAGAGAATACAGAGGACCTCCACCAATATATGATTATCAAGGATATCAAAATAGAACTCCAGTAAATGCCTACAACCAGAGGCGTAACTAGAAACTTCAGGGCCCCGGTGCAAGAAATCATGAAGGCCCCCCCCCCCCCCGAAAAGCATGATTTTGATACTTTATCTTTGTCTATACTTTACTGCGGGTAGACACCCTCTTAGTGCAGACCTCCGCAGTATAGACACCCTCTTAGTGCAGACCCCCGCAGTATAGACACCCTCTTAGTGCAGACCCCCACAGTATAGACACCCTCTTAGTGCAGACCCCCACAGTATAGACACCCTCTTAGTGCAGACCCCCGCAGTATAGACACCCTCTTAGTGAAGACCCCCGCAGTATAGACACCCTCTTAGTGCAGACCCCCACAGTATAGACACCCTCTTAGTGAAGACCCCCGCAGTATAGACACCCTCTTAGTGCAGACCCCCGCAGTATAGACACCCTCTTAGTGCAGACCCCCGCAGTATAGACACCCTCTTAGTGCAGACCCCCGCAGTATAGACACCCTCTTAGTGCAGACCCCCGCAGTATAGACACCCTCTTAGTGCAGACCCCCGCAGTATAGACACCCTCTTAGTGCAGACCCCCGCAGTATAGACACCCTCTTAGTGCAGACCCCCGCAGTATAGACACCCACTTGGTGCAGACCCCCGCAGTATAGACACCCCACTTGGTGCAGACCCCCGCAGTATATACACACCCCCTTAGTGCAGACCCACGGTGTATTACACAGCCCCCCATACATACAGTATATACACACACACTATACATACAGTATATACACACACAGTATATACACACACACACTATACATACAGTATATACACATAGTATACACACACACTATACATACAGTATATACACACACTATACATACACACACACAGTATATACACATAGACACAGTCACACACCAGCATTTTTTACCCAAAAATCAGCCTGATTGAACACACTGCTGCCCCCATCTCCTGGCATGCTGGGACTTGTAGTGCCCCAGCAGCTCACAGACACATTACTTGGTAATACAGGAGAGGAGGGGACTGTGCTTGTTTAGTGGTGGTCAGCTAATGAGTAGGGAGATGTAGTTAGTAGAGATTGGGGAGACATTCATGTTCTTCCTCCAGCAGCAGTGCACTTCTCACACACAAAATCGATCTAATAGCCTCAGAGACAGGAGGAGCCATGCTGGAGGTAACACATCCTCTCCCTCACTGCTCACCAGGCTAATCCATCGACAAGAATCCATTAAGTAAAGCTCAACCAGCTTACCTTATCAGGCAGCAGTCCGTCCCACACTGCAGGCTGTGTCCCCGCCTCCCTCTCCTCTCCTCATCTCCTGTTCTTGGGTCAAAAAAGCCGCGCTGTGGAAGGGGGCGTGTACAGCATGTTCCTATTGGCGGAGGGGGCAGTGAAGAGGCGGGGCAGCTATAATCTGACCGAATGGTCAGTCCTCCCCTGCCAGCAACGCCGTGATGGGCGGGTGGCGGGCCCCCGGGACTTGGCAGAACTACAGGGCCCAGTCGCAACTGCGACTGCTCCGACCATGAAAATTCCGCCACTGCCTACAACAGATATGACCCAATTAGGGACTATCAGGATCAACATAGTTATGAACAACGTCACTACCCACAACAACTCCAATATGACACACAACACCCTTTTGTGGACAGGGAGAGGAGGGATCACTCTCCCCGGAGACAAGCACAAAATCCCATCCGATCACCAAGAAGACCACCTTGAGACGACAAAGTAAGAACAAGTCCCACACAAAGAGAGGAAACAGAGCAGGAAAGAGACTTAAAAAGAAAAAGATACGGATAGAGGAAAATGTTGTCAATTTGAGTGGTACTGCTTTAACAATAGAAGAACTAGCTGTACTAACTAATGGATTGAAACATGCACCAGTAAAAAAAAAAAAAAATTTGATACTTATGTTGGAATACAAAAACATATTAGAAAAATGAATATTAAGAAATATATTCTGAACAATCCAATTCAGACAACATCTAATCTTGGAAAATCACAAACCACAGTAGCACAGAGCACTTTACGAAATAATTCAATCTTTAACCCTCAGGTATCGAATGGTCAAAATATAGAAGTCTTCAAAAGACTAATCCTTCAAGATCTAGAAGTACTGGAATTGAAGAAAAATATGATCCTGCACATTTGAAGAAAGGAATCAAACTTCTGACGGAACAAAAGGACATAGTCATCCACCCCGCGGATAAAGGAGGGGCAGTTGTAATCCAAGGAAAGGAACAATACTTAAAAGAAATAGAAAGGCAGCTACAACAAGAGGATACCTACACCAAACTATTGGGTAATCCCACCCACAAATACAAAAAGGAATTAAGACTTCTAATAGATTTAGGAATAAAGAAGAATGTCCTTAATGCAAAAGAATCTAGATACCTCATACCTAAAACATGTAGGATCCCCATAATATATACTGTCCCTAAAAGTCACAAAGATAAAGACAACCCTCCGGGAAGGCCGATAGTCGACGGCATTGAGTCATTAACATCTAGACTAGGACAGTATATAGACTTTTTTATGCAACCAGCAGTTCAGAACACTCGGGCCTATCTCAAGGATACAAAACCTACCCTCCAATTGATGGAAAACATACCAGTATTAGAAGGATGCACTATATTAGCCACCGCAGATGTATCATCTCTCTATACGATAGTCCAACACCATGATGCCTGCCATGCCACCAAATGGTTACTGAAGAAGCATAGCGAATTGGTATGCAAACAAAGGAAATTTCTACTAAAGTGCCTTGATTTTTGCCTTAAGTATAATTACTTTTGGCATGACCAATCATACTATAAACAATGCATCGACATAGCAATGGGCGCAAAATTTGCTCCTAGCATGGCTAACGCATTCATGGCACACTGGGAGGAAGAGGCAGTATATGCCAACACTCCCCCAGAGCTCACTCTATACAAACGCTATATAGATGATCTTATCATAGTTTGGAATGGGAGTAGAGACAAGCTAGTGGACTTTCTGGAAACACTCAATAAAAACAATAAGAACATCGAACTGGTATGGAACATAGATACAAAATCTGTCAATTTTTTGGACCTTACCATACAATTGGAGGGTGATAAATTAACCAGCAAGACCTATTTTAAAACGGTAGACACCAACAGCTATTTGTCAATAGCAAGTTGTCACCATAGAGCATGGTTATATAATATTCCTAAAGGCCAACTGGTACGGATTAAAAGAAACTGCACTAATGAAGAGGATTTTAACCAACAAGCCGAACTAATTGGCAAAAGGTTCATAGAAAAGCGATATGAAGATATCTGGATCAAAAAACAAATAGAAGATGTGGGTAAGATGGAAAGAAGAGATATGTTACAAAACAAGAAGAAAACATCCCCCTTTCAAGTCTAGCACTTGTGCACCACTGTGCAGATTTATGCTATATTGCACTATCACTTTGGAGTATTGATTATTACTTTTTTTGTTGCAGAAATTTTTTATTATAGATTAACACATACTGGTTGAATAACAGGTACAGAAAATTCCAAGAAAATACCAAGAACAATCACGTGCAAAGATTTAAAGTACAGTTTACAATCATAGAATACATTAATGACTTTGAGCAAAATGGCTTTAACAAATGTCATCATAACCTCGTTTTAACATGTGGAGGGTGGTGGCTTCCGAAAACCTTCCAGTTGTATTACTAACCATGTGTGCTCTATTCTATACAGTTTAGAAGGTATCCGATCCTTGTTTAGTAAGGATGACCAGGGCATGTCAAAGTGATTGGATGGCCGATCTCCAGTGGGTGTATTCCCACCCGCTCACCCCGAATAGGGTTCTTGCTGTGAGCGGGCGGGGATCCTTGAGAAGGCCACAAAGAGTCTGACCGTGACTGGGCCATCTGTAAGGTAACCGTTCCCTATAGGCTTGAGGGATGTTATCAGGCTGAATGTATAGCATGGTGCATCCTTCATGGGTGAATATAGGTACAAGGCGGCGTATATTTATTCCCACGTTGTAAGGGTAGGTAATCTATCTATTTCTGAGATGATGGTAAGGGGAATATGGGGGGGGCGGAAGCCTCATGCTTCCATGGCCAGAGTATTCTCGCGTTCCCCTGTACTAGTTGTAGGTACATCAAAAAAATGGTTGATCAAGGGTGGGACTTTGTGTGTGCCTCAGTGGAGTGAATAAATATAGACGCATCATGATATATAGAAAAATAAACAATTTTTATTATCCTGCCGAAGGCAGCAATGTAAAAAAAACTTATATTCTTACAAAAGTATATATAAGAAAATATAAAATCACATTACAGTTCAAATAATGGGTAACGGGATGTGCGATTCCCATTCACAGAGAGAAGTGAAGGCCTACGCGTTTCACGGATTTCCGCTTCATCAGGGTCATTTAGCGTAGCACAAAGAGTTAATACAAGGGTTCTAGGAGCAAACAAAACATTGATAAAATATACATGCATGTTATATCCTATATATTTAAGGGGGAAGAAAAACCTAACATATATAAATCAACATTATACAGGTATTAGATCCGATTGGAATAAGAAAGACTGTGGGTGTGCACATTGAGGCATATCAAGTATGTTATCCAATGGCACATCCACATACTACATTAGCATTTATTTTCTAAATATCAATATCATTTGAATATTTACAGAGGAAAACATTTCTGATCAAATGTATGGTCCTATGCATGCGCAGCGGTGTCCCATATATACAGGGGAAATGTACCCAAAGCTTCTAGTGTACACATAAATAACATGTATTGATATAGTTTCATATGCATGTTTTATATGTTAGTCTCAAAAAGAGAGATAGAAACTTACCAGAGAACTGTACAAGCACAGATGCAATGTGGCGGACGGAAGAGACCTGGGTGCCTGTGAGGATTCTCCCCCCCTAAAAGAGAGATCTGCATGGTTGTATGGGGTGGATCCCTATGTATATCAACATAATTGTAATTCAGAGGGGAGGGGGTGGAACATATAGGGACTGAAAGAATAGGGAGGGGAGGGAAAAAAACTAGGAAAAAAACGAAAAAATAGGGGAAAGGGGACAGGGAGGGGGAGGAGAAAGAAGGAGGGGGGAGGGAAAGGGGGGATAGAGAGTGGGAAAAGATATTGGGTACAATAGATGGTGTGGAAAAGGTATAGCGGGGATACAAGTAAGGAGAAGAGCAAAAAAGGGGGGAGGGGGAGGAAAAAGGAAAAAGGGGGAAAAAAAGGGGGTGAAGGGAAAATTAGAAGGACAAGGAAAAGAGAAGAAATAAAATGAGATGGGGGAGAAAGGAAGGGGGGGGAGGGTTTTTTGGTAGAAAGGGGTAGGACTCAGGGATGAAAAAGAAAGTAGTGGGAAATGGGAAATGGCAAAAAAGGGGGGCTAAGGGAAGTGGTGAAAAGGGAGGAAAGGGGAAAGGAAGGGAAAGTAAAAAGAAAGAGTGAGGGGGAGGGGGAAAGAGAAGAGAAGGAAAGGGGAAGAGACAGTAAAGAAGGGAAGAGGGGGGGGAAAGAAGGAAGGGGGGGTGTGAAAGGAAAGGGACTGATAGTGTGGAAAAGGGAAAGCGAATTGGAGGGGAGAAAGAGGGGACAAAGGGAGGGGGGGGAAAGAAAAAGTAAAGGAAAAGGATATAGGGAAGGGGAGGGAGGGGGGGGGGAGGGGGGTGGAAGAAAGAGGGAGGAAGGGAGGGAAGCAGAGGGGAAGGGGAGTGATGGAGAAGGAAAAATTTAGTGGGTGATGTGTAGGTAGGGAAGGAATGAAAGTGAGGAGAGTGCTGGAAGGGTGTGTGCAGGGGTGAGGGGGAACACGTGGGTTTCTCCTCCCCCTCCCTGTCCCTTTTCCCCTATTTTTTTGTTTTTTTCCTCGTTTTTTCCCTCCCCTCCCTATCCTTTCAGTCCCTATATGTTCCACCACCTCCCCTCTGAATTACAATTATTTTGATATACATAGGGATCCACCCCATACAACCGCGCAG
Source organism: Rana muscosa (assembly GCA_029206835.1). Lineage (NCBI taxonomy): Eukaryota > Metazoa > Chordata > Amphibia > Anura > Ranidae > Rana > Rana muscosa. Next base: position 419,637,697 of record CM055122.1, read on the forward strand.
ATCTCTCTTTTAGGGGGGGAGAATCCTCACAGGCACCCAGGTCTCTTCCGCCCGCCACATTGCATCTGTGCTTGTACAGTTCTCTGGTAAGTTTCTATCTCTCTTTTTGAGACTAACATATAAAACATGCATACGAAACTATATCAATACATGTTATTTATGTGTACACTAGAAGCTTTGGGTACATTACCCTGTATATATGGGACACCACTGCGCATGCATAGGACCATACATTTGATCAGAAATGTTTTCCTCTGTAAATATTCAAATGATATTGATATTTAGAAAATAAATGCTAATGTAGTATGTGGATGTGCCATTGGATAACATACTTGATATGCCTCAATGTGCACACCCACAGTCTTTCTTATTCCAATCGGATCTAATACCTGTATAATGTTGATTTATATACGTTAGGTTTTTCTTCCCCCTTAAATATATAGGATATAACATTCATGCATATTTTATCAATGTTTTGTTTGCTCCTAGAACCCTTGTATTAACTCTTTGTGCTACGCTAAATGGCCCTGATGAAGCGGAAATCCGCGAAACGGGTAGGCCTTCACTTCTCTCTGTGAATGGGAATCGCACATCCTGTTACCCATTATTTGAACTGTAATGTGATTTTATATTTTCTTATATATACTTTTGTAAGAATATAAGGTTCTTTTACATTGCTGCCTTCGGCAGGATAATAAAAAATGTTTATTTTTCTATATATCGTGATACGTCTATATTTATTCACTCCACTGAGGCACACACAAAGTCCCACCCTTGATCAACCATTTTTTTGACATACAGTCGCATATTCTTCCAGGATGGTGCCTCAGTAGGAGCCTCAAGACATTCCGCATGCACCCCAACCCCTACACATAGTTGTAGGTACAGTAGTGGGGTTCCCTGACCGTATGGGGTCCCTATAGTGGAACCAGCATGCCCATGTGGTCCCAAACTTGGTTGAGTAATCATTAGCTTGGTGAACAAGCCTCTCCATGTCTGCTATTCTCTCTACCCGGATGTGCCATTCAGAAATGCTGGGTGGGGTGGCACTCCTCCAGTGGACCGGAATGCATTGGGTAGCAGCGTTGATAAGATGCAGGGTGAGGGATTTCCTGTAGACTGCCCTTGGGAGGGACGTGTGGTGGAGTAGGTATTGTGCTGGACTAAAGTCCGGAGAGTAGGTAGTAATTTGGGTAATCAGGACATGTACCTCTCTCCAGAATTCCTGGATTAAAGGACATTCCCACCAAATGTGGATAAGGGATCCTAAAGCGGAATTACATCTCCAGCAGTCCTGGGATACCCTCGGACAGAATTTATGAATCTTGTCAGGCGTGCGGTACCACCTAGAGTATAGTTTGTACCTATTCTCTTGCGTAGAGACATTTATGGACCCCTTATGTGTGTGCTCATGAACGCGTGCCGAGTCTTCAGCAGACAATTCCATGGCTAAGTCCGTTTCCCACCTGCTATGAATTCTGTCGTGGGAGGAGGGATTGTCGAGCAAGAGAGCAGTGATTGTTGAGATCAGATGTTTCTGAGGTTCTGACCTACTACAGAGATCTTCAAAGGGCGTATGATCCCTATACCATAGAGAAAGTGGTTGAGCGCTATGTAGGAAGTGTCTGATTTTAAGGAATTTAAAAAAGGGAATGGAGAGATGAGCAAATTTGGAGGCCATGTCAGGTTGAGAGAGGAGTACGCCTCCATTAAAAAATTGAGAGGCCCTTGTCGGCTGGGGGGTAGCCTGCTCGGATTGGGTATTGGCGGATATACCAGGTGTGAATTCTGGGTTATTGTCAAGCGGTGTCATGGGGCCCGGATAAGGAGTCATGTTGAGAGTACGACCCGTAGCTCTAAAATTATTCAATGTGGGGCCTATAAGGGGGTGAGCTCTGCATTCAGTAGGGACCAAGCTCGGGTTGATCCAAGGGAGGTGGGAAATCGGTATTTTGGCGAAAGCATTTTCCAATTGGATCCATGCCTTGGTGTTCTCATGGGCATGCCAATCTAAAATTCTAGTGAGCTGACATGCCCTGTAGTATGTGCGGAGATCCGGCAACCCCATCCCTCCCTGGTGTTTGGGTAAGATTCGTTTTTCCCAGCTTAACCTGGGAGGACGGGCGGACCACAGGAGGCTCCTGCACATCCGTTTGAAGGATGTGAAGAATGATGGAGGCAATTTTATTGGGACAGCTTGCATCAGATAGAGAAATCTTGGGAGGACGTTAATTTTTAAAATTGCCGCTCTGCCGAACCATGAAAAAGGGCCCTTAGTCCAAGCTGTGAGGTCTCCCTGAATTTTGCGCAGGGCGGGCGTAAAGTTTCTGGCATATAGGTCGGAGAGTTTGGTGGGGAGTTTAATGCCTAAATATGTGATATCATTGGTTTCCCAGCTGAAAGGGAAGTTGGTCTGACAGAGAGCTACTGATGCCGCCGGTAGTGTTATGTTAAGAGCTTTAGATTTATCAAAGTTGATTTGCAGGTTGGATAATTGTCAAAAGAGCTTAAAGTCTTTGAGGAGATTAGGGAGAGTGGTTAGGGGATCTGTAAGGAAGAGTAGGATGTCATCAGCATAAGCTGCTATCTTGTATTGCCTATGACCAATCTCAATCCCTTTAATGTCAGGGTTTTCCCGCAGTCTGCGGAGGAAGGGTTCCATGGTGAGAATGAAAAAGGGAGGGGAAAGAGGGCAGCCCTGCCGTGTGCCATTGGCGATGGAGAAGGCGTCCGACAGCCGGCCATTAACCCTGAGTCTAGCCGTAGGGGATGTATACAATGCCATAATCATTTGATGAAGGCGAGGGGGAAGCCCCATCGCCAACAGTGTGGCAGACATGTAGTCCCAGGCCACTCTGTCGAACGCCTTCTCCGCGTCAAGGGAAAGGAAGAAACCTTTGTTGTTAGTGGAAGTCAACCAGTAGTGGATATTGATGGCCTTCGTGGTGTTGTCCCTAGCTTTCCTGCCAGGGACGAAGCCTACTTGATCCAGTGAGATATAATTGGGGATTAAAGGGAGGATTCGGTTCGCTAGGATTTTGGCGTAAAGCTTAACAACTACGTTAAGCAGTGAAATTGGGCGATAATTAGACACTAATGTGGTATCCCTGTCTGGTTTCGGTATCAGGGTAATGTGTGCTTCAAGGATATCAGTATGAAGGAGAGGAGAGGTGGGAAGAATATTGAAAGCTTTGATAAAGTGGGGAATCAGTAGGTCAGCAAAGGATTTGTAGTAATTAGTCGAGAGTCCATCCGGTCCGGGGCTCTTGCCTGCTTTCAGCTGTTTCAGGGCCGAGAGAGTTTCTTCTATGGAGATGGGGAGGTCAATGTCCCCTAGGTCTTCAGGGCGAAGTGGGGATGGACTATACTGAGTTAAAAAGTCTGTTATGGCTTTCGATCGGTCAATGGCGTCGGTCTGTAGACAGGGTCTGGGTAGGTTATATAATTTGGTGAAATATTTAACGAACTGTCTTGTTATATCTTCTGTGTTGGCTACGTTGGTCCCCGAGGGGGTTCTGATGGAGTGTATGGTGTTTGCAGACTTTTTCTTTTGTAGAGCTCTCGCTAAAAGCTTCCCGGACTTGTTACCGAACTCATAAAAGAGTTTATGTGTCAGTGCAAATTTGCGTTTCAACGTCGCTTGGAGTTCCGATAACAATTCCTCTCTGGCCGTAAGAAGGTCGGAGAGGCATTTGGCCGCTAAGGAGAGTTTGTGTGCTCGTTCTAGGGTTTTAACCCGGTTAGACAGTTCCTCAATGCGTGCTTTCCTGAGCTTGTGTCTCTTGGCCATCAGGGAGATAAGTTTGCCCCGAATGACACATTTGTGTGCAGCCCATACTGTGATAGGGGAAACATCTTCTGTGACATTATCTGCAAAATAATGAGACAGACCGTCCGATATTAAGTGGGTATATTCCAAATCCGAAAGCAAGGAATCATCCATGCGCCAGATCTCGGATCTAGAGGGCCATAGCGGAAATGTTAATGTCATGGTAATAGGGTTGTGGTCCGAAAGGAGCCCAGGTTCAATCGTGGCCTCAGTAAGCATGGGTAGGTCATTCTGTGAGATAAAGAAATGGTCAAGTCTAGAATACTTATTGTGCGGAGGGGAAAAGAAGGTAAAGTCTTTGACGTTTGGGTGCAGTACGCCAAGTATCATGAAGGGTGAGGGTGAACAGTTGGGATTTGATCGCGCGGAGGGCCCTATACGTCATACACGAAGACCTATTGGAGGTGTCCATGGTCGGGTTCAGTGGAACATTGAAGTCACCGCCTAGGATGAGAGTGCCCGATTGGAAGGCGGTAAGTTGATGGAGTGTGGTGTGGAAGAAGAACACCTGTTGCGAGTTCGGGGCATAGATGTTTGCGATGGTTAGGGGTCTGCCATGCAGTGTACCTTTGAGAAAGAGGAACCTACCTTTGGTGTCACTTTGGGTCTCAGTGATCTTGATAGGGCAATGTTTAGAAATTAGGATAATGACGCCTTTTGATTTTGCCTCCTCATTAGCAGCATGGTATACTGTCGGAAAAAAATGGTTATGGAGTTTAGGGATACCGTCTGTTCTGAAGTAAGTTTCTTGGAGAATTGCAATGTGAGTTTTGGCTTTCTGGAGAGTATAAAGTAGTTGTGATCGTTTTTCCGGGGTATTCAACCCACGAATATTCAGGGAATATAGTTTAAGTTGCATTGGGGATCCCTGGCCACATGGGTTTGTAGTTAGAGTTGGAGGCTTCTGTCATATTGAGGGAGGGAGGAAAGGGGCGGTGTTGAATAGTGAGAAGGAGATGGGGGTAGTGGTTATGTACTTGCTAGTACAAATTAGGGGCGTATATCACTTGCAGGAGATTAACCGATGAGGAGGATGGACTTCACCAACCTCCTCTAAGGGGGAGGACAAAGTGTCGGAAAAATACAGAGCGCATAGGACGACAGCACAGCTAGTAGAGTGCTGACCCCACTACACAACACTGTGTGGGGGTTGATCCAAACCAAACCAGAAGTATGTAATTGACCACAGAGGTATGGAGAGGTCCGCCACCTCAGAGCAGATGTAGTCTAGTGTGAGGAGGTACTTTCCCTTGGAGATAACTATGGGGGGGGGGGGGGATGCGGGCACGTATTACCGAACCATTAGAAACACACTCAGGGAGACATAACGTTCGTTGGTGCTCGTGCAGCTTTAGGCATACAGATCAGATCAGTGGGAAAAGGGGTATAACTAAACAGAACTATAGCCACATACTCTTCCGCCGGAGTGTCCTCGCAATAAATGGTGCGAGAGACCCTGCAGGGGGGGTGTGATAGGCTTATAGTAAGAAGAACAAGCTAAGTAAATAACAACTATATGTACCAAAACATTTGAAAAGTAATAAACATTCCCAGAGTAGGGCGTAACATGTCAACTCAAACTAACGTGAGAGGATAGCAGGGTCATCAGCAAGCGACATTGCAGAATATCGCGTATGAAGAACTCCGCACCTGACACGGGTCCCATGTGCGTCAGCGGCAATATGACCTCCGTAAGCTCACTTTTAGTGTTGCGAGAGAGTGTCATGCAGATTACATGCGGCCGCCGTACCCGTATGCGGGGCAACCATCTGTGGCGTCAAGTATATTCTAGCCGCCAGCAAACACTGCATCGCTATCTACAGAGAACCTGGAGAGGGTGGGGAGATCAGCTAGCGTAATATATAGGATTGAATATATAAATGTGGCGCTGTGTGAAACTCAAAAGTGAATTCAAATATATATTTGGACTCTATGGAGAACCATGTGGCCTATTGGAGACCAAATAATAAACGTTATAACAAACGCATGTGACATGCATACATGAATAAAAATGTATAATAAATCTGTCAAGCAGTATTTACAGTGATATATCACCGTAATCTAGGAGAACCACTAACACCCATAAAAATGAACTCAAAATAAATTTTAATGACTCTCCTAAGTGAACACTTATAATATATAAAAACCATAAGGGATTTATAACACCTATGAATAGTGCATAAATCATACAAAGTGACCGTGAATCCCCTGTAAGGAAAAAACTGTGTGACATATACTGTATGTAAATATCCACAGAGTTCAGTGCAAACTAATTCTAAAATGTCTCTTAGTACAGGTGGGAAACAATATCCAAAAATGTCATATGTGGATATACAAGTCCTGTTTCAAATAGTTCCTTGAAGTGGATGGTTTATATGCCAATAAGATGTAACACCCGGGAGTGCCTTCACCGTTGGATCAGGGACAGCAATAAGAAATGAATACTCTTACCGAGTCTTGTAGATCCAGCTCACCATATAGCGGTGGATCTATCAGGCTTATGTCCACGTCAGGGACCAGCAAATAGGAATCCAAGTTTGTCCTCTCCCGTTGGTGGCGTCTTTCAACGTTTCCAACCGTGACACTCACTCCAAGTGTAGGAAATCAGCGAGTGAACCCGAAGCCCTCCATATGGATCGTGTCACCAAAAAAAACAGGAAGAAACACTTCCACATAGTGTAAATCCAAAATGGGAATTTATTTAAAAGCAACCATAAAATTCCAATAAAAATCAGACAAGCAGTTCAATTCCAAAATTTCAAAAAAGGGCAATCCACTAAAAAATATGTAAACAGACCCAAAGATAAACTTCAGAAGTGGTAAGCTCCAAATATCAAGGATGCGTGAGATGGGCAGTGAGAGCTGGCATGAAAAACCCTTAGGATTACCGTTAGTAGGTGGAGGCAGTCCATTGTCACTCAGGTATGGCCACGAAGAGTGAGTGCATAGCATTCATATCAGGTGGTGTAAATGGGGCAATCTTCAAATGTGAGAATGTCCAGGTATCCATAAGTCTCTGGGACAGGCTAAAGAACCATTGTTGGCCAGAAAGGGTATAAAGTACATACCTCTAACCAATGCTCCCATGGTCAAGTTCTGCGGGGGGTAAAGGAAGTTCGGGCGGCTAGGTAGGTCCCCGTGCCATGACATGCCTGTCTGTTCTCGGTAGTCTTTGTCTGTCACGTCTCCAGACAGGAGGCAGATAAGGGTGGCCCGAAGTACAGGAGACGAGACGCAGTGGTGCAAAGCGATGGCCATGGGTTGTTTGTCTGTGTTGTTTCCGGATGTTCGTCACGGCCAGCGGAAGTAGGAGCCCAAGGTCCTTCAGCGCCTCGCAGGGAGTTCTGGGGGATGTAGTTTTTTCTAGCCAAACCTGCGTAACGTGTCATTTCAGTCACGATAGGTACGCAACTGTCCCTTGACTGGCATCCAGCATTGCTAACCGCCAAACAGGGGGAATAGAAGTGCGGGCAGTTCAGTACATATGCCTAAGCATGGGAAGGGGAAAAACACACTCCCAGAGGCGGAAAAAAAGGACAAAGTTAATCCAGTAAAGAAAAACCTGACCAAAACATGACCAGCGCTACAAAAACAGTGCAACAAAGCAAAAAAAGAAAAAGAACCACGAAAAAATAGGGGGGGGCAGATAAAGAGTGTTACCGCATGGTTGAGGCCGTGGCTGCCGCGATCGATAGTCCCGGCGGGCTCTCCGGGAACCCGGTGGGTTGGAAGGGCTATGCTCCTGGCGTGGGTTGCGTGATGAGGTGTATCACTTTGAACCTGATGGGGAACGTCTCCTGCGAGCGCCAGTAGCTTGTGTTTCCATGGGCTCTTCAGCGCGTGTACCCAGGCTATGTACTGCCTTCCTGAAAGCAGCATACTAATCCGGAACAGCTACTCAGGGAATGCCGAGCGTGTCACAGAAGTGTGGCAGGTCCTCTGGTACCTTGAGTAATGCTGTGCGGCCATCCACTGCTGCGGAGAGACAGAAGGGGAACTTCCATTTGTAGCGAATGTCCTTGGCACGTAGGGCATCCAGCAACAGTCTCAGATCTCTGCGATGTTGTAGGGTGATCCCTGAGAGATCTTGGAATATTTGAACTGGCGCCTCCTCATGTGATAGGCGCTGGCTCCTAGCTAATCTCAACACGTCTTCCTTAGTTTTGTAGTCCACTATACAGCACACTATGTCCCGGGGAGGGTCAGTTTCTCTACCCCGGGGTCTCAAGGCACGGTGGATACGTTCCATCTCAATTGGAGTCTGGGGTGGCCTGTTGAGCAGGCCGTTGAAAAGTCCAGTCACTACCTGAGAGATGTGCTCTCCATCCACTGATTCCGGTATCCCTCTTACTCTTAGGTTATGGCGGTGCCCCCTGTTGTCCAGGTTCTCTACATATCTCTGCATGTCCCGGAGCTGTAGGGTGTGGGTGTCAATCTGCCAGGTAGCACGGTGGATAACTGTTTCATGCTTCTCAGTCACTTTTTCTACTATATGCACTCTATCCGCGAGTGCCCGAATGTCCAGGCGGAGTTCAGAGATGGCCGCCGACAAGGTGTCCTTGATATCCGCGGCTATGGTCCGCAGATCGTGAATGCTGAGCTGAGGAAAAGGAGGGGGGCAGTCATGCCTCCATTCTCCGCGGCTCCCGGTGGCGAGGGAGCCGCTGGCGTTTCTGACAGGGTGATCCCCGGGAGGGGCGCTGAGCGTGCCTGAGAGCGGGTCTGCGTAAGTCCTTGGCGGGAAGACGCCATGTTCCCCCTGTTCGTCCGGAACATCTCCGGGATATTTTGGCTGGAGCCTCCGAATAACTCCCAGGGGGAGCGCGATCTGGACGCCGATGAGTTCCTGGATGCTGTCCCCATGATGTGAGCTGGGTTAGCGGCTTGTGGGGATCTAATGTACCTCCGAAATTTGATAAAGGAGGGCTGAGGTGGCGGGGAGCTCTGAGACTAAGCGTCCATCTTCTAGTCAGGTCAGGCCACGCCCCCCTTGATTATTACTTTATTCAATTTCTATTGAAAGATTTTTATTTATAGTATTTCAATCCACGTTTAATCCAGGATTCCTCTACCCATTTCCCTTTTGGATTGCCCAGTAGTTATTTTGTCTTTATTTTCAGTTTTAGCACTTGTGCACTACTGTATATATTTACGTCACATTAGCACTTTGGAGCATTGATTAGCACTTTTAATCTATTTCTCATTGGACCTTGTTATTTTGCATTTGCACTTTAGAACTAATCACGTTTTCACTGTATTGGACCATATTGAGTTTTTATACTTGGTCTATATATGTATTTTATCCACCAGATGTAGGTTTGTATGTTTAGCTTTTAGCGCGAAAACATTTTTAATATATTTACTGTAGTGTAAGGTGAACACATCCAGTTTTTGCAGCTTTTTGCACATATATCACCCCATTTCCATTTTATTTACTCATCAGTAGCACGAAAGATCCCCCCTTGTAAAAAAAATGTTCTATTTTTTAACACCGATAGAAAAAAGACCGATGGGGCCCATACACGATCGGTTTGTCCGATGAAAAAAGTCCATCGGACTGTTTTCATCGGTAAAACCGATCGTGTGTACAGGGCTTAACAGTTGTGATTATGCAAATAGAAAATATGCTATATCAATTAGGCTATGGGATGGACCCAATGCCTCATGGTATTGTTAAGGGAATTTTTTTTTTATATAAATGAATACTTTAAAGTGGAGGTTTACCCAAAAGTGAACCTCCACTTTCGGAACCCTCCCCCCCTCCGGTGTCACATTTGGCACCTTTCAGGGGGGAGGGGGTGCAGATACCTGTATAAAACAGGTATTTGCACCACTTCCGGGTATAGACTCCCGCGGGAGTCCCGCCTCTTCACGTCACCCACCCCCCCGTTGTGTTCTGGGAAGCACACGGCTCCCAGAACACAGTGGGGACCAGTGAGGATGGCACAGCGTGACTCGAGCATGCACAGTAGGGAACCGGGCAATGAAGCCGCAGCGTTTCACTTCCCGATTCCCTCACTGAGGATGGCGGCGGGGGAAGCCGAGAGCCGAGCGGCAGCTCGGCTTTGGCTGCCGATGTCGCGGGCGACCTGGACAGGTAAGTGTCCAGTGAACCTCCGCTTTAAGAGAGGAAAAACATGGGGTATGTATATGGCTATAACTTGATACCCTATGCTATCTTGATTGGTATAGAGAGTAAGGACTAGTTGTATTTTAAAATATTTTTGAATTCTTTAAAACAAAGAAAGAATTTAGTAAATCATTTACAAATAGGTGAATAAAAAGAGGTGAATAAAAATGGTAGAGGAATGAAAAACTGAGATACCTTAGAAATTAGTAAGGAAACTGTTTAAATCTACATCTATGTTTAATCTTATTGGTTGGAGAGTGTCTAATTGGAAAATCCATTTTGTTTAATTTTGTGAGATTTTAGTTTTCTTATTCCCTCCACGCCAATGCCATGCCATGCCAGTGTAACTCTCTATGCCATGCCAGTTGTCAGCAGGCTTCCCGCTGAATGTAAAAAAAAAGAATTGCCGGCTAAAAAAAATTGAGAAAAAAAACAGCGTGGGGTCCCCCCCAGGTCCATACCAGGCCCTTGGGTCTAGTATGGATTCGGAGGGGACCCCCCACACCAACATTTTTTAAAAAAATGGTGTGGGGGTCCCCCCAAAATCCATACCAGATCCTTATCTGAGCATGCAGCCCGCCAGGTCAGGAAAGGGAGGGGATGAGCGAGCGCCCCCCCCTCCTGAACCATAACAGGCTGCATGCCCTAAACATTAGGGGATTGATGGGGCCAAGGGCCTCTTCCCGACAACCCTTGCCCGGTGGTTGTCAGGGTCTGCGGGCTGGGGGCTTATCAGAATCTGGAAGCCCCCTTTAACAAGGGGGCCCCCAGATAACGACCCCCCCATGTGAATGAGTATGGGGTACATTGTACCTCTACCCAGTCACAAAAAAAAGTAGTGTAGTGTTAAATACAGTAAACGGTTTTTGACAAGTCTTTAATCTTGATGGGTCCGTGACGTCACAAGGGGGTGTGGTCACCGGATGATGTAATTCAATTGCCACGCCCCCACCATTATTTAAGTAATGCAGGACATCGGTGCCGACAGATCAGAGGGACGCAGCATCGGAGGAGGAGAGGCGACGGGAGCGGCGGCAGAGGAAGAAGAACACCGGACAAAGAAGACAGAAGAAGAGCGGAAGAAGAAGCAGGGGGAGAAGGAGAAGACCGGAGGATGAAGACGCGGGAGAATATGGAGGAAGAAGCGGAGAAGAAGAAGAAGATTTTTAATAAAAGACTTGTCAAAAACTGTTTACTGTATTTTTTAACACTACACTACTTTTTTTTTGTGAATGGGTAGGGGTACAATGTACCCCATACTCATTCACATAGGGGGGCGGGATCTGGGGGCCCCCTTGTTAAATAAGCCCCCCGCCTGCAGACCCCGACAACCACCGGGCAAGGGTTGTCAGGAAGAGGCCCTTGTCCCCATCAACAAGGGGGCAATGTGCTTTGGGGTGGGGGGCACAGATCCCCCTGCCCCAAAACACCCATCCCCCATGTCGAGGGCATGCGGCCTGGTATGGTTCAGGAGGGGGGCACGCTCACTCGTCCCCTCCCTTTCCTGACCTGCCGGGCTGCATGCTCGGATAAGGGTCTGGTATGGATTTTGGGGGGACCCCACGCCAGTTTTTTTTTTCATTTTGGTGTGGGGGGTCCCCTCCGAATACTTACTAGACCCAAGGGCCTGGTATGGACCTGGGGGGGACCCCATGCTGTTTTTTTTGTAAATTATTATTTTTTTAGCTGGCAATTCTTTTTTTTTACATTCAGCGGGAAGCCCGCTGACAACTGATGACTCATCTGTTGTTAGGGCATGGCGGCCGGCTTCCCGGCCCCCTCCTTAGCAACCAGCTATATACAGTATAAAAAAAAAACGCTGCAAAATCGCGGTAAAAACGCGTGTCCAAAAACGCGGCAAGCACCACAAAAAGCACTGCAGAAATGCTCAAAAGCAACATGCATAGATGTGAATCGAGCCTTAGGGCTGTGCTGAAAAACCAACTTAGAAATAAGAGGCCCAACATATCTGGTGTGTGTGTGCACAAGTGGGGGAAGATCGTTTGTTTATGGATTAAGGGTGATGTACAATGTAAAGATTTTGGGATCATTGAAGTTTTCTTTCAGACTTGATTTATCATGCACAACTTTAATGGAGAGCACCAAAGTGTTACTGGACTGAATAATATTGCATGATTGTTTAGTAAACACCAAAAACTGTGATTTTTTTCTTCTGATATTTGATACACATACACAGTGAGATCTGATCTTATGAGCAATTTTGTAACATGTTTATAATTAATGTTTTTTATACTGTACTTAAATAAAAATAATATGTGGGATATGTGGGATATGTGGGGGTGCTGCACTGTAATATGTGAAATATATGTTATTGTTTATTAATTACACACTAGATGTGATTTTTTTTCCCGATTTTTGTATAGTTTTATGACACACATACATGGTGAGATTCAACCTTATGAGCAATTTTGTAACTCAAGCCTCGTACACACGACCGAGTTTCTCGTCCAAAACCGGCAAGAAAAGTGCCGCGAGAGCTTTTTTGTCGAGAAAACCGTTCGTGTGTATGGTTTTACGACGAGAAAACTGCCGTGAATCTCGACGAGAAAATAGAGAACCTGCTCTCTATTTTCTCGTCAGGATTCCAGATTTCCTCGTCGTGTTTCTCGTCGGCCTGTTTTGTGACGAGAAAATGGTTCGTGTGTATGCTTTTACGACTCTTCCAAAAGCGCGCATGCTCACAAGCAACTATGAGACGGGAGCGCATCTTCTGGTAAAACAAGCCTTCGTAATGGAGATAGCACATTCGTCACGCTCCAAATTTTTGCATCGTTTAAATGTTGTGCATTGAAATCTTCGTTAGAATGTTACATTAATCCAAACGAATGAACTTCTTTTGCTGCTGATATTCACACAGAGTTATGACTATCTTTTTTTAACCTTTTTCATGCTGCTCTTAAGAAGATTTATGTGTATTATATCGTGCAAGTTTTTAGGAATATTTAAAAATTAGTTCTTTTTCTAACTGATGTTAATTGTAATTTCGCAATGTTTTGGTAGTGATCTCCCATTGAATCTTTTAATATATATGATTTAAATTTACACACTTTTTTGGGAAACACGATTTAGTTATTTTTTGGGGGGGTTGTTATCTGTCCCTTTTTTTGTCAGTCAAATGTATCTGCTTACTCCAAAGCTAGATTTTACATTTTTACAAATACACATAGTCAAGTATGAACTTAAACAAAAATAACATTTATTCATGTTTCAAATAAAATAAAGAGAAGGCAGCGCTGGAGAAGCTGCTGCCATTTGTGCATCCCAGGGACCCCAGAGCACACAGCAACCCTGTGTGGACACTAAAATTGGGAGCTTGAGAAGGCCAACATTTCTGAGCACAATCTGATGCTGGCCTCCCAGAGGTCAGGAACAGCAGCAGGTGATATATATGTCCCAAGTGTGTGGTACTACAACAGGCTGCCTTCTGTCCGACCACAATGAAGCAAGGCCATCACTTCCTCGTCTTCCTGGCAACCTTCCCTGCAACCTTTCCTGAAGCCTTCCCTGCAGCCTTCCTTCTTCGTTTGGCTGGAGGCTGGGCCACTGGAGGGGTACTCCTGTCAGGAGGAGGAGGTGGAGGAGAAGGGGGTGGCGCAGAAGAACAAGGTGGAGGTGGAGGAGAAGGGGGTGGGGCGGAAGAACAAGGTGGAGGTGGAGGAGAAGGGGGTGGGGCGGAAGAACAAGGTTGAGGTGGAGGAGAAGGGGGTGGGGCAGAAGAAGAATGTGGAGGTGGAGGAGGAGGTTGAGGTTGGGACAGTTGTGCCACCTCACAAATGGCGGTATTGGGGGTAATTTTTCCCATCACCCCCTTGTTGAGCAAGGTGATGAGCAGGGGCTCGCATAGGAGGCGATGCTCCATGCTCATCACCTTGAACTTTTTCTCCACTAGGCCGGCAATGGCCTCTTCAGGGGATGTGGGCTCTTTGAGGGTGGCATGGGCCTCTTTAATAAGGGCCATTGCTGCCTCACTGGTGGTCCTGTCCCTCCTGCCTCTTTTGGGAAGCCGGATGGGAGGCACCTGGGATCTGGTGCTTCTCCTTTGCCCTGCCACCTCCTGGCTGCCACTGGGCCCTGCCACCTCCTGGCTGCTACTGGGCCCTGCCACCTCCTGGCTGCCACTGGGCCCTGCCACCTCCTGGCTGCCACTGGGCCCTGCCATCTCCTGGCTGCCACTGAGCCCTTCCTCCTCCTGCCTGACAGTTTCCAGACCCTCCTCCTGGCTGATTTCATCCTGTGTATGAAAAAGGGACATAGTTTAATATGTTGTTTTAATCTTTGCATCAAACTTCATAAACATGATTGAAGCAATTAGAATGTAAATCCAGAAATCATTTTTTAGAATTTACACCTACATCAGATTGACTATTTAGCACCCAATTAAGTGCAGACTAATGTCTCGAGATCTTGATTTCACTTGTGGAACCCAAAATATTGTATGTTTCTCATCTTGACATATTTGTCAAACATTAATTTTATCCCAATACATTTTCATTTAATACTATACCTGGCTCCAGATGGCCAAATCAGGATCATCCAGGATGGCTGCCTCCTCTTGCTCCAGAGAAGGCTCAGGTTGGCTGCAGGGAAGTCTGGGGGGAAGAGTGGAGAGTGATGGCCTTGCCTCAATGTGGTCATCCAGGAAGGACATCCTGCTGTAGTACCACAAAATCGGGACATACACATCATCTGCTGCTGCTCCTGACCTCTGAGAAGCCAGGACCTTAGAGCGTTCAGTCCTGTAGGTGCCTCTCAAGCTCCCAATTTTAGTGTCCACTTGTTTTGCTGTGGCTGTGGGCACCTTGGTCTGCACAAATGGGAGCAGCTTCTCCAGCGCTGCTTTTCTCACCCCTCTTTTTTTATGGATGGGGTTTTTCGTCTCCCACAGAGCGGGCAGCTCCCTTACCCGGTCAATAAATTCCGCCAGGAACTCTTTGTCGCTAATAAAGACATTCATATTGTATCTGCAAGTTTAAGAAATAATAGCTAACTAATGTGAGGCAAACAGTCTAACCTCCTTAACATCGTAGTCACCATATATATCCTACAACATTCTCAAAACAGTATAGGCCAACAATTTGTACAAGTCACAAAATCACATACCTTCGTTTGCACGTCCGTCACTTGAACTCCTCTCTCCGCACACCGAACATACTATAGTCACATGTGTGTTTGCTATATACACACCACGCATGCGTCAAAATTCGAACACGTCTCTCCGCACACGTCGCCGGCCCATGACGTTCTAACTAACATCTTTTCCCCGCCCCTTCTCTTTCGGCGTGCAGACAGATATGGTGGAGTTACAGCAGGTGTCTGATAATTCCGCAACTAACGAGGAGGAGACAAGCCCGGAGACCGAGGAAACGTCACGATCAAGGAGGAGATTCAAGGCATCGAATATGTCTTTTGCGGAGATGGCGGAGATGGTGGACATCTTGCTCAAGTCTGATTATGACACAAAGCATGGGCCGTATAGCAAACCAAATAGAAGGAAGGCCAAAATCCTCACTAAAGTCGTGAAGAGTCTGAAGACGAATTTCGGGGTGAAACGCTCAAATGAGCAGCTCAGAAAGAGGTGGTCAGACCTCAAACTGAGGGAGCCAGAGCAGTTAAGGAGCATTAAGAGAATGCTCGCTAAAAGTAAGTAAAATGTACACTTTTATGCTATTAATCCTTTTCTAAACTGACATGTTGCTGATTTTTTTTGTTTTTCTTATTGGACTCCCTTCCAAAATGTTATATTTTGAACTTGGTTGGGCACAGTAATCGTTCGTAACGTTACAGACACTTCGTTCGGCCACTATCCGCTGTTTTGGATTCTTTTACAGCCACAAAAGTAATTAGACATCTGCCATTTTTTGTGAAATTTGGGGCACAAAGTTTTAGGCTAGATGATGTGTTTGTAAAGAGAATGAAATGCAAACTTTTGTCAGTGTAAAGGAGAGGACACTCAGCAGCTGCTTCCACATCTGTACTTTGGAGCACTATAGTGTGGGCCAACAGACCCGCCTTTTTTGGGTGTCCCACACAGGTGCTTCAGAGAATTTTTGTGTTGCCTTCATGTCTAAAAAATGACAGACAAGGGGGCGGAGCCGGCAGCCAGAGCTGATGGATGTGTGTTAGGTGAGCTCTGACACACCGGGTGTACTAACGCGGCTCACAGCGGTACAGGCATCACAAAAAGTATATCGATCGACTGGGAAAGACGAGGGGTACAGTGTGGCAAAAATGCTGAAACGCAAGGAGAGAGAGGGACCCCGAAAACTAAGGGATTTCTTCTCTCCATTAGCGGGCCGAGAAATCCAAGATGGCGCCCGCGCCGGGAGCCGTTCCTCAGCCTCCATGATGCAGCCTTCCAGCAATCCACTGCAATCCTCGGGTGAGTCACATCCCCAAACCCTTAATACAGCATCATCACCTTTTAATAGCCCTGCTAAACAAAGGAGAAGGGTGGGGGATGGAGGGGAGCCTCTGAATGACACGGAAACTGCAGGGGAAGAAATGGAGGAATCCTCCAACTATAATCAACAGCTGGATGCATTTCCCACCTCAGGGATGCCCATTATAGATACCACAATGAAAGAAATGCTACAAACCCTGCGGGGGGCCCTCCAACATGACATGGCAGCGTTTATGCATACCACACAAAAAGAAGTTGCTGCGGTGGCTAGCAGGGTAGAATATGTGGAAAAAAAAATGGAGGATTTTACATTGGCACACAATGAGCTTGTTGATGCTCACTTTGAGGTGGAAGACGAGATTAAAGCTATGCACCTTAAGATGGCTGACCTTGAGGACAGGGCAAGGAGGAATAATATTAAATTTAGAGGGATACATGAGACAGTCAAGCCTGCTGAACTCACAGCGTACCTGCAAAAGCTTATGCTGACAGCCCTTCCGTCATTGAGTTCAGCAGACATCACCATTGACAGGGCCCACAGACTGCCTAAACCCTCTTTCCTGCCCGATCAAATCCCCCGAGATGTTATTGCAAGAATACATTTTTATCATGTAAAGGATCAGCTCATGCGTTTTGCAAGACAACACCCTGCTCTCCCTGATCCATTTTCTGGAATTGCACTATATGCTGACTTGTCGCAGGCTACCCTGTCCGCTAGGCGAGACCTGGTCCCGATTACCAAAATGCTGCGCAATCATAAAATCCTCTACAAATGGGGCTTCCCGGCTAAATTGCTAGTGGACATGAATAATGAATCACATACAATTGCGACTCTGGAAAAAGGACTAGAGCTTCTCCGTAAATGGCATCTTCTACCCGCGGATGGAATCCCTGCGGACATGAATCCTCCACGCCAAAGCCGCAACAACTCTCGCCAGAACAAGAGTAAATAACCACTGTATTCAAGTTTGTCATGATGTCCAGTGTCTCTCTTAGACTGCCTTTTCCTCTCTCCCAGGGACACTGCACGCCTGATACCTTTTGGCCTTCTCATATTCTATGAGTGACTAATCAATACGCCCGATGTTCGGCTGTATGGTTGAATGTCTATTCACCTTTTCCCCCACATAAGTTACGAGATGCCTTCCGTAACCTGTTTGCCGCATACCAAGCGGCCTGTCCTTTCTGACGCATGTACAGTTTTTCTTCAGTTGACTCTGATTAGTTTTTTTGTTACTTCTCAAGTTACAAAACAGTTTTACTTTTCTCTTTTTCGGATCACAAGCATTTTGAACATACCTGGAATAAGAATACTACTAATAGGACCAACCACTAGATGGCAGCAATGCGCAACACTTCAATGGAATGACCCTTAAGCTTATGTCATATAATGTGAGGGGGTTGAACAGCCCGCATAAAAGGAGAGCCCTCTGGAAATCCGCCATGGACTCACAGTGCGAGATCTTATGTGTACAAGAGACTCATTTTTCTAGTGTGAACCCCCCAAAGTGTACACACGTCAGATTCCCACATATCTTTACTGCCAAAAACTCTACAAAAAAGAATGGGGTAATGACTGCTTTCAAGGACACATTAACCTTTTCTCTTTTACAGGAACATGCTGACCCCCTTGGACGCTACCTTATATTAGTAGTTGAAGTGAACCGAACCATCTACACACTAGTGAATGTCTATGCGCCCAATGTAAGACCTTTGAAATTTATTTGCAAGATTATTAAGCTGGCTAAGAAGCTACAAAAGGGTGGTCTGATATTATGTGGTGATCTCAATATAGTTATGAACGAAGAATTAGACGTGTCTTCAGTAGCCCGTAGGCATAGGCCCTCATTAGGATCATTGTGCCATGAAGAACGGCTCTTTGATCCATGGCGCTGCCTTAGGACTAATGAAAGAGACTATACGTATTATTCAACGGTACATGATAGCTATTCAAGAATTGATCTCTTCCTAACTGATATACACACATTGCAAAATGTCCAAACTGCTGACATCCATAATATCACATGGTCGGACCATGCGCCAGTGACTATTGGGATTGTGGATACCGGCAAATTCTCTCACAGGCCTCTGTGGCGTAATAATACCTTCCTCCTGTCGCACCCCAAGATCAGAGATGAGATAGAAGGAAAGTTGACAGAATATTTTAAGATCAATGATAATGGGGAATGCTCCCCTATGACCACCTGGTGTGCACACAAAGCTTTTGCTAGGGGTACTCTTATCCAAATTGCCTCCAGGGAAAAGAGGAAAAAATTACAACGCATGACACAGCTACAGGAATCCATAGCAGATTTAGAAACACAGCACAAAAACACAGACACCAAATCTGACAATATCCTTAAACGCCTCACTGCTTGCCGTGAGGATCTAAGACAGGAAATTAGAGCAGACTATGAAACTTACTTTAAAAGATTGAAAGTTTCATACTATTCCCAAAATAATAAAGCGGGTAAAATCCTAGCCTCCCAACTTAAGAAACGACAGGTACGCTCCAATCTTAAGCACATCAAGCACCACGTCTCCAAGGAGTCGCTTAGCAATCCTAAAGATATTGCCAATGCATTTAAGGACTATTATGAGTCCTTGTACAATCTAAATGTAGATTCATCTACTCATCAACCTTCAGACAAAGAGATTGATGACTTTTTAAGTAGTGTCCACCTTCCGTCTATAGAGCCAATTTACCTGCAAAAACTGAATGCTCCCATTTCCACCCAGGAAGTTGAGGATGTTATTACATCATTACCCATGCATAAATCCCCAGGCGCAGACGGCTTCTCAGCTAAATATTATAAAGCGTTTTCTTCACTCCTAACACCTGAACTAGTGAAAATTTTTAACATTGCAGCTTCATCAGGCTCCTTCCCGAATGAAATGCTCCAAGCAATAATAGTTACATTACCAAAACCTGGCAAAGACTCATCGCTGCCACAAAATTTTAGGCCTATATCACTGTTAAACTCCGACCTGAAAATATATGCCAAAATTCTAGCAAATAGACTGATGGATGTAACTACCTCTCTTATAGGTTTGGATCAAGTTGGCTTTGTGAAAGGTAGGCAAGCCCCAGATAGCACTAGACGAATGCTAAACCTTCTACGCTTAGCAGAGGTCACGCGAACACCTAGTACCTTCCTAGCTCTTGACGCAGAAAAGGCCTTTGACAGGGTCCATTGGGGATATCTGTCAAAGACTCTACACAAATTCGGAATATCAGGTCCAATTCACATGGCCATAATGTCCCTATATTCTAACCCTACTGCCAGGGTATACACGTCCAGTATGCTCTCTGACACCTTTAAATTATCAAATGGCACCCGTCAAGGATGCCCACTATCCCCAATTATCTTCTCCCTAGTTATAGAACCTCTAGCGGAATCAATCAGGTCCAATGTAGAAATCACAGGCATAGAATCTGGTTCTGGAGCCCATAAAATAGGACTTTTCGCGGATGACATCATTCTCACTGTCTCCAACCCATCGACATCTCTACCAGCCATCCAAAATATATTATACAAATTTGGGCAGATCTCCTTTTACAAAGTCAACACATCTAAATGCTACGCTCTAACACTTAACATCCCAAGCGAAGAAAAAAATAGATTACAAACCATATTCCCTTGCAACTGGGATCCCCCGGCTATCACGTACTTGGGTGTGCAGCTAACCTCATCATCCGCCAAAATCTACCCGACTAACTACCCCCCGCTACTGAGTAGAATAGATACGGAACTTAATCAAATCGGCACCCTACATCTCACTTGGCTGGGGAGGATAGCCGCATACCAAATGCAGATATTGCCTAAACTCCTTTACTACTTCAGGACACTGCCCATCCCAGTACCCCAAAAGTTCTTTACGCAATTAGAGGCATCTCTGAAAAAGTTTATTTGGTGGGGTAAAAAAACAAGAGTTGCACTAGCACAGCTTTACAAACCTAAGCACCTTGGAGGGGTGGGATTGCCGAATGCCCAACTATACTATAGGGCTGCAATTTTAGATCAATTACGATACTGGTTCTCCTGCCAAACAGACAACCGATGGTCAGACATTGAAAGCACAGTCACACCTGGTCATAATCTTCCAGCATTAGCTTTTGCTGCCAGCATTAATCATAGAACCATTGCTCCATCGTACCCAACTATACAAGCATCCATAGATGCTTGGTCCTCCCTAACCAATACCCGCTTCACTGATACCCCCACCCACAAACTAAGTCTCCCACTTGCATCCTATGAATATCTAATACCTAACTTCTCGGCACAATCTTGGAGAAAGGTGGGAATGCACTTCACAGTCCCAACTTTGAATGCAAAGAGTGTAATAGATAACTACAGGGCCTTCCAGATACATCATTATTGGCGTAGTACACCAATTAAAACAATAGAAATCCCGCAGAGACTGTGGGATTTTCTTATGAGCAAACCCCCAAATAACCTCAAAGGTATATCCCTCTTTTACAAATACGCGTCCCCACTCTATGTCCAAACTAAGCTCCCATGTATGCATAAATGGGAACAATAACTTCAGAAAGAATTCCCTTTACACCAGTGGCATAAAGCAATACAATACAACAGTAAATCTTCGGCATGCGTGGACCACTGGGATAATGCTCAAAAACTCCTACACAGATGGTACTTTACCCCGGCCCGCCTTAACAAAATGAACTCTGATACTTCGCCTTTATGTTGGAGAAATTGCAAATCCACAGGTAGTCTAATCCATATATTCTGGAGTTGTGATGTTCTACACACATTCTGGTTAAAAGTGCAATCACTCATTCGGAAAATCACCGGAATAGATTATACTATTAACGCTGCACTTGCAATATTGAACCTTGGTATAGAAAACTTCCCTCCTCTAATGAGAAAAGTGGTCACTCACGTCATGTTCGCAGCGCGCATATCGATTGCAAAAGAATGGCGCTCCCAAACGCCTCCCAATATCTCAGTAGTCATAGCTAGAGTAAATTCACAATATACTATGGAAAGGATGCTTGCTTATACTGAAAGACGTTCCCTAAACTTCCATAGAAACTGGGAAATATGGAAAACATCCAAATACGCCTCCTCACAAATATGACAGGATATGCTATGTTATGATTTGATAAATGATCTCCATCAACGTCTAGTGGTATGAACTATCTAATAGTAAGGTATGACTAGGAATGCTTGTCCAAATATGCTTACCCGCATAGTTTAGACTTATCCTTGTTTAATATTGGTTACAGTTTAAGCGTTCCTGATCCTAATGTTTAACTTAAATCCTTGGACCCTCATTAAGGTCCGGGACGAACTACACAGCATCGTCCATACAAGTAGCCTGCTCACAGTGTGAACCCTAAAGGGGTGACAGGCTTATCCTCCTAGTGAGGCCTATGCTAATCCCTACTTGTGTAGTTCCATACATAACTTGCAGGTTATACTCTTCTCCTTAGGATCTATACTTTTTAATCACATTGTATGACTCTGTACTGTAAAATGTACATATATTCTGTATACACTGTGAAAAAAAAAAAAAAGAAAAACCAATAAAAATCTATGGTTTAAAAAAAAAAAAAAAATGACAGACAAAGGTGAATACTAAGCATATTCTTGGTCAGAAATAATGCATTCATCTTTAACTTCCGCCCAAACACACACTTGTACCCCACTTCCAAGCAATTTAGCCTGTTTTTTGGTTTAACATAGAGAATTTCTGTGTGATAACTCTACCTTTTGTTTGATTCTCATAGGGGAGAGAAGACTGGGAGGAGGACACTCCAGGGAGCACAAGAACCCCACAGCTTCACAACAACCCCAAACTCCCAAAGACCCACAAATGAAGGATGTAGAGGAAGTTGAGGTGGAGGAAGGCTGTCTGGTACTGTCACGTACCTTATGATGGGAGCCCAACGTGCAGGGAGCGGCCTCTCGTAATCCCCTGGCTCGAGAGCCCCTGATAGAGCAGACAGAGGCTCAGGAGGACAGGGGGCACAAGTGCCTGGCAGGTAAGCAGGATATTGGGTAGTTGCGGCAACAGATGGTGCACGGCAAAACTGGAACAGTCCAAAGATAGCTGGGAGGTGCACAGTAGGACCAATCAGAATGCAGACAACAGGCAGATGTATAAAAGTCCCAGATCAGACTGCAGAAACAAGGTGGTGTATTGTAGTACAGGCTGAGGTGTACTGTAGCTCAGGCACAGGTGCAGGGTAGTTCAGGCAGAGATGCGCTATGATTCAGGCAGAGATGCACGGTGGCTTCAGGCAGGATGTACTGTAGTTCAGGTGGAGGTGCCTTATAGTTCGAACAGACCGATGGGTCGGACCAGCAGGCGACCAGGTACAGGGATGACCAAGAGAGTTGTCAGAGCAAGCCGAAATCGGGGCGGGCAGAAATCAGGGTTAAACAGAGACAAGCCGGATCAGATAACAGGTGTACAGGAATCAGAAGTCAATAGCAGGGGTCTCGGGAACGCTGTAGACCAGACAGCAAGGAGCAAGGTATGCAGATAGTTTAAATACCTTGTTTGGCGCCAAATGCTGTCACCGCGCGCGCTCCGCAAACGCGCACGCGTGCATGCGCGCTCCTGTGAACGCGCGCACGCCCATGCACGCCGAACGCGCTATTGTGCACGCGCATGCGCGGAATGGACCTATAGAGTATAGACAATCTCTTGGCGGCACTGTTGCCAATCAGATTGTAAAAACGCCTTTCCTGACAGCATCCCAACCCCCTTTTTTCTCATGTTTGTTTTGCAACTTCTAAAAAACTTTTTGACAATCAAACCAGCCAAAAATTGAATCTGCACACAGTGTGTCAACATGTGCTATCTGCCATCAGGGGATATCCATGTACGTCTTTTGGGGGTGCAACCCCTTCCTCGTATCTAAAGTAGGTGAACTGAGGAAGGGGTTGCACCTCCAAAACACGTCCATTGATCACCCCTGATGGCAGATAGCACATGTTGACAATAGGGATCAGGAGTCTAAAATCCCTATAGGAAAATAATCCCAATTGTGTGCATATTCAATTTTTGGCTGGGCAAGGGGTGGCAGGACCCCATATTAGGACGGGCACATAGAGACATATAGTTTGTGTAAGTGAATTGTCTCAGATTGCTCCGAGGTATCCAATTTTGTAATTTTTGGAATGCAACTGTTGTTTTTGTATTTTCCTAAGAAAACAATTGCCGGTTTGTGGCCAGGCAAACAAAAAATGTAAAATTAAAAAAAAAAAGGTGTGTGAATTTGCATATAGTAAAAGATTTGAACACAAACAACGTGTAGCTTCTTTTTCTAATATGCTCTAACCTTATTTGGTACATTTTTTAAGGTTACATAGTGAAATGGTTGGTATTTACTAAAGGAAAATACACTTGGCACTACAAATGCACTAAGACAAACTAGGAGACAGGAAACCAACAAAAGTTAGAAGTTTAAACAAGATTTTTATTTGGATCGTTAGACAGCAATCTTTAGACATAGCCTGGCATAGGAATTGCCCCCCTACCCGTGAAATAGTCCATGTATTTGTCCCGAACCTCACGGGCATTTTGGGGGGTCAAGCCAGCACGGGCAGATTCCAGGCCCGGCAGGGGATTATCAGGGGAAAGTCCAGCCTCTGGCAAAACTGAGGCCATATATGAATTTGATTTGCGGCAAAGAAAATTGTGTAGCACACAGCAGCATAACACTACATAGTTTATTTTGTAGTCCGTCAAGTGGATGGAAGTCATAAAAAGGCGGAACCGGCTGGCCATTATGCTGAAGGCATTTTCAACGACTCTTCGGCCCCTGGCCAGCCGGTAATTGAACACCCTCTTCTCTGGGGTCAGGGTCCTCTGAGGAAATGGCCTCATAAGATGTGGTCCGAGCCCGAAGGCTTCATCAGCCAAAAAAACAAAGGGGAGTCCTTCAATATTCCCTGCATCCGGTGGCAATGCAAGGTCGTCACTCTGAAGACGGAGGGCAAACTCCGTCTGGATGAAGGATCCCCCATCGGACATCCGGCCATTCTTCCCTACATCAACATAGAGGAATTCATACCATGCTGACACCACCGCCATCAGCACAATGCTATGAAACCCCTTGTAGTTGTAGTAGTAGGACCCAGAATGGGGTGGCGGCACAATGCGGACGTGCTTCCCGTCTATAGCACCACCGCAGTTGGGGAAGTCCCACCGCGTGGCAAACTCCGATGCCACAGTCTGCCATTCCTGTGGCGTGGAAGGAAGCTGTGGAGTCAAACAAGATGAAAAAATATTAGAATACACAAATCAAACATTACAAGTATATTCTACGAAAATACATTAGAGGCCAACATCAAGCAAAGTCTATGTTTATTAAGGTGTTTTAAATAAGTATAATGGAAGGCTCATGTATCATATTCATCACCCCCTATGATGGTCCATTAATAAATTCTAATGGGGAGGGGGGGGAGGTGTTTGGCCACAGGATAGCATTGCAGTGGCGGTGCGTCCAGAGTGGGCGCTGGAGCACTGCCCCCTCTCTCCTGTGCCCGTCACTCAGAACAATACATAGGTTTATGCCTTGCATTAACCTATGTATTGTCTATGCCGCCCACTATTCAGGTGGATGGCCCCCTGTTAAGCGACCGACATATGAAGAACTGCGGCATTTATGGGCTTAAAATTGCATATCAGAAACAGTAAGGAAAATTGTCTTGCACATTACAGCCTGAGGGATGTAATTGGCTTCAGAAAAGTTAAATAGGGGACGCAGGGGGGGGGGGCATTCCTTGGGTAAACACTGACAGGCTGCTCTGCCAATCATGTTCACCAAGTCTGTTTAATGGTAACATGATTGGCTGATGCAACATCAAGGGAAGGAGAAGACATCAAGGACAGAAGAAGGATGGCGCTGTCCACAAGAAGGTAAGTGCAGGGCTGGGGGGGAACTGGCTGCATTGGAGGGAACAAAATGGCTGCATTGGAGGGGACAAATGGGTGCGTTTAATAGGCACCAGAGCAAAAAAGGAGGAAGTTTATTTCCTAAATTGGGGTTTGAACCCCCAAACATTTGGAGCAACAGGCGCCCCTGCTGGAAAGGTTAGTGAAGGAAAATATGCATGGAGGAGAAAAAAGGGGCATTTAAAAACTTCCAACATGCATGGGGACAAAGGGGACATTCTCAGCATATTACAATCATGGTAATTAGGGAAGGATGAAAGAAATACAATACATTAGCATACATGTAATACATAAAATGTGATGTTAATGGAGAAAACTTACCCTAATATAGTCCTCCTGCAGGACTTGGATGATGGCAGAACAGGTGTCTGGGATTATGAGGCCCAGAGCCTGGGGGGAGATGCCTGTCGTGAACTTCAAGTCCTGAAGACTTCTCCCTGTCGCCAGGTACCGTAAGGTGGCGATGAGCCTCTGCTCAGCACTGATGGCTTCCCGCATAATGGTGTCCTTCCTGGTAATATAGGGGGACACCAAAGCCAACAGTTCCTGAAAAACGGGGTCAGACATCGGCAGAAAATTCCTGTAGTCCTCAGGATTATTCTCGACGATCTCCCGCAGCAGAGGCATGTGGCAGAATTGGTCCCGCTGGAGCAACCAATTCTTGGTCCATGAACTCCTCCTCACACCATTCATGGACTGGTCTTGGTCCAAAACAAGCAGACCAACACCAAGCGCACGCACAGCACGAACTCGACGACGAGAACGTCCAGGCGACATGGCTAGGAAACGGTCGTCTTATCAGAACGTACAGAACGCACTTTAGAACAGCAAGGCCTATGAATAACGAACGGAAAATCAGAAACGAACAGGCAAGAACGCACTGTAAAACAGATACGACCTGCCTAGACGCCCTGAAAGTCAAGATACGAACCCACAAGCACAAACTGAACCGCAGAAAACGATCTGAAAAGTACGAAGACTGAAAAGCGTGAATCGTCTCTTCCCAAACTTTTACTTCACACACGGTAACACGAGATCAGCAAAAGCAGCCCAAGGGGTGGCGCCAAGAAAAAAGATCTTCCCCTTTATAGTGCCGTCGTACGTGATGGACGTGACCGCGGAGAACAACGAGGAAATTGGGAAATGTCAGTGTGTACGCATGGAAAGCTTGACGAGAAAATCGACAAGCTTAACAAGAATCTCGTCGAAAAAAACGACGTGTTTTTTACGACGATAAACTCGGTCGTGTGTACGAGGCTTCATTTATCATTTCTGTTTTTTTGGTTTTTTTTACATATGGAAGAATAAAAATAGAGGGGGTAAGTGGGAGTGCTGTACTGCAATAGATGAATTGTAATTCAGGCAAACATTTGCACCAGGGTTGGTAACATTTCCAAAATCAGGTAGTTATTATACTGCTACTTTAAGAACCTGTAGATACGGCAGCAACAAATTCTAAATGAGCTACTGACAGTTTTCAGATTAGGAAACCGGACATAATTAAGAAACTCTGAGCTGGTGTACAATAAAACACCATTATTCAGAGCAGGCTGTGCCTGTGCTTCCTGTCTCTAGTATACTATCTCCAGCCCTGTGTGGCTGTCATCCTGGAGATTTCCTGGCCAAAAGCTAAATGTAAAGAAGGATACAAGTGATGTCATCATTACCCAAATATAGGCAGTGCCCATATTTGGGAAATTATTTGTCACTGGTTGGGTGGAGCCTGATGGGGAACTGAGAGACTAGTTCCCAATTAGATCTTACTGTCAATTGACAGTGCATAGTAGTATGCTGATTTTAAAGTTTTGGACTAAATAGCGACCGTGAATCTGCCCTCTGCTATTCACCGTTAGCCAAATGTAAAATGGACCTGATCGAAAACTAGTGTCTCAGTTCCCCATTAGGCTCTGCCCAGCCCAGTACAGAACTTCATGGGCATCTGCCTGTCAGTGTGACAGGCACAGTGGCTGGGGAGGGAGTGAATGTACTGACAAAGGGGTGTCCGGTATGGAAACTCCATCCTCGGTGCAGACATGGACAGATTCATGTACCTATCTGTCAGGAAGGGCATGCCAGAGACAACATGGTTTTTCTGGACGGACTTCTGTGCCTCTTCACAAGCCAATTCATGCTCCCTGTCGTAGATGTAACAATTTACTTATACTAATACTATATACTAATACTTATGTGCATGTGCATAAGTGCACATACATGTGCATATCATCATGCTCACATGCACTTGTGACAGATGTTGGTGCCAAATGGGCTATTTAAACTGTGTCGGTGCTCAGGATTAGTGTTGGGCGAATGGTTCGGGTCGAGCAAAGATTCGGCCCGAACATCGCAAACACACAAATTTGCTGGTCAGGTGCTAGGCTTTGCCAATTAGGGCAGAGCCCTCATTTTGACAAAGTGGTGATGACTTTATCAATCACAGCTCAGTGCTCATAGTCCCATCCCACACTATAAAAGTTTCCTTCCCCATAGAAAGCTTTTGCAGTGTGTTAAAGTGGAGATAGATAAAGCAGGGCTCAGTTTGCTACTAGCGAGTTAGTGTGTTCACTTATTGTGTGACTCTGAGTGTTAGTGTAGTGTTAGTATAGTGTGTGAGTAAAGTAGTGTTTAACACAGCATTACATAACATAACACAACATAACATTTAGTGCTGTGTACAGTGCTGTATAACCTTTTTTTTTTTTGGTTGCTGCGTGTTTTTTTGTTTGTCTGTTTTTTTTTGTCCCCTGCCTCCCCCTCTTTTTTTTTAATTGCCAGCTGCAGTCTTTCAGACTGCGGCGATGGTGTCCCCTTTTTTATTTTTTATATGTATGTCACTGTCAGTTCTCAATTTAAAGTGCACCAAGCACCACTTTTCATTCAATAAAGTGCATCCAATCACACGTTTCCTGGCTTCTATTAAATTTGGGTAATAAGCCCCCCCCATCATGTCTGGGGGGCCAACTACAGTGGGTGCCAGCAAGCTTGTATTTCCAGCGTGATGGGATCACGCTGGAAATCGACACTGTGAGGCTGTGCTTCTCGTGCTCGCCGCCCACACGAGATGCAGCATTTCCATAGGAATCTATTGGGGGCAGCGAGCGGGAGGAGTGACAGAGCTCAGCGCTGGCTCCCGCGACAGGGGTCACGCGGAGGGCGAATTTTGCTGATGCCGCGCCGGGTTTTTACAAAATATCGTGGTCACCTACTGTAGGAGAGGCAGAGGTTCTCATGCCACTATGAGGGGGCCAGCAGTGTGTGTCCACAGGCAAAGGTGAACGTGGCCCGTCCTCATACAGGGCACATTTGTCTCTGTTTGGTGATGTTGCCTGTGCTATCCAGTCACAGCATGCAGAGGAGTTGGTGGACTGGCTTACTAAACCATCCTCATTCTCCTCATCCTCTATGACCCAAGCAGAGACTAGTTCACAGCACACTGGGTAACTCTGCTTGCAGCTAAGAAGGATGCAGGATAGGGCTCAGTGCTGGAGCTTGTTTTGCCACCATGTCTAAATACATCTGGTGGTGATGATACGAGATCTGTCAGCTCCACCCGATGACCCTCCTTCTCCTCCTTCATGCTCTCCTCTGCTGGACTGTCCTATGAACCACCAGTACCCCTAAGAGTTTAAGGGGCAACTCAAGGGGTTAGGCTAAAAGATGCCATGCAGTGCTTCAGCTGGTCTTTCTAGGAGACAGGAACCAAACCTGAGCAGAGATTATTTCAGCTCTGCAGGGGCAGGCCCAGAGGTGCTTCACACTACAGAAGCTTGAGCCAGGAATTGTTGTGTGCAATAATGGCACTAACCTTCTGTCCACCCTTCGACAGGGAAAGTTGACACATGTGCCATTCCTGGCACATGTCTTCAATTTGGTGGTACAGTTTTTTTTAAACAGGTACCCAAGTTTGCAAGATCTTCTAGGGCAGGCCAGAAGAGTCTGTAGTCATTTCAGGTGGTCATACACAGCCAGTGTTTTGTTCCACCTGCCCGTAAACTGCCTGATTTTTGACATGCTCACCAGGTGGAACTCAACTTTGGCAGTGCTGCAGTGGCTGCACATGTAGCAGAGGGCCATCAATGAGTACCTGTGTGAGTATAGAACAAGGACAGGCTCAGGGCAGCTCTGCTTTTCTTCTCTACACCAATGGCTGCTGATAAAGGATGCATGCACTGTACTGTCACAATTTGAGGAGGCAACAAAGTTGGTGAGTCGTTACAATGCATGCATCAGTGACACAATCCTTCTTGTGTTCCTGCTGGAGCATACTCTGCATGGCAATTTTGAACAGGGCACTCGCAAAGCATCGGGAGGAAGAGGAGGACTTCCTTTACGGTTTTTGCAGACACCCCTCTTGTGACGATACAGAAGACACAAGAGGAGGAGAATTCTGGCAGTTTTGGAGGCATAGAAGCAGATGAAGACATACGTCACACTTAAGGGATGGTTTTCAGTCCGCAGAACCCTTGGGAGAAGTATGTGGCTGGGAAGACATAAAAACAGCAAAAAAAGTCTGGCGCCAGGAAACCTGGATGTATATGACAGTGGGAATAAAACTCTTCGTCATACATGTGCCCAATAAGTTGCTATGTGGAAAAACACACCAGGAGAGATGTGATAGAAATGTGTACAATGAGAAGCAACCATACAAAAAAGCGCTATTTGGGCCAAGTCTTGTGCAGACAAAATGAACAGGCAAAAATCAATAAGCAGAACTAGTTATTGATTTAATGTTGCCATAGATTAATGTGTTAAAAAACAATACAATTCAGCTTTGCATAGATGGTCAACAGTCAGCTTGCTCAGCACTATAGTGATACCTTATGGAGGCGGCCAATAGACCATCTGGTTGTAAAGTTTGCTGCAGTGATGGAATCCTCATGTGTCCCCTGTAAAGTCCACACGGGCGGGGAGGGGGCAGGAAAACAGCCCAAATTCTGTGTGGAACGGGAGCCGAATCAAGCTTCCACCGAATCCCAGCAATAAGTGGTAAATCAGCCGGCCAGCCGTGGATGGAAAGAGGAGCCAGAAGGCAGTGTGAACGAGCTTCAATAGGACCACGAAGGACGTGGGACTCCCGGGCGTGACGTCAGAGCGCTCAGGGAGACCGAATCCAAAACGAGGCTTGGAGCTCAGAGTGGTAAAGAGCAAGCCAAAAGAGGCAGGGAGAAAGCGTGCTTGGCTGTAGTCTTGACAACGCGTATCGGGGCGTGGCCCTTCCTCAGATCATGTGACTTAGTCAGCCAATGGAGTTTAAATAGGAAATGACTGGAGGAAAGTGAACATTTTTAAAGGGAACCACTGCAGCAAACCTATATTATTAATAACAAATTCATAACAAAATTGCTAAAACATAAATAACTGGGACCTTCATAGATACTAAAAACTATGAAAAAGGCAATAATAACTAATTAATAAATAATGAAATAAATACAATGAATATTGAAGAAAAAAAATAGGAAAAAGGGAGAGAGAGGGAAAGGGAAGGGATATGGAGTATAAATTACATGAATAAAATATGATAAAAATAATGATAAAAAGTTATATATATGTATGATTTAACAGTTATATATTAACCCCATGTGACCCAACAGGGAAAATTGATGGCCATATCTAAAAGCTAATAAGTAATGTACAACAAGCGATGATACTGGGTCTAGATGATACAAGAATCTCAAGTCCCTCATTTAACCCATTGGGGGGAGAAAGAAGCCGATTTATAAATCCAGAATGATTCCCATTTGCACAATAAAGAAAACCTTTCATTGTCAGTTAGGGAACCACCTGGGATGTATTCAATGGCTACAACCTTTAAACACTGGATGTTCTTGGCATGATGACTTTTAAAATGGCGGGGAAAACTGTGTTCATGAAGGCCTTTTTGTATGAACCGTCGGTGCTCACCCACCCTTTTCCGTAAAGTGCGCATTGTACGGCCCACAGAGCAGATGGCAAGGGCATATTAATACATATATCACATATTCTGTGGAGCAAGTGATAAATTGCTTAATATCGTACAGTATGTATTGCCAGACCTATCGGAAAAAGAGGATTGACCATGTTGAATAAATTGACAGGTCAAACACTCTCTCTTTTTGCACTAAAAGATGCCAGTTCTATTATCAAAATAGGACCTGATGTCCATGACTCTATCTTTACGAGGATTTTTTAACTTGCTGGGAGCTACAATGTTCTTAAGATTATTAGTTCTTTTAAATGTGACCTGTGGAGCTGGAGGTAGAATAGGTGCCAGTTTGGGATCCATATGCAGAATATTCCAGTGTTTTTTGACAATACTTTAAATGGATCTATATTTGCTGTTATACTCAGTTATAAACCTGATGGTGTTAGCATCTGGTTTTTCCCGGATCTTAGAAGATGGTATATTTTTTTTAAATTTATCATGAGCTGCTTGTATTCTACTGGATATGCCTTTTGTAAGAATTTATTTTTGAGGGACACACTTTGTGACTCATATTCATCATCATTTGTACAGTTTCTTCTCAACCTTTGGAACTGTCAACTTAGGATATTTTTTGTCCAAGATGGATGGTGACAGCTGGTATAGAGTAGATACGAGTTCCCACTGGTAGATTTACAATAAGTTTTCGTGCAAATGGACCCACCCTCATGATATAGAGTCTGGTCCAAAAACACCAAATCCATAGGATCTATCACGTGTGTGAAGATGAGATCTAAAGTGTTGGTGTTGCAATACGCGACAAATGACTCAAATAGCTCAACACTTCCATTCCAAATTAACAAAACATTGTCTATATAGCGCCCAAAGAACACTATATATCTGGCAAAGGGATTGTGTGTCCATATGTATCTATCTTCCCAATAGCCCATGACGATGTTGGCGTACGAGGGGGCAAAATTAGCTCCCATCGCTGTTCCATGTTTCTGAATGTAGAACTTGTCCCGAAACACAAAATAGTCGTGCTCCAAGCAAAATTCCGTAGAATCATTAAAAAATTGTGCTTGCCTGAAGTTCATATTAGGATCCTTGGAGAGAAAGTACTTCTAAGCCTACTCTATGGGGAATCGAGGTATACAATGACACCACGTCCAATGATGCCCAAAAATAGTCGGTCTCCCATTTATATTTTTGGAGGGTCTCGATAACATGACCCGAGTCCCTAATGTATGAAGGTAATCCTGAAACTAAAGGCTGTAAAAATAAATCAATATACCGTATACACTCAAGTATAAGCCAAGTTTTTCAGCACATTTTTTTGTGCTGAAAATGCCCCCCTCGGCTTATACTCTAGTCACCTTTTTGTGCCTGATCTCCCAGAATTTGGGGACCCGGTACCGGCCAAACTTGGCACACATATAGCCCCCCTCTTCCTCTATAAGTGTGCAAAATTTGTTGTCCAGGGGACCTACAGCCGGGGAGCACTGATTTTTCAAAGCCGGGCACCCCTTCCATAGACTTCCATGTTAAACTGTAATTTCTCTGGTAATTTTGGGGACCCGGTACCAGCCAGCCGTAGGTCCCCTGGAACCAAAACTTGGCACACATGTAGCCCCAGTTCTCCAAGTATGCGTGTGCAAAGTTTGCTGTCTGGGGGACCTACGGCCGGGGAGCACCAATTTTTCAAAGCTGGGCACCACTTCCATATACTCCCATGTTAAACGTAAGTCTAGGCATGGGCACAGTGAGGCATGGACACAGTAAGGCACAGTGAGGCATGGACACAGTGAGGCATGGACACAGTGAGGCACAGTGAGGCATGCGCATGGGCACCCTAGGCTTATACTCAGGTCAATACGTTTTCCCAGTTTTTTGTGGTAAAATTAGGTGCCTCGGCTTATATTCGGGTCAACTTATACTCGAGTATAAACGGTAATGAGATAATCCGGAAGTAAAACTGTCAGTGCTGGCTACAATGGGTCTACCAGGGGGATATGGGATGGATTTATGGACCTTTGGTAAGTAGTAGAAGTAGGGGGTGCTACATGTACAGAAACTGTTTCTCGTTTTTCCATATTATCTCATCTTTGGCTGTCTTCTCTACTAATGATTTTAGTTCTATTTGAAATTCTGGTAAAGGATCACTCTTTAGGATCTTGTATGTCTTACAATCAGACAATAGGTGGTACGCTTCCTTTTCAAAATCAATCATATCCTGAATAACCAAGCTGCCTCCCTTGTCTGCTTGTTTAATGACTACCGAGTGATTTTTCTTTAATGTACTCAAGGCTATGCGTTCAGCACTAGACAAGTTTGGATGACTGGAGGATATGGTGTTGCATAGATTCAGGAGATCTCTGTGAGTGGCCTGATAGTATGTCTCTATATAGGGGCCTTTACAAGCTGAGGGAAAAAAGTCGTTTTTGGCCTAAAACCTGTATGGGCCACCTCTGGGGCGCTTTAACCCTCACAGGCAATACTGTTTGGCAGCCCATTATCCCACAATTAAATGAGGGCTGCCAATGCGTCCCGTTGAATCGTATCATCAGCGTTGTTAGTATTGGTAACCGTAATCTCTGATGCCGTGACATTAGAACTGTCTGTTTGGTCTTTAGTGTAAAATCTTTTTACAGTCAGATTTCGAATAAACCTATTTAGATCTTTAAATAAGCCAAATTTATTGGGCCCTATAGTTGGTGAGTGGAAAGGTTAAAGATCTTTATGGTATTCACCTCACTGGTTATTAGCTTTTTTTCCTTTCTTTTTTGTTTGTCCTTACAGACTCATCCTCCTTGTCTACCTCTTCTATTTTTCTTTGAACAGATTTGTTGGGGACTGTACTAAAAAATGATTGACCACGATGTTCGAAGTTTGCGTAGGGCCAGATCCATCTGCATCCTCACTCTGTTCTAGACAATCTCTTTGGTGAAAATTAGTGTAAGGAAACCTCTTTCGAGAAGGTATCAAGATCCCTCGCCAGCGGACTATATCTGTTATGAGTGGGAATGGAAGGAAACAGATGGCCCGACTCCTCGCTATCTATAATTTGAATAGGGGTATGTAGTGATATGAGATTATTAGCATCAGTGATGGTTGTGGTCTGAGCTGTATGTGGAGTGCCAGCTGAATTTGTTGGTGGATCAAACCAACTCTTATTTAGCTTGATTCGGCTCCCGTTCCACACAGAACTTGGGCTGTTTTCCTCTCCCCTCCCTGCCCATGTGGACTTCACAGGGGACACATGAGGATGCCATCACTGCAGAAAACTTTCCAACCAGCCGGTCTATTGGCCGCCTCCATACAGTATCACTATAGTGCTGAGCAAGCTGACTGTTGACCATCTATGCAAAGGAGAATTGAATTGTTTTTTTAACATATTAATCTATGGCAATATTAAAGGGGTTGTAATTAAAGGTTTAATTAAAAAAAAGGTTTAATTAAAAAAAAAAGATAAAAAAAAAAAGGTTTAATTAAAGGTTTAATTAACCACTTCAATACCATGCACTTATACAGCTTCCTGCCCAAGCCAATTTTGAGCTTTCAGCGCTGTCGCAATTTGAATGACAATTGCGCGGTCATGCTACACTGTACCCAAACAAATTTTTTATCATTTTGTTCCCACAAATAGAGCTTTCTTTCGGTGGTATTTGATCGCCTCTGCGATTTTTATTTTTTGCACAACAAATAAAAAAAGAGCGAAAATTTTGAAAAAAACAATGTTTTTCTTTGTTTCTGTTAATTTTTTTTGTAAATAAGTACCTTTTCTACTTCAATGATGGGCACTGATAAGGCGCCACTGACGGGCACTGATAAGGCGACACTGATGGGCACCGATGAGGTGGCATCAATGAGGTGGCACTGATGAGGTGGCACTGATGGGCACTGATAGGCGGCACTGATGGGCACTGATATGTGGCACTGGTATGCGGCACTGATTGGCACTCATAGGCGGCACTGATTGGCACTCATAGGCGGCACTGATGGGCACTTATAGGCGGCACTGATAGGTGGCACGGACGGGCACTGATAGGTTGGCACTTATAGGCACAGATGGGCACGGATGGGCACTGATAGGTGGCGCTGATGGACACTAGTAGGTGGCACTGATGGACACTGATGCCCAGCAATGCCAGCCACCACACATTGTGGTGGTGCCATCATAGTGCCAGTCAGTGCCCATTTGTGGGCACTGATTGGCATATTTTTATTTATTTTTATTTTATTTTTTTACATGTGGATGGCCATGGGGGCCATCCACATGCTTGGGGCTTCCTGGGGCGTCCTGGGGGGCTTCCCTGGTGGTCTAGTGTGGGTATCCGAGGGGGGGCTGCGCTGATAAATGATCAGCGCGAACCCCACCTGTCAGGAGAGCCGCCGATCGGCTCTCCTCTACTCGCGTCTGTCAGACGCGAGTGAGGAAGAGCCGATCAACGGCTCTTCCTGTTTACATCGTGATCAGCCGTGATTGGACACGGCTGATCACGTGGTAAAAAGCCTCCGCCGGAGGCTTTTTACCGAGATCAGTGTAGCGGTGGGTCAGACTGACCCACCGCTCCACCGATCACCGCGATGCGCGCCCCCCCGGGCGCGCGGCGGCTGTTATCCCGCAGGACGTCATATGACATCCAGTGTGGATAACACAACCACTTCCCGGACGTCAATCTGCTATTGACGGGGCGGGAAGTGGTTAAAAAAAGGTTTAATTAAAAGGTTTAATAAAAAAAAAAAAAATAGCAAACATACCATACTTACCTCCACTGTGCAGTTAGTTTTGCACAGAGTGGCCCCGATCCTCGTCTTCTGGGGTTCCTCGGCGGCTGTCTCGGCTCCTCCCTGGAAGAACTAACCCCCCTCTGTGAAGTGCTCTTCCAAGGGGGTTAGCTTGCGGGCGCACTCCCGTGTGATAGTCGGCGGCCATAGCCGCCAAGTGTATCACTCGGCCCCGCCCCCGGCGCGCCACGTCCTTAATTTGATTGACAGCAGCGGGAGCCAATGGCTGCGCTGCTATCAATCATATCAATCATCCAATGAAGAGCCCACAGGAGCTGGGGGAAAGCAAAGCGGGATCGCGCCCACGGAGATTCGGGGCTCAGGTTAGTAAAACGGGGGCTCCGGGGGGCCGGAGAGTGCAAGGTGTTTTTTTCACCTTATTGCATAGGATGCATTAAGGTGAAAAAACACGAAGCTGTACAACCCCTTTAAATAGATAAATAGTTCTGATTATTGATTTTTGCCTGTTCATTTTGTCCGCACAAGACGTGGCCCAAATAGTACACGTGGCTGGGAAGAGACAGTTCCAGATACTGCAATCCTCAGTGACCCCAAGGACTCTTCTTATGCCTCCGCAAACTTGCGGTGCATGGGCTCCCTTATTCTTCATAGCCTTCAAATGAACCAGAGAATTTGTGGCATCAAGGATGAGGATCATTATTGGTTGGCAACCCTCCTTGACCACCGTTACAAGGGGAAAGTCTCTGAACTCATCCTGCCCCTGCAGAGGGAGCACAGGAGGTAATATCTTGAGGACACCATAAAGAGTAGTTTATGCAATTCCTTCCCAGACTCTAGTAGCTTACAGTCTCATGGAAAAGCTAGTTTTAAGGCTTTTGTTGGTCAAAGGAGGAGCGGTGGAGAAGGGGCCACCTCAGTGATGCATTTGAAAAAAAATTTAGTCCTCCGCGCCCAGGTCTGTCAGCTTCAAGATCCCATCGGCAGCATCTGCATCATATGAGAGAGGATTATCTAGGGGTGAAAACAGACATGGAGAGCTTTCCAGTAGACAATCCACTGGGTTTCTGGGTCATGAGAATAGACCATTGGCCAGAACTTGATTAGTATGCAATTGAGCTGCTGGGCAGCCCTGCATCCAGCGTGCTTTCCAAACGACACTCAGTGTTTCCGGAGGTTTTGTGACAGATAAAAGAGTGCATCTGTCCACAGACTCCGTTGATCGACTAACATTTGTCAAAATGATTCAGTCCTGGATTAGCAGCAGCTATCAAGCCCCTGATGCCGATTTCGCTGATTAGGTGTTATTGAAATCTCAAATCTCTGCAAGACTGCCTAGGCTGCCTAGCTTTGTGGGTGTTGATTTTATCTTGAAAACATTTTTTTTTATATGTTTCATTGGCACAATTAACAACCAAGGACCAATTTTTCCTTCCCTGTTTGACAGGTGCATCAAATATATATATTTTTTACAGCAAGGCCAATTCTTGCTTTCAGGAAACCAGCATCTATTGGCTAATGAAACACGTCAGCGTGACGTCAGCACGTCACTGGGGAATCGTTTGCCTGTCGCAAGAGTAAAATGCACATGAAACCACAAGCTAGCGGTGAAAAATACTTGTCTCTGATTGCAAATGGAACTACCTGCATGGCATTGACTACACAGCGAGGAGTCTCTTTTTGTCTACAGCACTTGGTTGGCTGGTTTAGTACACGCCCCACACTATAAAAGGCCGCCAGCGCGGCGGCCTTTTATAGTGTGTTCCGGCGCAGGGAAAGTCGTACATAGGCAGGGACAGTGTTAGAGAAATTGTGTGTAGGGAGAGAGAAGGATAGGTAGGGACAGTGTCAGTGATATTGTGTGTAGGGAGAGAGAAGGATAGGTAGGGACAGTGTCAGTGATATTGTGTGTAGGGAGAGAGAAGGATAGGTAGGGACAGTGTCAGTGATATTCTGCTAAACCTTGTGTGCAGGGAGAGAGAAGGATAGGTAGGGACAGTGTCAGTGATATTTTTGCTAAGCCTCCTGCACAGTATACAACCGAAGCTAGTCCTTATTGCTGTGTTTTCCTGTTGTGCAACACAGGCAGGCATCTGCAGCACTTAAAGCAGGCGTAGTGTGATTCCTGCAAAATATACACCTGAAGCTAGCCCGTATTGCTGTGTTTTCCTGGTGTGTTACACTAACAGGCATTTGCAGCACTTAAAGCGGGCGTAGTGTGCTTCCTGCTAAATATACCCCTGAAGCTAGCCCGTATTGCTGTTTTTTCCTGGTGTGTTACACTAACAGGCATTTGCAGCACTTACAGCGGGCGTAGTGTGCTTCCTGCTAAATATACTCCTGAAGCTAGGCCTTATTGCTGTGTTTTCCTAGTGTGTTACACTAACAGGCATTTGCAGCACTTACAGCGGGCATAGTGTGCTTCCTGCTAAATATACTCCTGAAGCTAGCCCGTATTGCTGTGTTTTCCTGGTGTGTTACACTAACAGGCATTTGCAGCACTTACAGCGGGTGTAGTGTGCGTCCTGCTAAATATACTCCTGAAGCTAGCCCGTATTGCTGTGTTTTCCTAGTGTGTTACACTAACAGGCATTTGTAGCACTTACAGCGGGCGTAGTGTGGTTCCTGCTAAATATACTCCTGAAGCTAGGCCTTATTGCTGTGTTTTCCTAGTGTGTTACACTAACAGGCATTTGCAGCACTTACAGCGGGCGTAGTGTGCTTCCTGCTAAATATACTCCTGAAGCTAGGCCTTATTGATGTGTTTTCCCATCTCCCTGCAGGCTATTAGAATGTCTGGAAGGCAATCAAAGAGAGGCAGACAGTCAGGAGCCAATAAAAGAGGGCAAGCAGGCTCTGTGTCTAGAGACAACAGTGCTGGTCGTGGACGCGGTGCATCGTCATTAGCACGTGGCCATGGGACATGCTTGTCCTTCTTTTCGGCAGCTGGACGCGTTGAGCCGCATCATGCCGAAGACTTGGTAGAGTGGATGACCAAGCCCTCCTCATCCTCTCTCACCCAGGCTCAGGGTACTGGCAAAGCAGCTGCCAAAGCGTCCTCTTCCCTGGTATCAATGTCATCATCAGTCACTCCTTCCCTAGACCCACCATGTCCTCCTGACATGTCCCCTTAACTGTTTGAGCACAGTGTTGGGTACATGCTCCAGGAGGATGACCAGCGTTTCGAAGGGTCTGATGATGATACCCAGCTAGAGGAAGGCAGTAGCGTGAGAGCAGAGAGAAGGGATGCTCAAGAAGGACACCGATCTGGCAGTCATGTTCCAGCAGCTGCAGCATACTGCCAGATTGGCTCCAGTGATGAGGAGGGAGGGGATGATGAGGTCACTGACTCCACGTGGGTGCCTAATAGGAGAGAGGAGGAGGAGGAGGATGAGGAGGAGGCACATCTCCAACGAGGCAGGATGCCCTCGGGGGGCCAGCGTAAGGGCAGCACACCGACTGAATCACACCGCAGAGCTCCGCCTGTGCAGGGCGCTGCCTCTGCCCGTTATTCAAAAAGTTCTTTGGTGTGGGCCTTTTTTGAGTCGAGTGCATCAGATCGCACAGCTGCTGTTTGCAACATATGTCTCAAGTGTATATCGCGTGGCCAAAACATCAGCCGCTTGGGCACCACATGCTTCACCAGACATATGTTGACCTGCCATGCAGCTCGTTGGCAAGCCTACCTTAAAGACCCACACCAAAGAACAAAGCGGACCTCTCTTTACACCGCATCAGCTGGGATCTCCAACCCCACTATACCTTCAGTCCTCTCTGAAACCTGCACTGAGAGGAATGAAGGTGTAGAATTAGGTGTGTCACAGCCAAGTACTTGCGGGCACTCTGCTAGCAGTACACCGACGTCCGATTCTAGCAGGCAAATTTCCCTGCCCCAGCTGCTGGACCGTCGAAAGAAGTTCACTCCCAGCCATCCAAATGCCCAGCTGTTGAATGCTAGCTTGGCTAAATTGCTAGCGCTTCAACTGCTGCCTTTTCAGTTGGTAGACTCGGCCCCCTTCTGTGAGTTTGTGCAATGTGCGGCTCCTCAGTGGCAGGTTCCCAAACGCCACTTTTTCTCACGGAAGGCGATTCCGGCTCTCTACCGGCATGTGGAAGGCAATGTCTTGGCCTCGCTGGACAAGGCGGTCAGCGGTAAGGTGCATATTACTGCTGATTCATGGTCCAGCAGGCATGGACAGGGACGTTACCTTTCTTTCACGGCCCATTGGGTCACTCTTTTGGCAGCTGGGAAGGATGCAGGACAAGGTGCAGTAGTGTTGGAGGTTGTTCCGCCACCACGCCTCCAAAATGCTACTACTGGTTGTGACACACCTCTCTCCTCCACCCCCTCCTCTTCTTCTTCCTCCATGGCCTCTTCCTGTGCTTTGTCCTCGGAACCAGCGGTGCTCCGTCGGCGTTCAAGGGGCTACGCAAGTACGCAGGCAAAAAGATGCCATGCCGTGCTTGCGCTGGTCTGTTTGGGGGACAGGAGCCACACTGGGGCAGAGGTTCTGTCTGCTCTGCAGGGGCAGGCTGAGAGGTGGTTGACGCCACGCCAGCTTAAGGCAGGAATGGTGGTTTGCGACAATGGCACCAACCTCCTCTCCGCCCTCCGACAGGGACAACTGACCCATGTGCCCTGTGTGGCTCATGTCCTTAACCTGGTGGTGCAGAGGTTCTTGGGCAGGTACCTGGGCTTACAGGATGTCCTGAGGCAGGCCAGGAAAGTCTGTGTGCATTTCCGCAGATCTTATAATGCCAGTGCTCGCCTGGCTGAGCTGCAAAAGGAGTTGAACCTGCCCAAGAACCGTCTTATATGTGACATGCCCACCAGGTGGAACTCAACGTTGGCCATGCTGCAGCGGCTGCACACGCAGCAGAGGGCCATCAATGAGTACCTGTGCGACTACGGCACCAGGACAGGGTCAGGGGAGCTCGGATTTTTTTCACCACGCCACTGGGGCATGATCAGGGATGCATGCACTGTCCTGGCACCATTTGAGGAGGCCACGAGGATATTTAGCAGTGACAGTGCATGCATCAGTGACACTGTACCTCTTGTCCACCTGTTGGAGCACACGCTGCGTGGAATAATGGACAGGGCACTTGAGGCAGAACAGAGGCAGGAAGAGGAGGACTTCCTTGCCTCTCAAGGCCCCCTTTACCCAGACAGTGTTCCTTCTGTCCCACCCATCGCACAGGAAGAGGAGGAGGAGGAGGATTGTGTCAGCATGGAGGTGGAGCCTGGAGTTCAGACAATTCTTTAGTCCGCAGCCCCAAGGTATGATCGGTTCCAGCAACCATCGCCAGCATCTGATATACATGGTGCAGGAATACCTAGGTGCAAGGTCAGATTTTGACACCTTTCCCACCGAAAATCCTCTGGCTTACTGGGTCTTAAGGATGGATCACTGGCCAGAGCTTGCACAGTATGCAATTGAGCTACTGGCCTGTCCTGCATCCAGCGTTCTTTCGGAACGCACATTCAGTGCTGCTGGAGGATTTGTCACGGATCACAGGGTGCGCCTGTCCACCGATTCGGTTGATCGACTGACCTTCATAAAGATGAACCAGTCTTGGATCACCACCAGCTACCAAGCACCTGAAGCTGATATAACAGAATAATTTATTTTCAAATGTCACATCCCTTTAAGACGCTGATGCTGACGGAGTGACTGTCCTGTTATGACTATCCTCCTCCTCCTCAATGATCCGATTCATGATGATATCTTGGAAAAACATTTTTGTTTCTGGGTGCCGCCACCAGTGGCTAAGTCCCAATTTTTCAGCCCCTGTTTAACAGGGGCATGTAATTACAATTTTTGATGCAATGCTTTGCAACAGGGCTCATTGCTGTGCTCCAAGTACAGTATCTGTGAGGGGTTGCAGTGTTGTGGCACCAGTGGCTAAGGCCCAATTTTTCAGCCCCTGTTTAACAGGGGCGTGTAATTAAAATTTTTGATGCAATACTTTGCAACAGGTCTCATTGCTGTGCTCCAAGTAGAGTATCTGTGAAGGGGTTGCAGTGTTGTGGCACCAGTGGCTAAGGCCCAATTTTTCAGCCCCGGTTTAACAGAGCCGTGTAATTACAATTTTTGATGCAATACTTTGCAACAGGGCTCATTGCTGTGCTCCAAGTACAGTATCTGTGAGGGGTTGCAGTGTTGTGGCATCAGTGGCTAAGGCCCAATTTTTCAGCCCCTGTTTAACAGGGGCGTGTAATTACAATTTTTGATGCAATACTTTGCAACAGGGCCCATTCCTGCGCTCACCAAGAGTAACTGTGAGGGCTTACAGTGTTGTGGCAACACCACCACCACAGGCCCAATTTTTAAGCCCCTGTTCAACAGGGGCATGCAATTACAATTCTTGATCTAATAATTCACAGCAGGGCCCATTCATAAGCCCACCAAGAGTAACTGTGAGGGCTTACAGTGTTGTGGCACCAGCACCACCACCAAAGGCCCAATTTTTCCTACCACTGTTCAACAATGGCATGTAAATATAATTCCTGATATAATAGTTCACAGCAGGGCGTTCCTGCGCCCACCAAGAGTAACTGTGAGGGCTCACAGTGTTGTGGCAACACCAACATGTAAGGGGCAAATTTCAGCAGAGTATATACGGCAGGCCCCTACTTTCAAACATCCAACTTACAAACGACTCCTTACTTGCAAACGGAAGGAGACAACAGGAAGTGAGAGGAAATCTACCCCTAGGAAGGGAAATTCTCTCCTGTAAGAGTTAATATGGGAAAAAGGTGTCTCCTCTCTACTGATGCTTTATCACCAATCCTTGTTTCAATAAAAACCCCAATTTTCAAAAACAGTTGTCATTGGGACGGAAAGTGAGGTGAAATGTTCTGAACAGGGGCACAGACAGCAAAACAAATGTTACAGGGGTGATAACCCTTCCCTATGTTTTCCAAAAAGCTTAAAAATATATTTTTTGGCTGGAGCTACACTTAAACAATGTACCTGTTCAAAATTAAAAAACAGATTCTACTTAAGAACAAACCTACATTCCCTGTCTTGTTTGCACCGCCTGTATACTGCTGTTCAGAGTATATAGGGCCTTTTTTATTTCTTTTTCGTACATCACGGGACACAGAGCGACATAGTCATTACTAATGGGTTATATAGTTACCGTCAGGTGCTGGCACTGGCAACTTCCAAAACCGGAAGTACCCTCCCCTATATAAGCCCCTCCCATCCGGGAGCACCTCAGTTTTTTGCCAGTGTCTAAGGTGTTGGCCAAGAAGAAACATGTGTTTTTCACTGAGCTTGCGTACAGGTTCTTTTGGGCCTCAGTAAGCTATTCCGGATCCGACCAAAAAAGCTTCATAGCTAAACGGTCGGTACCCGGGCCTTGCAGAGAAGAGCAAGGTTCTGCCTGTAATGCTTCTCTTAGGAGAGCTGGACCCTGGGATCCAGAGCTCTGGTCATACCCACGACCAAGATGTTTTCTGTGCAGGGTGCTATACAGGTCCAGGGGAGTGGAATCCTTGGGAACCCGGTCCCTGAAGGTTTGATTACAATGCCTGCCGTGATAGGTGAAGTTTGGGCTTTTGTGGACCAAACAAAGTCCTGCGGCGGGGAACAGGTAAGTGGGGGCCCCCAGGAACTTGGTTCTATTGGGGGACCCCCAAGCCTAATTTGTCTTTCTGTCTGTTACCTAACGGTATTCCCGCTAATATCTGTGCATGCCTGTAACTACTAAAAAAATGTAATAATTTTTAATGGTGGTCAAGAAAAAAAAAAAAAAAAAAAGGAATGTTTTTTTATATATGTTTAGTATATTAAACTGCGGTACCTGTGTTTGTCCACTAGAGGCCGCTGTGGAATGTTTTTCTTGTCATATGGACTAGTTTCTTCTCAGAGAACAAAGTCCAGGCAGCTGGTGAGTTCTCCTACAGGAAACTGTTTCCTCTGCCCTGTTGCAGTGTTCGTCTATCCCCCGGCCTGCGGCAAAGGGGGCCCTGGCTCCTGTCCCTGGTTTCCATGTTTGAAAAT
Source organism: Rana muscosa (assembly GCA_029206835.1). Lineage (NCBI taxonomy): Eukaryota > Metazoa > Chordata > Amphibia > Anura > Ranidae > Rana > Rana muscosa. The sequence continues at coordinate 419,681,665 of CM055122.1, forward strand.
TAGCGCCGAGGCGCACGTGGCCGCGCGCGTGCGCGTGCACGCGCCTCTCTATATAGAGGTAGCCGGAAAAAGGGGCGGGGCCTGGGGGATGACGCTCTGTGCGCGCCGCAGCGCTTCTGCGCATGTGCGGGCGTCCCAGCAGGTTTTTAAAAAGCCACATTATTGCAGTAAGCTGGCTATGAAGTACAGAGACAGAGCTGGCAACATTTAAAGGCATACAGCAAGCGGTTGATACAGGCATCCCCTAGAAAGGCACATTAGTAGACACCAACTGTTATATAGCAGCAATTGTGCTAGACTATTCTCAGTAAAAGTGGTGTATTACGGCTGGAATACCTCAGCTTTAGGCTTAGGAATATGCCGTCCAGTAGCTCCGGAACTGAATCTTCCAGGAAGCGAAGGGGGTCTCATCGGGCTCTGAGGATCTTGGGCATACTCCTGCTGCACCAGTCTCCCCTGAAGTTCAGAGGTAAGTGACCGTAGAGACCCCGCAGGGGTACTTGGTACTGTGGCTGTCCTCAGTCACCTGCTCCTGTGTATGTAACAGATGAGGTTTTTTCCTCAGCTCTGGGAGGATTAGAGAGAGATTGTCAACATTTATCGCTGCCTCCCTGTCAGGGAAAGCACGCCCGATCTCTGTCTCCTCCTTCAGAGTGCCTGTTAGCAGAGCAACAGTCCCATACAGGGATCGACCTGCCTGAAGGGGATCAGGATAAGGTTGATTCTGTTATAGAGGAATCAACAGTGGGGGAACCTTTTCTCAGCATCTCAAGCTGAAAGATTATGGGTTCAGTCTCTGACTAACATGGTCCGATCAGCATTTAAAAATGCACCTTGCGGAACCATCAACCACTACTGTATCCTCGTTGGGGTCGCTAGAAGCCCCCAGACTGTTTGTTCTTTTCCACTTCACCCTTTACTGAAAGGGCTCATTTACCAGGATTGGGAACGTCCTGAGAAAATATTTATTCCCCCAAGAGATTTCCGGTGGTCTATCCCATGGAGGATAAGTTCATCAAAAAAAAAAAAAAAAAAAAAAAAAAAAAAAAATGGAAGGTCCCTACAGTGGACGCAGCCATCTCTTGTATGTATAAATCACTGACATGTCCAGTGGATAATGTCCAAATGTTCAAGAACCCAATAGATAAAAGATTGGAGTCCTTATGAAAATCTGCTTGGTGATACAACCAGCAGTAGCAGCTATTGGGGTCTGCTAAGCAGTGAAGGATCAGTTGAAACAGGTCTTGAGGGACTTGACAGATCAGCAGGCTTTGCCCTAGCTGATCTACCTAGAGCCTTAGGCTTTGCGGTTGACGCCATAGAGGATTCAGTCCATCAGGCCTCCCGCCTTACGCTGTCTATAGTACATATGCGTAGGCTCCTATGGCTCAGAAACTGGTCTGCTGAAGCTCCCTGTAAAGAATGGCTGGTTAGCGTCCCATTTCATGGTGAACGCTTATTCAGGGAAAACCTGGACAAATATATCCAGAAAATTTCCAGCGGTAAAAATACGCTCTTGCCGGTTAAAAGCAGAGTTAGAGGTCCCTCTTTAAGAGGCCTGCTTCTCCAGTCCCTGGGGCATCGGCTGTGTAACAGTTCCGACGGCCTCCTCGGTTAAATCCCGGGGGTAAAAAACAGGGACAGTAGCAGGGTAATAAGAAACCCTGGGTCAGGGGAGGTACAAAACCTCCCCCAAAGTTAAATTCATTGAAGCCCCCACTCAGTCGGGTGGGGGGAGGACTCCAGTTGTTCGCAAAGAGACCTGGCGGGACACGATCAAGACAGATAGGTGCTCTCCGCAGTAGGTTTGGGATACAGTTTGGAGTTAAAAGACTCCCCTCCTTCCCATTTTTGAGGTCAAACGTGCCAAGGGATCCCCGGAAGAGAGAGTCCCTCCTGTTGGCACTAGAACAACTATTACTCCAAGGAGTAATTATGGAGGTTCCCCTGGAAGAATGAGGGTTCGGGTTTTACTCAAACCTCTTTACAGTCCCGAAGCAAACGCGGACGGGAGGCCCATATTAATTCTGAAAAGGGCTATACAAATTCCTGTATATCAGGACTTTCCGATGGAGTCGATCCGATCGGTGGCCACTGCCCTACAAGGGGAGGATTGGTTAGCCACGATCGACATCAAAAATGCTTATTTGCACATTCCCATCTTTCCAGTCCACCAAAAATTTCTACGCTTTGCAGTAGAAGGGCGCCATTTTCAGTTCAGAGCCTTACCCTTCGGTTTGGCCACAGCACCAAGAGTGTTCACAAAAATTCTGGCCCTTTATTGGCCAATCTAAGAACACAAGGTGTAATGATAATGGCATATCTGGATGACTTGTTGCTGATAGACCACTCAGTGAAAAAACTAGACGTGGTCGTTCACAAGACGATCAAGTATCTGGAATCTCACGGTTGGATTATCAACCGAGACAAGTCAGCCCTAAAAACCAGTCAAAAGTCTGGAATACTTGGGGCTAAGGTTGGATTCAGGCCAGAGAAAAATATTCTTGCCTCGAGGAAAGGTGTTGTCTTTGAAAGATTTGATCCACTTAGTGGGTACAAAAAAGACAGCCGTCCATACGCCTGTATATGAGGCTGCTGGGAAAAATGGTGGCATCATTCGAAGCAGTACCCTACGGTCAATTCCATTCAAGGAATTTGCAAGGGGCCATACTGTCAGCCTGGAACAAAAAAGTTCAGGCCCTAGACTTACAATGTCCTTGTCCCCTTCCGTTCGCAAGAGCCTCCGTTGGTGGTTGGTTCCCCAGAATCTGGAAAAAAGGAAATCCTTCAGTCCGATTTCTTGGAAGGTGGTCACTACAGATGCCAGCCTTATAGGCTGGGGAGCAGTACTGGAGCAATAGTCTCTCCAGGGCAGATGGTCGGATGCAGAAAAGGCCCTGCCCATCAATCTCTTAGAGATACGAGCAGCCCGGTATGCCCTAGTAGCATGGACATCCAAACTCCAAGGGTCCCCTGTCAGAATTCAATCAGACAATGCCACAGCAGTGGCATATATCAATCGGGGGGGCACCAGGAGTCGTGCAGCCCAAAGGGAAGTAAATTACATCCTGAGATGGGCAGAAAAATATGTCCCAGCCATATCTGCGGTATTCATTCCAGGAGTGGAGAATTGGAAGGCGGACTTTCTAAGTCGCCAGCAATTAGGCCCAGAGGAAGGGTCCCTTCACCCCGAGGTTTTCTGGACAATATGTCAGCGGTGGGGAACATCGGATGTAGATCTTCTAGCATCCAGATTCAACGCAAAGGGGGATAGGTTTGTCTCTCGGACAAGGGATCCCCTAGCTTGCGGCTCGGATGCCCTAGTGTTCCCTGGGATGGTTACCTCGATTACTCCGCAGAATCAGGGTAGAAAAGAAACCAGTGATTCCGGTGGCTCCAGCGTGGCCCCGAAGAGCGTGGTACGCGGAGATTGTAAAATTTCAGTGGGGAGTCCTTGGACTCTCCCACGTCGTCCGGCTTTCGCAAGGACCGATATACCACCCTTCCTTACCAGCCCTAGGTTTGACGGCCTGGCTATTGAAGCCCACATTCTAAAAAAGAGAGGGCTCTCTAATGCTGTGGTATCTACCATGATCAATGCCAGGAAGCCGGTATCCAGGCAGATCTACTATAGAATCTGGAGGGCGTACATCGCGTGGTGTGAGGCCAAGAAATGGCATCCACATAAGTACGTAATAGGTAGGATTCTGGACTTCCTACAGTGGGCTGTAGATAGGAAGCTTGCCTTGAGTACTATCAAGGGTCAGATTTCGGCCTTGTCAATATTTTTTCAAAGGCCCTTGGCTTCGCATTCACTAGTCAAAGCCTTTATACAAGGAGTGATGCGTATTAGGCCTCCGGTTAATATTCCCATATGTCCATGGGATCTAAACTTGGTTCTGGCGGTTCTACAGAAACAACCATTTGAACCATTACAGCATATTTCCTTGGTGCTTCTTACCAGGAAATTGATTTTTCTAGTAGCCATTTGTTCGGCTAAAAAGAGTATCGGAATTAGCAGCTATGTCCTGTAAGGAGCCATATCTGGTTATCCATAAGGACAGAGTAGTGTTACGTCCTCATCCAGCCTTTCTTCCTAAGGTGGTATCGAGGTTTCATTTGAACCAAGATGTGGTTCTTCCTTCTTTTTTCCCCAAACCTACTTCGGTAGAGGAAAAGTTATTGCATTCTTTGGATGTAGTAAGAGCAGTTAAAGCTTATCTAAAAGCCACTGCTCAGATTCGCAGAACGGATACTTTGTTTATTCTGCCGGAAGGCCCCAGAAAGGGTCAGGCAGCGTCAAAATCTACTTTAGCCAAGTGGATTCGACAGGTCATAATACAAGCCTATAGCTTGAGAAGTAGACCGCCTCCGTTCAAAGTTAGGGCGCACTCCACGAGAGCAGTTGGAACTTCATGGGCAGTGCATCACCAGGCCTCCCTGGCTCAAATCTGTAAGGCCGCAACGTGGTCTTCAGTTCACACGTTTACTAGGTTCTACCAGGTGGACGTTAGAAGTCAGGAGGATGTCGCCTTTGGGCGCAGTGTGTTGCAGGCCGCAAAAGATCCTCATGTCTGATAGCGCTCAGCTTATATATGGTGTATCCCCCCCCTCATTTGGCATTGCTTTAGGACATCCCATTAGTAATGACTATGTCGCTCTGTGTCCCGTGATGTACGAAAAAGAAAATAGGATTTTTATAACAGCTTACCTGTAAAATCCTTTTCTTGGAGTACATCACGGGACACAGAGCTCCCACCCCTCTTTTGGGGACACTTATTGCTTTGCTACAAAACTGAGGTGCTCCCGGATGGGAGGGGCTTATATAGGGGAGGGTACTTCCGGTTTTGGAAGTTGCCAGTGCCAGCACCTGACGGTAACTATATAACCCATTAGTAATGACTATGTCGCTCTGTGTCCCGTGATGTACTCCAAGAAAAGGATTTTACAGGTAAGCTGTTATAAAAATCCTATTTTTGTGTGCGGGGTTCCCCTTAATATCCATACAAGACCCAAAGGGGCTGGTAATGGGCTGGGGTAGGGGGGGGGTGATGGGGTAGCTATGCCATTTTTCTCAAAGATTTTCATCCATATTACCGGGACCAGACATTACATTAAAGCCGCAAGCAGTTTTAAATGGCTTTTTTTCCTTTAGAAATGTAATTTTGTGCAGGGACAGTTCTAAACACGGGAAACACGTGGCACTTCACAGGCATACTTTAGACACCCCCCAGGTACGATATTTAAAGGAATATTTGACTTTTTATTTTTTCACTTTATGCATCATTAAAATGACTGCTCCCGAAAAACGGCCGTTTTTAAAACTTATTTTTGCATTGATACATGTCCCCTGGTGCAGAACCCGGGTTCCCAAACCCTTTTTAGGACAATAACATGCACATTAGTCGTTATAATTAGCACTTTAGATTTCGAACGTTCGCATCCATTGTATTTAATAGGGTTCTAACGTTCGTGCAAACTTTCGGTCCGTTTGCGGGTTCTGGTGCGAACCGAACCCGGGGGTGTTCGGCTCATCCCTAATCCACCCAATACATTCCACGTTTAGAAGAGCCTTCCGACCGAGCACATATAGTAAACCGGAGCTTTTTTTTTAAACAGACTGCATTACTGAATGTGAATATGAATGCTCCAGTTTGTTTTTGGTTTCAAAGCCAGGTGCTCAACTAATACTAGTGCTTGAATGTGGTGATTGGGGTGTGTATGTGTTATGCGCAGCTGCGATTCCCCCTGTTTTTAACTATTTGACAACGTTGTCTTATTTTTAACTAGTCTGTACTACACAGTCAATCTGCCATTTTTTCTAATTAATTGTTGTGATTTTCTAAAATAATAAAGCTTGTTTGTATCATCCATAGTGTTCTGATTTGGCCCTCTTAAGAGAACTCTATTCTCTTATTTTTTGTTATATGCCAATAGGGCAACCGGAACTGCGTCCCATGGGATACCGTGTGGATAAGGTTTGAATACAAATAGCAACTTTTGAATTTTCTTAAAATTAAAAAAAAATAAATAATAAATACGGTAGATCCAGGCAATCACTAGAGCTGGGCGATTTTGGCCCAAAAAGAAATCTGAGATTTAAAAAAAAAAACTTGATTCACGATTCGAATCTAGTTTTTTCTTCCTGATGGACACCGCGCCGGTCCTAAGGAGCTGCGGGCAGGAGTTTTTAGGCGAGGCCGTGGGTTCGGCCTAGTCCGTGGAGCGCCGTTGGTTTGGAAAAAAAAATCGATTTGGTCAAAATCTGAATCGATTTGCCCTTGCAACTCGATTCAAGATTCAAATCGATTTTTTCCCCAGCCCTAGCAATCACTCCAAATACCTCTAGAGTACCTCTAGAAGATTACGGGGTAAAGGCACCTCCAACATCCAAAGACCAATTTTTCCACACCTGTTAATTCTATCTAAAGTCTGTGAAAGAGACACCAGACCTTATCTAAAAAAAAAAATGTTAATCTTGGCCTGAGTATACTATAATGTGGCTTGCTCACTGTGGTGAAATTTATTTTTATTTTTATCCAAAGTCTGCCAAAGAGACATCAGAATTTATCCAAAAAATCTTGTTCCGAGTGTACTAAATTGTGGCCTCATCATACAGACTGGCTCCCCAAATAGTTTCTTTATAAATGTCAGTTTTGCTGCAGCAGGTTATAAACACGGTACAGATGCGGCACTTTACAGGCAGTCTAATGGGAAACCCCAGGCACTATATTCTATATTTTTATTGTTTCACTTTAAACATAATTAAAATCACTGCTCCTTTAAAAAAGATCATTTTTAAACTTTTTTTTGCATTAGTAAATGTCCCCCAGGGCAGTAGCCGGGCCCGATAACTTTTTTATGGCCAATAACTTGCAAATAAACCTTCAAAATGGGGACTTTTGATTTTTCAAGTTCGGGTCCCATAGGCTTTAATGGGTTTTTCTGTTCAGGTCCGAACTTTTGCGATGTTCGGGAGTTCTGTGGCTAACCAGGGGGGTGTTCTGCTCATCTCTACTTAGGATCAGCGCTGCTCTGACTTCAGCCTTCCCTGTATCCTGTGACCCTGTGATTTTGCATCCTGATTCCAGTTGCTGACCCGACTTGTCTGACCACTGTTTGAACTCCACATCCCCCAATCCCAACTTGACATTGACCTTTGCTTCTGTCTACTCTATTTGCTTCTCTTCCACTGATTTTGCTCCTGACCTGGCTTGTACCCTGACCACGCTCTTGCCTTCTCCTGATCTATCCTGCCACTGTATGACCCAGCCTGCTTGATTCTGCTAATCTTCCTGAGATTTTCAGTACTTGCCTTACATCCTGCTGTGCCTACCGTTTTACAGTCTGCTACTGGTGTATGCCTCAGTCGCATCGCCAGTGCCAGTCTGCCATCCACCAGCTGTCTACCAGTTTGCCTGTTTCACTGCAGACTACTGCAGAGGTCTTTCTTATCATTTCAGTCTCTGCTACCAGGTATGTGACACTAACATAGAATCCTAGCAAATAGGGAGTACATACTGTACTGTCCATTAGAGTTGGGCAAAATGTTTGGGCCATGTATGAGTACACCGTCCATAACTCTCGAAAAAAATAAAAAAATAAAAACACTCCCACCGATATGAAGATTGGCTGCCTACTGTAAGCCATTTGACAGTTCTTATATAGGTAAAGGGCGGTGCCATCTGGCTACATCACCTGGTGCCACCGCCCCTTCTGACGTCACGGACCAGTGCATGCTGGGTGTCAGTAATTGCAACTGCGAGTCATTTAAATGTGATTTGACTCATCTTTTTTTCTTTGGAATGTAATTTTTGCTGCAGCATGTTCTATATATGCTACAGATGCACCACTTTACAGGCAGAGTAAGGGGACCCCCATGCGCTATATTTAACTGCTTAAGGACCGCTGCCTGTACATATACGTCAGCAGAGCGGCACGGACTGGCATAACCACGTACCTGTACATCCCTTTTAAGATGCCGCCATGTGGTCACGCTCACGACCCTGCCACCTTCTCCGTGAGCCCAACCGTGGGTCCCGCGGACTCGATTGCTGCGGGGACACCCGCAATCGTCTCACGGAGAGATACAGCGGGGTGATGCTTATGTAAACAAGAATCTCCCCGCTCTGCCTAGTGACAATGACACTGATCTCCGCTCCATGTAGTCAGAGCAGAAATCAGTGTCATGTCACACACAGGCCATCCCCCCTACAATTAGAAACACTCATCAGGGCACACTTAACCCCTACAGCGCCACCTACTGGTTAACCCCTTCACTGCCAGTGTCATTTTCACAGTAATCAGTGCATTTTTATAGCACTGATCGCTGTAAAAATTACAATGGTCCCAAAAATGTGTCAAAAGTGTCCGATGTGTCTGCCATAATGTCGAAGTCATGATAAAAATTGCTGATCGCCGCCATAACTAGTAAAAAAAAAAAATATTAATAAAGATGACATAAAACAGTCTCCTATTTTGTAGAAGCTATAACTTTTGCGCAAACCAATCAATAAACGCTTATTGCGATTTTTTTTACCAAAAACATGTAGAAGAATACGTATCGGCCTTAACTGTGGAAAAAAAAAGTTTTTTTATATATATTTTTTGGGGATATTTATTATAGCAAAAAGTAAAAAATATAGAATTTTCTAAATTGTCGCTCTATTTTTGTTTATAGCGCAAAAAATAAAAACCGCAGAGGTGATCAAATACTACCAATAAAAAGCTCTATTTGTGGGAAAAAAAGGACACAAATTTCGTTTGGGTACAACATTGCATGACCGCGCAATTACCAGTTAAAGCAGCGCAGTGCGAAATTGTAAAAAGACCTCTGGTCCTTAGACTGACAAATGGTCTGGGGCTAAATTGGTTAAAGGAATTTTCTTTTTTATTGTTGCACTTTAAGCATCATTAAAATCACTGAACCTGAAAAAACACAGTAGCCAGACCCCCATACCTCTTTTATGGCCAATTACTTGCATATAAGCCTTCAAAATTAGCACTTTTGTTTTTTCCTGTTCGACTCCAATAGACTTTGGGTTTGCCAGTCAACCTAGCTTTAATAGTAAGTTAACTATTGGAGAGGATGATAAAGGATCATATCCAAGAATTTGCTGTAACTGGCATGGATTTATAAAAGACCATTTTTGCTAGACCAACTTGGCAACATTCTATAAGGAAATGAGCTGTAATATGGATAGAGGAAGACCTGTGGATGTAGTACCCGGATTTTATAAAAGCTTTTAATACAGTACCCTATAAATGCTTAATTTACAAATTGAGGTCTGTTGGCACTGACAGTAGTATACAGTATGTTACTGGTTAGAAAACTGGTTACAAGAACGCATCCAAAGGGTGGTGATAAATAGCAAATTTTCTGCAAGGTTTGGAGATGTAAGTGGGGTACCCCAAGGTTCTGTCCTGGTACGAATACTGTTTAACTTGTTCATAAATAATATAGAGGTTGGTATAAATAGTTCAATATTCGTTTTTGCTGATGAAACAAAGCTAATCAGGGTAATGACCTCACAACAGGATATAGCAACTTTATGAGCAAACCTTGATAAAATAAAGGGAGCGGCAACTACATGGCAAATAAGGTTTAATACTGAAAAATGGAAAGTAATGCACTTGGGGGCTAAAATTGTGAATGCAAATTATTCACTATGGAGAGAAAACCTCTGGGGGAATCAAGGATGGAAAATAATCTGGGAGTCCTAGTAGATCATAGGCTCAGCAATAGCATGTAATGTCAAGCTGCAGCAAGCAAATCTAACATACTATTAGCATGAATTAAAAAGGGTATCTACTCAAGAGATAAGGGGATAATTCTACTACTTTTCAAAAGTCTGGTTTGGCCACATCTTGAGCATTCTGTCCTGTTCAGGTCACCAGTCCTCAGAAAGGATGTGCTGAGGACTGGTGATAGTCCAGGGATGAACAACAAAGCTTAAATGGGCCTGGATGACATCAGTTATGAGGAACGACTACAAACATCAAACTTATTCTGCTAGGAGAAGACACACTTAAAGGGAGATATGATCACAATATGCAAATATCTAAATGGTAATTCTTTCACAGGGAGAAAACTTTTCAGGTCACCTAAGAAGACATGTGGCCACTCAATGTATGCCCTGTCAAAAAAAAACAACCTGTAAGGCAAAGGCATAATGATCTAGTATGCACCGCATACTAGCTCATTATGAAATACTTACCTTAGAACAAATTGTCCACACCGCCTCCCGGTCACCGATGAGGGAGCTGACATGTTCCCTTGGCATTTCTTCCTTGTCCGCAGCTCCGGCGCTGTGAGTGGCCAGAGCCGCGATGACATCACTCCTGTGCATGTACTGGAGTCCTCCATTCCAGCAAGGAGCTCTGAATTTCCTGAAGGATCCACCAGACCTTCAGAGCGCATGCATCACTGAAGTCAACAGCTGCATGCAGGGCGAATATCTCCAAAATCGTGCAGGTTTAGGAGAAATTCATTTTACCTAAAGGAAAGCCTTATTATAGGCTCACCTATAGGTAAAAATCACCAAGCGGAGGATACAACCGCTTTAACCTTAAACTGTGTAATGGGTTTTTTACTGTTAGAATGGTAAGAGTGTGGAACTCCCTTCTACAGCTGGTGGTGTCAGCGGGATGTATCGATAATTTTAAAAACCTTTAGATGGGCATCTTAACCACTTCAGCACCGGGCCTATTCTGGCACTTATCTCCTTCATGTAAAAATCATAATTTTATGGCTATAAAATTACTTAGAACCCCAAAACATTATATATGTTTTTTTAGCAGACACCCTAGGGAATAAAATGGCGGTCATTGCAAATTTTTATCTCGCTCTGTATTTGCGCAATAAATTTTCAAACGCCTTTTTTGGGGAAAAAAATGGTTTCATGAATTAAAAAAATTACAAAACAGTAAAGTTAGCCCAATTTTTTGGTATAATGTGAAAGATGTTGTTATTATGAGTAAATAGATGCCTAACATGTCACACTTTAAAATTGCGCACACTCATGGAATGACACCAAACTTCAGTACTTAAAAATCTCTATAGGCGATGCTTTAAAATTTTTTACACGTTACCATTTTTGCCTTACAGAGGAGGTCTAGTGCTAGAATTGTTGCACTCGTTCTAATGCACGCAGCAATACCTCACATGTGTGGTTTTAACGGCGTTTATATATGTGGGCGGGACTTGCGTGTGTGTTCGCTTCTGAGAGTGGGACAGGGGCGTTTTAAAAAATGTTTATTATAATTTTTTTAGTTTTTTAGTTTTGTTTTTTTTTACACTTTTTTTTACTTTTTTAATCACTTTTATTCCTATTACAAGGAATGTAAACATCCCTTGTAATAGGAATCTATTGTGACAAGTCCTCTTTATGGAGAGATGCGGGGTCAAGACCCCACATCTCTCCTCCAGGCTGGAAAGCATGAGATCGGTAAAAAAAATTCACCGATCTCATGCTGACAGCCGAGATCATGGCTTTGTTTACATACGGGAACCCGGCGTGAGGTCATAACGTCGCGCCTGGGCCTCCGACGGTCATAGAGATGACTGGTGACCATCTGGTCACCAGTCATCTCTATGCTTCCCATCCGGCGCCGGCCAATTCGTTCTCTGGGCCCCCGATGGCACGGGAGAGCCCAGAGAAGCACCGGATGGCGGCGGGAGGGGGGGTCGTCCCCTCCCGCCACCTATAAGAACGATCAAGCAGTGGAACTGCCGATATGATCGTTTTTATTGTGCACAGAATTGCCGGCTGAAAAGAATGATATCTGAATAATGCCTGCAACTGCAGGCATCATTCAGATGTCACCGCACAAAGTCAAGGACGTCATTTGACGGTGGGCAGTAGGGAAGTGGTTAACAAATGCAATATACAGGAATATGGCAGATATTAGTGACATACTAACAAACACACACACACACAGGCATGCATGGCTACCTTTGTAACTTGGGGGGGGGCAGTAAAAACACAGATCACCCACTGTATACCACGTCCCCCACCAACCACAGTTGTAAACTAGACCTTAAAACTTAACATACAGTATTTTAAAACATAGAAAAACAAAATTCAATAAAAAAATGTCCTGCTATTTAGTTTGTCCCTTCATCATGTATTGCGAGAAGCAGACCACAAAAACAGGGAGCTTTGAAGACCATATACGCTACAGAAAATGTGTTATTCATAAGCCAAACAACTTTTTTACATATGAACTGGTATTCTTCAGTAAGTTCAAAGAAAGAAAACCATGAAATAGCCTGAACATATTTTAAATTAAAAAAGAACTAGATTTGCCATGGTTTTCAATGCTAAAGCAAGTGAAGTAGATCAGCTTTTTAAAATTGTTTGCAAGCTACAAGTACAAGTTGTTTTCCAGTAGTGGATTTTGAGTTTATAGAATATTTTGTTTTCAATGAAAAGCTACACAGCAATCCCCTGTGACAAAATCCTGCTTTTGTTTATTTATATAATGCAGGTCTTTGAGACCTATATTTTATGACAGATATCAGCAAGGAGTTGTATTTGTGAATTCAAACAAAAGATAGCTAAAAAATAAAGTAATTTTTTTACATAAAGTAAAAATGTTCTTCTGTGTTGACTTCTACTGGCTGCGAACTTCTAATTTTGTCTTATAAGAATAACAAAACTGTCCCATCATAGTTTATTTGCTGTAGTAGCACTCTCCACAACCTCATTGTGAATATGTGAATAAGCATAAGTGAATATGTTGTCCTTATTTTGACTAACAGAACTTTTAAACTGCAGTATCATCCTATATTTTTATGCTGTACATAGGATATAATAAAAACTGTATCAAATTTAAATTTTTAGAGATACATTTTTTGAGTATCACACTAATGTTTCTTAGTACAGTGCTTAGATTTGGGACTTTAAAGGCTCGAAGAAGGTGCAAACAAATATTACTGTATAAGCGTATTTTTATTTGGTATCAAAAATTGTAATTTAAAAAAAAAACACATACAGTATTTAAAAAAAGGAAACATTTTATAAAATCAGTACAAAATTACATGATAGATACATGAAAAAGTTGGTCAAAGCAATCACAAACTAATTCGTGGCGCTCATTGATATTACAGAAAACCAGTAAAGGGGGGAGGAGCCGCGATTATAATGGGCCCGACCATAAGCCCACCATCCAGCGGCTTACTGTGAGCAAGCTGCTTTGGTAGATCCCCCGGGACTGGAGCGCGCGGCATCACCGCGCACAAGCCGCACATCCCCTAGAAAGGGGGCGTGGTGTGTGCGGCAACATCACGCGCTCAGGACCCACCGACACAATGGCTATCCTAACCCATAGACGCGACCAGGGTAGAAGGAGACGTAGATAAGGGGTCACGTGGGCCGCGTTTAGCGAAACCCTGAAGTGGGTTGCGGAAAGCGAGGCCGATGCGATGCAGGCAAGGTTGACACAATGGGACATGAACTCCAAGTGTCAGAGCATCTCCTGAATCCCACCGGCCCGGGTGTGCCGGGTGTACTAACCAGACCAGCCGCCCAGCGCCAAGCAGAGGACCAAAAAAAAAAGAGAGAAAGGGAGGAAGAACGGAGGAGAGGGGAGAACAGGACAAAATAGAAATTGGGAAAAATATATAAAATGAAAAATAAGATGAGATTGATGATAAGGAAATGGTGTAATATGAATTTAGAATAAATGGCAAAGAAAAAAAAAGCCGCAACAGTTCCGCCTCCATGGGAGGCTTCCGCCGGGTGACACTTCTTCTCAGTGACAGCTGTTATATAGCTGAGGGCAGGGCCACCCGGTGACAAAAACGGGTGACCCCGCCCACCTCTGACGCCACGGGGGTCAGACCTCAAACACCCTCCCCATGTTGAGGGCATGTGGCCTGGTATGGTTCAGGAGGGGGCACTCTCTCGTCCCCCCTCTTTTCCTGTGGCCTGCCAGGTTGCATGCTCAGATAAGGGTCTGGTATGGATTTTGGGGGGGCCCTACAGCATTTTTTTGGGAACAGGGTTCCCCTTAATATCCCTACCAGACCTGAAGGGCCTGGTGTGAATTTTGGGGGGAACCCCACACAATTTTGTTTAAAAATTTTGGTTCGGGGTTCCCCTTAATATTCATACCAGACCCAAAGGGCCTGGTAATGGACTGGGGGGACCCGTGCCATTTTTTTCAATGAGTTTTATCTATATTGCAGAGACCCGACAATTCATTACAGCCGCGATCAGTTTTAAAATACTTTTTTTCCTTTAGAAATTTCATTTTGCCGCGGGAGTGTTCTAAATACGGGAAAAATTAGACACTTTACAGGCATACTATAGACACCCTCCAGGCACGATATTTAACCACTTAAGGGCCTCCGCCTGTACATATACGTCGGCAGAATGGCACGGCTGGGCACAAGCATGTACAGGTACGTTCTCTTTAAGATGCCCAGCTGTGTGTCGCACGTGCGCCACCGGCGGCGCGCTCGCGACCCGGTCCTGAGCTCCATGACCGCGCCCGCGGGACCCACGGACCTGATCGCCGCCGGTGTCCCGCGATCGGGTCACAGAGCTGAAGAACGGGGAGAGGTAAGTGCAAACAAACCTCTCCCCGTGCTTCCTAGTGAGACTGTCACTGATCGTCTGTTCCCTGTCATAGGGAACGACGATCAGTGAGATCACACGCCAAGCCACGCCCCCACACAGTAATAATCACACATTAGGTCACACTTAACCCCTTCAGTGTCCCCTACAGGTTAACCCCTTCAATGCCAGTGTCATTTTCACAGTTATCAGTGCATTTTTATAGCACTGATCGCTGTAAAAATTACAATGGTCCCAAAATAGTGTCAAAAGTGTCCGATGTGTCCGCCATAATGTTGCAGTCACGATAAAAATTGCTGATTGCCGCCATTACTAGTAAAAAAATATATATTAATAAAAATGCCATAAAACTATCCCCTATTTTGTAGACGCTATAACTTTTGCGCAATCCAATCATTAAAGGCCTTTTGCGATTTTTTTTTTACCAAAAATATGTAGAAGAATACGTATCAGCCTAAACTGAGGAAAAAAAATGTTTTTTTTATATTTTTTTGGGGGATATTTATTATAGCAAAAAGGTAAAAAAATGTTTTCCAAATGGTCGCTCTGGTTTTTTTTTTAGCGCAAAAAATAAAAACCGCAGATGTGATCAAATACCACCAAAATAAATCTCTATTTGTGGGAAAAAAAGGACGCCAATTTTGTTTGGGAGCCACGTCGCACGACCACGCAATTGTCAGTTAAAGCGACGCAGTGCCGAATCGCAAAAAGTCGCCTGGTCCTTCAGCTACAAAATGGTCCGGGGCTTAAGTGGTTAAAGGAATATTTCATTTTTATTGTTTAATTTTAAGCATTATTAAAATCACTGCTCCCAAAAAAAAACACTTTTTATGACAATAACTTGCATATAAGCCTTTAAAATTAGCACTTTTTATTTTTCATGTTGTTGTCCCCATAGATTTTAACAAGGTTCCGCGGCTTTCAAATTTGCCACGAACACCGCATAATGTTCACTGTTCGGCGAATAGGCTTACTTACGTTCGACTATAACATCGGGCTCATCCCTAGTTATAAGTGTGGGAAAGATGCGCTATTTTACAGACATACTAAGGGGACCACACAGGCACGATTGTTAAAGGAATATTTCATTTTTATTGTTTCATTTTAAGCATTATTAAAATCACTGCCCCTTAAAAAAAAAAAAAAAAAATTACAACTTTTTTTTGCATTGATACATGTCCCCTGGGGCAGTACCCAGGCCCCCATACATTTTTTTATGCCAATTATTTGCATATAAGCCTTTAAAATGAACACTTTAGATTTTTTACGTTTGTGTCCCATAGACTTTAATGGTGTTCGCATGTTCGCACAAACCTTGTGTCTGTTTGCATGTTCTGGTGCAAACCGAGGAGTGTTCGGCTCATCCCTAATGGTTATTGAATGAGACTCGAGCTATGTAGGATGCCAGTTGCTTGTTTGGGGAGATTTTCTCAAACACATATTTTAAGGGCTCCACATTGTCTGGAAGAAATTGACACCAAGGACAATTAGTGGTTTTCTGCTAAGTCTAAGTCAAGGGTCATTCATAAATTGACTTGAACATGAACAAAAATAAAATTTAAAGTCAATTCTAATACAACACTGCCTCTGATGTTGAAAATATTAAGAATCCAAAATGGCCACCAGATGTGGTTGTCATAGTAACATGGAAACAGCCCGTTATTTTACATCATCAACTACGTAGTAGTGACACACACACACACTTTTTGGGTGGGATAAAAGTGGTTACACATAACAGAGAGAGGGGGGAAGAAGCTGAAAGAAAAGCCTGAGAGAGTCTTGTAAGACGAGAGGAGAAGGAGATAATGCAGAGATGTAGGAATGAGGATCAAAGAAGTCCTTGGGACACCTACTTGATGCTTCTCAAAACGACAGAATTCTTAAGTCCTGGTAAAGTATTAATCTGTTTATTTTACCTTTTAGGTAATTGAAGTTTGGTTGAGCATATGCTTGACTAATCCAATCAATATTGGCAGTTCAGTTTTGGAGTGGAGTGAATTCTAACTGCAGTACGAATTTGTTTCGCATTTAAAACAAGGGAGATACATATATTGTCATATCTCACAAAACTGACTTCAAAGTCTTATGCCCTGTACACACGATCAGATTTCCGATGGAATAAAAACCGATGGATTTTTTCATCGGAATTCCGATGAAACTGACTTTCATCAGTCTTGCCTACACACCATCAGTCAAAATTCCTTCCGTCCAAAACACTGTGACGTACAACACGTACAAAGGCACTATAAAGGGGAAGTTCAAATCCAACGGCGCCACCCTTTGGGCTGCTTTTGCTGATTTCGTGTTACCGCGTGTTAGTAAAAGTTTGGTGACAGCCGATTTGCGATTTTCAGTCTCCGTGCTTTTTAGATCGTTTTCTGCGTTTCAGTTTGTGCTTGTGGGTTCGTATTTGTCTTTCAGTGCGTGCAGTCAGGTCGGTTCTGTTTTGCAGTGCCTTCTTGGCCACTCGTTACTGTTTTTCAGTCGTTCTTCACAGGCCTTGCTGTACCTCGGTGCGTTCTGTTTAAGTTCATTCTGACCAGCCGACCGGTTTAAAGCCATGTTGGAAGTACGTTCTCATCGTAGAGCTTGTGCTGCGTATGCGCTTGGTGTTGCGGTTAATACTTTGACCCAAGCTCAGTCCATGAACAGGGCGAGGAGGAGTTCATGGACCAAGAATTGGTTGCTCCAGCGGGACCAGTTCTGTCATATGCCTCTCCTGCTGGAAATCCAGGAGAATAATCCTGATGACTACAGAAATTATCTCCGGATGACGGACCCCGTTTTTCACTGTCTGTTGTATTTGGTGTCCCCCTATATCACCAGGCAGGACACTGTGATGCGCCAGGCCATCACTGCCGAGCAGAGGCTCACTGCCACCTTGAGATACCTGGCGACTGGGAGAAGCCTGCAGGACCTCAAGTTCACGACAGGCATCTCCCCCCAGGCTCTGGGGGTCATTATTCCAGAGACCTGTTCTGCCATCATACAAGTTATGCAGAAGGACTATATTAAGGTAATTTTTCTCCTTTAACATCACATTCTATGTATATAATGCTTGATAATGTATTGTATTTCTTTCATCCTTCCCTAATTACCCTGATTGTAATATGCTGTGAATGTCCCATTTGTCCTCATGCATGCTGTACCCTTTTTTGGGCCTACATGCATATTTGCCTTCACTAACCTCTCCAGCATGCTATCCTGGGCCCAAACACCCCTATCCTAGTCACTTAACAAGATATTTTGACAACTCCATTGTATTGCTTTACCCTCCCCCCCCTCCAATGTGTCCAAATGTTTGGTTTATCATTACAATCAGGCAGAGTGGTGTAGTGTTTTTTTTTGTAGGCCCAAACTCAGCTAGAACCCCCCCCACCCCCCTAAAATGTGTATAAATGTTTTGCTTCTCATTACAATCAGGCAGAGTGGTGTATTTTTATTTTTTGTAGGCCCAAACTCAGCTAGAACCCCTCCCCCCTAAAATGTGTATAAATGTTTTGCTTCTCATTACAATCAGGCAGAGTGGTGTATTTTTATTTTTTGTAGGCCCAAACTCAGCTAGAACCCCTCCCCCCTAAAATGTGTACAAATGTTTTGCTTCTCATTACAATCAGGCAGAGTGGTGTATTTTTATTTTTTGTATGCCCAAACTCAGCTAGAACCCCTCCCCCCCTAAAATGTGTGCAATGAGCCATCAGAGGGGGTGAGAAATGTGATAATTGTGCTTTCTATTTGTGGCTATAACTACTCTCCAAAAAAAATGTATACTGATGTTGGGCAAGAATGTTTTTGTGTAATCTGCTTGCAATGTTATGTGCAAAAGTCCTAATAATTTTTTTGTTTGACTCCACAGTTTCCTTCATCGCCACAGGAATGGCAGACTGTGGCATCCCATTTTGCAGAGTGGTGGAACTTTCCTAACTTCGGAGGGGCAATCGATGGGAAACACATCCGCATAGTGCCACCAACCCGTTCGGGGTCATACTTTTACAACTACTAGGGGTTTATAGTATTGTGTTAATGGCGGTGGTGTCGGCACACTATGAATTCATGTATGCGGATGTGGGGAAGAATGGCCGGATGTCGGATGGGGGAGTCTTTGCACAGACGGAATTTGCCAGACGTCTCCAGAGTGGTGGCTTGGCACTACCACATGATGAGGAGAACGTTGAGGGCCTTCCGTTTGTTTTTATCGCGGATAAAGCTTTCGGGCTGGGACCCCACCCGATGAGGCCATTCCCCCAGAGGACCCTCACCCCGGAGAGGAGGGTTTTTAATTACCGGCTGGCCAGAGCCCGGAGGGCTGTTGAGAATGCCTTCGGGATAATGGCCAGCCGGTTCCGCCTGTTTCTTACCTCTATCCATATGGCGGAATACAAGATCAATCATATTGTTTTTACCTGCTGCATACTGCACAACTATTTACGCAGAAATGCACCCACTTATCTGAGTTCTGTTGGTTCAGAGGCCGGACTTGCAGACAACGCCCTGACGGGCCTGGATACTGGCCATATTGGCTTGGCCCCCCAAAGTGCCCGTGAAGTGCGGGATAAATATGTTGATTACTTTACGGGTAGGGGGGCCATTGCTATGCCAGACAATCTCTGATTTTATAACTTTTAAAAATAAGAAAAGTAAAATCTGTAAAAAACTTGATTTCTCATTATTTCTTGTGTTTCTTAAATCTGTCTCCCAGGTTCTCCTAGTACACTTGTAGTGCCAAGTGGCTTTGTCTTTAGTAAATAACCACTATTGTCACATTAAACAAGAACATATTTTTCAAAATGGTATTGAGCATAGAAAGAAGAAGCCACACATTTTTGAGTAGAAAAAGATTTTTACTCTGTGCACAGCTTGTGCATTCTAAATTTTTTGGGGACATTCTAAACAGTGTTTTCCCCCCCAAAAAAGTTTTGGTTTTTGTTTTGCATAAACACGCATGTAAAAAAAAAAAAATTATAAAAACAATGGAACCTTATAGAAAAAATTAAGGCAATATCAGGCATTATATAGTATTTAAAAAATGTGTTGCTGTTGCCTTCATGAGATGGGGTAATGTCACCCCTGAACAAGGCAAATTTTGGAAGATGCACACAAATTGTGCGTCAGAATGGGGATTTTCCTCCTGATCCCATGCCAAATGTCAACATGTGCTATCTCCCATCATGGGGGATCAATGGACGTGTTTTGGGGGTGTAAACCCTTCCTCTCACCTACTTGAGTTGCGAGGAAGGGGTTGCACCCTCCAAACACATCCATTGATTTGCCCTGATGGGACATAGCACATGTTGACCAGGGATGAGCCGAACACCCCCCTGTTCGGTTCGCACCAGAACCTGCGAACAGACAAAATGTTTGTGTGAACTTTAGAACCCTATTAAATACAATGGACTTGAACGTTCGAAATCTAAAGTGTTAATTATAAAGGCTAATATGCAAGTTATTGTCCTAAAAAGTGTTTGGGGACCTGGGTCCTGCCCCAGGGGACATGTATCAATGCAAAAAAAAGTTTTAAAAACGGCCGTTTTTTCGGGAGCAGTGATTTTAATAATGCTTAAAATGAAAAAATAAAAGTGAAATTTTCCTTTAAATTTCGTACCTGGGGGGTGTGTATGATATGCATGTAAAGTGGCGCATGTTTCCCGTGCTTAGAACTGTCCCTGCAAAAAATGTCATTTTTGAAAGAAAAAAAGTCATTTAAAACTCACTCGCGGCTATTAATGAATTGTCGGCTCCCGGCAATACATACAAAAGTCATTGATAAAAAATAAAAAAAAGCGTGGGGGTTCCCCAGAATTCAATTACCAGGCCCTTCAGGTCTGGAATGGATATTAAGGGGAACCCCGCCGCAAATTTTAAAAAAAATTGACGTGGGGTTCCCCCAAATATCCATTCCAGGCCCTTCAGATCTGGCATGGGTTTTAAGGGGAACTCCACCGCAAATTTAAAAAAAAATGGCGTGGAGTCCCCCTAAAAATCCATACCAGACCCCTTATCCGAGCACGCAACCTGGCCAGCCGCAGGGGAAAAGGGGGGGACGAGAGAGCTGCCCCCCCTCCCTCCTGAACCGTACCAGGCCACATGCCCTCAACATGGGGAGGATGTCCCCATGTTGATGGGGACAAGGGCCTCATCCCCACAACCCTTGCCCGGTGGTTGTGGGGGTCTGCGGGCGGGGGGCTTATCGGAATCTGGAAGACCCCTTTAACAAAGGGGACCCCCAGATCCCGCCCCCCCCATGTGAATTGGTAAGGGGTACATTGTACCCCTACCATTTCACAAAGAAAGCGTAAAAAAATGTTTAAAAAAAACACACAAACACAAAAATTCATTAATAGCCGCGAGTGAGTTTTAAATGACTTTTTTTCTTTCAAAAATGACATTTTTTGCAGGGACAGTTCTAAGCACGGGAAACATGCGCCACTTTACATGCATATCATACACACCCCCCCAGGTACGAAATTTAAAGAAATATTTCACTTTTATTTTTTCATTTTAAGCATTATTAAAATCACTGCTCCCGAAAAAACGGCCGTTTTTAAAACTTCTTTTTACCTTGATACATGTCCCCTGGGTCCCCAAACACTTTTTAGGACAATAACTTGCATATAAGCCTTTATAATTAGCACTTTAGATTTCTCCCATAGATTTTTCGAATTTTCTGCGAACACCCCAATTTGTTCGCTCTTCGGCGAACGGGCGAACAGGCAATGTTCGAGTCGAACATGAGTTCGACTCGAACTCGAAGCTCATCCCTAATGTTGACACACTGTATGCATCTACCAAATTTGGCTTGTTAAATCACACAAAAATGTAGAAACTTTTAGGCCAAAAAAAAATTTAAATGGTGGCAAGAAAAACATCTTTATACTCTCCCCAAAACATCAATCATGTTTTTAATTTGTTGGTTAAAACGATAGAGTTTGTGCGTTATAACATCGATTTCTCAACTAATAACCAGGAGATCCTGGATTATGATTTGTACGCTACCACTGGAGAAAGGAGGAGATTGATCTTCCACAAGCAGAACATCACCTAAAAAAAAAAAAACACATTTCTGAAAAATATGCATGCATGCATCTATTCCCTGAATCTGTGGTGTATGGCACTGACCTGTTGTGGTGATAATCTCACACACTTCCTCCACATCTCCTTTCTCCACCTCTTCTTCCACCACCTCTCCTTCCTCCACATCCTGAGGTTGGGGTTTTCTCTGGTCCCCTTCTTTGTGCGGTTGGGGTTCCCTCTGTTCTTTCCGAGGTGTGGGGTTCCTGGCCTCTTCAGAGTGGTGTGCTCCAAGTCTCCGCTCCTCTATGAGAATGAAACAAAACGTATACTTAGCACACAGATATTTGAGGTCAGAAATAGGAAGATGAAACATTGCTTGGAAGTGGGGTACAATTGTGTTTTTTGGCAGAGTTACAAGCTGAAGACATGTTTTAAAATGTATTTCTAAACTGGAATCCTGAACTTTTTTGACCAAGTTACACACATGGAGACACCCCCAAAGTATCCACTCTAGCACCTGTGTGGGACACCCTAAAAAGGTTGTTCTGGGGTCCCACACAGGTGCTCCAGAGTACAGCTGTGGAAACAGTTGCTGAGTGTCCTCTCCTTTACACTGAATCAAGTTTGCATTTCACATTCTAGTTCAAAACACATCATCTAGACAACAATGTTTATAAATGTTGTTTTAATAGAAATAGGCATGACCAAATGTGGTTTACCTGTATCTGTGGAAAATATCTACTTTGGAGGAGGATTGATGTTTACTACGAATGATTATACTTTGGCCACTACCCTGAAAGTGGCCATTTTCAAATATCCAACCAGTCAATCAAAGCACATAGAGCAAAACATGCAAGTATAATAATCAAATTATTAATAACACAGGAGAAATACTTACTTTTTAGTAGCATTCTTTTGATCTTCCTTTACTGCTCCGGCTCCCTCAGCTTCAGGTCAGACCACCTTTTACGGAGCTGCTCCTTGGATCTCCGGACCCCAAATTTATGGTACAGTCTCCTCGCCACTTTGGCCATTATTTTGGCCTTCCTGAGATTAGGGGTGTTGTATGGCCCATGCTTCCCATCATAATCTCCCCCCTGCAAGATGTCCACCATCTCCGCCATCTCAGCAAAGGACATATTACTGGCCTTGTATCTTGTCCTGGATCGGGACGTTTCCGGCTCCAGGCTTTCCTCGTCGGAAGTTAAAACAAACCGCACCTGCTGTGTCACCACCATGTCGTCTCCCACTGGGCGTCAAACGAGAAGGGGCGGGGAATATCCGAGGAAGAACATCAGGGGCGGGAACGTCAGGGGCGGCCGACGTGGGTGGAGTTTCACGCATGCGCAGGGAATATAATGATAACGACGTTGTGTGCGCGGAGTAAGGAGGACCGGAAGTTCCGAATGTCACTGATGAAGGTAAAAATTAAAGTTGGGGCATCAGTGGCCTATACTGATTCATGATTTTAAAGGGCTAGATTGGGATAATATTAGGACAGTTTAGGCTGACCTAGTGTTTTTGTCTTGTGTTTTATCTTGCAGCAAAAATGCAGAGTTTCAAGGATCCGGTAATCTTCAGAGCTTTCATAGATAAATATAGAGAGCTCACCAATTTATGGGAGCTTAAAAACCCATTATACCACAATCGTGATGTTATTAGGGCAACAATTGAAAAATTTGTGGAATATATGAAGACCTGGATCCCAGAGGCAGACTATAACATGATTAACAATAAAATCAATAATATGAGGAACAGCTACAAAAAGCAATGCAAAGAGGTCCGGGAATCCCGGAGATCAGGAGCAGCAGCAGACCAAGTACATGTCCCCAAGCTGTGGTATTACAAACACCTGCGATTTCTGGATGACCAGATAGAAGCCAGGGAATCACTTTCCAGCCTTCCCTCCACCCTTCCCTCCCACCTTCCCTCCACCCTTCCCTCCAGCGTTCCCTCCATCCTTCTCTCCAGCGTTCCCTCCACCCTTCCCTCCACCCCCGCAGAGGGTGCAGAGGAGCTAGCTGACCTCGAAGAGACGGATCTTCACATCTATAGTCAGGTATAGTATTTTTCAAAATATTTTTTGTCATAGAATTATTGTTGGGAACTAGATGTTATTATTTAAAAAAAAATATATATATATATATAGTGGGCAGAATTGTTTGGGACATGAATGAAAAATGCTGGGGTCAGAATGATAGTCTTTTCTATTTAGTAACATTTAATTTGCAACAGTCATGAACTGGAAATTGTGTGTGATTGATGAACCAAAAACTCAAACTTTGTCCCTTTTTTATACACAGGATGAGGTCAGCCAGGAGGACGAGGCTCTGGAGTGTGGCACCCAGGAGGAGGCAGGGGTGAGTGGCACCCAGGAGGAGGCAGGGGTGAGTGGCAACCAGGAGGAGGCCGGGCCAAGTGTCAGCACCCAGTCACAGGTGCTTCCCCTCCAGGTGAGACGGAAAAGGCCCAGGAGGTTGACTTGGGTGGAGGAGGAATCCCTGAAAATAATAAGGGAAGTAGCTGAGATCATGAGGGCCCCCCTCAACCCAGTCGAGTCCTATGGGTGCTATGTGGCCGATAGACTCCTTAAAGTGGAGGAGGACCAACGTGCCCTCTGTGAGGAGCTGATATCTACGGCCCTTCACAGGGCGAGGAGGGGCCAGCTGACAGAGGCCACACACCTTTGCGATCTGGCCCATCCTTCTCCTCCTTCTCCTCCTCCTCCTGCCACATTCCTACCACCAGAGCCACAGCCTGCAAGGGGGCGTGGAGGGAGCCGTGGAAGGAACGCTGCAGGGAATCGTGGAGGGAAGCGTGGAGGGAAGGCTACAAGCAAGACCAGAAAGTGATTCCCTGGCTTCAAGCTGCTCTGCCAGAAGACACAGTTTTTTGGAGTACCACAGCTTGGGGACATGTATGACATCTGCTGCTGCTCCTGATTTCTGCGATTCGGGGACCAGATTGTGATCCCAATTCGAGGGACTCCTCATGTTATTGATTTTATTTGCCTTCATGTCTGCCTTTGGGGTCCAAAGTCGGCATATATTCCACTAATTTCTCAATTGTTGCTCTTCATCTTTATTTGTTTTCCAGAATAAATGGATATTTGATTTACCATATATACTCGAGTATAAGCCAACCTGAATATAAGCCGAGGCACCTAATTTTACCACAAAAAACTGGGAACACTTATTGACTCGAGTATAAGCCTAGGGTGTCCATCTGCATGCCTCACTGTGCCTCACTTTGCCTCACTGTGTCCATGTGCATGCCTCACTGTCTCCATGCCTCACTGTCTCCATGCCTCACTGTGCCCATGCCTCACTGTGCCCATGCCTCACTGTGTCCATGACTAGACTGATGTTTAACATGGGAGTCTATGGAAGGGGTGCCCAGCTTTCAAAAATCGGTGCTCCCCGGCCATAGATCCCCCGGACAACAAACTTTGCACACTTGTAGAGGAAGAGGGGCTACATGCGTGCCAAGTTTAGGGTCCAGGAGACTTATGGCCGGCCGGTACCGGGTCCCCAAAGTCCGGGAGATCAGGCGCAAAAAGATGACTCGAGTATAAGCCGAGGGGGGCATTTTCAGCACAATTTTTTTTTCTGAAAAACGCAGCTTATACTCGAGTATATATGATAATTTAAATAGTTGCCTATGTGTTTTTCTTCTAAATAGGAAGGTACATTTCATAAATACAATGTGTAATTAACAAGGGACACCAACACCAACCTCCTTGAGGAAAAAAAAAACAAGATAATAATGTTGTTGTGATAACTTGACCATAAAAAAATATGGACATCACTATAAAATATTAAAAGGCCAGAAAAATATTAGGATATCTTGATTCAAAACAAAAAAAACATTAGAATCCTGCCTTTAAAATAAAATACGAAGATTCATGAGATCTCAAAGAAATAATTTTGTCCGAACTCTGTGTGAATATCCGCAACGATAATTTTTTGGGGGAAAACCGTTTATAGAAAGAAGAAAAGAATGCGCTAATTTTAACGATACAAAAATTTGCAGCATGACGAATGTGCTATGTCCATTACGAGCGCTAGTTTTACCAGAACGAGTGCTCCCATCTTGTAATTTAGTCTGAGCATGCATGGATTTTTCTCTGATGGAGCTCCCCACAGACGATCAGAATTTGCGATCGTTTTTTTTTCCATTAGTAAAATTTAAAACAGGTGAAAAAGACCGATGGTGCCCACACACGATGAAAAAAGTCCATCTGTCTTTTTTCATCAGAAAAAACGATCGTGTGTACGCGGCATTAGAATTGGATTGGTTATAGTATACTTTGAACCATTGATTTATTCTAAATTTAAAAGTGAATCTTGGTTAAAATTTTGTATTAGGTTAACCAAATGGTCCATATATTGAAAAAGTGGTTTTAGCTTTAAGATCTGTTTGTTTGAAGAAGGAATCACAAGTGTTAAAATCAACACCCTACATCCTTAGCTTATTCATGGTTGGGTCATACACAAGCAGGCATGTGCAACAAACATAAAAATAAATGGGAAACTAATCTAGGTCTTACCTTCAGCGATAAGCAATGGGAAAAAGCATGCATCTTCGCTCACAAATGCTCTTTGAGTACGAGATACCAAGAAATATCTTACAAGCTGTTAACCCAATGGTATATGACCCCAGTGAAAACCAAACAGTGGTCAAACCTCTCATCAGACATATGTGGAGGTGCAATAGGGAACCGGGCTCCTTTTTGCACATTTGGTGGAGTTGTCCTCCTATCCTTGACTATTGGTCTCAAGTGAATTCATGGATAAAACACATCACAGACACTACGATTAATCTAAATACAGCTGCATGCCTTCTACATATCAATCACTTTAAGATTAGCAAATATAAAAATGCGTTAACAAGGCATCTATTAACAGCTGCTAAAACACTTATTCCTTTGCATTGGAGAACCACTAAAACGCCAACGGTCAAGGATTGGTTGGACAGGGTAATGTTTATATACAAAATGGACGAGATTGTGGCAATGAAGAGAGAGACAGCTGAAAGTTTTCACGCCCTTTGGCAACCTTGGGTTTTATTCCTGTATTCTGCTGAATTCAAAACTCTGATGAACTAAGATGCTTAATAGCCCTACACAACTGACAACCTACTCAGTTATAAAATTACAGTTTTTTCTCTTTTCAAGTCTGATGGCATAACCACATTGTATTCTGTAATAGATTACATACTAGATTGATGTTTTACTATTAATATAATTAGAGGGGACCCAGATATTGAAATGATACTGTAACCACGCGCTCCTCTTAAACCCTCTAATCTAAAAGCTCTCTCCCTCCCCCTCTTCCCTCACCCCCCCTCTTCTCCCTCTTTATTTTTCCCTCACTCCCACCCTCTATTCCTCCTTTCTCCCTACATTGCTCTTTTACGTATTGATAGTGCTCTTTTTCTCTACAATATGTGCATTTTGAATATTAGACTCGAATGTTGAGTACAGATTTTGGCTAATGTATCATCACTGTTAATATTTTGTAATCATTTTCTTTCAATAAAACTTTGATTGTGAAAAAAATAAAAAAATCAACGCCAGCTTGTTTTTATAAGCCTGTGAAGCCACGGAAAGCTATTCACTAAGTTACCAAGTCTAAATTTACCAAGTTATCATTCAAGTATTGAAATATGGTATTGTGTAATAAGAGTGTCATAAAAATGTGAATATCATTTGTATTTCCATATATATTTGATATATGAAAGTATATCCATTTTTGTATTATCACAAAATATACCTGATATTATTTTACACTGTATTTTTAGTTAATTAATATATATTTTAAGCATATCATTATTGTCACTTGTCTTCAAAATAGCACGGATAAACAAACTTGAATAACTTGGCTGTATTTGTGGAAAAATTTAAAATCTCCCAAAACATAGATTGGCATAATTTCATAAATACAATATTATTTTAATATTTCAGTATAAACATTCTGACAGTACATTGATACCATATCCCCTCTCAAGCGTCTCCTCTCCAGAGAGAATAAGTTTAATGCTGGTAGTCTTTCCATACAGCACATCCAGCACATCCTTCCTGAGGACTGGTGCCCAGAACTGGACGGCATATTCAAGATGCGGCCGAACCAGAGTCTTGTAGAGTGGGAGAATAATCCTTTTATCTCTATAGTGAATCCCCTTTTTAATTCATGCCATTATTCTGTTGTCTTTGCTTGCAGCAGCCTGGCATTGAATGCGATTGCTGAGCCTGTCATCTACTAGGACCCAGGTCCTTTTTCATCCTAGATTCCAGAGGTTCTCCCCCTAGCCAGTAAATTGCATTCATATTTTCAGCACCCAAATGCATTACCTCACATTTTCCAACATTAAACCTCAATTGCCATGTAAAGTTGCCCACCCCATTATTTTGTTTAGGTCTTCTTGCAAGGTTTCCATATCCTGTGTAGAAGTTATTGCCCTGCTTAACTTTTTATCGTCTGCAAATACTGAGATTGAGCTGTTTATCCCATCCTCCAGATCGTTTATGAATAAATTAAACAGGATAGGTCCCAGCACAGATCCTTGGGGGACCCCACTTTCCACATCAGACCATTCCAAGTACTTGCCATTTATCACCACCCTTTGGACTCGCCCCTGTAGCCAGTTTTCAATCCAGGTACTCACCCTATAGTCCATGCCTACATATCTTAGTTTGTACAGTAAACGCTTGTGGGGAACTGTATCAAATGCCTTTGCAAAATCCAGATACACCACATTCACAGGCCTTCCTTTATTTAGATGGCAGCTCACTTCTTCATAGAAAGTTAATAGATTCGTCTGGCAAAAATTATTCTTCATAAATCCATGCGGATTACTGCTGATAATAATGTTTTCATTACTAAAATCTTGTATATAGTCCCTATCATCCCCTCCCATAACTTGCAGACTATTGATGTTAGGCTAACTGGCCTGTAGTTCCCAGCGATATGTCCACGTTGGCTTTTCTCCAATCAGCTGGCACCATTCCAGTCAGTAAACTGTCCATAAAAATTGGGAACAATGGTCTGGCTGTCACCTGGCTTAGCTCCTTAAGGACCCTCGGTGTAAGTCATCTGGCCCGATGACTTGTTTATGTTAAGTTTTTCAAGTTTATATCTGATTCTGTCTTCTGTTAGCCATGAGGGTGCTTTCTGTGACATGTTATTAAAATTAACATTAACAACTTAAAGACCCCTCACTGTATATATACGTCGGCAGAATGGCTCGTACAGGCACAATCATGTACCTGTACGTGGCCCTTTAACTGCTGACGTTGGGGTCGCGCGCTCGCGACCCCTGTGCCTTCCCTGTGAGTCGGACCGCGGGTCCTGTGGACTCGATCGCTGCGGGGATCCCCGCGATCATCTCACGGAGGCATGGAGCGGGGAGATGTTAGTGTAAACACAACATCTCCCCGCTCCCCTACTGACAATGTCAGCGATCTCCGCTCTGTGTAATCAGAGCGGAGATCGGTGATGTGTCACTAGTAGCCACGCCCCCCCCTCAGTTAGAAACACGCCCCTAGGCACACTTAACCCCTCCAGCGCCCCTAGTGGTTAACCCCTTCACTGCCAGTGTAATTTTTACAGTAACCAGTGCATTTTTATTGCACTGATCGCTGGTCCCAAAAATGTGTCAAAAGTGTCCGATGTGTCCGACATAATGTCGCAGTCACGAAAAAAATCGCTGATCGCCGCCATTACTAGTAAAGCCTTAAAACTATCCCCTATTTTGTAAATGCTATAATTTTTGCGCAAACCAATCAATAAACGCTGATTGCGATTTTTTTTACCAAAAATATGTAGAAGAATACGTATTGGTCTAAACTGAGGAAAAAAAATGTTTTTTTATATATTTTTTGGGGATATTTATTATAGCAAAAAGTAAAAAAAATGTCATTTTTTTCAAAATTGTCGCTCTATTTTTGTTTATAGCGCAAAAAAAAAAAAAACGCAGAGGTGATCAAATACCACTAAAAGAAAGCTCTATTTGTGGGAAAAAAAGAATGCCAATTTTGTTTGGGAGCCACGTCGCACGACCGCGCAATTGTCAGTTAAAGCGGCACAGTGCCAAATCGCAAAAAGGGGCCTGGTCCTTATGCTGCGTATTGGTCCGGGGCTTAAGTGGTTATAGTCTTGGTTACTGTATCCCCCGTTTCCCTTGTGAAGACTGAGGAGAAGATTATATTCCAAACCTTTGCCTTCTCTCTGTCCTTTTTAGCCAAATTCCCTTCATCATCATTTATGGGGCCAATATGTTCTGGCCTCACTTTCTTACTATTTATATACCTGAAGAATTTCTTTTTTTTTTTTTTACTCTCCAGCGCTATGTGCCTTTTGTATTCTATCTTAACCGTCCTGATTTTACTCTTACATTTCTTTTTGCATTCTTTGTAAAGTTAAAATGCTAACAATCACCCCTCAGCCTTGTAATTTTTGAAGGCCTTTTCTTTTGCTTTTATATGCATTTTTACGTTCGAGTTTAGCCACCCAGGATTTTTTTCAGATCTTTTAAACATATTTAAAAAATAATGTTAATATAAATAATATTATTTCTCTGCTTATGTTCTCAGGACGGACCTTTTCCATACCCGGAGCTGTGGCTGAATGTTTATATTTTTCTCTTCTGTAGGACTAATTCAAGGAAAAGAGGTCCTCTTTTATACCAAAATCAGGTTTACTGAATTACCATTGAAGTTAAATGCTTATAGCATAGAGTACTGTTTAAGGAAATTCTGTTCATGTTATGCTCATCACAGTGTAATGTTAAATTGTTTGATACCCTTGCTTTCTTTATAGAGATCTTGCTTGGTTCACAAAATCACATTGTCTGTTCAGAGTCACTAGCAGTGTGTGCGTAATTGGTGGTGTCAGCGAAAGAGGGGAAAAATTCAGTTGGGCCCCCAAGAGTGAATGGAAACGTTTTTAACCAAGCAGCCCTCAAGGGGTAGCACTACACATGTGTCACACTGCTGTTAATATAACTATGACATTACTGAATACTTATTTCAGGTGAATAAGTGAAGCTAAAAAGACCAAGGAAATGATGTGACGATCAGGCAACTAGCATTCCAAGAGGATGTCAGCTATGGCACCTGTTTATTTTTCTGTTTTGGCAGTCTTTCTTTATAGCCACTGAAGCACAGGGGGTCTGTAATACCTACTGGAGATAATGACAGGGACAACACTAGGATTTAAAATAATCTAAATAATAGTGCAGAAATAAACTTACCTATTATGATGGTTTGCATTTTGGACAAAATGTATTTCAATATTTTCATATATTTCAGTAGAGTCATTTGTTAAGCTAGCTGTTTTGATACCACATACGAGAGTCTGTTAGTAGGGATTTGTATACTACTGTTATATTCTTGATTATTTTATGTTGTGGTCATTAGAAAAAAATAAAGTGGCAATATAAACAAAGTAATCAGTCTATTCTAGGACATTTGATGGGATAATGATACTTAAACATTGAAAAATATTTCAGTAATGATTCTTTGTACATGAAATGGCTTGAATGATTCATTAGGAAACATTCTTGCTGAGGAAAATTATGTTCTTGATAAATATAAGATTACCTGAATTTAAAGTATCAGTTCTTTGAAAATGCAAACATGATTGGATTACACATTGAACTGCATATGGTTGTAAATGGAAAAGAACAGTTCATTTAAAATATTGTAAAGGTGGGCTATTTTCTATGTCCTTTAATTTATAAAATATCTATATGGTATACTGTCTTTCCTCAAAAAAAAAAAAAGGTTTTGTATTTTTTTAAATTTTCTTTGCTGTTTTAAAAACTTGTGATAATCAAATCAGGAAAATCAGCAATTTATAAATGTATGACGATATGCATGACTATTTGTATTCAGAGCTGTCTCATACGTAGAGAATAGGGATGAGCCGAACACCCCCCCCCCCCCGTTCGGTTCGCACCAGAACCTTCGAACGGACAGAAAGTTCGCGCGAACGTTAGAACCCTATTAAATACAATTGACGCGAACGTTCGAAATCTAAAGTGCTAATTATAACGACTAATATGCATGTTATTGTCCTAAAAAGGGTTTGGGGACCCGGGTTCTGCCCCAGGGAACATGTATCAATGCAAAACGAAGTTTTAAAAACTGCCGTTTTTCGGGAGCAGTCATTTTAATGATGCATAAAGTGAAAAAAAAAAGTCAAATATTCCTTTAAATATCGTACCTGGGGGGTGTCTAAAGTTTGCCTGTGAAGTGGCATTTGTTTCCCGTGTTTAGAACTTTCCCTGCACAAAATGACATTTCTAAAGGAAAAAAAGCCATTTAAAACTGCTTGCGGCTTTAATGTCATGTCTGGTCCCGGTAATATGGATGAAAATATTTGAAAAAAATGGCATAGAGCCGAGATTCCACAGGGTGCGGAGTCTAAGACCCAGCAGGTCTTCTCCAGAGCCTCTAGTGGTGAGGATGTTACGCTGTAGGCTGGGTCCAGGTCACGGCCCCTAGAGTCCCCTAGCTCACGCCCCGAAGGATAAGGAGAGAGGGGAAGCAGCAGCACAGGATACAAGAATAGTGAGGGGAAAGCCAAGGTCTGGGCAACAAGCAGACAAGGATAAACAAAGGACAAGCCGAAGGTCAAGGGTAACAAGCAGACAGGGATAGTCGGGAACAAGCCAATATCGTAACACAGAGACAGACGTAGCACACGGCAGGCAGGAGCCCAAACACACAATGCTTAACAAACATGTTGATCAGCAAGGCAGGCTTGCAGTGCACAGGTTAATATAGTGTTCTGTGATAGGCCCTGGGGTGGAGTCAGGCTGGGAGGAGATTATAAAGGAAGCCAGGTGAAGGGGTCTGGCCTCTAAGATGAACACATGAGGAGGAAAGG
This sequence comes from Rana muscosa, assembly GCA_029206835.1. Classification (NCBI taxonomy): domain Eukaryota; kingdom Metazoa; phylum Chordata; class Amphibia; order Anura; family Ranidae; genus Rana; species Rana muscosa. The sequence continues at coordinate 419,714,150 of CM055122.1, forward strand.
TAAGATGGCAAACAGACATTAGTGCATATCCATGACATAAAGCATCAGTAGAGAGGAGACACCTTTTTCCAATATTAACTCTTACATTTCCCTTCCTAGGGGTAGATTTCCTCTTACTTCCTGTTGTCTCCTTCCGTTTGCAAGTAGGAGTCGTTTGTAAGTTGGATGTTTGAAAGTAGGGGCCTGCCGTATATACTCTGCTGAAATTTGCCCCTTACATGTTGGTGTTGCCACAACACTGTAAGCCCTCACAGTTACTCTTGGTGGGCGCTGGAACGCCCTGCTGTGAACTATTATATCAGGAATTGTATTTACATGCCATTGTCGAACAGTGGTAGGAAAAATTGGGCCTTTGGTGGTGGTGCTGGTGTCACAACACTGTAAGCCCTCACAGTTACTCTTGGTGGGCGCATGAATGGGCCCTGCTGTGAATTATTAGATCAAGAATTGTAATTGCATGCCCCTGTTGAACAGGGTCTGAAAAATTGGGCCTTTGGTGGTGGTGGTGTTGCCACAACACTGTAAGCCCTCACATTTACTTTTGGTGGGCGCAGGAATGGGCCCTGCTGTGAATTATTAGATCAATAATTGTAATTACATGCCCCTGTAGAACAGGGGCTGAAAAATTGGGCCTTAGGCACTGGTGCCACAATACTGCAACCCCTCACAGATACTGTACTTGGAGCACAGCAATGAGCCCTGTTGCAAAGTATTGCATCAAAAATTGTAATTACACGCCCCTGAAAAATTGGGCCTTAGGCACTGGTGCTGGTGCCACGACACTGCAACCTCTCCCAGATACTCTAGTTGGAGTGCAGGAATGAGCCCTGCTGCAAAGCATTGCATAAAAAATTGTAATTACATGCCCCTGTTAAACAGGGGCTGAAAAATTGGGCCTTAGCCACTGGTGGCGACACCCAGAAACAAAAATGTTCTTCCAAGCTATCATCATGAATCGGATCATTGAGGAGGAGGAGGATAGTCAGTCAACATAACAGGACAGTCACTCAGCATCAGCATACACAGTCTTGAAGGGATGTGACATTTCAAAATAAATTATTCTGTTATATCAGCTTTAGGTGCTTGGTAGCTGGTGGTGATCCAAGACTGGTTCATCATTATGAAGGTCAGTCGATCAACCGAGTCGGTGGACAGGCGCACCCTGTGATCCGTGACAAAGCCTCCAGCAGCACTGAATGTGCGTTCCGAAAGAACGCTGGATGCAGGACAGGCCAGTAGCTCAATTGCATACTGTGCAAGCTCTGGCCAGTGATCCATCCTCAAGACCCAGTAAGCCAGAGGATTTTTGGTGGGAAAGGTGTCCAAGTCTGACCTTGCCCCTAGGTATTCCTGCACCATGTATATCAGACGCTGGTGATGGTTGCTGGAACTGATCATACCTTGGGGCTGCGGACTAAAAAATTATCTGAACGCATCGGTCAGACGGCCACCTTCTCCACCGCTCCTTCTGCTACTGACCGAAGCCTCAGCAACTCGTTGTCCAGGACCAGGAGTTTGTAACCTCCCAGTCTCTGGGAACGCGTTGCACAGACCTTTCTGCAAGGCGTCCCGGAGTTGTCTCATCCTCTGCTCCCTCTGCGACGGCAAGATAAGGTCCGCAACCTTACCCTTGTACCGTGGATCAAGGAGAGTGGCCAGCCAGTAATGGTCCCTCTCCTTGATCTGAAGAATACGAGGATCCTTCCGCAGACTTTGCAGGATCAGGGAGGCCATGCAGCGTAGGTTAGCTGAGGCATTCGGTCCGGAGTCCTCTGGGTCACTAAGGACGACATGATCCGCAGCCACCTCTTCCCAGCCACGTACAAGTCCACGGGTTTGTTGGGACTGTAAATCATCCCTAAAAGTCTGCTGCTGTTGATGCTGAGTGCCATGCTCCACCTCCATGCTGACACAATCATCCTCCTCCTCCTCCTCTTCCTGTGTGATGGGTGGGACACAAGGAACACTGTCTGGGTAAAGGGGGCCTTGAGAGGCAAGGAAGTCCTCCTCTTCCTGCCTCTGTTCTGCCTCAAGTGCCCTGTCCATTATTCCATGCAGTGTATGCTCCAACAAGAGGTACAGTGTCACTGATGCATGCATTGTCACTGCTCACCATCCTCGTAGCCTCCTCAAATGGTGCCAGGACAGTGCATGCATCCCTGATCATGCCCCACTGGCGTGGTGAAAAAAACCTGAGCTCCCCTGACCCTGTCCTGGTGCCGTAGTCGCACAGGTACTCATTGATGGGCCTCTGCTGCATGTGCAGCCGCTGCAGCATGGCCAACGTTGAGTTCCACCTGGTGGGCATGTCACATATAAGGCGGTTCTTGGGCAGGTTCAACTCCTTTTGCAGCTCAGCCAGCCGAGCACTGGCATTATATGATCTGCAGAAATGCACACAGACTTTCCTGGCCTGCCTCAGGACATCCTGTAAGCCCGGGTACCTGCCCAAGAACCGCTGCACCACCAGGTTAATGACGTGAGCCACACAGGGCACATGGGTCAGTTGTCCCTGTCGGAGGGCGGAGAGGAGGTTGGTGCCATTGTCGCAAACCACCATTCCTGGCTTAAGCTGGCGTGGCGTCAACCACCTCTTGGACTGCCCCTGCAGAGCTGACAGAACCTCTGCCCCAGTGTGGCTCCTGTCCCCCAAACACACCAGCGCAAGCACGGCATGGCATCTTTTTGCCTGCGTACTTGCGTAGCCCCTTGAACGCCTACGGAGCACCGCTGGTTCCGAGGACAAAGCACAGGAAGAGGCCATGGAGGAAGAAGAAGAGGAGGGAGTGGAGGAGAGAGGTGTGTCACAACCAGTAGTAGCATTTTGGAGGGTTGGCGGCGGAACAACCTCCAACACTACTGCACCTTGTCCTGCATCCTTCCCAGCTGACAAAAGAGTGACCCAATGGGCCGTAAAAGAAAGGTAACGTCCTTGTCCATGCCTGCTGGACCATGAGTCAGCGGTAATATGCACCTGTAAGGGTTAATATGGGAAAAAGGTGTATCCACTGATGCTTTATCACCAATCCTTGTTTCCCTAAAAAACCCACATTTTCAAAATCCAATTGTTATTGGGACAGAAAGTGAGGTGAAATCTTCTGAACAAGGGCACATACAGCAATACAAATGTTACAGAGGTGATAACCCTTCCCTATGTTATCCAAAAAGATTTAAAATAGATTTTTTGGCTGGAGCTACACTTACAAAATGTACCTGTTCCAAATTACAAACAGATTCAACTTAAGAACAAACCTACAGTCCCTGCCTTGTTTGGACCGCCTGTATACTGCTGTTCAGAGTATATAGGGCCTGGGGGCCCTACGCCTTTTCTTTTTTTAATTTGGGTGCAGAGTTCCCCTTAATATCCATACAAGACCCAAAGGGCCTGGTAATGGGCTGGGGGTGCGTGGGTGGGGTAACCCATGCCGTTTTTCTCAATAATTTTCATCCATATTGCCGGATCGGACATTACATTAAAAGCCGTAAGCAGTTTTAAATGACTTTTATTCCTTTAGAAATTTCATTTTTTGCAGGGAATGTTCTAAACACGTGAAACACGTGCCACTTTACAGGCATACTATAGACACCCCCCAGGTACGATATTTAAAGGAACATTTCACTTTTATTTTTTCACTTTAAGCATCATTAAAATCACTACTCCCGAAAAAACTGCAGTTTTTAAAACTTTTTTTTGCATTGATACATGTCCCCTAGGGCAGGACCCGAGTCCCCAAACCCTTTTTAGGACAATAACTTGCATATTAGCCTTTAATATTCACACTTTTGATTTTTCACGTTCGAGTCCCATAGACTTTAACGGTGTTCGAAATGTTTGCGCTAACTTTCTGTCCGTTCGCATTTTCTGGATGCGAACTGAACCGAGGGGTGTTCGGCTCATCCCTATGCCTGAATTTAATGAGAACAATAACATTTGAACACATTTTAGGGGGTGTTTAGGGTAAAGCACTACAATTGAGCTGACAAAATACATTGTTAAGTGACTAGGCTAGGTTTGTATGGGCCCAGGATAGCAGAGTTAGTGAAGGCAAATATGCATGTAGGCTGAAAAAAGGAGCATTAAAAGCTTACAGCATGCATGAGGACAAAGGGGAAATTCACAGCATATTACAATCATGGTAATTAGGGAATGAAGAAAGAAATACAATACATTAGCTTACAATAAATACATAGAATGTGATGTTAAAGGAGAAAACTTACCTTAATATAGTCCTTCTGCAGGACTTGTATGATGGCAGAACAGGTCTCTGGGATAATGCCTGGGGGGAGATGCCTGTCGAGAACTTGATTTCCTGCAGACTTCTCCCTGTCGCCAAGTATCGTGGCGACTAGCCTTTGCTCAGGAGTGATGGCTTGCCACATGCAGGTGTCCTGCTTCGTAATATAAGGGGACAGCAAAGCCAACAGATGGTGAAAAATGGGGTCCGTCATCCGGAGAAAATTCCTGAAATCTTCAGGATTATTCTCTTGGATCTCCCGCAACAAAGGCATATGAGAGAATTGGTCACACTGGAGCAACCAATTCTTAGTCCATGAACTCCTCCCCACCCTGTTCATGGACTGGGCTTGGGTCAAAGCAAGAACCCCAACACCAAGCCCCCACACAGCACGAACTCTACGACGAGTATGTAGCCGCAACATGGCTAGAAAATGGTCGGCTGGTCAGAACGAACTAACAGAACGCACTGAAGAACAGAAAGGCCTGCGAAGAACGAGCTAAAAATCAGAAACTAGTGGACAAGAACACACTGAAAACCAGATAAGAACAGACTGCACGCACTGAAAAACAGATACGAACCCACAAGCACAAACTGGACAGCAGTAACGGTCTGAAAAGCACGAAGGCTGAAAAGCGTGAATCGTCTCTCACCAAACTTCAACTAGCACGAGAATTAGCAGAAGGAGCCCAATGGGTGGCGCACTGGGTATGGAATTTCCGTTTTATACTGCCATTGTACGTGTTATACGTCACCGCGTTCTTGACGGTCGGAATTTGGTGTGACCGTGTGTATGCAAGACAAGTTTGAGCCAAGATTCCGTCGGAAAAAAATCCACGGTTTTCTTGTCGGATTTTCCGACCGTGTGTACGCAGCATTAGTTCACTATATGGACCCCTTATGTATTTGTACATGTTGATTATATCAATTCCTTGGGGCTGGATTCACACCAGTCCAGTGCGAATTCCAGCTCTGTTCTCTGTGCGAAAAGAAAAAGCAGCTGTTCAGCGCTATCTCTCCATTGTATCTGCAGATCAGCTAAGCAGGGAGAGGAGGGAGGGAGAGGGGGGAGAGAATTCATGCTCACAACGGAACGCATATGCGAATCAGATGCGTTCCCATAGAAGATAATGTGCTGGGGCGTGACCTATGCATGGCGCTAAACGGACGTGTCTGAGGAGAGCTTCATCCAGCCATCGGCCTAATACCCTCTATCAATGCCGACTAAAGCCACGGGATCCTGCACAACACTCGGTATCTATTAGCCGTCGGCTGCATCAAACGGTTCCTAGCCGCAGAAAGATCCAGCCCCAACACGCAGAGTGGACAGGACAGAGCATCGAGGTCGATTATCTCCTCCTCCTCCCACGCCGCTTGCATTTGTGAGAGCTCTCCGGCCTCCTCCTGCTGCTCGGAGCTCATGGAAGATCCTGGTTCCCCTGCTGGCTCAGAAATATCTTTGGTGAGTGGGCTTAAAAAGGAAATTGCAGGCATGTTTCACAGCATGGAGAAATCCATCAAAAAGGAAATCTCTGCAGTGAGGGCAGACATGGCACACCTGCTAGTCAGAATTGAGGAGACAGAGCAGCATCAGGACTCTCATGAGGTAGCCATTAAAGAGCTGCAAGAGACAGTCACTCACTTGGCATTTGCTCACCGTGCCTCACCGTGCCTCACTGTACAAGCTCGAGGACCTCGAAAATCGCAACCGCAGAAACAATCTGCGCATCCATGGGTTGCCAGAGGCAACCAGAGATAATGACCTAGAACCCTCGATTCGTGGTATCCTCAATAGGGATGAGCTTTGAGTTCGAGTCGAACTCATGTTCGTCTCGAACATTGCCTGTTCGCACGTGCGCCAAGCAGCAAACAATTTGGGGTGTTCGCGGCAAATTCGAAAAGCCGCGGAACACCCTGTAAAAGTATATGGGAGAAATCTAAAGTGCTGATTTTAGAGGCTTATATGCAAGTTATTGTCATAAAAAGTGTTTGGGGACCCGGGTCTTGCCCCAGGGGACATGCATCAATGCAAAAAAAGTTTTAAAAACTGTGAAACAATAAAAGTGAACTATTCCTTTAAATTTCGTACCTGGGGGGGTGTATAGTATGCCTGTAAATCAGCGCTTGTTTCCCGTGCTTAGAACTGTCCCTGCAAAAAACTTTTTTTTGCATTGATACATGTCCCCTGGGGCAGGACCCGGGTCCCCAAACACTTTTTAGGACAATAACTTGCATATTAGCCTTTATAATAAGCACTTTTGATTTTGAACATTTGAGTCCATTGTATTTAATAGGGTTCTAAAGTTTGCGCGAACATTCTGGCTGTTCGCAGGTTCTGGTGCGAACCGAACAGGGGGGTGTTCGGCTCATCCCTAACGGTGAGGGTTAACATGTAACAGTGTAGATCATCACATGGAAATTCCTTTCAGGTAGGTAAGATATGACTAAATACGCTTACGGATCAATCAGGCATGGAAAATCCCATCGGCAAGTAGACTCGGCTTGTCTGAAGACTCTGGATAATATCAACCACCAACATAGCCCATGGACCCGACAGTCCACGACTAGGGACCCTCTGTAGATGGTATCCTGGATATGTGGAGGACTCAGAGCTCACAGGGTGTCCACACTGTTTTCAGATGGTGTTAGACAACTTTGGATGGGTAAACCCCTTAGGGGGTCAGTGAAAGGCACAATGGAGAAGCTCAAAAAATGACAATCTTCATTTGTTTTCTTCTAAGAGCAAACCCTTTGCATAGTACCATAGAGGATCATCCCAGCTAATCTATATATTAGAGCTGTCAGGCAGGAGCGTGTCATTCGTCTGGTGCCTCCCGTGGCGTCGTATCTTCGCTGGAGATCGAGAATGGATTACATCGCTGGAGATCAAGAATGGATTACATCGCTGGAATCTTTTTTTTATTTTTTATTTTTTTTATTTTTAATAAAGGACTTGTCCCAAGCTGTCTCCTGTGGTTTTTAACATTTTGACACTTTTTTGTGAAATGGTAGGGGTACAGTGTACCCCTTACCAATTCACATGGGGGGGATCTGGAGGTCCCCTTTGTTAAAGTGGGCTTCCAGATTCCGATAAGCCCCCCGCCCGCAGACCCCCACAATCACTGGGCAAGGGTTGTGGGGATGAGGCCCTTGTCCCCATCAACATGGGGACATCCTCCCCATGTTGAGGGCATGTGGCCTGGTACGGTTCAGGAGGGGGGGCGCTCTCTCGTACCCTTTCTTTTCCTGCGGCCTGCCAGGTTGCGTGCTCGGATAAGGGTCTGATATGGATTTTTGGGGGGAACCCCACGCCATTTTTTTTTTAATTTAAAAAAAAAATTGGCGCAGGGTTCCCCTTAATATCCATACCAGACCTGAAGGGCCAGATATGGATTTTGGGGGGACCCCCATGCATGTTTTTTTTTAATTTGGTTTTGGGGTTCCCCTTAATATTCATACCAGACCCAAAGGGCCTGGTAATGCACTGGGGGAGAACCCATGCCGTTTTTTCTCAATGACTTTTGTCTGTATTGCCAGGACCCGACAATTCATTATAGCCGCGAGCAGTTTAAATTACTTTTTTTCCCTTAGAATAGTTAATTTTGTGCAGAAACTGTTATAAACACATGTGCTACTTTACAGGCATACTATACAGGCATACTATAGACACCAAAAACAAAAAATGCAGCGCTAAAAACGAAATAAAGCCCAAAAAAAGTGATTGGGAGTTGGTATAACAACATATAGTGCAAAATATATGTCAATATAGTGCTTCAAATATTGGTGAAAAAAAGCTGAACCAGTTACCAAAACATAGTAAACAGCCTAGATGGTGTATGTGATAATCACAGATCAAATGAGGTACAAGCCATATGTTATATTCTTAATATCTAAAATTTTATTTGGCCAAGATTAAGAATAGAATTTCTCCTAGTCTGGATGAATGGTTGGACTTATGATTTAATAAATCCCAAATGTGACATTTGAACTTGAGCTTTAAATTCCAGAAACTGTCAGGGTTTTGATGTATGTTGTAAATATATTTTAACTTCTAGACAGTACTGCTATGTAACTAATATTTTGTTAGGAATATAGATGCAGTTTAGACTAGTTTTACTTCCCCTCCCCCAAATCCTGTAATTTACACCGAGGCATTTCCTATGCAGTCTGATAAGTCGAACCAGATGTTCCTCATATGTATATTCTGGAATCCCTACATCGTGTGTAATGAGAGGGAGGTAATATTTTAAAATATAGGTGTGGTTACTTTTGAGCGCGAATTTCAACAAAGAAAGAACTGTCTTTAAAAGCTGAGTGAGCAGGAAGGAACGGCCCTTCTTCACCAGCCAGAGATTCAGGAAACATCTATTTCTACAGCCCACAGACTATTCAGCATACACAGGGTTAATCGGCCATTTTAAGGACATTTTAAGAAGCATGAGGCATCTGATATACTGAACTTTATTTTATACTTGAACATTATTTTGGAACCTTTAAGAAGCTATTGAATTAATATACTGTAACTGTATTAATTCCTTTTTGGTGTGTATAATAAAACACACGGTTTGCTTTCAAGCTAATTCACGAATTTTGTCTCAGACGAATACATCAAGAACGGTATACCGTTATTTATACCGTTAATTTTTAGTGAAATTATCTAACATTTAACATTGGCTCAGCCGCCAGTCGTTCCAATTTATACCACTTTTCCCGAGTGCTAACAGAGGGGAGAGGTCTTACTTTTGAAACGTTTGAAAAGAACCTAGAAGAAAAAGTCAAGAAGAATTAGATCGATGTATTTATCCTGAAGACGGGAGAATTTTTGCTGAGATTTAATCGGGTGAGTAAGTAGAATCGTTATTATGCAAAGTTTTAAATATTTAGCTAATGAATGTACAGGTTTAACGAAACAGGTCTCTTATTCTGTTTTATGGAAATCTATGTATGAACAGTGTTTACAGTCAAATATGGATATTGATAAGGAAAGATTCTCATTAGCTAAAACAAAGAAAAAGTTACGTAATGTAATGAAGTTAGTTACAGGTTTTAATTCTATGGTTTCTGAGGTAACAGATACACATTTGAGTTGTGCAGAGCAGACACACAAACCTAATTGTTCAGATTGTGACACGTTATGTAATTATGTTGAACATTTAGAGAAGGAATTAGAAGTGCAGAATGTTACACTTTCAAAAAACAAGCATTTTTTGGGGATTACAGATGGAAAAGGTAATACACAGTCAGATATGGAATTAAACAAATTTGTTCAAAGTTCAGCTAACCTAGAGGAAAAACAAACAGAGAAATTAGATGTAATGGAACATGATTCAGGTTGTGAATCAATAGAGATCTCAGATGATGAAAGTGATTTTGTTGTAAAGCAATGTGATGTTCAGAGAAAGGCTTATACAAACAAACCAGTTTTCAAATGTTGTTTGTGTAACAGGAAGGGTCATAAAGCCAAATTTTGTTGGACAGTGAATCCTTATTATATGCAAAGAAGATCTTATAAAACTAAACCAAGGCGTTTTGAGGTTTACTCTGTAAGATGGAGTAAAAATTCTAGGCATAGAAGCCAGAGTACACAGATGTATTTCCCTTTTAAAAGCCATATACAATTAAGACAGGAAAAGCATAACTATATGAAGTGCAGTGAGCCAAATATTTTTTTCAAATATAGCAATGGAGGGAAACAATCAATACAGTTATTAGTGAGCTGTATGGATGGTGAGAATTTACTGGTTAACGTTTTTTGGCTACGGATAAGGTTTTAATGTGAGTCCACAGCTCTTCACTAGAAAAAGGGGGGTCAGATTCTTTTAGCTAGGCATGATCAGTTTACATGCTGAAATCTCACACACACACACACACACACACACACACAAGGCGGATACAGCCAGATACACACACTCACATTCTTAGTTTTTTTGGATTAAGAAACAAGATGATGAATACATGTTCAATGAAAAATTACAAGCTAATATAATGATTAGGAATTTGTTTGTGAAAGTTTTTGATGCAATGATTTTAGAAGCTCCAAAAAGGAATGTATGTACAACAGGGAAAAAAAGAGGACAATTAATTGTTCGATTTTGACTGAACGAATAAATGATTTGCAAAGGGCAATTCAGTTGTTTGAGTTTAAAGCAGAGTCAAGCTACAGTAATGTTAGTGATGATTCTAAGTAAAAGTCTGCTGTACAAGTTATGCGGTCAATAGGGGAATTTGGCCAGGAACATGAAATTTTGTTTAAACAAAATTTTGAATAAAGCTGCAGGCATGCAAGAAAGACGGTGAACTCAGAACTGTCACGTGTATGGCCACACACAGATATGATGAGATACACGTCACAGACAAAACACAGGAAATAGGAAATGTTAATTGCTTACAGAAAGAATGTTTGAAATAGGAACATTTTGAGCAATTTTGTTTGTCTTTGTTTTATAGCAAGATATATATTGATTTAAGGAACATTTTATTCTTCTGGTAGAATTGTTGAGAATTCTGGAAGAAGAGGTTTTAAGTTGAATTTATGCAAGGTTCAGCTTATAAGTGAAGAAACATTTTTAGGGATTTTGATTGGTTCAGGAAAGAAAAGCCTTTACAGGAATGTATTGAGACTATGGTTTCTTTACCTGTATCAACAGTAGGGATGAGCTTCGTGTTCGAGTCGAACATACGTTCGACTCGAACATCGGCTGTTCGATCGTTCGACGAAGATCGAACGATTTGGGCCGTCCCCGCCAAATTCGAGTGACGCGAACGGCCCACAATGCACTACGCCATCGCAGTGTCATCCAGGCGCTGTGATTGGCCAAGCATGCACTGTGACCCCGCATGCTTGGCCAATCACAGCGCCGGCAGCGAGGAGAGCAATGATTGGCCACAGGCAGGATGCCTGTGGCCAATTATTGCTGAGGGTGTTTAGTACATGCCCCACACTATAAAAGGCCGCCAGCACGGCGGCCTAGTGTAGTGTGTTCCGGAGCAGGGAAAGACAAGCATAGGCAGGGACAGTGACATTTATTTCTTTCTTGCTTAACCTGGATTCCTTTAGTTTAGGGAAAGAGAAGGATAGGTAGGGAGAGTGTCAGTGTGTTTTACTGTGCGAGTCCTTGTTTCTAGGGACAAAGAAGGAAAGTGAGGGGATTTCTCCTTGTGCTATAGTGTGCTTTAAAAAAACATTTTTTCTAGGGACAGAAAACTGTAGGTAGGGAGAGTGTCAGTTTCTTTCACTGTGCCAGTCCTTGTTTCTAGGGACAAAGAAGGAAAGTGAGGGGAATTCTCCTTGTGCTATAGTGTGCTTTAAAAAAACATTTTTTCTAGGGACAGAAAACTGTAGGTAGGGAAAGTGTCAGTTTCTTTCACTGTGCCAGTCCTTGTTTCTAGGGACAAAGAAGGAAAGTGAGGGGATTTCTCCTTGTGCTATAGTGTGCTTTAAAAAAACATTTTTTCTAGGGACAGAAAACTGTAGGTAGGGAGAGTGTCAGTTTCTTTCACTGTGCCAGTCCTTGTTTCTAGGGACAAAGAAGGAAAGTGAGGGGAATTCTCCTTGTGCTATAGTGTGCTTTAAAAAAACATTTTTTCTAGGGACAGAAAACTGTAGGTAGGGAGAGTGTCAGTTTCTTTCACTGTGCCAGTCCTTGTTTCTAGGGACAAAGAAGGAAAGTGAGGGGATTTCTCCTTGTGCTATAGTGTGCTTTAAAAAAACATTTTTTCTAGGGACAGAAAACTGTAGGTAGGGAGAGTGTCAGTTTCTTTCACTGTGCCAGTCCTTGTTTCTAGGGACAAAGAAGGAAAGTGAGGGGAATTCTCCTTGTGCTATAGTGTGCTTTAAAAAAACATTTTTTCTAGGGACAGAAAACTGTAGGTAGGGAGAGTGTCAGTTTCTTTCACTGTGCCAGTCCTTGTTTCTAGGGACAAAGAAGGAAAGTGAGGGGATTTCTCCTTGTGCTATAGTGTGCTTTAAAAAAACATTTTTTCTAGGGACAGAAAACTGTAGGTAGGGAGAGTGTCAGTTTCTTTCACTGTGCCAGTCCTTGTTTCTAGGGACAAAGAAGGAAAGTGAGGGGAATTCTCCTTGTGCTATAGTGTGCTTTAAAAAAACATTTTTTCTAGGGACAGAGAACTGTAGGTAGGGAGAGTGTCAGTTTCTTTCACTGTGCCAGTCCTTGTTTCTAGGGACAAAGAAGGAAAGTGAGGGAATTTCTCCTTGTGCTATAGTGTGCTTTAAAAAAACATTTTTTCTAGGGACAGAAAACTGTAGGTAGGGAGAGTGTCAGTTTCTTTCACTGTGCCAGTCCTTGTTTCTAGGGACAAAGAAGGAAAGTGAGGGGAATTCTCCTTGTGCTATAGTGTGCTTTAAAAAAACATTTTTTCTAGGGACAGAAAACTGTAGGTAGGGAGAGTGTCAGTTTCTTTCACTGTGCCAGTCCTTGTTTCTAGGGACAAAGAAGGAAAGTGAGGGGAATTCTCCTTGTGCTATAGTGTGCTTTAAAAAAACATTTTTTCTAGGGACAGAAAACTGTAGGTAGGGAGAGTGTCAGTTTCTTTCACTGTGCCAGTCCTTGTTTCTAGGGACAAAGAAGGAAAGTGAGGGGATTTCTCCTTGTGCTATAGTGTGCTTTAAAAAAACATTTTTTCTAGGGACAGAAAACTGTAGGTAGGGAGAGTGTCAGTTTCTTTCACTGTGCCAGTCCTTGTTTCTAGGGACAAAGAAGGAAAGTGAGGGGAATTCTCCTTGTGCTATAGTGTGCTTTAAAAAAACATTTTTTCTAGGGACAGAAAACTGTAGGTAGGGAGAGTGTCAGTTTCTTTCTCTGTGCCAGTCCTTGTTTCTAGGGACAAAGAAGGAAAGTGAGGGGATTTCTCCTTGTGCTATAGTGTGCTTTAAAAAAACATTTTTTCTAGGGACAGAAAACTGTAGGTAGGGAGAGTGTCAGTTTCTTTCACTGTGCCAGTCCTTGTTTCTAGGGACAAAGAAGGAAAGTGAGGGGAATTCTCCTTGTGCTATAGTGTGCTTTAAAAAAACATTTTTTCTAGGGACAGAAAACTGTAGGTAGGGAGAGTGTCAGTTTCTTTCACTGTGCCAGTCCTTGTTTCTAGGGACAAAGAAGGAAAGTGAGGGGATTTCTCCTTGTGCTATAGTGTGCTTTAAAAAAACATTTTTTCTAGGGACAGAAAACTGTAGGTAGGGAGAGTGTCAGTTTCTTTCACTGTGCCAGTCCTTGTTTCTAGGGACAAAGAAGGAAAGTGAGGGGAATTCTCCTTGTGCTATAGTGTGCTTTAAAAAGAAAAAATTTCTAGGGACAGAAAACTGTAGGTAGGGAGAGTGTCAGTTTCTTTCACTGTGCCAGTCCTTGTTTCTAGGGACAAAGAAGGAAAGTGAGGGGATTTCTCCTTGTGCTATAGTGTGCTTTAAAAAAACATTTTTTCTAGGGACAGAAAACTGTAGGTAGGGAGAGTGTCAGTTTCTTTCACTGTGCCAGTCCTTGTTTCTAGGGACAAAGAAGGAAAGTGAGGGGAATTCTCCTTGTGCAATAGTGTGCCAAAGCATTCCTCATCAACCGTCTTTGAAATCCTTGTTTTTTGGACAGTCAGGGAAATTGTCGTTGTGCTATTCTGTGCAAAAGCAATAATCCTCAACCATATTTAGAAATCCTTAAGTAAAGGGACAGAGAAGGACACCTGAAGGTAGCCCTTATTGCTTTTTTCCCATCTCCCTGCAGGCCATCTATTAGAATGTCTGGAAGGCAAACAAGGAGAGGCAGACAGTCAGGAGGCAATAAAAGAGGGCAAGCAGGCTCTGTGTCTGGGGGCAACAGTGCTGGTCGTGGACGCGGTGCATTGTCATCAGCACATGGCCATGGGACACGCTTGTCCTTCTTTTCGGCAGCTGGACATGTTGAGCCACATCATGCCGAAGACTTGGTAGAGTGGATGACCAAGCCCTCCTCCTCCTCCTCATCCTCTCTCACCCAGGCTCAGGGTACTGGCAAAGCAGCTGCCAAAGCGTCCTCTTCCCTGGTATCAATGTCAGACTCATCATCAGTCAGTCCTTCCCTAGACCCACCATGTCCTCCTCCTGAGGAGTCCCCCGAACTGTTTGAGCACAGTGTTGGGTACATGCTCCAGGAGGATGCCCAGCGTTTCGAAGGGTCTGATGATGAAACCCAGCTACAGGAAGGCAGTAGCGTGAGAGCAGACAGAGGGGATGCTCAAGAAGGACACCAATCTGGCAGTCATGTTCCAGCAGCTGCAGCATACTGCCAGATTGGCTCCAGTGATGAGGAGGGAGGGGATGATGAGGTCACTGACTCCACGTGGGTGCCTAATAGGAGAGAGGAGGAGGAGGAGGATGAGGAGGAGGCACATCTCCAACGAGGCAGGATGCCCTTTGGTGGCCAGCGTAAGGGCAGTACACCGACGGAATCACACCGCAGAGCTCCGCCTGTGCAGGGCGCTGCCTCTGCCCGTCATTCAAAAAGTTCCTTGGTGTGGGCCTTTTTTGAGGCTAGTGCATCAGATCGCACAGCTGCTGTTTGCAACATATGTCTCAAGCGTATATCGCGTGGCCAAAACATCAGCCGCTTGGGTACCACATGCCTGACCAGACATATGTTGACCTGCCATGCAGCTCGTTGGCAAGCCTACCTCAAAGACCCACACCAAAGAACAAAGCGGACCTCTCCTTGCACCGCATCAGCTGGGATCTCCAACCCCACTATAACTTCAGTCCTCTCTGAAACATGCACTGAGAGGAATGAAGGTGTAGAATTAGGTGTGTCACAGCCAAGTACTTGCGGCCACTCTGCTAGCAGTACACCGACGTCCGATTCTAGCAGGCAAATTTCCCTGCCCCAGCTGCTGGACCGTCGAAAGAAGTTCACTCCCAGCCATCCACATGCCCAGCGGTTGAATGCTAGCTTGGCTAAATTGCTAGCGCTTCAACTGCTGCCTTTTCAGTTGGTAGACTCGGCCCCCTTCCGTGAGTTTGTGCAATGTGCGGTTCCTCAGTGGCAGGTTCCCAAACGCCACTTTTTCTCACGGAAGGCTATTCCGGCTCTCTACCGGCATGTGGAAGGCAATGTCTTGGCCTCGCTGGACAGGGCGGTCAGCGGTAAGGTGCATATTACCGCTGACTCATGGTCCAGCAGGCATGGACAGGGACGTTACCTTTCTTTCACGGCCCATTGGGTCACTCTTTTGGCAGCTGGGAAGGATGCAGGACAAGGTGCAGTAGTGTTGGAGGCTGTTCCACCGCCACGCCTCCAAAATGCTACTACTGGTTGTGACACACCTCTCTCCTCCACCCCCTCCTCTTCTTCCTCCATGGCCTCTTCCTGTGGTTTGTCCTATGAACCAGCGGTGCTCCGTAGCCGTTCACGGGGCTACGCAAGTACGCAGGCAAAAAGATGCCATGCCGTGCTTGCGCTGGTGTGTTTGGGGGACAGAAGCCACACTGGGGCAGAGGTCCTGTCTGCTCTGCAGGGCCAGGCCGAGAGGTGGTTGACGCCACGCCAGCTTAAGCCAGGAATGGTGGTTTGCGACAATGGCACCAACCTCCTCTCCGCCCTCCGACAGGGACAACTGACCCATGTGCCCTGTGTGGCTCACGTCCTTAACCTGGTGGTGCAGCGGTTCTTGGGCAGGTACCCGGGCTTACAGGATGTCCTGAGGCAGGCCAGGAAAGTCTGTGTGCATTTCCGCAGATCTTATAATGCCAGTGCTCGCCTGGCTGAGCTGCAAAAGGAGTTGAACCTGCCCAAGAACCGCCTTATATGTGACATGCCCACCAGGTGGAACTCAACGTTGGCCATGCTGCAGCGGCTGCACACGCAGCAGAGGGCCATCAATGAGTACCTGTGCGACTACGGCACCAGGACAGGGTCAGGGGAGCTTGGTTTTTTTTCTCCACGCCAGTGGGGCATGATCAGGGATGCATGCACTGTCCTGGCACCATTTGAGGAGGCCACGAGGATGGTGAGCAGTGACAGTGCATGCATCAGTGACACTGTACCTCTTGTCCACCTGTTGGAGCACACGCTGCGTGGAATAATGGACAGGGCACTTGAGGCAGAACAGAGGCAGGAAGAGGAGGACTTCCTTGCCTCTCAAGGCCCCCTTTACCCAGACAGTGTTCCTTCTGTCCCACCCATCGCACAGGAAGAGGAAGAGGAGGAGGAGGAGGAGGAGGAGGAGGATTGTGTCAGCATGGAGGTGGAGGCTGGCACTCAGCATCATCAGCAGCAGTCTTTTAGGGATGATTTACAGTCCCAAGAAACCAGTGGACTTGTACGTGGCTGGGAGGAGGTGGCTGCGGATCATGTCGTCCTTAGTGACCCAGAGGACTCCGGAGCGAATGCCTCAGCAAACCTACGCTGCATGGCCTCCCTGATCCTGCAAAGTCTGCGGAAGGATCCTCGTATTCTTCGGATCAAGGAGAGGGACCATTACTGGCTGACCACTCTCCTTGATCCACGGTACAAGGGTAAGGTTGCGGACCTTATGTTACCTTCACAGAGGGAGCAGAGGATGAGACAACTCCGGGAGGCCTTGCAGAAAGGTCTGTGCAACGCGTTCCCAGAGACTGGGAGGTTACAAACTCCTGGTCCTGGACAACGAGTTGCTGAGGCTTCGGCCAGTCAAAGAAGGAGCGGTGGGGAAGGTGGCCGTCTGACCGATGCGTTCAGACAATTCTTTAGTCCGCAGCCCCAAAGTATGATCGGTTCCAGCAACCATCGCCAGCGTCTGATAAACATGGTGCAGGAATATCTAGGGGCAAGGTCAGACTTGGACACCTTCCCCACCGAAAATCCTCTGGCTTACTGGGTCTTGAGGATGGATCACTGGCCAGAGCTTGCACAGTATGCAATTGAGCTACTGGCCTGTCCTGCATCCAGCGTTCTTTCGGAACGCACATTCAGTGCTGCTGGAGGATTTGTCACGGATCACAGGGTGCGCCTGTCCACCGACTCGGTTGATCGACTGACTTTCATCAAGATGAACCAGTCTTGGATCACCACCAGCTACCACACACCTGATGCTGATATAACAGACTAATTGATTTTAACATGTCACATCCCTTCAAGACTGATGCTGATGCTGAGTGCCTGTGCTGTTATGTTGACTGGCTATCCTCCTCCTCCGAGTCCTCAATGATACGATTGATGATGATAGCTTGGAAGATCATTTTTGTTTATGGGTGCCGCCACCAGTGGCTAAGGCCTAATTTTTCAGCCCCTGTTTTACAGGGGCGTGTAATTACAATTTTTTTAGCAATAATTTGCCATAGGGCTCATTGCTGTGCTCCAAGTACAGTATCTGTGAGGGGTTGGAGTGTTGTGGCACCAGTGCCTAAGGCCCAATTTTTCAGCCCCTGTTTAACAGGGGCGTGTCATTACAATTTTTGAAGCAATACTTTGCAACAGGGCTCATTGCTGTGCTCCAAGTAACGTATCTGTGAGGGGTTGTAGTGTTGTGCCACCAGTGCCTAAGGCCCAATTTTTCAGCCCCTGTTCAACAGGGGCATGCAATTACAATTCTTGATCTAATAATTCACAGCAGGGCCCATTGCTGCACCCACCAAGAGTAACTCTGAGGGCTTACAGTGTTGTGGCAACGCCACCACCACCACCACCACCACGAAAGGCCCAATTTTTCAGCCCCTGTTCAAAAGGGGCATGTAATTACAATTCTTGATCTAATAATTCACAGCAGGGCCCATTCCTGCACCCACCAAGAGTAACTCTGAGGGCTTACAGTGTTGTGGCAACACCACCACCACCACCACCACCACGAAAGGCCCAATTTTTCAGCCCCTGTTCAACAGGGGCATGCAATTACAATTCTTGATCTAATAATTCACAGCAGGGCCCATTGCTGCACCCACCAAGAGTAACTGTCAGGGCTTACAGTGTTGTGGCACCAGCACCACCATCAAAGGCCCAATTTTTACTACCACTGTTTAACAATTATATGTAATTAAAATTCCTGATATAATAGTTGACAGCAGGGCGTTCCAGCACCAACCAAGAGTAACTGTGAGTGCTTACAGTGTTGTGCCAACACCAACAACTAAGGGGCCTATTTCTGCAGAGTATATACGGCAGGTCCCTACTTTCAAACATCCAACTTACAAACGACTCCTACTTGCAAACGCAAGAAGACAACAGGAAGTGAGAGGAAATCTACCACTAGGAAGGAAAATTCTCTCCTGTAAGAATAAATATGGGAGAAAGGTGTCTCCTCTGTACTGATGCTTTATCAGCAATCCTTGTTTCAAGAAAAACACCACATTTCAAAAACAGTTGTCATTGGGACAGAAAGTGAGGTGAAATGTTCTGAACAGGGGCACAGACAGCAAAACAAATGTTACAGGGGTGATAACCCTTACCTATGTTTTCCAAAAAGTTTAAAAATAGATTTTTGGGCTGGAGCTACACTTCAACAATGTACCTGTTCAAAATTACAAACAGATTCTACATAAGAACAAACCTACAGTCCCTGTCTTGTATGCACCGCCTGTATACGGCTGTTCAGAGTATATAGGGCCTTTTTTATTTTATGTGCGGGGTTCCCCTTAATATCCATACAAGACCCAAAGGGGCTGGTAATGGGCTGGGGTAGGGGGGGGGGGGTCATGGGGTAGCTATGCCATTTTTCTTAAAGATTTTCATCCATATTACCGGGACCAGACATTACATTAAAGCCGCAAGCAGTTTTAAATGGCTTTTTTTTCCTTTAGAAGTGTCATTTTGTGCAGGGACAGTTCTAAACACGGGAAACACGTGGCACTTCACAGGCATACTTTAGACACCCCCCAGGTACGATATTTAAAGGAATATTTGACTTTTTTTTTTTCACTTTATGCATCATTAAAATGACTGCTCCCGAAAAACGACCGTTTTTAAAACTTATTTTTGCATTGATACATGTCCCCTGGTGCAGAACCCGGGTTCCCAAACCCTTTTTAGGACAATAACATGCATAATAGTTGTTATAATTAGCACTTTAGAATTCGAACGTTCGCATCCATTGTATTTAATAGGGTTCTAATGTTCGTACGAACTTTGGGTCCGTTCGCGGGTTCTGGTGCGAACCGAACCCGGGGGTGTTCGGCTCATCACTAATCAACAGCATTCTAGACATTGAGATAATTAGTGGTTGTGCATTATGCAGTAAAAGCAACTGAGAATATTTCAGGTTTTACAACCCCACATAGTATTTTGTAGTTTGTATAGTGACAGATTTAGCAAAGGAAGCAGATTTGCATGATGAATTGGTGATTCAACCTGAATTTTAATGTTGCCAGAAAAACAGACACACAGATTTCTTAAATTTTAGAGGAAGAGAGAATGGATGCGTCTATTTCCTTCCGCTTCGGTTGTCATAAGACCTCATTTGGTTTATGAAAACTTTGGCCTTATGACATGACAAAAAGTTGTCTGTGTCTCGTTATACGTCAACACCTACAGGTGGAATTCACTTAATTTCATCATGAATGTTTATTGTCATATGGGTAAGCAGAAATGATTTACATTTTTAAAGAATAGTTCTATCGGGAAAAAAATGGAAGAGACAGCAGACAGTGTAATCTAATCCTGTCTGATTTGTGCACAAGTGAATCCTAGACCAAAAGGGGCAGAAACCTCCTTTACAAAGAATTCCTCCAGCAGACGGACCTTGCTCTTCAATACAAATAGATTATATAGGTCCTTTACCATCAGGGAAAAATGAATTCAGATAGTTTTGGTTGACGTTTTTTCAAAGTGGGTTGAAATCTTACCAGTTCGCAAAGATGATGCTTTGACAACTGCTAGGATGCTAGTGAATCATGTTTTTCCAGTATGCGGAATACCAAAAAAAATCTCAGTAGTGACAGAGGATCTCATTTTACAGGAAAAATCATGCAGGCAATGTGTAAAATTTTGGGAATAGAACAGAGATTTCATGTGCCTTATCATCCACAGTCTGCAGGTATTGTAGAAAGGATGAATCGTACCATTAAATCTAGAATTGCTAAAATATTGTTGGACAGAGGAAATACTTGGGTTGATGCTGTACCATTTGTTTTGATGAGTGTTAGAAGCACAGCATCTTCTGCAACAAAGTATTCTCCGTTTGAACTTATGACAGGAAGGAAAATGTCACTTGTGTTTCCCAATGAGTTTTTTTTGTCTACGCTGCACAGAGGGGCAATAGAGAAAACATAATGATTAATGGTGCAAGTTCAAAGACCTCTCAATTCAGTGGGTAATGCACGTAGACAATAAAAATGTGGGTACACAATGATCAGTGGAAATTGTATATTATGAGACAATAATTGTATATTATGAGATAAAAATTTATATTTAGATAAATGATACTGCTTTTATTTTTTCCTAGGAATGGTTTTTGAACAAACCTGATTAAAGAAGGAAAATGACAACAAAAGAAAAGTTCTAAAAAGAAAAAGTTGATCAACGGATTCATTCTCTAGTGACAATTTTGTCAGTGGTAATACTATATCACAAACTGTTCCAGCCATGCAGAGGTTAACAGGATGGAAGATTTTCACAGCAAAGACATTCCATTATTCAGAAACAAAAGAGATATAGACACTGATATTAATATAGAGGACAAAAATGATAAATATTGATACTAATACGGAGGACAAAAGTGATAAAAGCATATTGATATTGATATAGATGAAAAAGAGATACATTTAGATATAGTAATGTCAATACAGCAGAAGATTTGTTGGTATATGTATGTATAGGACATAGACATACTTGCTGTATGGAATTGTAATTCATTCATAGTAATGATGTTGAAATCACTGGGAAATTACTGTGGTATTCAGTAGAACAGTATTATTACTTGCTACAAAGTTTTGGAAAAATATTGGATAGTTAAAATTAGTCGTACTGTGGTAGATATTATTGTTCCAGAAATAGAAGTGTCTCCACAGTCCTTGAAAATCATTGAAGATGAAAATAGTATGAATTTGGTATGTAGTACTCAGATATTTTTTGCCTCAAAATTCATTATTAACTTGGAAAAGGAATGGTGAATTTTTGGGTAGCTTTCTTCACAGTACCACTAATATCATTCATAAAGGAGTTTTTGGTACTGTGAATTGGATCAATGATAAATTTATTTATCATCAATCAGGTGTATCTTTAAATGATACCGGTATATATGAGTGCTGCATATTAATAGAAGGTTATCCATTGAAATGTGCTAATGCAAGTGTTGTTGTAGTGTCTCCAAGGAAGACTCTATGTGTAGGTAAAGATAGCGTTCTTGCTAATCTTTTCCAGATTAACCATTTCCAATCCAGAGCTCTATTGAGAGAAGGAAAGTTTGTCATTATATTGTGGAACTTTAATATCTCAGAATGGAAAATTTCTACAAGGTTTCCACAATGTCAAGGACATTTGGTTAATATGGAATTAGGAATTGAAAGATAGTTTGGAATCAATATTAGGAATCATAACAGGAATAAACGTGGTATCGTTGAAGGCATTTTAGGAGCTGGTTTAGTGGGAAGTAAAGGTATTACAATCCAAAGAAATTTGAATCAAATATTAGAAGAAATGGTTATTTGAAACAGCTAATGTAATGGCTCCATCCATATTGCATCTCCAGAAAATTACTTTAAATCTAATGACAAGTGAAGAACATTCTCATATAGCTAGAGCATGTTTAGAGATCCAGACAGAATATTCCACTAACTTTAAAATAATTGCGCAAGCATTTCAGGGTGGAATAACTCCTCTTGGCATTTTGCAGAATTTACCCAGAGAATATGCATTTGCAATAAATCATACTGATTTATGGGTAAATAAATGGATAGGATGTAATCAGAATGAGTGTTATAGTTCTATGAATCCAGTAGCAGGGAAAGAAGACATTTTGGTTCCAATTACTGTTTTGGGATTACCAATTAGTGATACTCAATTATTATATTATAAGTTGTAGTATACAGATTTTGTGTTTAACAAGGATAATTTTGACTTAGAACAATTAGATCTGTCATCATGTTTACAATTCCAATCTAAAGTCATTTGTTTACCTAATCAAGATAAAAGTATATTTCATTCTTGTTATCATAATCATACATTATGTTCAGCAAGAATAGAAAAAGTTGGAACTACTTCTGAATTGATTACTCTTATAGATAAAAAGAAGGTTTGTTTTCAGATCATGAAAGACTCAGAGAAAGTGTCTCGTCATCAATGGTCGGATTTTGCAGGCGCCACCTAGTGGAGACAATTCAGAACTAGTATATCCATTTGGGGAAAAACTTCCATGACTTCCGCAGCAGGAAATATTTTATCGCATCCTATAGTTATTATTTTTATTATTATTATGTTATGCATTATATATCAATTATGTTTAATGTTTAGAATGAAAAAAAATTGTATAATCAAATCAGAAATGAAATTAAGAAAGGTGATGATATGTTGCAAAATAATCTTAAGAGAAGGATGGGTTTTGGAGCTGCAGGCTCGGTTACAGGTGACAAATCATTTGGAGTTATTGGATCAAAGTCAGAGTGTCTGTGACATAGATGGTTTGAATGGTTTAATTGAAAAATATGATTATTATTCATATTTCAGAGGGGAATGTTATATTCTTAATATCTAAAATTTTATTTGGCCAAGATTAAGAATAGAATTTCTCCTAGTCTGGATGAATGGTTGGACTTATGATTTAATAAATCCCAAATGTGACATTTGAACTTGAGCTTTAAATTCCAGAAACTGTCAGGGTTTTGATGTATGTTGTAAATATATTTTAACTTCTAGACAATACTGCTATGTAACTAATATTTTGTTAGGAATATAGATGCAGTTTAGACTAGTTTTACTTCCCCTCCCCCAAATCCTGTAATTTACACCGAGGCATTTCCTATGCAGTCTGATAAGTCGAACCAGATGTTCCTCATATGTATATTCTGGAATCCCTACATCGTGTGTAATGAGAGGGAGGTAATATTTTAAAATATAGGTGTGGTTACTTTTGAGCGCGAATTTCAACAAAGAAAGAACTGTCTTTAAAAGCTGAGTGAGCAGGAAGGAACGGCCCTTCTTCACCAGCCAGAGATTTAGGAAACATCTATTTCTACAGCCCACAGACTATTCAGCATACACAGGGTTAATCGGCCATTTTAAGGACATTTTAAGAAGCATGAGGCATCTGATATACTGAACTTTATTTTATACTTGAACATTATTTTGGAACCTTTAAGAAGCTATTGAATTAATATACTGTAACTGTATTAATTCCTTTTTGGTGTGTATAATAAAACACACGGTTTGCTTTCAAGCTGATTCACGAATTTTGTCTCAGACGAATACATCAAGAACGGTATACCGTTATTTATACCGTTAATTTTTAGTGAAATTATCTAACAGTTAACACCATATTACATAACCAACATATATATATATATATATATATATATATATATATATATATACAAAAAATCATATAAAAAATTCATAGTCCATATGATAAACAGCGCTAGTTATGGATAAGTGTCCAAAAGCACACGGTACACTTGAGTGATGACTTTGTAACAGTCTAATTAAAAGTGAAGTTTCTTCTGTGTATATGGTCTGTAGTGCACCCTACACCAATCAAAAATCTTCACCACGAGTGAGGCACACTCCCCCTCTGGGGTTCAAACTCACCACAAGGATGAAAAAGATAAGCCTTTCAAATCTGTAGGTAATCTCGCTCCAACTTCAGTCATCACCACCAGGGTAGTAAGGGTTAAAATCCTCAGGAACACATATAAGGACATAAAGCACCAAATAGTGTAATATTGCTTTAATAAGGAAATCCCCCAATACAATATCCCTGTATCAAATGCACGTACATAAAATTCACTTGTTAAAAGCACATAGAAATGAAGAGTGTATTCACCGCTAATCCGACCCAAGAGGGCGTCCGTGTTGCAAACGTGACGCTGTAATATCTTTTCCTAGTATGGGACAGCTGGCCGTGGAGTTCACTCTGCACTTCCTGGTTACAGAGACGCTGCGGTATCTGAGCCCTGACCGGTTTCGTCACAGGCTGACTTCAACTGAGGGCACAGATAGCCAGCGTCGGCGTGCGTACTATCATCACCCCGCTCCTCATCCATTGGCTGGAGCGCCGCTATCGAACCGCCCTGATTGGTGCTTGTCAGGGCGGAAGATTCATGCGCCCGTCGTCAGATCGGAGCATTCTGGGGGAGTGATCAGACTGCACGAATGACTACACAACCAAACGGAGCTAATTCAGCATAAATGTTATGGCTAATACACCAGCGTATACACATAATAGACTTGTCTTATCCTAAAAGATCATCTCACGGTCAGTGCTGTGCAAACCATGTGTGTTATTCACATTAAAACAAACAAAACTGTGTTTGAAATGCCTTATGAGGCAGCTCTTTAAAAGTTGCCTCTAAAGTAATAAACAAAAAGTAGGATTTTTAAAACAGCTTACCTGTAAAATCCTTTTCTTGGAGTACATCACGGGACACAGAGCAGCATAGTCATTACTATGTGGGTTATATAGAATTACTTTCAGGTGCTGGCACTGGCAACTTCCAAAACAGGAAGTACCCTCCCCTATATAAGCCCCTCCCATCCGGGAGTACCTCAGTTTTGTAGCAAAGCAATACGTGTCCCCAAAAGAGGGGTGGGAGCTCTGTGTCCCGTGATGTACTCCAAGAAAAGGATTTTACAGGTAAGCTGTTTTAAAAATCCTACTTTCTTGTTCATACATCACGGGACACAGAGCAGCATAGTCATTACTATGTGGGACGTCCCAAAGCAATGCCACATGAGGGGGGGGATACACCATACATAAGCTGGGCGCCATCAGGCATGAGGATCTTTTGCGGCCTGCAACACACTGCGCCCAAAGGCGACATCCTCCTGACTTCTAACGTCCACCTGGTAGAACCTAGTAAACGTGTGTACTGAAGACCATGTTGCGGCCTTACAAATTTGCGCCAGGGAGGCCTGGTGATGCACTGCCCATGAAGTTCCAACTGCTCTCGTGGAGTGCGCCCTAACTTTGAACGGAGGCGGTCTACTTCTCAAGCCATAGGCTTGTATTATGACCTGTCAAATCCACTTGGCTAAAGTAGATTTTGATGCTGCCTGACCCTTTCTGGGGCCTTCCGGCAGAACAAACAAAGAATCCGTTCTACGAATCTGAGCAGTGGCTTTTAGATAAGCTTTAACTGCTCTTACTACATCCAAAGAATGCAATAACTTTTCCTCTACCGAGCTTGGTTTGGGGAAAAAAGAAGGAAGAACCACATCCTGGTTCAAGTGAAACCTCGATACCACCTTAGGAAGAAAGTCTGGGTGAGGACGTAATACTACTCTGTCCTTATGGATAACCAGATATGGCTCTTTACAGGACATGGCGGCTAATTCCGACACTCTTCTAGCCGAGCATATGGCTACTAAAAATATCAATTTCCTGGTGAGTAGAACCAAGGAAATGTGCCGCAAAGGTTCAAATGGCTGCTTCTGCAGAACCGACAGAACCAAATTTAGATCCCATGGGCATATGGGAGCCTTAATCGGTGGAATAATACGAGTCACACCTTGCATAAAGGATTTGACAAGTGAATGCATAGCCAGGGGCCTTTGAAATAGTATTGACAAGGCCGAAACCTGGCCCTTGATAGTACTTAAGGCAAACTTCCTGTCTACAGCCCACTGCAGGAAGTCCAGAATTCTGCCTATAACGTACTTACGTGGATGCCATTTTCTGGCCTCGCACCAAGTGATGTACGCCTTCCAAACTCTATAGTAGATCTGCCTGGATACAGGCTTCCTGGCATTGATTATAGTTGATACCACAGAGTTAGAGAGACCTCTCTTCTTTAGGATGTGGGATTCAATAGCCAGGCCTGTTAAACTTAGAGTTAGTAAGGAAGGGTGGTATATCGGTCCTTGCGAAAGCAGGTCCGGACGACGTGGAAGGGTCCAAGGACTCCCCACAGACATTTTGATGATCTCCGCGTACCAGGCCCTTCGGGGCCACGCTGGAGCCACCAGGATTACCGGCTTCTTCTCCAACCTGACTCTGCGAAGGAGTCGAGGCAACAATTGTAGCGGAGGGAATGCATATATCAGTCTGAACTGATCCCAAGGGAACACCAGAGCATCCGAGCCGCAAGCGAGGGGATCCCTTGTCCGGGAGACAAATCTGTCCACCTTTGCGTTGAATCTGGATGCTAGCAGATCTACATCCGGTGTTCCCCACCGCTGACATATTGCTCGGAAGACCTCGGGATGAAGGGACCATTCCCCTGGGCATAACTGTTGGCGACTCAGAAAGTCCGCCTTCCAATTCTCCACCCCTGGAATGAAGACAGCTGATATACATGGGACATGCTTTTCTGCCCATTCCAGGATGTGACTTACTTCCCTCTGGGCTGCACGACTCCTGGTGCCTCCCTGATGATTGATATATGCCACTGCTGTGGCATTGTCTGATTGAATTCTGACAGGGGACCCTTGGAGTCTGGATGTCCAGGCTACTAGGGCGTACCGGGCTGCTCGTATCTCTAAGAGATTGATGGGCAGGGTTTTTACTACATTTGACCATCTGCCCTGGAGAGACCATTGCTCCAGTACTGCCCCCCAGCCTATAAGGCTGGCATCTGTAGTGACCACCTTCCAAGATATCGGGCTGAAGGGTTTTCCCTTCTGGAGATTCTGGGGGATCAACCACCAGCAGAGACTCTTCCGAACGGAAGGGGACAAAGCCATCGGGAAGTCTAGAGCCTGAACTTTTCCGTTCCAGGCTGACAATATGGCCCTTTGTAAATTCCTTGAGTGGAATTGGGTGTATGGCACAGCTTCGAATGATGCTACCATCTTTCCTAGCAGCCTCATGCACAGGCGTATGGACGGCTGTCTTTTTGCACAAAGCAGACGGACCAAGGCCCTCAAAGAGGATACCTTGTCTAGAGGTAAGAAAATCTTCCTCTGGTCTGAATCCAGCCGTAGCCCTAGATATACCAGGTTTTTCACTGGCTGTAGGGCTGACTTGTCCAGGTTGATGACCCAACCGTGAGACTCTAGATACTTGATTGTATCGACAATTACCACTTCTAGCTTGGCAACTGAGTGGTCCATCAACAACAGGTCGTTTAGGTATGCCATTATCGTTACACCCCGTGTTCTTAGATCGGCCAACAGTGGGGCCAGAATTTTTGTGAACACTCGTGGTGCTGTGGCCAGACCGAATGGTAAGGCTCTGAACTGAAAATGGCGCCCTTCTACTGCAAAGCGTAGGAATTTTTGATGACCTGGAAAGATGGGAACATGCAAGTAAGCATCTTTGATGTCGATCGAGGCTAACCATTCCTCCCCTTGTAGGGCAGCGGTGACCGATCGGATCGACTCCATACGGAAAGACCGGACGTTTAGAAATTTGTTTAGACTCTTTAGGTCCAATATGGGTCTTATGTCCCCGTTTGGCTTCGGGACTGTGAAAAGGTTTGAGTAGAAACCCAACCCCCACTCTTCCATAGGAACCTCCATAATTACTCCTTGGAGCAATAGTTGTTCTAACGCCAATAGGAGAGACCCTCTTTTCAGAGGGTCTCTTGGCATGCCTGACCACATAAAATGGGACGGAGGAGACTCTTTTAACTCCAACTTGTATCCCAGAGTTACTGCGGAGAGCACCCATCTGTCTTTGATCGTCTCCCGCCAGGTCTCTGCGAACAACTGAAGTCTTCCCCCCACCCGTTTGAGTGGGGGCAGCCCTTCATAGGCTTGACTTGGAGGCTGGTTTAGTACCTCTTCGGATCCAGGGCTTTTTATTACCCTGTGGCTGTCCCTGATTTTTACCTCCTGAGTTTGACCGAGGAGGCCGTCGGAACTGCTTAGTAGCAGACGTCGCAGGGATAGGAGAGGTAGTCCTCTTAAAAGATGGACCCCTAGACCTCTTTTTACTCGGTAAGAGAGTACTTTTACCACTGGAAATCTTCTGGATATACTTATCCAGGTCTTCGCCAAAAAGGCGTTCCCCATGAAATGGGAAGCTAACTAAGAGCTTCTTACAGGGAGCTTCAGCAGACCAGTTTTTGAGCCACAGAAGCCTACGCATATGTACCAAAGACAGCGTGAGGCGGGAGGCCTGATGGATAGAATCCTTGATGGCGTCAACTGCAAAGCATAATGCTCTAGGCAGATCAGCCAGAGCCTGGGCCTGCTGGTCTGGCAAATCCCTCAGGACCATTTTCATTTGATCCTTTAAAGCTTGGCAGATCCCAATAGCTGCCACTGCTGGCTGTGTAACAGCCCCTGCTGTGGAAAAAGCAGATTTTAATAAAGATTCCAATTTTTTATCCACTGGATCTTTGAACATTTGAACATTATCTACTGGACATGTCAGTGATTTGTTCACAGAAGAGATGGCTGCATCCACCGTAGGAACATTCCATCTCTGGGTGAACTTTTCCTCCATGGGATAGATCACCGGAAACCTTTTAGGCGGAACAAATAGTTTATCAGGATGTTCCCAGTCCTGGTATATAAGTCCTTCCAATAATGGATGTATTGGAAAGGAGCAATTAACCTGGGGAGCTTTTAGCGACCCCAATGAGGAGACAGCAGTAGTTGATGGTTCAACAAGAGGCATTTTAAATGCAGATCGAACCATGTCAGTTAGGGTCTGGACCCACAATCTTTCAGTCTGTGATGCTGAAAATGGTTCATCTACTGTCGATTCCTCAAAAACAGAGCTAACCTCCTCCTGATCCCCTTCAGGTAGGTCGGTCCCTTTCTGGGACTGTTGCTCTGCCAACAGGCACTCTAATGGAGGTGATGGAGATCTGGCGCGCTTTCTTTCCTGTAGAGAAGAAGCGATCAATGCAGCCAATCTCTGCTCCAATCCCTCCAGAGTTGAGGAAAAAACCTCCTCTGTTATATATGCAGGAGCAGGTGGACTGAGGACAGCCGCAGTACCTGGCACTCCCGGGGGTTCCTTATGGGTATTAACCTCTGATTTCTCAGGGGAGGAGGGTGCAGATGACTGCTCCAGATCCTCAGAGCCCGATGGAGACCCCCTACACTTCCTGAGAGGTATATCTCAGAGTTTTTTAGGCGGCATATTCCTTAGTTCAAAGCTGAGGTATTCCAGCCGCAATACACCCCTTACTGAAATAGTCTAATGCAATTTGCTGCTATGTACATCAGTGGGTGTCTACTAATGCGTCTTTCTGGGGATGCCTGTATCAACCGCCCGCTGTAAGCCCCTATACCATGCTACCAGCTCCTTTTCATGCTCTGTGTCCATAGCAAGCAGCGTGGACTGAGTCCTTTTATCTTGCTGGGACGCCCGCACATGCGCAGAAGCGCTGGGCGCACAGAGCGCGTCATCCGCCAGGCTCCGCCCCCTTTTTTTAAGCTAAACCTTATAAAAGGAAAGCATGTGTGCGCACGCGCGCGCGTGCACGTGTGCGCTCTTGGCGCCATGTAGGGAGAGGAGCCAGGGTCCCTGTTTCACCAGGACTCGGGGATGGAAGGAAACTACTTGGCAGCATGACAGAGGAATGCAGCTTCCCTGATAGAGAGCTCACTCATCTGCCTGGACTTTCACCATGGAAGGAATAGTCCCAAGAAAAAAGACGTTCCACAGCGGCCTCTAGTGGACAAACACAGGTACCGCACCTTTGTCTTTTTTTTTTTTTTTTTTTTAAAACCTCCTTTATGAAAAAACATTTCCAGGTTTACAGTTTTTTTAAAACTTCCCTTATGAAAAAACATTTCTAGGATTACTTAGGCATATACAGCTATTAGCGGGAATACCCTTTAGGTAACAGGCAGAAAGACATATTAGGCTTGGGGGTCCCCTCAATAGAACCAAGTTCCTGAGGGGCCCCCACTTACCTTTTCCCCGCCGCAGGACTTTGTTTGGTCCACAGAAGCCCAAACTTCACCTCTCACGGCAGGCATTGTACTAGACCTTCAGGGACCGGGTTCCCAAGGATTCCACTCCCCTGGACCTGTATAGCACCCTGCACAGATAGCCTCTTGGTTTTGGGTATGACCAGAGCTCTGGATCCCAGGGTCCAGCCCTCCTAAGAGAGGCATTACAGGCAAAACCCTGCTCTTCTCTGCAAGGCCCGGGTACCGACCGTTTAGCTATGAAGCTTTTTTGGTCGGATCCGGAATAGCTTGCTAAGGCCCAGAGAACCTGTACACAAGCCCAGATGAATACATGTTAACCTTGGCCAACACCTTAGACACAGGCAAAAAACTGAGGTACTCCCGGATGGGAGGGGCTTATATAGGGGAGGGTACTTCCTGTTTTGGAAGTTGCCAGTGCCAGCACCTGAAGGTAATTCTATATAACCCACATAGTAATGACTATGCTGCTCTGTGTCCCGTGATGTATGAACAAGAAAGTAGTAAACAAAAAGTAATAAGCAGGAAAAAGGAAATTTCTTTAAAAGAGAGCACTATGGAAATCTAGGATTAACAGCACCAGCTATTTTTCAATGACACAGATGTTAATATAATCTGTATCATAAGTGGTGTAGTCTTCCTCAGCTCAAATATTTACAGAAAAAACACATTCAGACTTTGCAGCCATCCTGTGTATGTCAGTATATTCTAGAGACAAAATATATCCAAAGTTGGGGTTCAAACCCAATAATCCCAATATTAAAGATGGATTAGCAAAGGATAAATAATATTGTAGGACATATAAATATGAAATACATATATACGTAAAAATACACATATATATATATACACATATATATATATATAAAACCCTAATGTACATAGAGTATAAATTTCACGTAAACTAGATGACAAAATCTTTAAAATTAAAATTAAAATAAAATTAGATTCATAATTAGATTTAAAATAAGCAAGGCAAAGCTATAATTTAGCTTTAAGTGTGGGGAAACATTAATCCTATATGAGATAGCTGATCCTGTATGAAATCAGTCAAGGATAACAGGGACCTTACAGGCAAAATATGAGGAGCGGGTGTTCTAATGTATAGTTAAAAGTGTTGGTAGGCTAGTTTAAGACAATATGAAACGGACATAGGTCATAAAAGTGTCAATAAACCAATAAAACCATTGCAAAACACTAATAAAAACTACTAAAACCCACTAAAAAGGATATTAATAATCACTAATAAAACAATTAATATCTAAATCTACGTTCAACCCCTTAGGTGATAAAGTATCAACAGAATAAATCCATTGGGTCTCAAGCTTGGATAATTCTCTTACTAAATTGGACCCCCTCCATGGTGGTTTCAGGTGGTCCACACCCCAAAACTTGAGCCCTGCGGGGTTTTGATCGTGGAACAATTTAAAATGTAGAGAGACATTATGGTCTTTATACCCAATTTTGATGTTTGCCATATGCTCAGCAACTCGTACTTTGAGAGCTCTTTTGGTACGACCTATGTACAATAATTTACAAGGGCATTCCAAAACATACACCACATAAGTGGTGTTGCAGGTAATAAAGTCCCTTATGGCAAACTCTCTGTTATTAAACGTAGAGGTAAAATTTTCCAGTGCTCTGAGAGGTTTATTCACCTCTCTACAAGGACGGCATTTCCTGCAGGCATAAAATCCATCCTTATCCCAAAAAGAGGGGTTTTTTTTTGGTGCATCCAACACCTTCTTAACGACCCTATCTCCATAATTAGGAGCTTTCCTATATATAAAAGTGGGTCTTATTGGTATATGTATTTTGAGGATTTTGTCAAGTAGGAGTATATGCCAATGAGAGGTAAAAATTTGCTCCACATCTTTATACTGAGAATGGTATCCAGATATAAAACTCCATTCGTAGTTGGTTTTACTTTTTTGGCATTGCGAAGGGTTCTTGTTCAGATAATTGATTCTGGGAGTGGCTGCGAGATCTTCAATAATTGTATTCAATTGTGTTTCTTTATAGCCTTTTTCAATAAATTTATTCTTCAACACATCAGCTTGGGATAAAAAGTCAGCATCGGGGGGCGTGGCTTGGCGCGCAACGGGTATGGACGCACACTAGGAGAGCTCCGGCACACACACAGCCTGCAATCGCCTAATTTCCCGACCCTAAGCCTCCAGATGCCGGGCAAACGCCTGTACAACACCCCGCACTCACGCCCGAGGAGAGGTTCGGCTTCTACCACAGCGCGGAACATCACAGAGCTATTTAAACCTACGGCGGGGACCCGCAACAACGTGGGGAAGACCAAGATGGCGCTGATGCAGCCACACGAGGAGGAATACAGCGAGGACTCCCAATCCCCGCCTGAGGATTCAGGTAAAGGAAATGCCCGCTTGAATCATCCCCTCACCCTAGCCGATATGTCAGTGATAGCCGCGGATATTAAATCCTCCTTCTCGGCCGCCATCACGGACATTAAATCTAACCTATTGGCTCTGAATGAGCGGATGGCGGTGTCTGAGGCAGCGGGAAGGCACAGGGACAAAGCAATTCTCAGATTGGAGAAGAAATGCACGACTCAAAACCACCATCTTATTGAAATAAATAGGCATTTGGAAGACCTGGATAACAGGGGAAGGAGGGCCAATATACGGGTGAGGGGTATCCCTGAGACAGTAGACGCAGCTCAAATCATTCCGGCATTGCAACGAGTTTTCAATAGTTTGCTAGAGCGGCAGGAAGACATGGCGATCGATTTTGTCAGGGCCCACAGAGCACTCAGACCAAAAGGCCCAGATGATGCTCCTCCGAGGGACATCATATGTTGCCTTCAGAGCTTCATGCTTAAAGAGGACATAATGAGAAAGGCGAGGAGAAATGAACATATTATTTTCAATGGAGCCACTATCCTGTTGTTTCAGGACTTATCTCAGATTACCCTGAGGAACCGAAGAGCCTTGCGCCCTCTGCTGGAGAAACTCAGGGAACGTGAATTAAAATACACCTGGAAGTTCCCTTTTGCACTATCTGTGCATTACAATGGTCGTCAATACATTCTGCGTGATCCGGGTGACCTTCCAGCCTTCTGTGCCGCTCTGGACCTTGAATACATCCCATTGCCTGACTGGTATGCTGAGTTCCAGGAACCACCCCGAGACCGGTCACCTTCCAGATCCCCCTTCTCCACGCCTGACAAAAGAGTGAACAAGAAACAGAAGCAGAACCGCTCTGGGAAATTTGGAACCCCAGGTCCCAGCAGAGAGGAACGCAGAGATCATGCTGATGACTGATCGACACTTGTTGAGTTCAACCTGCAATGCTCCTTTGTTTTTATTCGTTTACTATGGGTCCCTTTGGGATTCCCTTGGGAAATATTAACAACTTTGCTAAAAATCTATTACTCGCCCCCTACTCCCGGGTTTGTTCTCCTGGCTGGCCTTACCCCCCCCCTGTGTTTTTTTTTTTCTGTAATTTTCTTGACCTACCACCCCCATGTGAAGCCAGAGTCTGTCCCTCTGTCACCTACCACAGTACCATGTACCTCCTCCTAGCCTGGAAGCCTGCTGACCTGGGCCTACATGGGACAATTGCTGCTGTTCAGATAAGACGGACCTGGATCTTGAGCTTCGATACTGGCTATCAGGTTACAAGTTCACAGGGAGTCATAGTTGGAGGTTGGCCATCTGCTGCCCTGTCTTGAAGACTAGAAACTCTGATACTGAATAACATTCCCTGTGACCAGATGCCTAGCGACCAAAGAGGGTACGGGACTATGGGGGGCAATGGGTGAAATGGGGGAGTCCCCCCTCCCTCCCCCCCCTTTTTTTTTTTTTGGTCAGATCAAGGAGGGTAATACTGTAATATTGTTGCATGTTGCTGCGTATAGGGGCGCTTTATCTAATGCGTTGCCCGTGAGCACTTAAGTTTGTACCACCCCTGGGTCGGGGGGAGAAAACACTTTCATCTAGTATTAGATGAGGCCAGATTTGCTTTCATGTGCAGGCTGTGTGTGTTATGTTGCACCCTATCCACATACATTTAACGTTTATTCTTACAGAGTTATACTGGCAGAGTCGAGTAGCTGACTGTTTTACCCTGTTGTCAGCTGCCTCCCTCTACCCCCACCAAGTGCCTCTTCGCCTACTGGTTGGGCGTGAGGCGCACTAACCTACCTACTACTCAGGTCAGGATTTCCGGCCTGTCTAGGGAAGTCTTTAAATTGCTCCATCATCTTTACTCTCCCCTTTTCTGACTCACCTTTTCCTTCTTCTTTTTCTCTTTTTTTTTTTGGTCTGACCTGATATTAACAGCTTTGTGTTCTAGGATCACTCCGGGCCGTCTCGCTTTGGGCTCCCGGCATGGCGTACGCAGATCTCGGCCGAAATCCACTCGTTATATCCCACAATGTTAGGGGCTTGAACATACCCGAAAGGCGCTCCACTCTGCTGAGGGAGCTCAAAAAAGGTAGGCCGCATTTCGTATTTTTACAAGAGACCCATTTCAAAACGCATCATGTCCCCAAACTCACGAGTTCTTACTTTAGCGAGGCATTTCACGCTACGAGTGATGATTCCAGGGCCAGGGGGGCATCTATTCTGATTGGTAGAGATGCACCCTTCACCCTACAGGAAAAAAAGCTGGACCCCAAGGGTAGATATGTATTCCTAAAGGGGTTGTATAACAATACACCCATGACGTTAGCCAATGTCTACTTTCCAAACAAGTCTCATATATCCTTTTGTCAGCAAATTGTTCAAGAGCTTTTGGGGTTTTCCTCGGGATGTATGATCCTGGGTGGAGACTTCAACGTGCCACTCAGCCCGCTGCAGGATACGTCCAACGGGAAAACATGCATCACGTATAGGACCCTTAAGCGAATTAAGGCTATGCTACAATCCTTGCACCTGACTGACACCTGGAGATTTGTGCACCCTGACGGTCGTGACTTTACGCTTTTCTCTCCTCCCCACAACCGACACTCCCGCATAGACTACATTTTCATTACACAAAAGGATTTAGCCCTCATAACGGGAGCTCACATTGGCATCCAATCCTTCTCGGACCATGCCCCAATTTCACTCTCCGTAAAGGAAGTCACTCCAGCCCCCAAATCATTCGCTTGGAGGTTGAATGCTTCACTGCTAACTGATCCAGCCCTCCTAGCAGAACTGACCGCCTCCCTGACTGATTTCTTTCAGCGAAATTCTTCCGCTGATACTGACCCACTAATGACCTTGGAGGCGCACAAGTGCACGATTAGGGGGGTCCTCATGGGAATGGGCGCGAGGCGTAAAAAAGAAAGAGAAAAACTTGTCAAGAACCTGACAGACAGGATAAAACACTTAGAAACGCTTCATAAACAATCCCTTACTGTCCAGACAGCCACCGAACTTTTAGAGAAAAGGAAGGCCCTTCAACAGGTTTTCGATGACAAGTCGCGGAGATTCCTGTTCTTTAAGAGGGGAATCTACTACGAGTCTGGAAATAAGTCGGGGAAATTTTTGGCGAGGGCCCTAAAGGAGCAGACGGGGAAAAATTTCATACAGGGTATTAGGAGGGCGGATGGCAATTTGGATGTATCTACTGAAGCCATAGCGAACCACTTCCATGCCTTCTACACAAAGCTATATAACCTACCAACCCATCATAGACTGGCAGACATGGAGGGAGAGAGACCACAGATCATTCGTGCTTACCTGGAGAAGAGTGGCATGCCCACCCTCTCAGATTCGGACATATCACTCTTAGAGGAACCAGTTACGGCAGAGGAGATCGCGGTGGCCATTAAGCAACTTAAATCTGGTAAGAGCCCAGGACCAGATGGATTCACTTCCATTTATTATAAAACCTTTTCCAACATATTAGTAGACCCACTTAGGGCCGCGCTGGACTCTATGTCTGAACCTAGAGTAATTACCCCAGACTTTTTTTCAGCACACATCACGGTGATCCATAAGGAAGGTAAAGATCCGGCAGATTGTGCAAGTTATCGACCTATATCTTTACTAAATCTAGACGCCAAAATACACGCTAAGATCCTGGCCTCGCGATTGAGCCCTTTGCTCGCGGACTTAATAGGAATGGACCAGGTAGGCTTCATGCCTGGCCGTGAAGCCAAAGACAACATTATAAAAGCTATGCTCTTGATTCAAGCGGCCCGGGACGGTAACACAGAGGGTCTTCTCCTGTCC
Organism: Rana muscosa; assembly: GCA_029206835.1. Lineage (NCBI taxonomy): Eukaryota > Metazoa > Chordata > Amphibia > Anura > Ranidae > Rana > Rana muscosa. The sequence continues at coordinate 419,750,504 of CM055122.1, forward strand.
ACGGATGCGGAGAAGGCCTTCGATCGTGTTGCCTGGGACTACATGCTGGCTGTATGTTCTAGAATCGGATTGGGTCCGCACATGATGGCCAGGATCTCGGCGTTGTACCAGTGCCCTTCGGCGAAGCTTAAAATTAATGGTGCTTTATCAGACAAGGTCCAGATACTAAATGGCACAAGACAGGGTTGCCCGCTGTCTCCTCTGTTGTTCATACTATCCCTGGAACCGTTCATTAGATTAATTAGAGCCAATACAGACATCCGGGGCTTCAGGGTCTTGGATAAGGAATACAAGGTCGCCGCTTATGCGGATGACCTGCTCTTCTTTCTAACAAGCCCTGTCACATCCCTACCCGTTCTCCTCAGGGAGTTTGCGGTATACGAATGCGTCTCTAATCTCAAAATCAACTATGCTAAATCTGAGGCCCTGAATGTATCCTTGCCAGACAACCTGCTAGGTCGAGTTAAGTCGACATCTTCCTTTAGATGGGAACCTGAGAAACTTAAGTACCTTGGAGTGTGGCTCACGCCCAGATTGGCCGACACTTATGGACAGAACTTTCCGAGGTTTCTCAAGACTGTTAAGGAGGACTTGGACAGATGGCAGTCAGGCTATTTTTCTTGGTTTGGTCGTGCGGCCATAATAAAGATGATGATCCTACCCAGGTTGCTTTATCTGCTCCATGCCCTACCCCTCAAGATCCCTACAGCCTTCTTCTCCTCGCTGAAAACCATTTTGTTGAGATTTCTCTGGAATGCTCAGCGACCGAGGATCAGGTATTCCCTCTTGATGAAACCAGAGGCCTTTGGTGGCATGGGTATACCTGACTTTGGGTCCTACTACCAGGCCACGCACCTGACCAGGATAGTGGACTGGCACTGTCATGGAAATACTAAAGATTGGGTGACCCTGGAAAATGACTTATGTCCACTCCCGTTGAAATTCTCTCCGTGGATAACATGGGATAACTGTCCGAATAACCTTAAAAAGCACCCCATCACCGGATGTACCTTGGAGATTTTCCACAGACTGACCAAAACCTTGGACATATCCTCACAACCCAGCCCCCTGACCCCCTTAAAAGACAACCCAGACTTTGAGCCTGGTCTGTTTAACCCGCACTTCCAACCCTTGGACGCCTCTAAACCGTGCCTACTAGGAGACTGCTTTGACGGAGGGGTTATAAGGGAGTGGACAATGCTTAAATTGAAACTGAATACCCCACGTCTACCCTTTTGGACGTACCTGCAACTCTGCAGCTACTTGGGAAGGCTGCCAGACAAAACTAAGATACATAGGCCCCCCACGGCCCTGGAGGAGGTCTGCCTTGCTGGTGCCGGGTGCCCAAAAGCCACCTCCATGGCCTACGCGTGGTTACGAGGTTTGAAATATGGGCCGGAGGAGGCGCTCAGAGTGAGATGGGCCACGGATCTACAGAGGAAATAACCACTAAAGACTGGAGGTATGCGTGTATTTTGACTCATAAGTGCTCAATAAGCTCAAAAATGCAAGAGACAGCCTACAAAATCCTCACTCACTGGTACAACACCCCAGCCAAGATACATGGATGGAACCCACAATTTCCAGACACCTGCTGGAGGTGTAAAACTGAAAAGGGCACACTGCTACACATTTGGTGGCAGTGTCCGCTAATCGCGCACTTTTGGGAGGAAGTTACCCTTCTAATCAAGAAAATAACTGAGACCAAGATTAACCTAAATGCTGCAGCATGCCTGCTCCATATCACGAATGTCTCGTTGAGGAGATATAAAAAATCCTTGACGAGACATCTCCTAAATGCGGCAAAATCTCTGATTCCGCTGAACTGGAGGTCTCAAAGGGTTCCCTCCATTGTAGAATGGCTTAACAGGGTCTCTGACATCTACAAGATGGAAGAGACGCTGACACAGACCACTGATGAGGTGGAAAAATTTCATGAGACATGGCAGCCCTGGCTGCTCTTTAAATACTCAGCTGAATACACTGATATTATACCGCCCCCTCCAGACTGAGACTGTTTGCATAGGGTACACAGACCAAATTTGTCCTTCCACTTCTGCTTTACATACTTTTCCTCTTGATTTCTTCTTTCTTTTCTCTTTCTCTTTGCTATTGACTGTTTATAATTTTTTTCTTTTTTAGGCGCTAGTTGGTAATAGTGAGTGCCGACTTGAAACGTGCTTGCATAAAGCCCCAGTGATGTACAAGTTTGTATTAACATATTATGTTCTAATAGGTCTTATTACCTAAACTAATTGGAATGTTGCAATAAGAGTAGTTGCGCCTACTCCTGTTTCTCTTTGTAACACTTTTTATTTGCTCAATAAACTTGTAATGTTTAAAAAAAAAAAAAAGTCAGCATCGTCAGAGCAATTACGTCTTACCCGCATAAGTTGGCCTTTAGGGATGTTTCTTAGCCATGCGGGATGATGACCGCTTTGTGTGGGAAGAAAGCTATTAGCATCTGTGGGCTTAAAGTAAACCTTAGTGCCCAGTTTATTGCCATTTCTAAATATATGAAGATCTAAAAAATTGATATTTTCCTTATTGTATTCACAAATAAGGTTGATGTTGTTAGTATTCTGGTTTAATTCTTCCAAAAAGGTTTCCAATGACGCTGTTGATCCTGCCCAAATGAGGAATAAATCGTCGATATATCGTCGATACAGTAGTAGTTCATTACGTTTTTTGTGGAAAATTGTTTTATCCTCCCACTCTGACATAAATAGGTTAGCTATGCTCGGAGCAAATTTGGCTCCCATAGCTACTCCCTTCTTTTGGGAATAAAAACTTCCATCGAACCAAAAATAGTTGTGCCCTAGACAAAAGTCAAGGGCATTGCGTAGGAACACCTTTTGTGAATGGGAGATATCTTCTTGTTTACTTAATGCCCAATTTAAGGCCAGAAGTGCATCGTCATGCTGAATAATTGTATATAGCGACGAGACGTCTGCAGTAACCAGAAACACTTCTTCTTTTCCAGACAAATCAATTTTCTGTAATAGTGTCAAGAGGTTTTTAGTATCCCTTAGGTAGGCCACCGTCGATGTCACACTGCTCTGGAGGTAGTGGTCAAGATATTGACCCAGACGTGAAGTGATTGATCCAATCCCATTCACAATCGGTCTTGCTGGTGGAAGGTTAAGATCTTTATGGATCTTGGGGAGAGTATAGATAGTAGGTATCCGACTACTACTAGGTACCAAGTACGTCCTCTCACGTGAAGATAGTGCTCTAGTTTGGAAGCCCATTTCGACCAGTTTCTGTAAATTCATTTCATATTGTGTAGTGGGGTCTTTTTCCAACTTTACATATGTTGCTTCTTCTGATAACATCTGTATTAGTTGGTCATGGTAAAACTCTTTACTGAGGATTACCACCCCTCCTCCTTTATCTGCTGGCCTAACCACTATCTCCTTTCTCTTCTCTAGGAGTTCTATACCTTCCTTTATGTACCGTGGATTAACGTTTCTCTTTGGTTTGATGTGTTCCAAATCACGAATAATCAGTCCTTTAAACACATCCAAGGGTTGGTTAGTGCCCAATAAAGGGTTAAAGAGTGATTTGTTTCGTAAACCACTATCTGTTGGTACTGATGAGACACTTGTTACAGGATTTGAGTTTTTACTTAAAAAATATTTTTTCATGTTCAGTTTCCTCATATATTTGTTTATATCTATAAACACGTTAAATTTATTAATTGGACGATGTAAGCCACATTTAAGTCCCAAATTTAAAATATTAGTCTCTTTATCTGTTAAAATCCCATCTGTTAAGTTAAAAATGCCATCTAATCGTAATCCTTCTCGTACTCCTTTCAACTTCTTTTCTTGTGTCCTTCGTCCGGCCCTGCAGCCTCTACTCCTTCTCTCCTTGGGCCTGGTTGTTGCATCCTCTCTCGTTCCCAATGTGGGGGATCTCTCCACTGTGGGTCTCTCTGCATAGGTGCATGTTGTGGTCCCCTGTATTCTGTCCCTTGTTGTGGGTAAGTTGGCATTCGTCCTCTCTGGTTGTTCGATCCTCTGCCCCTCTTCTGCCATCCCCTGCCTCTCCCTAAAAAAGAGGACCGGGGTGACTGGTATTGTTGTCTATTTCTATCATCCCATAAGGGATCGTACCTATTATATACCGGTACCGGGTAATAGTCGTCTGTCGGTGGTGGTCTGTGTTGAGGATTCGATGGTCCAGGTCTTCTTGGTTTCCCCCTTCCATAGTTATAATCATTTCTGATTGGTGTGGAGTGGTTGATAGGGGCATGCTGAGTGCCCAAGTCTCTCCTGTCAACTATGGGTAATGGTTGACTGCTAGAGGGCTGTTGACTTCCAATATTGGTGTCATGCTGAGTTTCCATTGTTATGCCTTCTATGTCTCTTGCTTCAGTGGGGTTTAGTTGTTGCCATAGGTAAATCGTATTCAAACGAAAGTCTCCTAAGTCTCTGTGGAATTTTTTAGTTTTCTTTTTCTGAGTTTCTTATCCACCTTTTCTAATTTTTTCTTTATGCGTGTATTAAAATCTATGACTTGTTGACTATCTTTGATAGGGTCTAATTGTTTTTGTAAGTCATTTATCCTTATTTCTAGTTTCACCATCTTTTTCTTTTTCCTTTTTAAAATCAACTCCTGCAGTTTAAAACCTACCCCATTAAAAAATTCCAGTCATTCGGACATGGACTCGGGGTCATCTAAACCATCCTGGGGTACTACTTCCCATCTTAAGCTTCTAATAATAATCCGTTCTTTTAGATATTGTTCTAAGGTGCATATATCCCACCAGGTTCTCACTTGTTTTTCTAGTGAGTTACCAAGAGCGGTCATGACCCCATTGTAGTTTAGTTGTGCAGTAGTGTGCTCGTTAACAGTGAAAATACTGTTAATATCTATATTCCTATTAGTCAGGAATAGCAGTGCATCCATGGCTGTCAGGCAAAAAGATATGTAGAATAAAATAAAAGGAAGGTGCAAAGTAAAATGGCCCAAATATGCACTGCTCGGCGCCTAAATGCTAAATTGCTATTCCAGAAAATAACCTCTCCAGCTAAGCAATTAAGAGGTTAATAGGAATAGAAGACAACAGTAAACTCAAATTCATCAAGGTTACTAAAACTTATGATAAAAGTTATAGATAAATATAAAGCAGCTATTTAAATTCTATACACATGAGAACCTCATATATATAAAATAATAAATACAAAAAATCATATTAAAAATTCATAGTCCATATGATAAACAGCGCTAGTTATGGATAGGTGTCCAAAAGCACACGGTACACTTGAGTGATGACTTTGTAACAGTCTAATTAAAAGTGAAGTTTCTTCTGTGTATATGGTCTGTAGTGCACCCTACACCAATCAAAAATCTTCACCACGAGTGAGGCACACTCCCCATCTGGGGTTCAAACTCACCACAAGGATGAAAAAGATAAGCCTTTCAAATCTGTAGGTAATCTCGCTCCAACTTCAGTCATCACCACCAGGGTAGTAAGGGTTAAAATCCTCAGGAACACATATAAGGACATGAAGCACCAAATAGTGTAATATTGCTTTAATAAGGAAATCCCCCAATACAATATCCCTGTATCAAATGCACGTACATAAAACTCACTTGTTAAAAGCACATAGAAATGAAGAGTGTATTCACCGCTAATCCGACCCAAGAGGGCGTCCGTGTTGCAAACGTGACACTGTAATATCTTGTCCTAGTATGGGACAGCTGGCCGTGGAGTTCACTCTGCACTTCCTGGTTACAGAGACGCTGCGGTATCTGAGCCCTGACCGGTTTCGTCACAGGCTGACTTCAACTGAGGGCACAGATAGCCAGCGTCGGCGTGCGTACTATCATCACCCCGCTCCTCATCCATTGGCTGGAGCGCCGCTATCGAACCGCCCTGATTGGTGCTTGTCAGGGCGGAAGATTCATGCGCCCGTCGTCAGATCGGAGCATTCTGGGGGAGTGATCAGACTGCACGAATGACTACACAACCAAACGGAGCTAATTCAGCATAAATGTTATGGCTAATACACCAGCGTATACACATAATAGACTTGTCTTATCCTATACATTAGAACACCCGCTCCTCATATTTTGCCTGTAAGGTCCCTGTTATCCTTGACTGATTTCATGAAGGATCAGCTATCTCATATAGGATTAATGTTTCCCCACACTTAAAGCTAAATTATAGCTTTGCCTTGCTTATTTTAAATCTAATTATGAATCTAATTTTATTTTAATTTTAATTTTAAAGATTTTGTCATCTAGTTTACGTGAAATTTATACTCTATGTACATTAGGGTTTTATATATATATGTGTATATATATATATGTGTATTTTTACGTATATATGTATTTCATATTTATATGTCCTACAATATTATTTATCCTTTGCTAATCCATCTTTAATATTGGGATTATTGAGCTTGAACCCCAACTTTGGATATATTTTGTCTCTAGAATATACTGACATACACAGGATGGCTGCAAAGTCTGAATGTGTTTTTTCTGTAAATATTTGAGCTGAGGAAGACTACACCACTTATGATACAGATTATATTAACATCTGTGTCATTGAAAAATAGCTGGTGCTGTTAATCCTAGATTTCCATAGTGCTCTCTTTTAAAGAAATTTCCTTTTTCCTGCTTATTACTTTTTGTTTACTACTTTTTGTTTATTACTTTAGAGGCAACTTTTAAAGAGCTGCCTCATAAGGCATTTCAAACACAGTTTTGTTTGTTTTAATGTGAATAACACACATGGTTTGCACAGCACTGACCGTGAGATGATCTTTTAGGATAAGACAAGTCTATTATGTGTATACGCTGGTGTATTAGCCATAACATTTATGCTGAATTAGCTCCGTTTGGTTGTGTAGTCATTCGTGCAGTCTGATCACTCCCCCAGAATGCTCCGATCTGACGACGGGCGCATGAATCTTCCGCCCTGACAAGCACCAATCAGGGCGGTTCGATAGCGGCGCTCCAGCCAATGGATGAGGAGCGGGGTGATGATAGTACGCACGCCGACGCTGGCTATCTGTGCCCTCAGTTGAAGTCAGCCTGTGACGAAACCGGTCAGGGCTCAGATACCGCAGCGTCTCTGTAACCAGGAAGTGCAGAGTGAACTCCAAGGCCAGCTGTCCCATACTAGGAAAAGATATTACAGCGTCACGTTTGCAACACGGACGCCCTCTTGGGTCGGATTAGCGGTGAATACACTCTTCATTTCTATGTGCTTTTAACAAGTGAATTTTATGTACGTGCATTTGATACAGGGATATTGTATTGGGGGATTTCCTTATTAAAGCAATATTACACTATTTGGTGCTTTATGTCCTTATATGTGTTCCTGAGGATTTTAACCCTTACTACCCTGGTGGTGATGACTGAAGTTGGAGCGAGATTACCTACAGATTTGAAAGGCTTATCTTTTTCATCCTTGTGGTGAGTTTGAACCCCAGAGGGGGAGTGTGCCTCACTCGTGGTGAAGATTTTTGATTGGTGTAGGGTGCACTACAGACCATATACACAGAAGAAACTTCACTTTTAATTAGACTGTTACAAAGTCATCACTCAAGTGTACCGTGTGCTTTTGGACACTTATCCATAACTAGCGCTGTTTATCATATGGACTATGAATTTTTAATATGATTTTTTGTATTTATTATTTTATATATATGAGGTTCTCATGTGTATAGAATTTAAATAGCTGCTTTATATTTATCTATAACTTTTATCATAAGTTTTAGTAACCTTGATGAATTTGAGTTTACTGTTGTCTTCTATTCCTATTAACCTCTTAATTGCTTAGCTGGAGAGGTTATTTTCTGGAATAGCAATTTAGCATTTAGGCGCCGAGCAGTGCATATTTGGGCCATTTTACTTTGCACCTTCCTTTTATTTTATTCTACATATCTTTTTGCCTGGCAGCCATGGATGCACTGCTATTCCTGACTAATAGGAATATAGATATTAACAGTATTTTCACTGTTAACGAGCACACTACTGCACAACTAAACTACAATGGGGTCATGACCGCTCTTGGTAACTCACTAGAAAAACAAGTGAGAACCTGGTGGGATATATGCACCTTAGAACAATATCTAAAAGAATGGATTATTATTAGAAGCTTAAGATGGGAAGTAGTACCCCAGGATGGTTTAGATGACCCCGAGTCCATGTCCGAATGGCTGGAATTTTTTAATGGGGTAGGTTTTAAACTGCAGGAATTGATTTTAAAAAGGAAAAAGAAAAAGATGGTGAAACTAGAAATAAGGATAAATGACTTACAAAAACAATTAGACCCTATCAAAGATAGTCAACAAGTCATAGATTTTAATACACGCATAAAGAAAAAATTAGAAAAGGTGGATAAGGAAACTCAGAAAAAGAAAACTAAAAAATTCCACAGAGACTTAGGAGACTTTCGTTCGAATACGATTTACCTATGGCAACAACTAAACCCCACTGAAGCAAGAGACATAGAAGGCATAACAATGGAAACTCAGCATGACACCAATATTGGAAGTCAACAGCCCTCTAGCAGTCAACCATTACCCATAGTTGACAGGAGAGACTTGGGCACTCAGCATGCCCCTATCAACCACTCCACACCAATCAGAAATGATTATAACTATGGAAGGGGGAAACCAAGAAGACCTGGACCATCGAATCCTCAACACAGACCACCACCGACAGATGACTATTACCCGGGTACCGGTATATAATAGGTACGATCCCTTATGGGATGATAGAAATAGACAACAATACCAGTCACCCCGGTCCTCTTTTTTAGGGAGAGTCAGGGGATGGCAGAAGAGGGGCAGAGGATCGAACAACCAGAGAGGACGAATGCCAACTTACCCACAACAAGGGACAGAATACAGGGGACCACAACATGCACCTATGCAGAGAGACCCACAGTGGAGAGATCCCCCACATTGGGAACGAAAGAGGATGCAACAACCAGGCCCAAGGAGAGAAGGAGTAGAGGCTGCAGGGCTGGACGAAGGACACAAGAAAAGAAGTCGAAAGGAGTACGAGAAGGATTACGATTAGATGGCATTTTTAACTTAACAGATGTGATTTTAACAGATAAAGAGACTAATATTTTAAATTTGGGACTTAAATGTGGCTTACATCGTCCAATTAATAAATTTAACGTGTTTATAGATATAAACAAATATATGAGGAAACTGAACATGAAAAAATATTTTTTAAGTAAAAACTCAAATCCTGTAACAAGTGTCTCATCAGTACCAACAGATAGTGGTTTACGAAACAAATCACTCTTTAACCCTTTATTGGGCACTAACCAACCCTTGGATGTGTTTAAAGGACTGATTATTCGTGATTTGGAACACATCAAACCAAAGAGAAACGTTAATCCACAGTACATAAAGGAAGGTATAGAACTCCTAGAGAAGAGAAAGGAGATAGTGGTTAGGCCAGCAGATAAAGGAGGAGGGGTGGTAATCCTCAGTAAAGAGTTTTACCATGACCAACTAATACAGATGTTATCAGAAGAAGCAACATATGTAAAGTTGGAAAAAGACCCCACTACACAATATGAAATGAATTTACAGAAACTGGTCGAAATGGGCTTCCAAACTAGAGCACTATCTTCACGTGAGAGGATGTACTTGGTACCAAGTAGTAGTCGGATACCTACTATCTATACTCTCCCCAAGATCCATAAAGATCTTAACCTTCCACCAGCAAGACCGATTGTGAATGGGATTGGATCAATCACTTCACGTCTGGGTCAATATCTTGACCACTACCTCCAGAGCAGTGTGACATCGACGGTGGCCTACCTAAGGGATACTAAAAACCTCTTGACACTATTACAGGAAATTGATTTGTCTGGAAAAGAAGAAGTGTTTCTGGTTACTGCAGACGTCTCGTCGCTATATACAATTATTCAGCATGACGATGCACTTCTGGCCTTAAATTGGGCATTAAGTAAACGAGAAGATATCTCCCATTCACAAAAGGTGTTCCTACGCAATGCCCTTGACTTTTGTCTAGGGCACAACTATTTTTGGTTCGATGGAAGTTTTTATTCCCAAAAGAAGGGAGTAGCTATGGGAGCCAAATTTGCTCCGAGCATAGCTAACCTATTTATGTCAGAGTGGGAGGATAAAACAATTTTCCACAAAAAACGTAATGAACTACTACTGTATCGACGATATATCGACAATTTATTTCTCATTTGGGCAGGATCAACAGCGTCATTGGAAACCTTTTTGGAAGAATTAAACCAGAATACTAACAACATCAACCTTATTTGTGAATACAATAAGGAAAGTATCCATTTTTTAGATCTTCATATATTTAGAAATGGCAATAAACTGGGCACTAAGGTTTACTTTAAGCCCACAGATGCTAATAGCTTTCTTCCCACACAAAGCGGGCATCATCCCGCATGGCTAAGAAACATCCCTAAGGGCCAACTTATGCGGGTAAGACGTAATTGCTCTGACGATGCTGACTTTTTATCCCAAGCTGATGTGTTGAAGAATAAATTTATTGAAAAAGGCCATAAAGAAACACAATTGAATAAAATTATTGAAGATCTCGCAGCCACTCCCAGAATCAATTATCTGAACAAGAACCCTTCGCAATGCCAAAAAAGTAAAACCAACTACGAATGGAGTTTTATATCTGGATACCATTCTCAGTATAAAGAGGTGGAGCAAATTTTTACCTCTCATTGGCATATACTCCTACTTGACAAAATCCTCCAAATACATATACCAATAAGACCCACTTTTATATATAGGAAAGCTCCTAATTATGGAGATAGGGTCGTTAAGAAGGTGTTGGATGCACCAAAAAAAAACCCCTCTTTTTGGGATAAGGATGGATTTTATGCCGTCCTTGTAGAGAGGTGAATAAACCTCTCAGAGCACTGGAAAATTTTACCTCTACGTTTAATAACAGAGAGTTTGCCATAAGGGACTTTATTACCTGCAACACCACTTATGTGGTGTATGTTTTGGAATGCCCTTGTAAATTATTGTACATAGGTCATACCAAAAGAGCTCTCAAAGTACGAGTTGCTGAGCATATGGCAAACATCAAAATTGGGTATAAAGACCATAATGTCTCTCTACATTTTAAACTGTTCCACGATCAAAACCCCGCAGGGCTCAAGTTTTGGGGTGTGGACCACCTGAAACCACCATGGAGGGGGTCCAATTTAGTAAGAGAATTATCCAAGCTTGAGACCCAATGGATTTATTCTGTTGATACTTTATCACCTAAGGGGTTGAACGTAGATTTAGATATTAATTGTTTTATTAGTGATTATTAATATCCTTTTTAGTGGGTTTTAGTAGTTTTTATTAGTGTTTTGCGATGGTTTTATTGGTTTATTGACACTTTTATGACCTATGTCCGTTTCATATTGTCTTAAACTAGCCTACCAACACTTTTAACTATACATTAGAACACCCGCTCCTCATATTTTGCCTGTAAGGTCCCTGTTATCCTTGACTGATTTCATACAGGATCAGCTATCTCATATAGGATTAATGTTTCCCCACACTTAAAGCTAAATTATAGCTTTGCCTTGCTTATTTTAAATCTAATTATGAATCTAATTTTATTTTAATTTTAATTTTAAAGATTTTGTCATCTAGTTTACGTGAAATTTATACTCTATGTACATTAGGGTTTTATATATATATATTGTGACAGCAGGAAGGTAAAGTCACCTGGTTGCATCCAGGGGGGTAGGTATATTTCTCCCAGATTCAGGCTTTATGCCGACTTATACAACTAGGGAGAGAGTTGATGAAGCCCAGCTGAGGCTAGTGGGCTCATGGATGATTCATACCTCTAGGGAGAGGGCTGGGCGTCGTGCAGGCAGGGAGTTGATGAGACCAGCTGAAGCTTGTCAGCTCGTTTAAGGCCTCTATAAAAACTCCCAGATTCATTAGGTGTTTGCTCATGCCTGGACCCAGACCTGTGTGGACTGTCTAGGGAGAGTGAACCCCTGTGCGGTGAGACAAAGCCTGTGTGGCTATTTGTTTGGACATGTACTAAACCAGGGACTTAGGGACTAGGACAGCACCAGGCTGATCCCAGTTGTTAGTTAGGAAACCTGCATGTTTAGTCAGAGGTCAAGCTGACCAGGGTTTATTTTGTTTATGTTTCTTTTTGCTTTGCTGTGTTTTTTGTCACTGTAAATAGAGAAATAAACCGCACCTTTTTGATCTTGAAAACCACAACCTCCGTCTGCTGGGCCTGTTTTTGTGTGGGGAGCCCATCCAGGGGATCACACACACCCGCTGCCGAGCTAACCCCCCCCACAGTTGGTGGAGAACCAGTGGCAGTTTTTTTTTAAGCCAGCATGGAGGAGATACTGAAACAGCTGGCTCTAGCAAATGCCAATCAACAGCAGACAAATGCAGGTTTGCAAAAGAGCCTTGCAGCTCAACAACAGAGCTTCGCAGCCCAGCAGCAAGCTCATCAACAGAGCCTTGCAGCCCAGCAGCAATCTGAGGCCCGCTTCATAGATCTGTTACAGAAGCAAGAGCAGAGACTACAACAAATGGAAGCAGTAATGCAGCAACGTCCGCAGACCAGTGAGGAAAGCCGTCCCACTAATACCGCGTCCTTTGGGGTGAGTCGTTTATTGACAAAAATGACTGGAGAGGATGATCCAGAGGTATTTTTGACCACATTTGAAAGGACTGCTGAAAGAGAAAAGTGGCCTGAGGAGCAGTGGGCTGGACTGGTGGCTCCTCTGTTAACTGGTGAATCGCAGAAGGCTTACTATGACCTAGAGCCTGACCAAGCAAAAGACTATGTGATGCTAAAAGCTGAAATATTGGCAAGGCTGGGTGTCACCCTGGCTGTCCGGGCTCAGCGTGTGCATAACTGGACTTTCCAGCTTGGAAAACCCCCCAGGTCTCAAATGTATGATCTCATTCACCTGAGCAGGAAGTGGCTACAGCCAGAGACTTTGTCCGCACCAGAGATTGTGGAACGTGTTGTAATGGATCGTTTTTTGAGAGCTCTTCCTACTGCCATCCAAAAGTGGGTAAGCCATGGAGACCCAGAGACGGCCGGTGGTCTTGTGGATCGTGTAGAGAAATACTTGGCTACAGAGAACCTGACGGCCTCTTCCAGAGACTCTCGGACTTTCCACCCTAAGACCAGACCATCCCCAGGGGCGGATAAGATGATTCCAAGGGGTGAGGGTGGAGAGAGTGAGAGGGTGGGAGCTCTGCCCAGGGTTTGGCGAGAACAGCCTGGGAAGTCAGGGGCTCAAGAGGCAGCCAAAAGGATTGTTTGCTACCGCTGCCGGCAAGCGGGACATATTGCAGCAAATTGCCCGGTTGTGGAGGAACCCATGCAATGTGACTTTCTGACGGACCGACGTCAGTCGCTGTGTGCGACAGTCGCATGCACTGCCATTCGGGGAACTGAGAAACATTTATGCAAAATGTGTATTAATGGTAGAAATGTTGTGGTATTGCTGGATTCAGGTAGCCTTGTGACCCTGATAAAGGCTGAATTAGTTAAAACAGAGGTCTCTGGGAATAGCAAGGTAGCTGTTATTTGTGTGCATGGGGACACCCGAGAGTATCCAGTAACTACAGTGTGTTTCGAGACCCCCAAAGGTACCCTCTCTCATCCAGTGGGGTTAGTATCTCAATTACCGCATGATGCCATTGTGGGAAGGGATTTTCCGAAGTTCTGGGAACTGTGGGATGATCCTGAGCCCCCCACTGGTGCCCCTATGTACCAGGAATGTGATAGCCAGAACTCCTCTGAGAGTGGTGAGGACTCTCCAGAATTTCCCTTGTCAGTATTGGCAGGGGAGACTCAAGAAACTGGAGAGGAGCCCACCTCCTCAGACGAAAACCTACCGTCTGTGGAGTTTTCTGATCTTGAGGTTCACAGGGAAAATTTTGCCACAGAACAGTTAAAAGACCCCGCCCTAATAAAGGCACGGGAAAACGTAGTGGAAATAGATGGCGAGTTAGTGAACCCAGATAATACCTGCACTTACCCATACTTCAGCGTAGAGAAGGACCTACTGTATCGGGTGGCAAAAAGGGCAGAAGAAACCGTTGAGCAGCTTGTGGTGCCCAAACCTTACAGGAAGTTGGTGTTGGAGTTGGCCCATGGGCACATTCTTGGAGGTCATCTGGGGACAGAGAAAACCCGAGAGAGGGTATTACAGAGATTCTATTGGCCTGGGGTGATGAAGGACATAGAAAATTATTGTTCCTCCTGCCCTGTGTGTCAGAGGTCGGCCCCGATGCCACATTTCCGTAGCCCGCTGGTCCCTCTACCCATCATTGAGGTCCCGTTTGAGAGAATCGCAATGGATTTGGTAGGTCCTATAATCAAGTCCGCTAGGGGGCACCAGTACATATTGGTTATAATGGACTATGCCACCCGTTATCCAGAAGCGATCCCTCTCAGAAATACCTCGGCCAAAACCATAGCCAAAGAGCTATCTCTTGTTTTTAGCCGGGTGGGTATTTGTAAAGAACTGCTTACGGACCAAGGTACACCCTTTATGTCCCGGGTTATGAAAGAGCTGTGTAAATTGTTCAAAGTGACGCAATTGCGTACATCTGTGTATCACCCCCAAACCGATGGGCTGGTTGAAAGATTCAACAAAACCCTAAAACAAATGTTGAAGAAAGTGTTGGATAGAGATGGAAAGGATTGGGACTGTCTACTTCCTTATTTGATGTTTGCTATTAGGGAGGTGCCCCAATCCTCTATACGGGATTCTCCCCCTTTGAGTTACTGTATGGGAGACACCCAAGAGGGCTGTTGGATATTGCCAAGGAAACTTGGGAAAGTGAGAGTTCTCCCCACAGGAGTGTGATTGAGCATGTCGCCCTGATGCAAGATCGAATTGCACAGGTAATGCCCATCGTGAAGGAACATTTGGCCCAAGCGCAGTTGGCACAGCAGAGAGTGTACAACCGTGGAGCCAAGACCCGTACCTTTTCCCCGGGGGATAGGATATTGGTACTTGTCCCTACGGTTGAAAGTAAATTCCTTGCCAAATGGCAAGGCCCCTACGAGATAATGGAAAAAGTGAGCGAAGTGAATTACAAGGTCAGACAACCAGGAAGGCGAAAGCCCGAACAGATCTATCACGTTAATCTGTTGAAAGCCTGGAGGGATAGAGAGTCCCTAGTCGCAGAAACTTGGTCACCAGCTCAAACTGGTTGCGTGGTTCCGGAGGTTGGAATAGCAGCCACTTTGTCACAACCCCAACAACAGGAGGTTAAGGAGTTTGTGCTTCGCAACAAGGAGGTGTTCTCTGAGCTGTCGGGACAAACATCTGGGGTAGAGCATGATATTATTACCCCGCCCGGTGAAAGGGTGAAGTTAAAACCCTATCGGATCCCAGAGGCCCGACGGGAGGCAATATGGAGGAAGTACAGAAAATGCTGAACTTAGGGGTGATAGAGGAGTCCCAAAGTGATTGGTCTAGTCCCATTGTGCTGGTGCCTAAACCGGATGGGAGCTGGCGATTTTGTAACGATTTTCGTCAGTTGAACAAAGTTACAAAATTTGACACCTACCCCATGCCACGTATAGATGAGTTGATCGACCGGCTGGGAACAGCCCGATACATGGCGACTCTTGACCTCACAAAAGGGTATTGGCAAATTCCCCTGGCCAAGTCGGCCAAAGAGAAAACCGCATTTGTAACCCCAGACGGGGCGTTCCAATATAAGAGAATGCCGTTCGGGTTACAGAATGCGCCGGCCACATTCCAGCGGAAAATGGACCAGATACTGAGGCCCCATCGGAAGTATGCTGCGGCTTACCTGGATGACGTAATTGTCCATAGCACAGATTGGGCCTCACATCTGCCAAAAGTGCAAGCAGTCCTAGACTCTATCCGGGAAGCGGGGTTTACGGCTAACCCCAAGAAGTGTACCATTGGGCAGGAGGAGGCCAAATATCTTGGGTACACCATTGGGAGGGGAGTAATAAAACCCCAACTCAACAAAGTCGAGGCCATCCAGAGTTGGCCACGTCCCAACAGCAAGAAGCAGGTACGAGCCTTTCTGGGAATAGCGGGGTATTATCGGCGCTTCATTCCCCACTTTGCTTCTAAGGCTGTGCCCCTAACCAACCTGACGAAAGGGAAAGGGTCGGTCATGATTAAATGGACCCCCGAGGCTGAGGCAGCATTCCAATTCTTGAAACAAGCCTTATGTAGCCAGCCAGTGTTGTACTCACCCGACTTCTCTAAAGACTTTGTCGTACAAAGTGATGCGTCAGATGTGGGGTTAGGAGCAGTATTGTCCCAGGTCTGGAACGGGGAAGAGCACCCAGTCATTTACCTCAGCAGGAAGTTGAAGTCCCATGAGGTAAATTACGCCACGGTTGAAAAGGAGTGTTTAGCGGTGAAGTGGGCTCTAGATTCCCTTCGGTACTATCTGCTAGGTAGGCACTTTGACATGGTTACGGATCACGCTCCGTTAAAGTGGATGGCTCAAAACAAGGAGACAAATAGAAGAGTGAATAGGTGGTTCCTGGCCCTACAGGAATTCAACTTCACAGTAAAGCATCGCCCTGGCGTTCAAATGGGGAATGTGGATGCTTTGTCTCGAGTACATGAATGCCTGATTGCTGGTGTTCCAACCCCAAGGTTAAAACAAGAGGGGGGGGGGTATGTGACAGCAGGAAGGTAAAGTCACCTGGTTGCATCCAGGGGGGTAGGTATATTTCTCCCAGATTCAGGCTTTATGCCGACTTATACAACTAGGGAGAGAGTTGATGAAGCCCAGCTGAGGCTAGTGGGCTCATGGATGATTCATACCTCTAGGGAGAGGGCTGGGCGTCGTGCAGGCAGGGAGTTGATGAGACCAGCTGAAGCTTGTCAGCTCGTTTAAGGCCTCTATAAAAACTCCCAGATTCATTAGGTGTTTGCTCATGCCTGGACCCAGACCTGTGTGGACTGTCTAGGGAGAGTGAACCCCTGTGCGGTGAGACAAAGCCTGTGTGGCTATTTGTTTGGACATGTACTAAACCAGGGACTTAGGGACTAGGACAGCACCAGGCTGATCCCAGTTGTTAGTTAGGAAACCTGCATGTTTAGTCAGAGGTCAAGCTGACCAGGGTTTATTTTGTTTATGTTTCTTTTTGCTTTGCTGTGTTTTTTGTCACTGTAAATAGAGAAATAAACCGCACCTTTTTGATCTTGAAAACCACAACCTCCGTCTGCTGGGCCTGTTTTTGTGTGGGGAGCCCATCCAGGGGATCACACACACCCGCTGCCGAGCTAACCCCCCACAATATATATATATATGTATTTTTACGTATATATGTATTTCATATTTATATGTCCTACAATATTATTTATCCTTTGCTAATCCATCTTTAATATTGGGATTATTGGGCTTGAACCCCAACTTTGGATATATTTTGTCTCTAGAATATACTGACATACACAGGATGGCTGCAAAGTCTGAATGTGTTTTTTCTGTAAATATTTGAGCTGAGGAAGACTACACCACTTATGATACAGATTATATTAACATCTGTGTCATTGAAAAATAGCTGGTGCTGTTAATCCTAGATTTCCATAGTGCTCTCTTTTAAAGAAATTTCCTTTTTCCTGCTTATTACTTTTTGTTTACTACTTTTTGTTTATTACTTTAGAGGCAACTTTTAAAGAGCTGCCTCATAAGGCATTTCAAACACAGTTTTGTTTGTTTTAATGTGAATAACACACATGGTTTGCACAGCACTGACCGTGAGATGATCTTTTAGGATAAGACAAGTCTATTATGTGTATACGCTGGTGTATTAGCCATAACATTTATGCTGAATTAGCTCCGTTTGGTTGTGTAGTCATTCGTGCAGTCTGATCACTCCCCCAGAATGCTCCGATCTGACGACGGGCGCATGAATCTTCCGCCCTGACAAGCACCAATCAGGGCGGTTCGATAGCGGCGCTCCAGCCAATGGATGAGGAGCGGGGTGATGATAGTACGCACGCCGACGCTGGCTATCTGTGCCCTCAGTTGAAGTCAGCCTGTGACGAAACCGGTCAGGGCTCAGATACCGCAGCGTCTCTGTAACCAGGAAGTGCAGAGTGAACTCCACGGCCAGCTGTCCCATACTAGGAAAAGATATTACAGCGTCACATTTGCAACACGGACGCCCTCTTGGGTCGGATTAGCGGTGAATACACTCTTCATTTCTATGTGCTTTTAACAAGTGAATTTTATGTACGTGCATTTGATACAGGGATATTGTATTGGGGGATTTCCTTATTAAAGCAATATTACACTATTTGGTGCTTTATGTCCTTATATGTGTTCCTGAGGATTTTAACCCTTACTACCCTGGTGGTGATGACTGAAGTTGGAGCGAGATTACCTACAGATTTGAAAGGCTTATCTTTTTCATCCTTGTGGTGAGTTTGAACCCCAGAGGGGGAGTGTGCCTCACTCGTGGTGAAGATTTTTGATTGGTGTAGGGTGCACTACAGACCATATACACAGAAGAAACTTCACTTTTAATTAGACTGTTACAAAGTCATCACTCAAGTGTACCGTGTGCTTTTGGACACTTATCCATAACTAGCGCTGTTTATCATATGGACTATGAATTTTTAATATGATTTTTTGTATTTATTATTTTATATATATGAGGTTCTCATGTGTATAGAATTTAAATAGCTGCTTTATATTTATCTATAACTTTTATCATAAGTTTTAGTAACCTTGATGAATTTGAGTTTACTGTTGTCTTCTATTCCTATTAACCTCTTAATTGCTTAGCTGGAGATTTTATTTTCTGGAATAGCAATTTAGCATTTAGGCGCCGAGCAGTGCATATTTGGGCCATTTTACTTTGCACCTTCCTTTTATTTTATTCTATATATATATATATATATATATATATATATATATATATATATATATATATAGTCCATACAGCCATCTCATTAAACATGGATAGATAATCTTGGAGAAATAAACGCCATGTAGCAGTTCATGTACACAACCAAATATTGTAATTCGTCAATTGTAGAAAATCACATAGATGTGGAAAGTGGTCAGCAAACACGACACCCGGGACAGTGACTCCAACACCAGAAAGAAAGGGGTAGGGAATAAATACTCTTACCCCATATCGTGGACACACGCCAGCGGTGGTGGGTCAAATTAGCAGCGATAAATCTTCTCTGGCACGTACGCTGGTTGGAAGTCCTGTGAAAGGAAGCTTCGTGTGTCCACGTCTCACAGGGCGAGATTTGCAAGCTGTGATGTCCAAACTCTTGGTACAGTGGAACTTAGAAGTCCAAACATGGATATAGACCATAAAAAAGAAAGGATAGAAGACGCCTCTACATAGTGCAGATGAATCCAATAGTATGATGAAAAAAGGCTTATTTATTCCAATAAAATCAATAAAAAGGGTGAAGGCGTCTTGAAAATGCTTGTAAAATAGTGATCACAAAAAAATCAATTCAGGCGTAGTGTATAAAGCCAAGAGCAGGCTATGTACCCGACATGTTTCGCACTAAAGTACTTTAACTGGGGCATAAACCTGCTTGTAAAACACCACGCCATTATATATTTTTAGTACAAATTAATATTGATTGATTCCGTCCTTGTCAGCTGGTGTGTACACACCCCCTGATCCGGATAGGCCAGTCACAGAGTTAAAAATGCCGCATTTCAGCTCATCCCTCCCCTCTGCTATTGCAGCCAATCAATGGTAAGCAACGTCAGGAATGTGTCATCATGCACATCATCGCGCAACGTAAATGGTGACATATGCGCTCCAAGCTACAAAACCAGCCCGGCGTCATGTGATATGAAACGCAGGGAGGCACGGCCGCGCAACGCTCCGCATCCCAATGACACTTGGACTGCTCCCTCCCCTCTGCTCCTCCAGCCAATCGGAGGTGGGCGGCATTGGGAATGCGTCAACACGCCACCGGAGCGCGCCATCACGCAACATACAAGATGACGTTTGCATTCCAGGCTGCAGATCCAGCCAGACGTCATGTGATACATGGCGCTGGGAGGCACGGCGGTGTGTCACTACGCATCCCCATGAACTTGAACACATACTGTTAAAGGGAAAAGCATGTATCAACAACGGATGTGTCACAATATAAAAGTGATCAGCCCAAAAAGATAACAGTTCACAGACATTGTTGTATGTAATATGGGGATATGTACAGAGTACTTAAGATAATACATTAGACATATTATTCCCGACATGTGTTCAAAATAACTTATAAATAGGGGCTTGAGACCACCATAAAGAACAGTAATAACAGCGTACCCAGTCAGGTTATCACATAACACAGTACAAAAAATACTTATACCCCGGTACCTAACATCATATAAGAAATGTACAGTATATAAAAAAGACACTATAGATCAGTACATAAAAGTAAAAAAAACAAGCTCAGATATGGATGTATTTGGATATATTTGAGTATAGGACAGCCCGTTCCTTCAACACGGAAGGGGTTTTTGTCCCTTTGAATACCAATTCTGAGATAAGTGGTCTCTTCATGATACTTAAAAACCTCATGGTTACTGAGATCCACTTAGAATGGGACATAGCTTTTTTGGAGCAATACTCCAAGGAACGTATGGTTCCTAGGGGTCTGCATTGGGATGTGTATCCCCAACAGGGAGACACAGATACTGAAGCATGGTTTCGGTATTTCAATGAGGCCAGCATTAGTTTTTTGTGTTTCCTTGTTTATAGAAAAAAGCTGAGAATGTATAGACAATGAAATTAAAGAACTTAGAGACCAACTCCTCCCACATAAGTCCACGCCCGAGTATTTTTCTCTCTCAGCCAATCTCAAAAGCCATCTTGAGAAGGAAGAGAAAGAACAATGCATTAAGAAGCAAAAGAAATACACACGGGATGTTAACGACTATAAAAAATTTTTGTCTTTAATTGGCAAAAGAAAGATATTTTGTCTCTTCCAGATGCCTCGGATTTAGGACATATGGACACGTCATTACCACCAGTAATGACTAGTTCTATTGGGCCTGTGACACACCTTACCCAGATACCTACTTCTAGTAGGGTCGAACATCCCCGTACCCCCAATGCTCCCAATGGACGTCATACGAATGACCACACTCCTAGTCGGCCCTCAAGGGATAACCATACCCATCGGGGAAGGGGGAACAATGCGAGGAATTGGATTAGGGGCCCACAACATGCTGGCAAGGAAGGTCATGGTTATTCTGAATATCCAGATAGATCACCACATGGCCAATATACAGTTGCAAAAAAAAGTATGTGAACCCTTTTGGAATGATATGGATTTCTGCACAAATTGGTCATAAAATGTGATCTGATCTTCATCTAAGTCACAACAATAGACAATCACAGTCTGCTTAAACTAATAACACACAAAGAATTAAGTGTTACCATGGTTTTATTGAACACACCATGTAAACATTCACAGTGCAGGTGGAAAAAGTATTTGAACCTTTGGATTTAATAACTGGTTGAACCTCCTTTGACAGCAATAACTTCAACCAAAAGTTTCCTGTAGTTGCAGATCAGACGTGCACAACGGTCAGGAGTAATTCTTGACCATTCCTCTTTACAGAACTGTTTCAGTTCAGCAATATTCTTGGGATGTCTGGTGTTAATTGCTTACTTGAGGTCATGCCACAGCATCTCAATCGGGTTGAGGTCAGGACTCTGACTGGGCCACTCCAGAAGGTGTATTTTCTTCTGTTTAAGCCATTCTGTTGTTGATTTACTTCTATGCTTTGGGTCGTTGTCCTGCTGCAACTCCCATCTTCTGTTGAGCTTCAGCTGGTGGACAGATGGCCTTAAGTTCTCCTGCAAAATGTCTTGATGAACTTGGGAATTCATTTTTCCTTCGATGATAGCAATCCGTCCAGGCCCTGACGCAGCAAAGCAGCCCCAAACCATGATGCCCCCACCACCATACGTCACAGTTGGGATGAGGTTTTGATGTTGGTGTGTTGTGCCTCTTTTTCTCCACACAGATTGTTGTGTGTTTCTTCCAAACAACTCAAATTTGGTTTCATCTGTTCACAGAATATTTTGCCAGTACTGCTGTGGAACATCCAGGTGCTCTTGTGCAAACTGTAAACATGCAGCAATGTTTTTTTTGGACAGCAGTGGCTTCCTCTGTGGTATCCTCCCATGAAATCCATTCTTGTTTAGTGTTTTACATATCGTAGATTCGCTAACAGGGATGTTAGCATATGCCAGAGACTTTTGTAAGTCTTTAGCTGACACTCGAGGATTCTTCTTTACCTCATTGAGCAGTCTGCGCTGTGCTCTTGCAGTCATCTTTACAGGATGCCCACTCCTAGAGAGAGTAGCAGCAGTGCTGAACTTTCTCCATTTATAGACAATTTGTCTTACCGTGGACTGATGAACAGCAAGGCTTTTGGAGATAGTTTTATAACCCTTTCCAGCTTTATGCAAGTCAACAATTCTTAATCGTAGGTCTTCTGAGAGCTCTTTTGTTGCGAGGCAACATTCACATCAGGCAATGCTTCTTGTGAAAAGCAAACCCAGAACTTGTGTGTGTTTTTTATAGGGCAGGGCAGCTGTAACCAACACCTCCAATCTCATCTCATTGATCGGACTCCAGTTGGCTGAAACCTCACTCCCATTAGCTCTTGGATATCTCATTAGTCTATCGGTTCACATACTTTTTCCACCTGCACTGTGAATGTTTACATGGTGTGTTCAATAAAAACATGGTAACATTTAATTCTTTGTGTGTTATTAGTTTAAGCAGACTGTGATTGTCTATTGTTGTGACTTAGATGAAGATCAGATCACATTTTATGACCAATTTTTGCAGAAATCCATATCATTCCAAAAGGGTTCACATACTTTTTTTGCAACTGTACTAATTATGGTGGTTATCATCACGAACCATATTATCCACAACACACTCCTGTTCCAACTTATAACAGATTTTCAACTCTTAGAAAAGGCACCTTACGAAATAATCATTAGACATGTGCACACTGAAATATTTTGTTTCGGAATTTCTTTTTCGTCCGAAAAATACATTTATTTAGTTACTCCCGAAATTCATTTTTATTTATTTTGTTTCGTTAAAAAATGCATTCTTTTGAAAATCCAAATTAATTAATGTCGAATCTGTCATTGAAGGCTTATGGTGTCTGTCAAATGTTCTAAGAAGATTAGATGGAGCAGCTAAACTGTACGACGCCGCAATCATACATTTCCGGTCGAATGTTCCGCCTACAAGCTATAGAAGAATTCTAATGTTGTATGACACTAGTAATAATTATATTTATAAATTATTATTACTAGTCAACCAACATTCAAATTCTTCTATAGCCTATGGGCCGAGCATTTGACCAGAAATGTACGATTGCGGCGTCGTACAGTTTAGCTGCTTGTTGAATCTTCTTAGAACTTTCGACAGACACCATAAGCCTTCAATGACAGATTTGACGTTTGTATGTTTTTCGCTGCTTCGTCGAATCTTCGTCGTTCATGTCGAATGGTCTACCCCAACACTGTCTCTATAGTGTCAAATCTTTTCTCTCTATATCGAATCTTTCCTCTCTATGTAGAATAATCTTGGACTAATAGAGTTAAGGTTAGGCACATTTGACCACAGGTTCGATAGACATAGATCGCTATTGTCAGCGGCATGTCAAATCTCTATCTATCTATATCGAACTGTTGTAGCAACGAAAACGAAAATAAAGCATTTTTTTATGTTGGATCTTTCGGATTCTGCACGTTCGTTTTCGTTTGTTAAAACGATAACGAAAATACCCGAAATTCGGACGAAAATGCATTCGGACGAAAACGAATGCACATGTCTAATAATCATGCCACACATCATCCCTACACGGAGAGAGAGTATGATCAGTACACCAGATCACCCTACACTTATAACCACACTAATACAGACCCTCGCCCCAATGGGGATTTTCCCAGGGCACTCACAGGCCCCAAACGAGGAATAGAAACAAATGAGGCACCCGAGGGGGGAGGCAGGCCAGGAAAAAGAAGGAAAACCTAAATACAAGTGGGATTTTTAATTTGAGTAAGGCGATTTTTCTGATGCTGAATTACGGACTTTAGATAAAGGACTGAAATATGTCCTTTCCAAAAAATTTAACAAATTTGACACTTTTGTGGACGTGCACAAATATGTCCGCAGATTGAATGTACAGAGGTATTTTATTGTCAATCCATCTAAACCTAAAGAGACCACTATAGGAATGGATAGGGTCGTTTATACGGGCCTGTCCAATCCCTAACTTTTTAATCCTCCTAATGCCACTGCTCCATCAATCAAAATATTCAGGGATTTGGTGCTTAAAGATTTAGAATCATTAACCAAGAAACGTATATATGACCACCCAGATATTAAAGTAGGTTTGAAGTCCCTATGTGAGTGCAAGGATGTGATCATCCGCCCCGCAGACAAAGAGGGTGGATTGGTCATCCTTGACAAAAGTGATTACCATATTGAGATGTGTAGAATTTTGGATGACACTAACAAGTACACACCATTATTCAAAGATCCCACCAAAGACCTTAAGAGAGCTCTGGTCCAATTGGGCGATAAGGGTTTCCAACAGGGTATTTTAGACAAAAAGGAGAAGGATTATTTAGTGCCTGCAGCACCGCACATTCCTACCATGTATTACCTTCCCAAGGTCCACAAAAACGTCACACAACCTCCTGGCAGACCTATCGTCAGCGGGATAGATTCAGTAACGTCCCGTATAGGTCGTTACATAGACTTTCATCTACAACCGCTGGTTTGATCTACTTCATCCTTTCTAAAGGATACAGGAGCCACTATATGTTTATTGTAAGGTGTAGAATGCTGTGATGATTGTATATTGGTTATGGCTGATGTCGCGGCTCTATACACTTGCATACCACACAGATTGGGTTTTAACGCGGTTGAGCATTTTATGTCCAACAGTGGTCTAATTCCCAGAGTTCAACAGTATTACATCATGGAACTATTTCTGTTTGCTACCTAGTCTAATTATTTCTGGTATAACAATCAGTTTTATCTGCAGACAAAGGGTGTCACAATGGGGGCCAAGTTTGCCCCCAGTCTCGCAAACCTTTTCATGGCCCTAGGGGAGGAGGATGTCATCTATGCCTTACAGCGTCCTGAGCTGGTCTTGTAGGCAAGGTATATAGACGACATCCTCCTCTTGTGGAAGGGGGATGAAGAATCCCTACACGACTTTATGGCCACCCTTAATGACAACGACATGGGTATTGTGCTGACCTATGAGACTAGTTGTACCGCTATCCATTTTTTGGATCTAGAGATTTCCATTGTTGATCGACAGTTGGTTACTAGAACCTTTTTTAAGCCAACTGACCACAATGGATATATCCCAATGGATAGTTGTCACCACAGTTCCTGGCTTACAGTGGGGCAAAAAAGTATTTAGTTAGCCTCCAATTGTGCAAGTTCTCCCACTTAAAAAGATGAGAGAGGCCTGTAATTGTAATCATAGGTATACCTCAACTATGAGAGACAAAATGTGGAAACAAATCCAGACAATCACATTGTCTGATCTGGAAAGATTTTTTTTTTGCAAATTATGGTGGAAAATAAGTATTTGTTCACCTACAAACAAGCAAGATTTCTGTCTCTTACAGACCTGTATCTTCTTCTTTAAGAGGTTCATCTGTCCTCCACTCATTACCTGTATTAATGGCACCTGTTTGAACTTGTTATCAGTATAACAGACACCTGTCCCCAACCTCAAACAGTCACACTCCAAACTCCACTATGGTGAAGACCAAAGAGCTGTCGAAGGACACCAGAAACAAAATTGTAGACCTGCACCAGGCTGGGAAGACTGAATCTGCAATAGGCAAGCAGCTTGGTGTGAAGAAATCAACTGTGGGAGCAATAATTAGAAAATGGAAGACATACAAGACCACTGATAATCTCCCTCGATCTGGGGCTCCACGCAAGATCTCACCCCACGGGGTCAAAATTATCACAAGAACGGTGAGCAAAAATCCCAGAACCACATGGAGGGACCTAGTGAATGACCTGCAGAGAGCTGGGACCAACGTAACAAAGGCTACGATCAGTAACACACTACGCCACCAGGGACTCAGATCCTGCGGTGCCAGACATATCCCCTTGCTTAAGCCAGTACATGTCCGGGCCCGTTTGAGGTTTGCTAGAGAGCATTTGGATGATCCAGAAGAAGATTGGGAGAATGTCATATGGTCAGATGAAACCAAAGTAGAACTGTTTGGTAAAAACACAACTCGTGTTTGGAGGAGAGAGAATGCTGAGTTGCAACCAAAGAACACCATACCTACTGTGAAGCATGGGGGTGGCAAAATCATGCTTTGGGGCTGTTTCTCTGCAAAGGGAACAGGACGACTGATCCGTGTACATGAAAGAATGAATGAGGCCATGTATTGTGAGATTTTGAGTGCAAACCTCCTCCCATCAGCAAGGGCATTGAAGTTGAAACGTGGCTGGGTCTTTCAGCATGACAATGATCCCAAACACACCGCCCGGGCAATGAAGGAGTGACTTCGTAAGAAGCATTTCAGGGTCCTGGAGTGGCCTAGCCAGTCTCCAGATCTCAACCCCATAGAAAACTTTTGGAGGGAGTTGAAAGTCCGTGTTGCCCAGCGACAGCCCCAAAACATCACTGCTCTAGAGGAGATCTGCATGGAGGAATGGGCCAACATACCAGCAACAGTGTGTGACAACCTTGTGAACACTTACAGAAAACGTTTGACCTCTGTTATTGCCAACAAAGGATATATAACAAAGTATTGAGATGAACTTTTGATATTGACCAAATACTTATTTTCCACCATAATTTGCAAATAAAAATATTTCCAAATCAGACAATGTGATTGTCTGGATTTGTTTCCACATTTTGTCTCTCATAGTTAAGGTTTACCTATGATGACAATTACAGGCCTCTCTCATCTTTTTAAGTGGGAGGACTTGCACAATTGGTGGCTGACTAAATACTTTTTTGCCCCACTGTAAGTCTGTACCACACAGCCAACTGCTCCGCATTAGGAGAAACTGCACAAATCTTACTGTTTTACATGTACAGGCAGATGTTTATAAATCTAGATTCGTTGAAAAAGGTTACAATCTGTTAACCATTGATGGAGAAATACAGAATATCTCTTTACTTGATAGACGTTCCCTCACTGTTGAACAGTCTAAAAGAACACCGGATCCTAAATTTTAATTGTCTTTCACTACTCAGTGCTTCATACAGCACAGACAAATCAAGAGCATTTTGAATCGCCACTGGAAAGTACTCAAAAATGACCCAGTGCTGGGTTTGATACATCCTATAAAATCTGGTATCATTTATAGGGGAGCCCCGTCAATTAGGAACCAAATTGCTCCTAAGGTGACTGACCCTCCTGTAAAACCAAATTTGTTTCCGACATTGAAAGGATATTATCCCTGTAAGAAGTGTAATGTCTGCGTGCATAATGCAGTTGGTCGGGGAAAAACAGATAGTTTTCTATCTATCACTACTTCTACTGTGTACCATATGAAACACTTTACTACATGTACGACCCGTTATATTGTGTATCTTATTACATGTCCATGTAATAAGCAATATGTAGGGCGTACTATAAGGAACTTTTCTATTAGAGTAAATGAACACATTTCGGGGATTAAGTAAGGTCGCACTAACCACAGCATACCTAAACATTACTTGCAATTCCACCACAGGGACCCTTCAGGCACTAAATTCCAAGTGATTGACAAATTCATCCCACATTGGAGGGGAGAATCTAGTGTCAGAAGTGTTTCCCAACTAGAAACTTTTTGGATATACCAGCTTCGATGTTATTTCCCACATCGGTTAAACATCGACTGGGACATCAACGCATTAATTAATAAGGCCTGAGTTTACATTTATTGTCTTAGTTAGCCTTTTTTACCGAGCTTGTTTTTTAACTTTTATGTACTGATCTATAGTATCTTTTTTATATACATTTCTTATATGATGTTAGGTACCAGGGTACAAGTATTTTTTGTACTGTGTTATGTAATAACCCGACTGGGTAGGCTGTTATTACTGTTCTTTATGGTGGTCCCCAGCCCCTATTTATAAGTTATTTTGAACACATGTGGGAAATATTATGTCTAATGTATTATCTAAAGCAGGGGTCTCCAAACTGCGGCCCGAGGGCCAGATGTGGCCCTTTGCTAGCCTTTATCCGGCCCTTGGGGCACTTTTTGTCCCACTGATACCAACAACAGAGCACTATTTCTTACACCAATATCAATGATGGAATACTATTCCTGCTACCAATTAGGGGCACTACTCCTCCTCTTATTGACCACCAACCCTGAGGCCATATTTATTCTCACTGATGCCGGGCCCAGGACATTTTCTGCCCCCCGCTGGGCACAATCCAGCCCTCCTAAAGTCTGAAGGACAATAAATTGGCCCTTTGTTTTTAAAAGTTTGGAGACCCCTGATCTAAAGTACTCTGTACATATCCCCATATTACATACAACAATGTCTGTGAACTGTTATCTTTTTGGGCTGATCACTTTTATATTGTGACACATCCGTTGTTGATACACACTGTTCCCTTTAACAGTATGTGTTCAAGTTCATGGGGATGCATAGTGACGCACCGCCGTGCCTCCCAGCACCATGTATCACATGACGTCTGGCTGGATCTGCAACCTGAAACGCAAACGTCATCTTGTACATTGCGTTCTGACACGCTCCGGTGGCGTGTTGACGCATTCCCAATGCCGCCTACCTCCGATTGGCTGGAGGAGCAAAGGGGAGGGAGCAGTCCAAGTGTCATTGGGATGCGGAGCGTTGCGCCGCCGTGCCTCCCTGTGTTTCATATCACATGACGCCGGGCTGGTTTTGTAGTTTGGAGCGCATATGTCACCATTTACGTTGCACGATGATGTGCTCCGGCAGCGTGATGGCACATTCCTGACATTGCTTACCATTGATTGGCTGGAATAGCAGAGGGGAGGGATGAGCTGAAATGCAGCATTTTTAACTCTGGGACTGGCCTATCCGGATCAGGGGGTGTGTACACACCAGCTGACATGAACGGAATCAATCAATATTAATTTGTACTAAAAATATATGATGGCGTGGTGTTTTACAAGCAGGTTTATGCCCCAGTTGAAGCACTTTAGTGTGAAACATGTCGGGTACATAGCCTGCTCTTGGCTTTATACACTAAGCCTGAATTGATTTTTTTGTGATCACTATTTTACACGCGTTTTCAAGACACCTTCACCCTTTTATTTGATTTTATTGGAATAAATAAGCCTTTTTTCATCATACCATTGGATTCATCTGCACTATGTGGAGGCCTCTTCTATCTTTTATTTTTTATGGTCTATATCCATGTTTAGACTTCTAAGTTTCGCTGTACCGAGGGTTTGGACATCACAGCTTGCAAATCTGTCCCGGGTGTCGTGTTTGCTGACCACTTTCCACATCTATGTGATTTTCTACAATTGATGAATTACAAGATTACATGAACTGCTACATGGCGTTTATTTCTCCAAGACTATACATCCATGTTTAATGATATGGCTGTATGGACTATACAACTATATATATATATATATATATATATATATATATATATATATATATATATATATGTGAATTATGTAATATGGCTTGTACCTCATTTGATCTGTGATTATGACATACAACATCTAAGCTGTATTTTGGTAACTGGTTCAGCTTTTTTTCACCAATATTTGAAGCACTATATTGACATATATTTTGCACTTGATATATTGTTATACCAACTACCAATCATGTTTTTTTGGGTGTTATTTTGTTTTTAGCGCAAAATTTTTTGTTTTTTATTTTCTATTCACATATGTCTAATTTGTTTATGCTGGCTGCTATCGTTTTTTCATATTAGTAGCGAAACTTTTTTCACCTTTTTTTATACTATAGACACCCCCCAGGTACGAAATTTAAAGGAATATTTCACTTTTATTGTTTCACTTTAAGCATTATTAAATCACTGCTCCCGAAAAAACAGCTGTTTTTAAAACTTTTTTTGCATTGATACATGTCCCCTGGGGCAGGACCCAGGTCCCCTAACACTTTTTATGACAATAACTTGCATATTAACCTTTAAAATTAGCACTTTTGATTTTTCATGTTCGTGTTCCATAGACTTTAACGGTGTTCGCGTGTTCAAACTAATTTTTTGCCTGTTCGCATGTTCTGCTGCAAACCGAACCGGGGGGTGTCGGCTCATCCCTAATAATGAGATTGAACACATTGTATTAACCGTTTCCGCAAACAGATTTAGGTATGTTAGGAGCAAACTCGTGAAAAACACAAAACATTCTGCTTCCCTAGCAGAGGTATACAGGCTTCAGCATAAAGGTTGTACTATTTTGCTACGTACAGTAGTAGTGGTCAGGTATCTGCTTCATCAGCTTTGCAGGCTCTCAGCAATTGTTTGTGACCTCTGGCGGTCACTCTTAATCTAGCCGGGTAGAGCATGACATACAATAATTCTAAGCATTGTAGACGTTGCTTAACTTCCAAGAATTTTACTCGCTTGCGTTGTACCTCTGGAGAGAAGTCGGGGTAGAAGGAGACCCTAGATTCATTATATTGTATAGTATATGTTCTCGTGCTTGTTGTAACACTCTCTCCCTGTCTCGGTAGTGTAGAAGACAGGCAAGAAAAGGTCTGGGTGAGTTGCCAGGTAGGGCTCTGGTGTGAACACGATGTGCCCTCTCGACTGAAAATAATGGAGTAAAGGCATCCTTGCCAAAGGGTTCCAGAAGCCAGTGTTCAATAAAGGCTGTGGGATCCCTGCACTCCACTTTCTCAGGCAACCCCATAATACAAACATTATTCTGCTGAAGCCTGTTCTGTTTATTTAGCTCTACTGCCAGCCGGCAGACACATGCTAATTAGCGCTAAACAATTGTACCAGTGTGATGCCTGCCACTGCAGGCATCATTCTGGTATAACCACCCAAATTACAACGGCATATGGGTATGTCGCTGGTCTGGAGATGGGTAAACAGAAGGGGCATACTCAGCGATGTCATTGCTCAAATATATCCTTGCGGCAACAATTGGACAATGATGACAGCCAATTACCCCTGTGTTTACATGGCCAGGGATTCCCACACAGAAAATAATGAGGCTTGGTGATGTCACTGGCTGCTAAGTATGTGTCAGGGGCTTTCACCTGATGCTTCCTTAACAAGCACACAAACACAAGAAGGAAGCTTTCATATATAGTAATGGTTGAAAAAATGCTACCAGGTATAATGCTTGGCTTCTGCAGAACAAACAAAAAGTCTGACATTTTGATGAATGCCCAAAAAAGCAAATTTCAGTCCAAACTTCTTGTGTTAAGACCAAACTGAGAACTCATCTCTAGTCAGGGGTGAGGTACTAGGTTCTAGTGCCAGGAAGGTGTATACTTTCACAAGCCCAGCTTGAACAGGCAGTGAAAAGTGGTCAACTAACAAGGAGCTGTCAATCTCTGGTCTCTGGCTGCGAAGGAACCTAAATGAGCTGGTTGACCAGCTGTCAGGTCAGGATAGCAGGCTCAAGGTCAGGGAGAGAGATACCAAGGCAAGCATGTGAGGGCTTGCTGGGTATTTATGTGTCTGCCAGTGATTAGGCTTAGGTGACACCTGACCGCAGGAGGTGCTGTCTGCTCCATACTGCCAGGAGACACCTGCTGGTGGACCTCAGTAATGCAAGCCAAATGATAAATATTACCAGCTGATGGAACCTTTCCTGACACCAGCTTTAGTAAAGTACAGAGTCCAATTGGGATAGCAATAGAGTTATTTTAAACAAAGAAAAAAATGTGTGAAGACATTAGTTTTAGTAGGACCATCATTTACTGTTAGCTGATGAGCTGTAATGTTTTTTTAAGCATTGTCTATGGACAAAATTTGGTACTCTAGGTCGTCACCATTTTATGGGTGAGTGCAATTTTGATGATTTACATATCTGTATCTATTTACTCAATGCAATTTCATCTTTTTTTATGTTACCAAAAAATGGGGTATTATGCTGTGTTTTGTGCACAAAAATTAATCAAGTGCATTTTTTTACTGAAACTATATAATATAAGATTCAATAAGCGGTAGCACAATTATCATGTAACATGAAAACCTTTAGTTTTAATTGCATCTACCTTACAAGGTATTTGGTGGGATTAGTAGTTTTCAAAACAAAGACAACATTATTTTTGCTGTCTGTTAAGCTCATAGGAAATAACATTGCATTTCTGGCAAGATCAACAGGTATTTTCTTCACTTGCTGGAATTTTTCCTAGCCTGAAAATTTTAAACTAATTTAACCGCAACATGGTAAACTGCAATATATTACCTTTTATTTTCTGGGTTTAGCTATCCTTTAAGATTTAAAACATTCAGAATACCAAGTCTCAGAATATTATAATGCTACAAAGTAAGAAAAAAATGGAAATTTCCTTTAAATAAAACAAAGGAAGGTTTTATTGTGTTGCCTCTTATACATAAAACAAATGTTAGTTCAATCAGTTTTTCTTAAAATGTATACATAATAGTTTTGCTTTATTTTCTTTGTATTGTCATACTCATTTAATGATTAGAACCATTTCAAAATGTTAATGGTTACTTTCTCTGTGGAAAAAAATCCATGTCCAGTAAAATACTGCATTATTTGACATGTCAGGCTTCATTTTGCATTGAGAAGGGAAGCTTCAACAATGTTAATCATGAATTCAAGCAGGGAATGCTTTAATTATAAATCATTAAAAACATGTCATTTACATTATAAGGAGTGAGGTTTCTATAGATACAAATGAAAAGTCTATTTTCTTTTTCTTTTTTTTTTTTTGCTGTTGTAATATTCTAGTGTTATACCAGTCAAAAGGTGAAATTGAAAATGTAAAAGGGAAAAGAAAACCATGTTTTATAAACTGAATAGTTTCCTTCTATTACCAGAATAATGAGTAGTCTATTTAATAGCAACATATCCAGTAATTACAACATACTATATATATACACTAATTAGACCAAACTTTTATAGGTGCAAGTAAATGTTCAGGGACTTATATATGAATACAATTTTCTCTTAAGGTGGACATAAATGGATTGAAATTTGGCCACGTCAGCAGGGACTGGACACATTTAAATTAATGTGAGGCCACTGCAGTTAAACAGAAGTCGATCTACCAACTGACTTCTGTTTAACCGCTCTGTTGGCGAGAAGCTGCTCGATCAGCGGCTGCAGTGCTCATCCATGTTTTCTGACTGCAGGGGAGTCTCCCGACTGTCATAATACAATGGTGCAGCAGGGTGGGGATCCCCCATCCACCTTGAATGTGCAGATGGTGGAATCAGTTCAGTTTGGTTGGTAACCCCACCGACTGAACAAAAAAAATAAAAAAAATAAACATGTATGACCAGCTTTAGGTTTTCAAATAATCATATATTAGGAAAAATGTAGCAGGAGACATGTCTTTCCCTCTGCAGTTGCAAGAGCAGCAAGACCTAAAGTAACGCCAGAGACCTATTTTTTTTAAAATAACAAACATGTTATACCTACCTGCCTTGTGGAATGGTTTTGCACAGAGCAGCCCCAATCCTCCTCTTCTCGAGTCCCCTGCTATTACTCCTGGTTCCTCCCTCCTTCTGTGTGCCCCAAGAGCAAGCTGCTTGCTCAGGAGGCACTTGTACATGCTTGCTCCCTCTGTGTGTCCATAGAGGGTGGCTCAGCCTTGTCCATTGCTCCCTCCTCACTAGCTCTGATTGACAACAGTGGGAACCAATTTGCTTAGTTTCTCAGCCAATGAGGAGAGAGAGATCCAGGAGAGCTGCTGCTCTCGTGCACATCACTGGATTGGGCTCAGGTAAGCATTTTGGGGGGCTGTGGGGGGAGCTGCACACTGAAGTTTTTTTACCTTCATGCATAGGACCACTTTAAAGCAATTTGCAGAAGATGAACTGGTTACTGGAGCTACTGTTTAATAAAAATGGTTTGAAGTCTAAAACAATAGTAAACAATACTAAAAAGGAACTAGGGCTGTCAGCTAGCATATCTGCTCTTACCTAATTTGTTGAAACCCAATTCATTAACCACTTCAATACAGGGCATTTTTACCCCCTTCCTGCCCAGGCCAATTTTTAGTTTTCAGCGCTGTCGCATTTTGAATGACAATTGCGTGATCATGCAACACTGTACCCAAATTAAATTTTTATAATTTTTCCCCCATAAATAGAGATTTCTTTTGGTGGTATTTGATCACCTCTGTGGTTTTTATTTCTTGCGCTATAAACAAAAGAATAGTGACAAGTTTGAAAGAAAAACAATATATTTTAATTTTTGCTATAATAAAAACCCAATTTTTTTTTAAAAAACGAATTTTTTCCTCAGTTTAGGCCGATATGTATTCTTCTACATATTTTTCGTAACAAAAAATCGCAATAAGTGTATATTGATAGCGTCTACAAAATAGGGGATAGAGTTATAGCATTTTTATATATATTTTTTTTTATTAGTAATGGCGGCGATCTGCGATTTTTATCGTGACTGTGACATTGCGGCGGACATATGGGACACTTTTGACAAATTTTTGGGACCATTCACATTTATACAGCGATCAGTGCTATAAAAATGCACTGATTACTGCAGGGGTGCCCAACCAGTGGCTCAGGGGCCACATGTGGCCTGTGGAGCCTTCTGATGTGGCCTGCAACCTCCTGCTTTGGGATAGCAGGTTCTCAAGCCATACCAGAGCATCAGTGTTTTGAATGAAGCCAGCGGTAGAGGAAGCAAGCGGATGTGGAGGGAGCAGAGCCCCATATGCCGATGCTTCCTGTATAGCGCCGACTCCTGTCACAAGTGGAGTGATACCAAATGCATTCTGCCTGGGACAGCAACAGCCAGCGATACCTGAATGGAAGACTTATTAAAGGTAAGTTTATTACTAAAAGCAGTGTGTATATGGGCATATCTGTTCTGCAGTGGTTACCGGGCTGCTTTCAAACTGATCCGCAGGTGCAGCGCAGTGCACCTGTGGGTTACCTGCACTGAGTCATAGACTTCTGTTATTATCTGCGGGTTTTGTGCGCTGTCAGAAAGTGCAGGATATAATAGACATCAATGGCAAAGTGCAGCTAACCTGCGGGAAAGCCACAGGTGCACTGTGCTGCACCCGCAGTGCAGGTAAACTTCCGCACATCAGTGTGAAAGCAGCCTTAGACCCCTTTCACATGATCGGTTCAACCCACGCGGACCCTCCATTCACCTCTATGGAGCAGCAGATGTAAACAAACTTGTGTCCATTTGCACTCACCTATCTCCAATCCGATCCACAAAAAAAACAGAAGGTGATCCGTCCCCTTCCATCTGGTTGGATCAGATGGGAGGGCCCACAGGGTAGAGTGGGCTGTGTCTGTGTCCGCTCTGCATATACAGAGCAGACACGGATCTGTCTTCCGTCCTCTCCACTTATTGTGGCCCGTGACAAGTTACCAAGTCGCTTAAGTGGCCCTCGCTCTTCAAAAGGTTGGGCACCCCTGGATTACTGTGTAAATGTCACTGGCAGGGAAGAGGTTAACACTAGTGGCGATCAAGGGGATAGGTGTGTTACCTAGGGAGTGATATGTCCTAAATTTAGCATATACTGTACAAACAACAATAGTAGTAGCCAAGATCTTTTTGAGGAACATATAGATAAAAGGAAAACACTGCATATAAAAAAACATGAATTTTATTATAAAATTCGATGCAAACTAAAACACAAATCGAACAGTAAAATACTGAATTTAGGGTTCAAGTAATTGTTTAGATCCAATACAATCCACATGCAGACTCAACCTGTTTTTATAGATCTTCTTCAGGAGTACATGTGAATGATCAGGATGATGAAACACATAATTCTCATTTGATTAAAACTAGGGATGAGCTTCGTCTTCAAGTCGAACACACGTTCGACTCGAACATCGGCTGTTCGATCGTTCGATGAAGATCGAACGTTATAGGCCGTTTGCGCCAAAGTCGAATGACGCGAACGGCCCACAATACACTGCGCCATCGCAGTGCATTCCCGGCGCTGTGATTGGCCAAGCATGCAATGTGACCCCGCATGCTTGGCCAATCACAGCGCCGGCAGCGAGGAGAGCCATAATTGGCCACAGGCAGGATGCCTGTGGCCAATCATAGCTCAGGGGGGTTTAGTACACGCCCCACACTATAAAAGGCCGCCAGCGCGGAGGCCTTGTGCAGTGTTTTCCGGCGTGCAGGGAAAGAGCTACATAGGCAGGGACAGTGTGTTCTACGTTGTGTTCTTTTCTCAGGCATCTGCAGGAGTTGCTGTTCATTACTGTTCTCTAAGATAGATAGGCAGGCAGGGACAGTGTGTTCTTTTCTCAGGCATCTGCAGGAGTTGCTGTTCATTGCTGTTCTCTAAGCTAGATAGGCAGGCAGGGACAGGGTGTCCTTTTCTCAGGCATCTGCAGGAGTTGCTGTTCATTGCTGTTCTCTAAGCTAGATAGGCAGGCAGGGACAGTGTGTTATTTTCTCAGGCATCTGCAGGAGTTGCTGTTCATTGCTGTTCTCTAAGCTAGATAGGCAGGCAGGGACAGTGTGTTCTTTTCTCAGGCATCTGCAGCAGTTAGTGGGTGTTGTGTGCCCCAGCACAGTATACACCTGTATATACCCATCATTGTTGTTCTCTAAACTAGATAGGCAGGCAGGGACAGTGTGTTCTTTTCTCAGGCATTTGCAGCAGTTAGTGGGTGTTGTGTGCCCCAGCACAGTATACACCTGTATATTAGGCTTGTGCAATTCGTTTCGTAACGAATCAAAATTCGTCCGAATTTAGCAACTTTCGGACATTCGGAAGCATTCGAATTTCCGAACAAAGCAATTACGAATAAAACCGAATCCGAAATAAATTATATCGCAAATAGCGAATGCCCGAATGTCTTCGGCATAATTCTTTATGAAAAAAGTTACGAATGTACGAATCCATTCGAAGCACAATAACACTCTGCTCTCTGCTTCTCCCTCACCGTGCTGAACTCCCTCTCAAAATGGTGTACAGGGGCGGAGGCTATAGCCGCATGTAAAAAACTAAAGTAAAATACGAGATTTCGAATCGTTACAAATAACTGCTATGTATTTAGAAAAGTACAAATCCATTCGAAGCACATTAGGCATAATAGGCAGCGTCGTTGTGAGAGAGACACGGACAATTACGAATCAACGAACCCAAAAAAGTTACGAAAGTAGGAGTTGTGTCCAGAATCAACGAAAAACAATGTACTCTACCGAAAGTACGAATTATAAATCAACAAAAAGTAAGGCTTACATTAATACGAATCATTGCGATTCAACAAAAAATGTCGCTCGCGAAAATACGAATTAGTCCGAACACGAAAAATCCCGTCTAGCAAAATTACGAACGATTACGAATCAACAGGACCGAAAAGAAACGAACCGAAACTAAACAAATTTTTCCGTTGTGCACAAGTCTACTGTATAAACCCGTCATTGCTGTTCTGGAATACAGGCATCTGCAGGAGTTAGTGGGTGTTGTGTGCCCTAGTACAGTATACACCTGTATATACCCGTCATTGCTGTTCTCTAATACAGGCATCTGCAGGAGTTAGTGGGGGTTGTGTGCCCTAGTACAGTATACACCTGCATATGCCCGTCATTGCTGTTCTCTAATAAAGGCATCTGCTGGAGTTAGGGGGTGTTGTGTGCCCTAGTACAGTACACACCTGTAAATACCCATCATTGCTGTTCTCTAATACAGGCATCTGCAGGAGTTAGTGGGTGTTGTGTGCCCTAGTACAGTATACACCTGTATATACCCGTCATTGCTGTTCTCTAATAAAGGCATCTGCTGGAGTTAGTGGGTGTTGTGTGCCCTAGTACAGTACACACCTGTATATACCCGTCATTG
The DNA here is from genome assembly GCA_029206835.1 of Rana muscosa. NCBI lineage: Eukaryota > Metazoa > Chordata > Amphibia > Anura > Ranidae > Rana > Rana muscosa. The sequence continues at coordinate 419,788,474 of CM055122.1, forward strand.
TTGTTCTCTAATACAGGCATCTGCAGGAGTTAGTGGGTGTTGTGTGCCTTAGTACAGTATACACCTGTATATACCCGTCATTGCTGTTCTCTAACAAAGGCATCTGCTGGAGTTAGTGGGTGTTGTGTGTCCTAGTACAGTATACACCTGTATATACCCGTCATTGCTGTTCTCTAATACAGGCATCTGCTGGAGTTAGTGGGTGTTGTGTGCCCTAGTACAGTACACACCTGTATATACCCGTCATTGCTGTTCTCTTATACAGGCATCTGCAGGAGTTAGTGGGTGTTGTGTGCCCTAGTACAGTATACACCTGTATATACCCGTCATTGCTGTTCTCTAACAAAGGCATCTGCTGGAGTTAGTGGGTGTTGTGTGCCCTAGTACAGTATACACCTGTATATACCCGTCATTGCTGTTCTCTAATACAGGCATCTGCTGGAGTTAGTGGGTGTTGTGTGCCCTAGTACAGTATACACCTGTATATACCCGTCATTGCTGTTCTCTAATACAGGCATCTGCAGGAGTTAGTGGGTGTTGTGTGCCCTAGTACAGTATACACCTTTATATACCCGTCATTGCTGTTCTCTAAAACAGGCATCTGCAGGAGTTAGTGGGTGTTGTGTGCCCTAGTACAGTATACACCTGTATATACCCGTCATTGCTGTTCTCTAATAAAGGCATCTGCTGGAGTTAGTGGGTGTTGTGTGCCCTAGCACAGTATACACCTGTATATACCCATCATTGCTGTTCTCTAATACAGGCATCTGCAGGAGTTAGTGGGTGTTGTGTGCCCTAGCACAGTATACACCTGTATATACCCATCATTGCTGTTCTCTAATACAGGCATCTGCAGGAGTTAGTGGGTGTTGTGTGCCCTAGTACAGTATAAACCTGTATATACCCGTCATTGCTGCTCTCTAATAAAGGCATCTGCTGGAGTTACTGGGTGTTGTGTGCCCTAGTACAGTAGTCACCTGTATATACCTGTCATTCCTGTTCTCTAATACAGGCATCTGCAGGAGTTAGTGGGTGTTGTGTGCCCTAGTACAGTATACACCTGTATATACCAGTCATTGCTGTTCTCTAATAAAGGCATCTGCTGGAGTTAGTGGGTGTTGTGTGCCTCCAGCACAATATACACTACCCAATTGCTGGTTTTCCCATCTCCCTACAGGCCATTACTATGTCTGGAAGGCCAACAAGGAGAGGCAGACAGTCACAAGCCAATAAAAGAGGGCAAGCAGGCTCTGTGTCTAGAGACACCAGTGCTGGTCGTGGACGCGGTGCATCGTCATCAGCACGTGGCCATGGGACACGCTTGTCCTTATTTTCGGCAGCTGGACATGTTGAGCCGCATCATGCCGAAGATTTGGTAGAGTGGATGACCAAGCCCTCCTCATCCTCCTCATCCTCTCTCACCCAGGCTCAGGGTACTGGCAAAGCAGCTGCCAAAGCGTCCTCTTCCCTCGTATCAATGTCATCATCAGTAACTCCTTCCCTAGACCCACCGTGTCCTCCTGAGGAGTCCCCCGAACTGTTTGAGCACAGTGTTGGGTACATGCTCCAGGAGGATGCCCAGCGTTTCGAAGGGTCTGAAGATGATACCCAGCTAGAGGAAGGCAGTAGCGTGAGAGCAGAGAGATGGGATGCTCAAGAAGGACACCGATCTGGCAGTCATGTTCCAGCAGCTGCAGCATACTGCCAGATTGGCTCCAGTGATGAGGAGGGATGGGATGATGAGGTCACTGACTCCACGTGGGTGCCTGATAGGAGAGAGGAGGAGGAGGATGAGGAGGAGGCACATCTTCAACGAGGCAGGATGCCCTCCGGGGGCCAGCGTAAGGGCAGCACACCGACTGAATCACACCGCAGAGCTCCGCCTGTGCAGGGCGCTGCCTCTGCCCCGTTATTCCAAAAGTTCTTTGGTGTGGGCCTTTTTTGAGTCGAGTGCATCAGATCGCACCGCTGCTGTTTGCAACATATGTCTCAAGCGTATATCGCGTGGCCAAAACATCAGCCGCTTGGGCACCACATGCTTGACCAGACATATGTTGACCTGCCATGCAGCTCATTGGCAAGCGTACCTTAAAGACCCACACCAAAGAACAAAGCGGACCTCTCCTTGCTCCTCATCAGCTGGGATCTTCAACCCCACTGTACCTTCAATCCTCTCTAAAACCTGCACTGAGAGGAATGAAGGTGTAGAATTAGGTGTGTCACAGCCAAGTACTTGCGGGCACTCTGCTAGCAGTACACCGACGTCCGATTCTAGCAGGCAAATTTCCCTGCCCCAGCTGCTGGACCGTTGAAAGAAGTTCACTCCCAGCCATCCACATGCCCAGCGGTTGAATGCTAGCTTGGCTAAATTGCTAGCACTTCAACTGCTGCCTCTTCAGTTGTTAGACTCGGCCCCCTTCCGTGAGTTTGTGCAATGTGCGGTTCCTCAGTGGCAGGTTCCCAAACGCCACTTTTTCTCACGGAAGGCGATTCCGGCTCTCTACTGGCATGTGGAAGGCAATGTCCATGCCTCACTGGACAGGGCAGTCAGAGGTAAGGTGCATATTACCGCTGACTCATGGTCCAGCAGGCATGGACAGGGACGTTACCTTTCTTTCACGGCCCATTGGGTCACTCTTTTGGCAGCTGGGAAGGATGCAGGACAAGGTGCAGTAGTGTTGGAGGTTGTTCTGCCGCCACGCCTCCAAAATGCTACTACTGGTTGTGACACACCTCTTTCCTCCACCCCCTCCTCTTCTTCTTCCTCCATGGCCTCTTCCTGTGCTTTGTCCTCGGAACCAGCGGTGCTCTGTAGGCGTTCAAGGGGCTACGCAAGTACGCAGGCAAAAAGATGCCATGCCATGCTTGCGCTGGTGTGTTTGGGGGACAGGAGCCACACTGGGGCAGAGGTTCTGTCAGCTCTGCAGGGGCAGGCCGAGAGATGGTTGACGCCACGCCAGCCTAAGCCAGGAATGGTGGTTTGCGACAATGGCACCAACCTCCTCTCCGCCCTCCGACAGGGACAACTGACCCATGTGCCATGTGTGGCTCACGTCCTTAACCTGGTGGTGCAGCGGTTCTTGGGCAGGTACCCGGGCTTACAGGATGTCCTGAGGCAGGCCAGGAAAGTCTGTGTGCATTTCCGCAGATCATATAATGCCAGTGCTCGGCTGGCTGAGCTGCAAAAGGAGTTGAACCTGCCCAAGAACCGCCTTTGATTTGACATGCCCACCAGGTGGAACGCAACGTTGGCCATGCTGCAGTGGCTGCACACGCAGCAGAGGGCCATCAATGAGTACCTGTGCGACTACGGCACCAGGACAGGGTCAGGGGAGCTCGGGTTTTTTTCACCACGCCAGTGGGGCATGATCAGGGATGCATGCACTGTCCTGGCACCATTTGAGGAGGCCACGAGGATGGTGAGCAGTGACAGTGCATGCATCAGTGACACTGTACCTCTTGTCCACCTGTTGGAGCATATGCTGCGTGGAATAATGGAAAGGGCACTTGAGGCAGAACAGAGGCAGGAAGAGGAGGACTTCCTTGCCTCTCAAGACCCCCTTTACCCAGACAGTGATCCTTCTGTCCCACCCATCACACAGGAAGAGGATGAGGAGGAGGAGGAGGAGGATTGTGTCAGCATGGAGGTGGAGCATGGCACTCAGCATCAACAGCAGCAGTCTTTTAGGGATGATTTACAGTCCCAACAAACCCGTGGACTTGTACGTGGCTGGGAGGAGGTGGCTGTGGATCATGCCGTCCTTAGTGACCCAGAGGACTCCAGACCGAATGCCTCAGCTAACCTACGCTGCATGGCCTCCCTGATCCTGCAAAGTCTGCCGAAGGATCCTCGTATTCTTCGGATCAAGGAGAGGGACCATTACTTGCTGGCCACTCTCCTTGATCCACGGTACAAGGGTAAGGTTGCGGACCTTATCTTGCCGTCGCAGAGGGAGCAGAGGATGAGACAACTCCGTGAGGGCTTGCAGAAAGGTCTGTGCAACGCGTTCCCAGAGACTGGGAGGTTACAAACTCCTGGTCCTGGACAACGAGTTGCTGAGGCTTCGGTCAGTAGCAGAAGGAGCGGTGGAGAAGGTGGCCGTCTGACCGATACGTTCACACAATTTTTTAGTCCGCAACCCCAAGGTATGATCGGTTCCAGCAACCATCGCCAGCGTCTGATATACATGGTGCAGGAATACCTAGGGGCAAGGTCAGACTTGGACACCTTTCCCACCGAAAATCCTCTGGCTTACTGGGTCTTGAGGATGGATCACTGGCCAGAGCTTGCACAGTATGCAATTGAGCTACTGGCCTGTCCTGCATCCAGCGTTCTTTCGGAACGCACATTCAGTGCTGCTAGAGGCTTTGTCACGGATCACAGGGTGCGCCTGTCCACCGACTTGGTTGATTGACTGACCTTTATAAAGATGAACCAGTCTTGGTTTACCACCAGCTACCAAGCACCTGAAGCTGATGTAACAGAATAATTTATTTTGAAATGTCACATCCCTTCAAGATGCTGATGCTGAGTGACTGTCCTGTTATGTTGACTGACTATCCTCCTCCTCCTCAATGATTCGATTCATGATGATAGCTTGGAAGAACATTTTTGTTTCTGGGTGCCGCCACCAGTGGCTAAGGCCTAATTTTTCAGCCCCTGTTTAACAGGCGCATGTAATTAAGATTTTTTATGCAATGCTTTGCAGCAGGGCTCATTCCTGCACTCCAACTAGAGTATCTGGGAGAGGTTGCAGTGTCGTGGCACCAGCACCAGTGCCTAATGCCCAATTTTTCAGCCCCTGTTTAACAGGGGCGTGTAATTACAATTTTTGATGCAATACTTTGCAACAGGGCTCATTGCTGTGCTCCAAGTACAGTATCTGTGAGGGGTTGCAGTGTTGTGGCACCAGTGCCTAAGGCCCAATTTTTCATCCCCTGTTTAACAGGGGCGTGTAATTACAATTTTTGATGGAATACTTTGCAACAGGGCTCATTGCTGTGCTCCAAGTACTGTATCTGTGAGGGGTTGCAGTGTTGTGGCACCAGTATCAGGGAAATTCTCCATCTGTTGTCACCAATCTGCGCTCAGCGCACATGCGTGGCGGAACGGCGCTTCGAGGCATCCGCGTGCGCGGTTGGACGGCGCATCGGCGCACGTGCGTGTGCGCAATGGCGCACCAATAAGATTACAGGCGGGCCTATTTAAACAAACTCAGTGACACTGTCTGGTTGCTGGTTTGCCAGCGTTCCTGTGTTTCCAAGTGCCTGAAAATAAGTTGATCTCCTGTTGTGACCCGGACTGGCTTGACTACTCTCCTACTTCTCCTGAACCTGACCCCTTGGCTTGCTTTACGGACTTCCACCTTTCTCCAAGTGTTTGACCCTCGGCCTGTGACTCGGATCCGCTGCTTGTCTCCAGCCCCTGACCCTCTGCCTGCACCCGGGACTTCTTTTGTTTAACCTGCCTACCAGTCTCTGCCTGGACTTGTTGCTTGCTGCTAAGCTCCTGCCTGGACTTTGTTCTCTTGCTACTGGTTCCTGTCTGAGCCTGTCTACTCCTGGTGTTTGACCCCCGGCCTGCTCTCAAGTCAACCTGTCTCTACCAGACCCTACAGCAAGATACTCCTACCTGCTGGTGGCCAGTGCTCCCTCGTGCTTTCCTCTCCCTGTCTCACCTCCAGGGGGTGGAGTGCACTTGGGTGCAAGGGTGAACCACTCTCGGCATCTCGGCCTCGGTAAGTACTCACCTGACAACCAGTGCCTAAGGCCTAGGTTTGTGCAATTCGTTTCGTAACAAATCGAAATTCGTCCGAATTTAGCAACTTTCGGACATTCGGAAGCATTTGAATTTCCGAACAAAGCAATTACGAATAAAACCGAATCCAAAATAAATCATACCGCAAATAGCGAATGCCCGAATGTCTTCGGCATAATTCGTTATGAAAAAAGTTACGAATGTACGAATCCATACGAAGCACAATAACACTCACTCTGCTCTGCTCTCTGCTTCTCCCTCACCGTGCTGAACTCCCTCTCAAAATGGTGTACAGGGGCGGAGGCTATAGCCGCATGTAAAAAACGAAAGTAAAATACAAGATTTCTAATCTATTCGAAGCACAATAACACTCTGCTCTGCTCTCTGCTTCTCTCTCACCGTGCTGAACCCTCTCAAAATGGTGTAATGGGGCGGAGGCTATAGCCGCATGTAAAAAACGAAAGTAAAATACGAGATTTCGAATCGTTACAAATAACCGCAATGTATTTAGAATAGTACAAATCCATTCGAAGCAAATTAGGCATAATAGGCAGCGTCGTCGTGAGAGAGACACAGAAAATTACGAATCAACGAACCCAAAAAAAGTTACGAAAGTAGGAGTTGTGTCCAGAATCAACGAAAAACAATGTACTCTACCGAAAGTACGAATTATAAATCAACTAAAGATTCATCGGAAAATGACGCTTGCGAAAATACGAATTAGTCCGAACACGAAAAATCCCGTCTAGCAAAATTACGAATGATTACGAATCAACAGGACCGAAAAGAAACTAACCGAAACGAAACAAATTTTTCCGTTGTGCACAAGAAACGAACCGAAACTAAACAAATTTTTTCATTGTGCACAAGTCTACTAAGGCCCAATTTTTCTGCCCCTGTTCAACAGGGGCATGTAATTACAATTCTTGATCTAATAATTCACAGCAGGGCCATTCCTGCGCCCAGCAAGAGTAACTGTGAGGGCTTACAGTGTTGTGGCAACACCACCACCACCACCACCAAAGGCCTAATTTTTCTGCCCCTCTTCAACAGGGGCATGCAATTACAATTCTTGATCTAAGAATTTACAGTAGGGCCCATTCATGCGCCCACCAAGAGTAACTGTGAGGGCTGACAGTGTTGTAGCACCAGCACCACCACCAAAGGCCCAATTTTTCCTACCACTGTTCAACAATGGCATGTAATTACAATTCCTGATATAATAGTTCACAGCAGGGCGTTACAGCGCCCACCAAGAGTAACTGTGAGGGCTCAAAGTTTTGTGGCAACACCGACACCTAAGGGGCAAATTTCTGCAGAGTATATACGGCAGGCCCCTACTTTCAAACATCCAACTTACAAACGACTCCTACTTGCAAACGGAAGAAGACAACAGGAAGTGAGAGGAAATCTACCCCTAGGAAGGGAAATTCTCTCCTGTAAGAGTTAATATGGGAAAAAGGTGTCTCCTCTCTACTGATGCTTTATCACCAATCCTTGTTTCAATAAAAACCCCACTTTTCAAAAACATTTGTCATTGGGACGGAAAGTGAGGTGAAATGTGCTGAACAGGTGCACAGACAGCAAAACAAATGTTACAGGGGTGATTACCCTTCCCTATGTTTTCCATAAAGCTTAAAAATAGTTTTTTTGGCTGGAGCTACACTTAAACAATGTACCTGTTCAAAATTACAAACAGATTCTACTTAAGAACAATCCTACAGTCCCTGTCTTGTTTGCACCACCTGTATACTACTGTTCAGAGTATATAGGGCCTTTTTTTATTTTGGGTGCGGGGTTCCCCTTTATATCCATACAAGACCCAAAGGGGCTGGTAATGGGCTGGGGTGGGGGGGGGGTGTGATGGCATAGCCATGCCATTTTTCTCAAAGATTTTCATCCATATTACCGGGATCAGACATTACATTAAAGCCGCAAGCAGTTTTAAATGGCTTTTTTTCCTTTACAAATGTCATTTTGTGCAGGGACAGTTCTAAATACGGGAAACACATGCCACTTCACAGGCATACTTTAGACACCCCCCAGGTACGATATTTAAAGGAATATTTCACCTTTTTTTTCACTTTATGCATCATTAAAATGACTGCTCCCGAAAAACGGCCGTTTTTAAAACTTCGTTTTGCATTGATACATGTCCCCTGGGGCAGAACCCGGGTCCCCAAACCCTTTTTAGGACAATAACATGCATATTAGTCGTTATAATTAGCACTTTAGATTTTGAACGTTCGCGTCCATTGTATTTAATAGGGTTCTAACGTTCGTGCAAACTTTCGGTCCGTTCGAAGGTTCTGGTGCGAACCGAACCGGGGGGTGTTCCGCTCATCCCTAATTAAAACCATAGATTCATTGAACTCTTACAGGTGTATGTTGTCTCTCTCCTATGGGGGGGGCGCAGGAGTTTGTTTAGTAAGCTATATACAAAAGGTGTTAAAGAGCCCTCAATAGTCACTCATAAGCCAATTAGATGGGCACATCAATTAGAAGATAAAGACACACCACCATCTATACACCACCATCTATACTTAAAACAGGGTAAAGAGAGCTGGGGGCTTATCCACATCCTTTTGTCAAACCATTCTATGTGTATGAAGGATGGGCAACAAAAAAATTAGCAGAGATCGGATGGATAAGAAATAATTTCCAACATATATTTTCTTTTACACTCAGGGTTCCAGGGGTCAGTCAGGTAGGGATCAGACATTGCTTGGGCAAGTATTTCTGATCTAAGCACAGTTGAATTAGAGTGATTGATTGCCAGACTGGTCAGAGACTGGTTCCATTTAAGACAGCAGGTGGCAGCACCTAAGACTGCAAGGCTAGTGCAAGAGTTAGTTGAGAACAGATCATCAGTCAATAGGATCACAGGTAATAGTTCAGCCTTGCAGCCATAGCAAGGTAGGAGCAGTCGAGCTGTCTGTAGGACTGAAAGATTACAGAACAGCTTTATAGCTGATCTGTATCAGTACCTTTCTCTTACAGGGTATCCCCACACATCAGGGACTGGGCTTCAAGGTAAACCCTTGATGCGCATGAGGTGTGGGGCAGGATCTACAAATGCTGGCACCCAGGATCTCCCTTCTAGGCTGGAGCATTTCCAATACAATAGATAATACATCCTGCTATTTAACAATTTTTATTCAAAATAGCATAAATCTAAAATGTCCATGAGGACTCAGTAGAGTGGCAGGAAGGCTGGAAAATTGGTTGACAATTAGTGGCTTCAATAACAAGACATGGAAAGAATTGGGGATATGAAAATAGGAAGGAAGAGGTAATTTACAAGCGACTGGACTAATTTTGGACAGAACTTTAGAGGGACTGATAAAGCAGGGGGAGGGGGGGGAGGCATGACAGAGGGAACCTTGGGACAAAGATTCCACATAGACTGCCCAGACCTGATCTCCAAGATTAAGGGTCAGCTTGCTGTTGTTGATCACCAAACTGTTTTGGTGTTAAAGAATGGCCAGCAGCAATGAATCAGAGATTTGAGACCATAAAGGGAAATGAGACCAGGGAAAAGGAAATCTTCCTGGAATTGGAGCATGATTGTTGAGTGCAACCTCAACCCACAGAAGCACATGTTGTAGTGAAACCCAGTCATCATATTGAGAATTGACAAATGCTGGCAGGAAATAAGTCTGAGTTGGTCCTCTGGCCATTCAACTGAGGATGATATAGTAAATAAATTGAGCTGCGCTTGTATTACAATATATATAACATTTGTATAAATATATAATCAATTGTGTCTATAGTTCCCACAATCAGTGTATGATTTTAAATAGTGTGTATATATAGCCACAAAATAACATGTGCATATTACCACAAATAAACAACAACAAAAAAAATCTAAAAGTGAAAAATGTCCATCTATTATAATCCATCCATCCATCCATTTGTATTACTTCCAATATATACAAGGAACGGTGTATTGAAATGTGTATATACAGTATATATGATGAACAGGGGGCTGAATGGGCAAATAAATATGTGAGTGTTTGTCTGAATGCCTGAACAGCTAAAGTTTGGTCTGAACCTTGGGTTCATACCGACCATCAGCTCATCCCTACTGGCTTCACCATCTTTCTTCTCCACATTTATAATGTTTCTCCTCAATATTTAAAGGTCATTTTAAGCAGTATTTTAAGAAGTATTTAAAAATGTGACAAGGTGTCAACCCCAGACCCAACCCCCCCCCCCCAAGGTATCATTAAGCTTTTTTTTAGGTCTGCTTTGCTTTTTGTGGAAGCATATGGAGCCAAAATGAAAAGTACACTTGAGGCTCATATGTAGCACCACTAACCTCTTGAGGCATGTGAGGAACCCCCAAAGATAGGGTGGGCTAGCGTCCTTGGGCACTTTATTTATTTTTTCAAGTTTTTTTCCCTTCTAAACTCTCCGAGAGAGTGGGTTGGGGCTCCAGACACCCATAGCAACAATTACCTTCCCCAATCCACTTTCTACTTCTACAGTGTAAAAGCCCTTCAAGCCAATACTGTATCACCGTGAATGGTAAAGGTTAGCTGGCTAGTAGGCGTCTCTATGCATCCTCCAAGAGACTTACCAGGGATCCTGAGAGGGTCCAACTTCTTTCAAAATCTTCCCTCTAGCAGGGTTCTTCCTCCTAGCACTCCATCTTATTTCAGCTTCATCCTCTGCCAGGCAAGACAGCATCCCAGGACCACTTGCATCTCCATACCAGGCCTTGATACAAAGCACACGTTATTCCCCATTCAGGCAATGGCCTAGATAGAAAGAAAGACTACTGACAACACTTTTCCTAATGCCTAAGTATAGGGGGAAAGAACCTATTCTCAAGGTTATGCTAAATACTTATGCCCCTCAACAACATGCACCACTGGTAACAAAAACAAATCTATATGCTGCACGCTGGTAAACACAGGGTGTCCTTGAGTCCATCAAACTTGAATATAATAATAATACATAAAACTTGCTTCCAAAAAATATGAAAAAACTGTTTATAAGTGTAGTTGAAGGTAAACATGTGTATAAGGAAAATTGCACTTAGTGTGCAAAATTAATGAGTATAAATTGACAAAAACAGCAGCACTCACAAATATGTACACACCATAATAAACAAATCAGAACATCTAATTTGCAGGTAAAAACATACACAGTCTAAAAACCACAGTCATAATAGCAAACCACAATCATGTGTAAAGGAGGTCACCTCATCACCTCTGTACAGTCATATGGAGCCCAGCACCTGTAATCATGTCAGCCGGAAATATCAAAGGGACCCATCAGAGACCAGCTACCAGTGTCATGGAAGGATACCAATCCTTGCTCTGCTATATGGACAGGCACAAACCCACCTGAGATGGCCACTTAGGGAATGCATAAGTGATGTGAATGGCAGCCCAACTGGCCAGGAGGATGACATCACCACGCCGGCAGCTGTGTCGGGGTGTGTATTGGAGACGATCTCTCACCAATATGATGATGCATTTCACAGCTCCTGGCTTTCTTATCAATCCAATTGAGGTGAGGGTGCAAGAGGATTACGTAATGATCATAGGTCACATGGAGCGGCAAAAGGATTGGCTCTCAGACCCTTCAATTATCATGACAAGTGCTGAATAGGTACGAGCTTTATGTTCGGGTCGAACATGAGTTCGACTCGAACATTGGGTGTTCGCCCGTTCGCCAAATAGCAAACAATTTGAGGTGTTCGCGGCAAATTCGAAAGCCGCGGAACAGCCTGTAAAAGTTTATGGGAGAAATCAAAAGTGCTAATTTTAAAGGTCAATATGCAAGTTATTGTCATAAAAAGTGTTTGGGGACCTGGGTCCTGCCCCAGGGGACATGTATCAATGCAAAAGGACGTTTTTTCAGAAGCAGTGATTTTAATAATGCTTAAAGTGAAACAATAAAAGTGAAATAGTCCTTTAAATTTCGTACCTGGGGGGTGTCTATAGTATGCCTGTAGAGTAGCGCATGTTTCCCATACTTAGAAAAGTCCCTGCACAAAACGACATTTTTAAAAGGAAAAAAAGTAATTTAAAACTACTCGCGGCTATAATGAATTGTCAGGTCCCGGCAATACAGATAAAAGTCATGTAAAAAAATGACATAGGTTCCCCCCCCAGTCCATTACCATGCCCTTTGAGTCCGGTATGAATATTAAGGTGACCTGGACATTTTATAGATAGGCAACTCCTATCCTCATATTGATTAGTGGTTCCAAATTAATAATAACTACTGCAGTAGGGAACAGACACAAAAGTTACACTCCGCATCTTTCCAAATAACCGTTCTGTTTTATTATGATGCAATTGAAGGTTTTTAAACACATGATTACTTAGGTATCACATTAATATTACAATTGTACGTTTATGGTAACAAGGGGCGTAACATAGGCAGACTAAATCTAATCGGTGTCAAGGTCACCTGTGGCCAGGTGACAGATGCACACCGTAGGGGGACAGGAGTGCACCGCGAGGTAGTGAACCCTATGGCTGGCTTCTGCGGATAGGAAACTGGGTGGTTGTGGAAAGCGGAACCAGAGGAGCACAACCGGGATCCTAACGGAAGCTAGAGCCAAGATTCCCCAGGGCGCGGAGTCTAAGACCCAGCAGGTCTTCTCCAGGGCCTCTAGTGGTGAGGATGTTATGCTGCAGGCTGGGACCAGGTCGCGGCCCCTGGAGTTTTCTAGCTCACGCCCCGTAGGATAAGGGGAAAAGAGGGGAAGCAGCAGCACAAGATATGAGAGAACCGAATAACAAGCTGAAGGTCAGGGGCCACAAGCAGACAAGGATAACGAAAGAACGAGCCGAAGGTCAAGGGTCACGAGCAGACAGGGATAGTCGGGGACAAGCCAATAACGTAACAGAGAGACAGACGTAGCACACGGCAGGCAGGAACCCAAACACACAATGCCTAACAAACACGTTGATCAGCAAAGCAGGCTTGCAGTGCACAGGTTAATATAGTGTTCTGTGATAGGGCCTGGGGTGGAGTCAGGCTGGGAGGAGATTATAAAGGAAGCCAGGTGAAGGAGGTCTGGTCTCTAAGATGAACACATGAGGAGGAAAGGTAAGATGGCAGACAGACATTAATGCATATCCATGACAGTACCCTCCCTCTTACGAGGCCTCCCCCTTCCCCGCCTGGGCCCAGGTTTAGAGGGAAACTTCAGATGAAACTCCTTTAACAGACGAGGTGCAAAGACCTCAGATGCAGTGATCCAAGACCTCTCCTCAGGACCAAACCCTTTCCAATGAACGAGGTACTGAAGAACGCCTTTACAGAGTCGGGAGTCCAGAATTTGACTGATCTCGTACTCCTGATTATCCTCAGAGACAGGCGCCACGGTAGGGAGAGGACGAGAGAATTTATTGAGGACTAAAGGCTTTAGAAGAGCAACATGAAAGGAGTTAGTGATTCTAAGGCTCTTAGGAATCTGGAGTTTGAAACAAACCGGATTCAGTTTAGCAGTTACCGTGTATGGACCGATGAATCGTGGAGCAAACTTCAGAGAAGGAACTCGGAGCTTGATGTTCCTGGTAGAGAGCCAGACTTTGTCCCCTGGCTGAAGAGAAGGCGGTTTACGCCTGCGGCGGTCGGCAAAGCCTTTGAATTTTTCAGCAGCTGCCCGGAGGGAATCATGAACGTGACCCCAAACGGAATTGAGAGACTCCTGAACCGAAGCCAAAGCTGGAATGTCTGGAGAACAGATCATGGGAAGAGGAAGTTGAGGGTGTTTTCCATAAACTGTGAAAAAGGGTGTCTTCTGCGAACTGGTATTCACATGATTGTTATGGGAGAATTCTGCCCACGGGAGTAGAGAGGACCAATCGTCATGGTGAGAAGACACAAAGGTGCGAAGAAAGACCTCTAACTCCTGATTAACCCTCTCAGTCTGTCCATTGGATTGGGGATGGTAAGAAGAAGAAAAATCCAAGACAATATTGAGGGATTTGCAAAAGGCTCTCCAAAAACGAGACGTGAATTGGACTCCCCTGTCGGAAACAATATGAGAAGGGACCCCATGTAGGCGGAGAATTTCTCGAATGAAAATGGGAACCAAGGCAGGGGCAGAAGGAAGACCAGTAAGAGGAACAAAATGAGCCATCTTGGAGAACCGATCGATTACCACCCAAATGACTGTATTATTCTCAGACAGTGGGAGGTCGGTGATAAAATCCATGGCAATATGGGCCCAGGGTTCCTTAGGAATGGGCAAGGGCATGAGGAGACCGGCAGGAGCTTGTGTGGAGGATTTGGACTGAGCACAGACATGACAAGCTTTAATGTAGTCTTTGACGTCTGAGCGGAGATTAGGCCACCAGTAGTGACGACTGATGAGTAGGATGGATCGGAGGAATCCAGAATGACCTGCCACCTTGGAATCATGTCCCCAACAAAGGATCTTAGCTCTTAGCTCAGTGGGGACAAAGGTCTTACCAGGCGGAATTTTTGACTTCAGGGTGGTAGAGTGGGCAACAATGCATGAGGTTGGAATGATCGGCTCAGGTTCAGGGGCAGACTCCTCGTCCAAAGTGTCAAATGACCTAGAGAGCGCATCAGCCCGACCGTTGCAGGAACCAGGTTTGTAGGTAATCGTGAAATTAAAACGGGCAAAGAAGAGACTCCACCTGGCCTGTCTAGGATTCAGACGTTTAGCATTCTGTAGATACTGTAAATTCTTGTGATCGGTAAAGATCGTTATGGAGTGAGGGGAACCCTCCAAGAGATGACGCCACTCCTCTAACGCCAATTTAATTGCGAGAAGTTCCCGATCACCGATGGCATAATTCCTCTCTGCCTGAGAATTTTTTTTGGAGAAGAACGCACATGGTTGGCGTCTCTTCTCAAAGATTTGAAGAAGCACAGCTCCCACCCCCATTGAGGAAGCGTCCACTTCAATAAAAAATGCATTCCCAGGATTTGGTCTCCTCAAGAGGGGGCCAGAAACAAAGGCCTGTTTCAGGTTGTGAAATGCAGAGACAGCTTCGGGAGGCCAGTCTCTGGCATTCACACCCTTCTTGGTCAAAGCGATAATAGGCGCGGCAATGGAAGAGTAATTCCTTATGAACTGCCTATAATAATTAGTGAAGCCAAGAAAGCGCTGTGTGGCCTTGAGGCTAGCAGGAAGAGGCCAGTTGGTGATAGCCAAGACCTTCCCAGGGTCCATACGAAGACCCGAACATGAGACAAAGCACCCCAAAAACAGGACCTCAGAACATTCAAAGGAACATTTCTCCAGCTTGGCATAGAGATTGTTCTCTCTAAGACGTTGAAGTACAGTGCGGACATGGTTTCTGTGGACGAGCAGATTTTCAGAAAAGATCAGAATGTCATCCAGATAGATGACAACAAACTGGTACAGCAGATCTCTGAAGATTTCATTGACAAAGTTTTGAAACACGGCTGGAGCATTACACAGACCAAAAGGCATCACCAGATATTTGTAATGCCCATCTCTAGTATTGAATGCAGTTTTCCATTCGTCACCCTCCCGTATTCGAATGAGATTGTACGCGCCTCTGAGATCCAACTTGGTGAAAATGGAGGCACCCTTCAACCTATCAAATAGCTCAGATATTAAAGGTAAGGGGTATCGATTTTTAATAGTAACCGCATTTAAACCCCGATAATCGATGCAGGGTCTTAAGGTACCATCCTTTTTGGCAACAAAAAAGAACCCTGCCCCTGCAGGCGATGAGGATTTCCGGATGAAACCTCTCTCCAGATTCTCTGCGACATACTCCGACATGGCCTGGGTCTCTGGGATGGACAGAGGGTAGGTACGACCCCTGGGTAGAGTTGCTCCGGGGACAAGATCAATAGCACAGTCAAAAGACCTGTGGGGAGGAAGCACCTCAGCTGATTTCTTACAGAACACATCCCGGTAATCGCTGTATGCAGCAGGAAGATCAGAAGAAACAGAAGTGGCAGCAACCGGAAGGCTCTCCTTGGGGGTCACCTTGAGAAGACACGACGAGAAACATGAGGAACCCCAGGCCAGGATCTGCCCAGAGACCCAGTCCACATGTGGAGAGTGGAGCTGTAGCCAAGGGAGGCCCAATACAACTGGGGTAGAGGCCTTGGGTAGAATAAGAAAGGATATCCACTCCTGGTGGAGAATCCTTACCGACATCCTAATGGGTAGCGTCTGGAAGCGAATAGGGCCCCCTGGGAGAACAGTGCCATCAATTGCCGAGACTACCAATGGGGTAGTGAGAGGTGAAAGGGTAAGCTTCATAGAAGAAGCAGTTCTCCAATCCATAAAATTGCCGGCAGCCCCGGAATCCAGGTATGCAAGGGTTGACTGAGGAGAAGTGCCTACATGAAGGAACACCGGCAAGAGCAGGCGAGAAGGTGATGTTTCTGGGTCCAATACTCCACCTTCCAAATGTATTAGACCCGAGCGTTTCCCGGACGAAGCGAGCTGGAGTCACGAAAATGACCCTTGCCCCCACAATAGAGGCACAAGCCCAGAGTTCTGCGCCTAGCACGTTCTTCGGGGGTTAGTCTGGTCCGGCCCAGCTGCATAGGTTCTTCAGCAGGCAGAGGATGCTCCACGGGATGAAGGGAGGGGAGCTCAGACTGGCTAGGACCCAGAGAGTGCTGGCGTCTTTTTTCTAAGGACCTCTCTTGAAAACGAATGTCGATCTGGTTGCATAATGAAATTACATCGTCCAGACCGACGGGAATGGCTCTTCCCGCTAATTCGTCTTTCACTCGGTCAGAGAGGCCATGTAAAAAGGGCCAGGGCCTCATTATTCCAGCTCAATTCAGCTGTGTGGATACGGAACTGAAGAGCATATTGCCCCACTGAACTAGATTCTTGGCGAAGACGTAAGACAGCACTAGCTGCTGAAGAAGCCCGAGCCGGCTCTTCGAAGATATTACGAAAGAGCTTCAAGAAATCGGACAGGCTGGAAACCACCGGATCGTTCCTCTCCCACAGGGGGGCAGCCCAGGCCAAAGCTTCACCGGAGAGGAGGGAAATGATATAGGCTACCTTAGCCCGGTCAGACAGGAAGCTTTGAGGCTGAAGCTCAAAATGAATTGTGCATTGGCTGAGAAACCCCCTGCAGGCCTTGGAGTCCCCAGAGAAACGGAACGGAGCTGGCAATCTTAGTGAGTGTGAGGCTGTGACTGGTGCGATAGGTACAGCCGCTGGTTGTACTTGGGGTTGCGGATTCGGGGTTCCCAAGGAGGCCTGAAGCTGCTTGAATCGAGAAGCCAGATCCTGGAGAAATCGCATCACCTGAGTCTGATTTGATTCCTGGGTTTCAAGTCTGCGAACTATGCCCTGCAATGGATCATCCGCGGGGAGCAGGATGTCAGCCGGGTTCATGGCTGATCAAACTGTCAAGGTCACCTGTGGCCAGGTGACAGATGCACACCGTAGGGGGACAGGAGTGCACCGCGAGGTAGTGAACCCTATGGCTGGCTTCTGCGGATAGGAAACTGGGTGGTTGTGGAAAGCGGAACCAGAGGAGCACAACCGGGATCCTAACGGAAGCTAGAGCCAAGATTCCCCAGGGCGCGAAGTCTAAGACCCAGCAGGTCTTCTCCAGGGCCTCTAGTGGTGAGGATGTTATGCTGCAGGCTGGGACCAGGTCGCGGCCCCTGGAGTTTCCTAGCTCACGCCCCGTAGGATAAGGGGAAAAGAGGGGAAGCAGCAGCACAAGATATGAGAGAACCGAATAACAAGCTGAAGGTCAGGGGCCACAAGCAGACAAGGATAACGAAAGAACGAGCCGAAGGTCAAGGGTCACGAGCAGACAGGGATAGTCGGGGACAAGCCAATAACGTAACAGAGAGACAGACGTAGCACACGGCAGGCAGGAACCCAAACACACAATGCCTAACAAACACGTTGATCAGCAAAGCAGGCTTGCAGTGCACAGGTTAATATAGTGTTCTGTGATAGGGCCTGGGGTGGAGTCAGGCTGGGAGGAGATTATAAAGGAAGCCAGGTGAAGGAGGTCTGGTCTCTAAGATGAACACATGAGGAGGAAAGGTAAGATGGCAGACAGACATTAATGCATATCCATGACAATCGGGACTCGAAAGAATGTAAACATGTAATGAAAACATTATTAGTGCCGTGTGCACAGTGAGTGCGGTGTGCAATACATACAAAATAGAATACAATTATATACAAAACTTACAAATTTCCTTAACAGTCTCCTCTCTTTTGATCAATATTTTGATCACTACCATACCTGCTATCACCTTTAACCTGGAACCTTCACACGCTTAGGCAAAGGTAGTCCTGGCCAAAGAGGCAAAACTCCATTGTGGAGAATATAATAGCTGAGCAGCTTTTTTTTTCATTACAAAATGACTTTTCATTGTGAAAAAAAAAATGATTGATAAGACATATTTACAGAGTACTGGCTGTACACTCCTGTGGCCAGAATGGCCTTCTAGCTTAATTGTTGGCATGCTGACTTATCAGCATATGTAAACACAGACAATTCTACATAAAATGGAAGACAAATATGACTTCAACATGGCTAAACTACTTTTCATTATTACTTACAATTAAAGAATTTGAATAAATAGTACTCTAGTCTGATTCCAAGAGACAAACAAATCAAACACAGAGATTTCTTTAATTTAATAATTTTTGCAGTGTCTGGTGTGGATCCAGGTGACTTTTCCTTCAACTTTTGCATAACTGTACATGGAATATTGAGTCTCCAAACATTTCCTTATATATAAATGTCTCTTAGCAATCCACAAGTCACCTGGCTTTAGTTTTAGATCCTTCCAAACTTTTAGGATCTGGAATTGGGGAGAAAACACATAAATGAGTTTGTCAAAAACCTTAAAAGATCAGCAACATTCTCTGTGAGATCCGAATGGAGGACTTCAGCTGCTGAGACAAAAAAATATAAGCAAGTGAGTAACACACTCCCAAACAAAATCCCATAGGGAGAGAGTCCAACAACCCCTTAGGGGCTTGATAATATATAAGAAAACTTTTTTCGCTACACAGTCGGGGGGTGTAAAAAAAAAAAAATCAAAACTTCTAGTAAGGACTCTCCTATAAAAACGATTTCCTCTGTTACTCTCTATAGATTCTGGCACTCTGTACTTACAAACTACTTCTGATAACACTTTTTACTGGGGCCTTTACAGTAGCATTTGCCACTGGACATCCAGAAAACATGTCCATACAGACAAAATGCATACTTGTAAGATCCTGACTTGGACATCTGGATATATCTTTTTGTCATCTCTGGAAGGGATATTTAGCTTTTGGTAACACCTTTGGTAACAGGTAAAACAAGAAGTGGTATATTATAAAAACAACTGTGGTGAACCCTGTCTCTATCCCATGTTCATTTACTAGGGCAGCCATAACTGCTTGTGAATGAAGCTACGGTTCATGTGTCAAGCTGGAGGGAAAAGAGATTATAAAAAATTAAAAATACATTTGCGCTAAGTGCAAATTATTGAAATGAAAATGAATAATTGGTATCTGTGATAGATATCCTGCTGCTAACACCACAACCTAGATATAAGGTACAAAAATGCATTCAAATAAAAGTGTAGCGCTGGATAATAACATATAACCATATGTTACAGTGAAAATTGCGAAGTGGAAAAAATATACAAAAAGTACTAAAACATTCTGTGCAAAGTTCATATATAAATATCTCCAAATGGAATAAATCAGATGAAAGTTCAATCCATTCATATAAACTTCCAGTGATCGAAAGTAAATGTACAAATCCAATCCGTGAAAGGACCCACCACCAATAGAAGAAGTGGAGGCTTACCGACTAGCCTGTGACCGCCCTTCTCAGGGGGGTCAAAACAAGCTCAGCAGAACGACAGTCCTCACGGCAGTGATGCGTTGTCCTCCCAGGCGTTCTCGGACTCCACTGTCCCACCTCCCGATTAGGTAGTTAGGATATGATCCGCAGCCAGGTTCCGGAGAGGACAGGTGTAGACATCCGGTTGTAATAGGTGTACAAAATAGAATACAATTATATACAGAACTTACAAATTTCCTTAACCACTTCAATACAGGGCACTTAAACCCCCTTCTTATCCAGACCAATTTTCAGCTTTCAGTGCTCTTACATTTTGAATGACAATTACTCAGTCATGCAACACTGTACCCAAATAAAATTTGCGTCCTTTTTTTCACACAAGTAGAGCTTTCTTTTGGTGGTATTTAATCACTAGTGGGTTTTTTATTTTTTCTGCTATAAATAAAAAAAGACCGTAAATTTTGTGAAAATTTGCCTTTTTCTTTGTTTCTGTCATAAAATTTAGCAAATTAGTAATTTTTCTTCATAAATTTTGGCCAAAATTTATACTGCTACATATCTTTGGTAAAAATAACCCAAATTAGTGTATATTATTTGGTCTTTGTGAAAGTTATAGAGTCTACAAACTATGGTGCCAATCCCTGAAAATTGATCAATCTGATCACACCTGAAGTACTGTACTGACGGCCTATCTAATTTCTTGAGATACTAACAAGTCATAAAAGTACATATACCCCCAAATGACCCCGTTTTTGAAAGTAGACATTTCAAGGTATTAAGTAAGTAGCATGGTGAGTTTTTTTAAGTTGTAATTTTTTCCCCCAATTATTTGCAAAATGAAGATTTTTTTTCTTTTTTTTTTACAAAATTGTTATATTAACTGGTTATTTCTCTCACAGAGCATATGCATACAACACATTACACCCCAAAATACATTCTGCTACTCCTCCTGAGTATGGGGATACCACATGTGTGGGACTTTTACACAGCCTGGCCACATACAAAGGCCCAACATTGAAGTAGCACCATCAGGCGATCTATGAGCATAAATTGCACATCTCATTTCTCAACCACCTATTACACTTTTGAAGGCCCTGGAGCACCAGGCCAAAGGAATTTCCCACAAAATGACCCAATTTTGGAAAGCTAACACCCCAACGTATAATCCATGAGGCATAACAAGTCTTTTGAAGGGTTATTTTTTTTCCAGAAGTTTTTGGAAAATGTGGAAAAAAAATGAAAACGCATTTTATTTACACAAAGTTGTCCATTTATAAGATAAGATATTTCCTGGTTATTGGTCCTGGTACACTGTTACCTGCAGACACTCATTATTGTACCGCACTCCAGCCCTTCTTAAACATACTGCCTCTTGCTACAGCTAATTATTTGCATAGTTCAGGTAGCAGGCAGTGGTGTGGTCCGTTCATTCGGCAGAGAAAAGGCATGATGGCAGTAAGTCAGCAGCAGGCTAAGGGCGGCAATCGGGTAAGACCTGTGCACAGGGGCACAGGGGTAGAGGCTTCGACCCACCCAAATCTCTATGAAGCCTCCAGACTTCAGACCCTAATCTGGAAATTAAACCTGGAGAATACAAAAAAATTGTTTTCTCCATCCGAAAAAACTATTCTGGAGCCCCTCACATATGTGAGACCCCTGTGTACTACAGTAGCAGGGCAACAGATCAGTCCAAGCGGTAGGCAAAAGCATAGTCCATAAAACAGGCCAGGGTCAGTTCACGTGGAAGCAGTCCAAACGGTAGGCAGAGGCATATTCACAAAATGGGCCAGGGTCAGTTCACGTGGAAGCAGTACAAACGGTAGGCAGAGGCATAGTCACAAAACAGGCCAGGGTCAGTTTACATGGAAGCAGTCCAAACAGTAGGCAGAGGCATAGTCAAAAAGCAGGCCAGGGTCAGTTCACGTGGAAGGCAGTGGCATGGTTATTTGGGAAAGCATGGAAAATGGTCAGCACAGATTATGAAAATGGGGTGGGGAATGGTTAAAATATGGGCTAATATTTTAGGGATGTGTGATAAAATTTGAAGCATTCACCAATGCAAAGGCCAGGTTGGGAGGGACACCGGGGACAATGGTAGCTGGTATCTTTTCGAAGTCCTCCTTTGCTGCACACGCGACATCTTTTTTGCCGTCTTCAGCCTGCTTCGGATGGTGGGATGTTGTAAGGGAAGTGCCGTTCATGAAGTCTGCTAACAGCATCAGAGCAAAGGTTTTCTTGGGGGGTCTTTGTTGATAGATGAGGGACGTGACTAATTCTTCTGAGAATAGTAGGAAGGGGGCTGGGTTGTCTGTGGATTTGGTGTAGACTATGTAGGAATTATAAATGGCCAAATTGATGAGATAAATTGCTACCTTCTTGTACCAGAATCGGGACCTCCTAATGGACAAATAGGGCTGAATCATTTGGTCATTGAAATCCACCCCCCCATGTAGAGATTAGAGTCTTGGACACATGTCGGCTTTTCAATGGGACCTCGTCGTCTTTGCTGAACTAAAACTGCAGTGTCATCATGAATGGTGGACATCATGTGCACGTCCCTGTTCACCTTAACCTCAAGGCCAGCACTTAGTTGCACCTCAGTGTTGCTCTATCCCACCTTTGCAGCTTTTTGTTCACAATGGATTGTGGGAAGCCCTTCCTATTTTTCCTGGAGGTTCCGCAGGCCAGGGTTTTTTCGATGTACAAGTGTCTGAAAAGGGGCAGGCTGATATAAAAGTTATCAAGGTATATATGATATCCTTTTTTTTAGAAGTGGGTAAGCCAGGTCCCATACAATTTTTCCAGCTGTGCCCATGTAGGCCGGGCACTCAGGGGGCTGGAGCTGGGAATCTCTTCCTTCATATATGCGAAACGCATAAAGATATCCTATGGCTCTCTCACAGAGCTTGTAAAATTTTACTCCATATTTGGCCTTTTTGCTAGGAATATATTGTTTTATTCCTAGCCGGCCTGAAAAGGGTACCAGGGACTCATCCACACATATATGTTTCTCGGGGACATAGAGTTCTGCAAATCGATTGGAAAGGAAATTTATCAGTGGACAAAGTTTATACAGCTTATCAGAATCTGGATGATTGCGGGGAGGGCACTGAGTGTTGTCATTAAAATTAAAGAATCTCATTATCATCTCATATCGGGACCTGGGCATTACGACAGAATACATGGGCATGTGGTTGATGGGTTTCATGGACCAATAGGCATGTCCTTGATTTTTTTTTGTAAGCCTCATGTTTATGGTGAGGCCCATAAACAATTTGAACTCCTCCAAATTCAAATCTCTCCAAACAAATGGACGGGCATAAGATGATTGGGGGTTGTTGGCAATATACTGCTGGGCATATGTTTGTCTGGTCCACAATGAACTGCAGAATAGTGTCTGGCAAACACAGATGAAAGTAATCGATCTCTCTGAAATTTTGGGTGTTGGCCTGCACACCTGGCTGTGCTGTGAAAGGGGGAATAATTGGTGATCCCGAGTCGGAAGGCAGCCATGTTGGGTTGGCAAGACCATCTGGCATGTATGTAGCGGCCCTGGCTCTTGGGGGACGTGACACTCCAGTAGTTGGGGGAGTTGAATTTCCTGTGCTGGTACTCAGGTGTGATGTGACAGCACCGGTACTGGCCCTGGGCATTTGTTAGCGGGGCCTTTCGCTGGCGGCAGCACTGGTAGTGGGCCTTTGTTCCTGGGGCCTATTGCTGGCGGCAGCGCTGGTACTGGGCCTGGGAATATAATCCTGGTTGCTGGCGGCTGCCTGGTTTCCAGCATGCCGTGCCCTTTTAGGAGGGACCTATTCTTCACCCGAATCATTACTATATTCGATCGGTTAAAATTCCGAATTTGATTCGGAATCAGAATTGGAGTCTGATGAGAACTCCCCGGTGCTCTCATCAGTCATGGAGAGGATCTGGAATGCCTCCTCACTGGTATAGACTCTTTTGGACATGGCTGTGTGGCGGGTAGCTGTGCGACAGGTGACAGATGGGTGGCAGGTGACGTTCACTGATAGGTGATGATGGTGTGACAGGAGATGGTCACTGATGGGTGACAGGCGATGGTCACTGACGGGTGACAGGCCACGGACGGTGACGGGTGATGGTCACAGATGGGTGACAGGCCACGGTCACTAATAGGTGACAGGCCACGGTCACTAATGGATGATGGGTGCACTGCTGATGATCACTGATGGGTGACGGGTGACAGGGCACGGCCACTAATGGGTGATGGGTGACAGGGGACGTTCACTGATGGGTGACGGGTGATGGGTGACAGGGCACGGTCACTAATGGATGATGGGTGCACTGCTGATGGTCACTGATGGGTGATGGGTGACAGGGCACGGTCACTGATGGGTGACGGGTGATGTGTGACAGGCCACGGTCACTAATGGATGATGGGTGCACTGCTGATGGTCACTGATGGGTGACGGTGACAGGGCATGGTCACTGATGGATGACGGGTGATGGGTGACAGGGCACAGTCACTGATGGGTGACGGTTGCACCGCTGATGGTCACTGATGGCAGTCTCTTATGTGACAGGTGATGGGTGACAGGGTACGGTCACTGATGGGTAATGGGTGACAGGGTATGGTCACTGATGGGTGAAAGGGCACGGTCACTGATGGGTGACAGGACACGGTCACTGATGGGTGACGGTTGTACTGCTGATGGTCACTGATGGCAGTCTTATGTGACAGGTGCACTTTATGGGGTGACTGTTGGGTGACAGATGACAATTGGGGGGCGATGGGACAGGTGTGGTGTTGGTGCAGACACTACTAAACATAGATCTGTAGCTCACTGCTCCTGGCTCTTTTCTCCTCACACTGGAAACGGTGTGTGAGGAGAGAACAGCTGGCAACAGTTAGTTACAGCTCTTTGTTTACACTTAGTGATCAGGCTGTGAATGGATCACAGCCGATCACATGGTACACAGCCCTGGCCAATGGCTGTGTGCTATTGTCGGTGACGAGCAGTGTTCCCAGGAACACGCTGCCACCGACGGACACGCGCAGCACGCTCGCGATCGCGCGCAAGCGCCGTGTCAAATGGGGCATTACCATCCGTGATCAGCCGTGACTTCATCACGGCCGATCACGTGGTAAACCGCACTTGCCGGCGGCTGTTTACCCCTGTCGGTGACGAGCGGTGTCTCAGTGTCTCAGTGACACGCCACCACCGCGCGCATTCCCTGTTTAAAGGGCCAACGTCATATGACGTCCGGTAAGAACAATAGCGTCTTCCGCCCGCCGTCATTTGATGGTGGACGGTGGACAACTGGTTAACAAAGGGGAACCCCCGAACCCAAAAAATTTAAATGTGTGGGGGTCCCCCCAAATTCCATTACCAGGCCCTTCAGGTCTGGTATGGATATTAAGGGGAAGCCTGCGCCAAATAAAAAAAATGGCATGGGGTTCCCCCCAAAAATCCATACCAGACCCTTATCTGAGCACGCAACCTGGCAGGCCGCAGGAAAAGAGGGGGGACGAGAGAGCGCCCCCCCCTCCTGAACCGTACCAGGCCACATGTCCTCAACATGGGGAGGATGTCCCCATGTTGATGGGGACAAGGGCCTCATCCCCACAACTCTTGCCGGGGGGGGTCTGCGGGTGGGGGGCTTATCGGAATCTGGAAGCCCCCTTTAACAAAGGGACCCCCAGATACCACCTCCTTTGTATGTGAATTGGTAAAGGGGGTACATCGTACCCCTACCATTTCACCCAAAAAAGTGACAAAAAAACACACACACACACACAGCTTGGGACAATTCCTTTAATTGAATTAAAAAAAAATTACATTGCTGTAATTCTTCTATGACCTGGACCCGCCACCACGAACGATACCGCCTCCATAGGAGGCGCCCGGCCGAATTACACGCTACCCCTCTAACAGCTCTTAAGTAACCGAGGGTGGGGCCACCCGTGATGTGGACAGGTGACCCTGCTCCCCTCTGATGCAATGGGGGTTTCCGGCGGTTTCCCCGTGGTGTCACGGGTGACCCCGCCCCCTCTGACACGTCACAGGTATCATTTGTGGCGGCGGGTCCGGGTCGTAGAAGGATTACAGTGCTGGAGGTTTTTTTTTTTCTTATTAAAGGACTTGTCCCAAGCTGGGTGTGTTTTTTTTTACCTTTTTTGTCACTTTTTTGGGTGAAATGGTAGGGGTACAATGTACCCCGTTACCAATTCACATAGGGGTGGCCGGCATCTGGGGGTCCCCTTTGTTAAAGGGGGCTTCCAGATTCCGATAAGCCCCCCACACACAGACCCCCACAACCACCGGGCAAGAATTGTGATGGATGAGGTCCTTATCCCCATCAACATGGGGACATCCTCCCCATGTTGAGGGCATGTGGCCTGGTACGGTCCAGGAGGGGGGTGCTTTATTGTCCCCCCTCTTTTCCTGCGGCCTACTAGGTTGCGTGCTCGGATAAGGGTCTGGTATGGATTTTTGGGGGAACCCCACGCCATTTTTTTTTTATTTTGGCGCGGGGTTCCCCTTAAAATTTTCCGCGGGTAGTTTTAAATGACTTTTTTTCCCTTTAGAAATGTCATTTTGTGCAGGGACTTTTCTAAGCACAGGAAACATGTGCTACTTTACAGGCATACTATAGACACCCCCCAGGTACGAAATTTAAAGGAATATTTCACTTTTATTGTTTCACTTTACGCATTATTAAAATCACTGCTCACGAAAAAACGCCAGTTTTTAAAACTTTTTTTTGCATTGATACATGTCCCCTGGGGCAAACACTTTTTATGACAATAGCTTGCATATTAACCTTTAAATTGAGCACTTTTGATTTGTCATGTTCGTGTGCCATAAACTTCAATGGTGTTCGAACAAATTTTTTGTCTGTTCGCATATTCTGCTGCCAACCAAACCGGGGGGTGTTCGGCTCATCCCTAGTGCTGAACACAAAAGAATAAAAGGCACCTAGCTAAAAAAGATCTTGGAAGCGATATTACTGAGTATTGTAAATTATCAAAATTACCAACCCACGAGGAAGGCAAGGTTAATACAGTAGATAGCCTATGGAAGAAATACATACGGTACTATTATAATAAAACCACAACTACAATTACCATTTATAAACTATTATTATTATAAGATATCACTGATTATGTGTGTTATGAAAAAATAAATAAATAACATTACAAAAAATGATAAAATAACTAAAATAAAAAAAATAACTATAAACAATAAATAAATAATAATATTACCAAAAATACAAATCTTTCAGTCTGTAAAACCACACCTGTGTGTGTGCATACCCACATACATACGAATACATATAACTTGGTATGTACACACCCACACCAATTACCAAAAAGAAAAAAGAAACTCATTTCTACTCACCTTACTAGGGGCTATCATATTTTTGACTGTTTTAGCTCTTCTAAAAAAACAATATTGGTAGTTTTTGGAAAGGAAGTATCAAGTTTGGGATCCAAAAGTAAAAGGCACCAGTTTTTGTAGATAGTTTTACCGATACTCCAATGCCTAGAGTTGAAGCTATTAATAAACTTAACACCCCTGGAGCTATCAGGGCCAGAGATAAGTTATTTTCCTCTTAGTTGGTTTATCATCCAAAATGAACTTCTTATGGGCTTCCATAACCAAAGCTACTGGATATTCTTTCTCCAAGTATTTATCAATTCATATTCTAATTTGGAACAATTTCTATGCAACCTACCAAAGTTTCCCACTGGAATGTTCCTCTTCCATGAGGGAAGGTGGCAACTATGGTAATGTAAATATGAATTAAAATGGTTTCTTGTAAGTATCCCATTTCCCTCATGTAAAAGCTCTAAATCAAGAAAGACCAGTTGTGATGGATCAGTTACATAAGTTAAAACTCAGGCCCAGGGAATTATTATTACAGTATTATACAAAAGAAGCCAATTTGGACAACCCTCTGCTCCAAATGACCAAATATCATCAATAAAACCGCCGTAAAAGTGATGAACTCGAAGAAGGCTTTGTGGCTCCAAATAGCCATTTTTCCAAATAGCCCATTGCGATATTAGCGTAACATGGGGCATAATTGACCCCCATGGCTGCCCCATGGGTTTGCAAGCAAAAACAATCTATGAAACAGAAATAATTATTTTCTAGAGTAAATCGAGTACAATCGGAAGTAAACTGAGCCTGTTTATAGTGGAGTGCATAATTTCTAGTTAAGAACTACAATAATTACCTTAGACCTACTTCATGTTGAACTAATGTATACAGGGCACTAACATCAAGTGATACCCATGAATAGGTTCCCATCTGTAGTCCTTGAGGACATTTAACAAGGGTCATCAATCTCTGATAAATTATGATAAAGCAGAGACAACAGGTTGCAAAAAAGAATCAATATATTTTGAGAGATCACTTGTTAAGCTGTTTGTACTTGCTATTGTAGGCCTGCCTGAAGGATTATCTACTGACTGATGTACCTTTGGTATGTGATAAAAGTATGGTGTACTACAATCTTTGGTAGTAAGAAACCTCTCTCTTTTTTGTTAATGACCTAATTTCTGTATGCTTCTTCTACCAACATTTTAAGTTCTTTCGTGTAGCCAAGTAAAGGGTCACCTGTTAGAAGTTTGTATGTATGGCTATCTGACAACAGCCAGAGGGACACCTTGAAATATTGACTACAGCCTTGAACTACCAAACTTCTCCCTTTGTCAGCCTGGTGGACTATGATGTTTTTGTTGGTCATAAGTTCTCTAAGGGCCTGGAATTCTTCCTTACTTTGGTTGGTCTTCTTACAAGAGAATTGGGTATCACATATTTTCATGAATTCACTGTAAATGGCCTCATAAAATGTTTCAATAAATGATCCTTTTGATTTGAATGAGTAAAAACAGATTTAGGCTTAACATTGGTGTGTATAATATCAGGATTATCCTAGTTAGCCATAGATTCTCTCCAAGAATGACCTTCCTCCCAAAACTCATGTATTACAGTTAGGACCTGATATTCCTCTTCATTTACAATATCATCGACACCAGAGTCCTGAGGAACAACTATATCTGTATCTTGAATGTTGTCCTTATTTATTTAGTGTCTTTTTACTGTATGTTTATGTATAAAACTATTTAGATCTTTAAATAATGTAAACTTATTTGGTAGCATCTCAGGTGCAAAACTTAACACCTTACATAGCAACAAGCATTTTGGATTACTTAATTGTGTGTAGAAAGATTGAAGATTTTTATAGTACCATCTAACCACTTTAGGGGAGCACCCTCCACTCCTTTTTATTTAAACCTATGTCTCCTACTTCCCCTTCTACCTGTTCTAACTTTCTTATTTCTGGGTGGCCGGAGGGGGTCAACTCTAAAAAAGAACAAGGTGGAAAAGCAGGCGATGGATCTTGAAGGGTACATGAGATGTCAGACTAACTAGTCCCGGTCACAGGGTTAGAAACCCTCATTGCAGGCTTCCTTTAGCCCCCAAGGGTAGCATGGTATTCTTGTCTAAAGCATTCAAGATCTTCACTTAAAGAAGTATATTTGTTATGTGTCAGAACCGCATATATCTTATTAGGTGTCCCATCAATAACAGAACTATTTTGTAAATAACTATCCATGTTGGAAAGGGGAAAACTGGTGTAGTGTCCTGTATAGGAAGAGATGGGAGTGGGGGTTTGGGGGAAATTATGTTCTTAGAGTCCCTAGTTCAGGAGGATTGAGGATTGTCCCATTTGTTAGATGAACATCCATAACCAGAGCTGGAATTACCATCGCCCTCAACTGCACTAGTCTTGTAGCAATGATCCACAACAACAGTTGTGCCAGTCACATTATATTTGACCACAGCTGAAGACGATCTTGTCTGATTTTTTGGGTGTTGTTTATTCTTGCTACCTTTATTCTGCTTAGCAGAAGTATGCTTCTTTGGGAGCCCCTTATAGTTGTTTATTCCCTTTGGGTGTTTCCAATCAATAACCTTCCCCTTCTGATAATCTTCAACATCTTATCTAGTTTTTTGGTCTTTATTGCAATCAAGTTTTTCTCAAGTTTAACATTAGTATCACAAAACTTCCGCAAATTTTTTATACAAGAAAGAAAATGTATATTTGTCCATCATTTGTTCCCTCTTTTTTACTACATTTCCAATAGCTTTAACTTTCTATTTATTTGTGTGATAATAAATTTGATCCATTTACATGTGCAGAATTCTGCCAGGAGTTCCCAGTCCTTTTAAGATCATTATCCAGGATATCACATTTCTTTTTAATGAACAAACCTCCAGGCATTATATTAAGTTCTAAATACTTAGATAGGAAGGACTGATACCACCATTGTATACATTCCAGATGTCTAGCATCTTCAAAATAACAAAAAGGCCTTCTGCATCTACATCTCAAACCTTTGGGAATGTGGAGGTACGTTGGTGTCCCCAACATCAAAATGGTGAGCTGGGTGGGGGGTGTTTACTGAGGTGCATATCTACTAAAAATATTACACATTTTTTTTTATTTTATCACCACTCATGATAAAACAACCATACAAACAACGAAGACAAAAACAATTTAATAAATAAGTACATATATTGTATAACATTGCAATATACGGTTGTGCACTAGTAAAGAATCACAAATAAAAAAATAAGAATAATATTAAAGTACACATAATGTTTTTATAAAAAATAACCAACTTAAGTGTGGCTAAACTTAATTTTTAGTATAAAAAAAAAAAGTTTGCAGTTTGCTTGAGCAGAAAGAATGATATGAATGGAAGCACCCAGCCAAAGGAAAATTGTACAAAATCTGGACCAAAGGCACTAAATCATAAAGTGGGCTAATTTTGGTATAATAATGTAAGTCCTGTTCACCCAGCGCCATGCTTCAAACAATCCACTGGAGAAATGGAAAAGGTCAACCAAAACAAAATAATATGCTGCACACTAGTTAACACAGGGGGGGTTATTTACGAAAGGCAAATCCACTTTGCACTACAAGTGCATTCGCTGTAGACCTGAGGGGGACACGCAAAAAACAGCTTTTTAGCTTGCACATGATTGGATGATAAAATCAGCAGAGCTTCCCCTCATTTCAGATTCTCCCCTCAGATCTACAGCGACTGTGCACTTGTAGAGCAAAGTGGATTTGCCTTTTGTAAATAACCCCCAGGGTGTCCATGAGTCCATCAAACTAAGTTTGACAATTTACAATACTCAATAATATTGCTTTCAATATATTTTTAGCTAGGTGCCTTTAATATTTTATGAACAGCACTTGTCATGATGATTGAGGGGTCTGTGATCCAATGAGCTGGTCCCCTCCATGTGACCTTGCACCCTCCCTTCAATTGGATTTAATAAGAAAGCCAGGAGCTCTGAGAGGTCACCTCTGATCCACTCTCCCATCTGACACAGCCACCAGCGTGGTGTTGTCAACCTCCCAGACCATGGTGCTGACATTCACATCACTTCTGGAGTGTCCACACACTTATGACATCATTACAAGTGCTGGGCTCCATATGGCTGTACATAGGCGGTGAGGTAACCTCCTTTACACATGACCGTGGTTTGATATTAGGACTGTGGTTTTTAGACTGTGTATGTTTTACCTACAACCACACTATTAAACAGTTTTTCATATTTTTGGAAGCAAGTTTTATGTATTATCCTTATATTCAAGTTTGATGGACTCATAGACACCCTGTATTTACCCGTGTGCAGCATATAGACATGTTTTGGTTGATCATGAACATTTCTCCAGTGGACTGTTTGCAGCAGGGTGCTGGGTGAACATGACTTATATTATTATACCAACATTATAAACCTAAAAGTGATGTAGGAGAGAGTTAGATGTGACTGGTGACTCATTCACAAGGTCCAGAGCCGTGGGTGCAGGCAATGCATATGACAATGCAAAAAATATGAGGAAAACGCTTGGACAGCCGCACTCCAAAAAAGGTTATTTTATTTAAAACAAAAGCACAAATAACATGCCACAGCAAAAAAAAAACAGCAAGTATGAGCTGATGTTTCGCACTGCGATTCAGTGCTTAATCATAGCTAACATACACATCTAAAGCACCTCTTATATATACTCACATGAACTCATGATAAGAACAAAGCAATTAAAACTTCAATTGACTGATGGATAGGCTAACAGCTGTGTCCCATCAGTACAATTTAAGACATATCATGTGATCAGAAACACACACATCTACATTTTATATACCAACTCATAAAGACCATTAATAATATATACACAAGTGAATGAATATATTTTTCTACACGGACATGTAACATACACATAAACCCTCTGCCAGTGTGGCATAATTACTATAGTGCAAGAAAAGACCTCACCTAATGCATATAAAGTGTATCATCACATGTGCAATGTGTATTATTAATATGTGTATGCATGTGTGAGAAAATTCGATCATACTGACCCTATACGAGTGACCCATATGGACAATAAGTGAATCTAAAAACGTAAGATAGGGATGAAAGAAGGAGGAATGAGAAAAAAAAAAGAAAAAAAAGGGGGGAGGGAGGGGGGGGGGGAAGGAAACCAGAGAACTAATTATGTGATAGCGGTAGTGAGGACTGTATGCGTGTAAATCAATGGATCGATATAAACTAGCTCTTGCTTGGAAGTTCTAGTGTAAACTGTCCAAGTTGGCATCTTTTTTTATCCACATATTTACAAAATAAATGTCCTTATAAGATAAAATATGTTTTATTTTATTTATAACTAGTGTCCAGTGTGTGAAATGTGAAAGGAAGAGGGGGGTGATAATTAGTGTATATTGTTACAGGATACCATAAAAACTTTATGAATTAATGTGTATTATGAAAAAATCTTTATATTACTTCAACTGGTGGTAGTTTTATTATTTCTAAAGTGAAGTGAAATAGATTGAAGTGAAATTAATTGAAATTAATTGAAAAAATCTTATGAAATGAGAGGAAAAAAAAAGGGAAAGGGGAAAAAGAGAAGAGAACCCGACATGTGGCAGTAAAGAGTCGCATGCAGGCCTGGTGGTATATTGCTAGATGATATGAATACAATGAATGGCCTGCATACGATTTATGGGAATGGATTGTCGATCCCTAAACCATATATTTTGAAGTCCACCTTGAGTGTTGCTAAAACAACCATTTAGGCTTATGGGTTTAAAGTCATGTACAGGATAATATTTTGTTATGTTTAAATCTGAGTCCAAACTAGCATGTAAATCATGCCTGATACAAGATCGATATGCCTAATTCAAGACGGATATATGCTATAAGCTATAACACCTATGCTTGTAATGAGCATGTTGATCGGCAGGTCGATTGAACGATCCTGTCGGAGGTAATTTCAGGCATGTGTGTATACAGCTGCCGACCTGAGAATATAAAACAAAATGAAAGACAGGCCCGCGGCCAATTTTTTAGGGAGAAAAGCTTCCAATACCAGAGTAATAGCAATGTCCACTTTGTATGCTTGAGAAATATAATTTAATTTAGGCTCACAGATCTACAAGAACCTTATGTTCGAACTGGTGAGCCATATCTAGCGCAAAGTGGACATAGCGATGTTGCAAATGCACAATAGGTAAACCTGATAATTAACAGGTCAGTTCAATGTCCATATCGGCATAATTCCTAGTGTGCATGTGCATTGCCATGTCTGTCTGTTCTGATTCCACTATATGTGAATAAATGTGTTGTGATGTGTGTGTGTCTTTTCAGAGTACAATAGTCTATCCAGATGCATCTATTAAAGAGCAGGGACACATGGACTACGATAGTTCCCATTCATTTGTGGTTGGTTAGTTAACTTGTGAAAAAGACTAAAAGAGAAATGACGCTTAGATTTTGCAGAACTCTAACTATGGGACCAATGTGTGGCCGATAAACGGCCAATGGTATGTCACTGAGGAAATATGGGGTCTAAAGTGTGATGGGTTTGGAAGGCAGCAATCTGTCATGACTAGAGTTGAGCGGACACCTGGATGTTCGGGTTCGGCCGAACTTCGGAAAAAAGTTCGGGTTCAGGACTGAACTTTAACCCGAACCCGAACCCGGATCCCATTGAAGTCAATGGGGACCCGGACTTCTAAGGACTAAAAAGGCTCTAAACAAGTAATGGAAAGGGCTAGAGGGCTGCAAATGGCAGCAAAATGTTGTTAAGAGCATGGCAAGTGCTCTGCAAACAAATGTGAATAGGAAAATAACTTAAAATAACATAAAATAAATAAAAAAATAAAAAAATATGCTGGAGGCCCCCTTTTCAGCAGAAGAGGTACAGGAAGTCATTAAGAACCTCAGAAACTCAACGGCACGATGCCACACATATGGTGGGAATGCCCCAGAATACGCCCTTTCTGGAATAAATTATTCAATTTAATGGATAAGCTAGTGGGAAAATAAAATACTTTGAAATAAAAATGTAGCGGGGTGCTAAATTTAAGGGAAGTGTTTGAGTGGTAAATAGGCTCAAACACCCTAATTCTGTAGGATTCATGGACCATTTTGTCCTCGGGGGACAGTATTGGTGTGCAGTTCCCTGCAGCCCACAGGTGGCGCTGCCATGGTAGGCTAGGGTTGAACCGCCGATACAGTGCTGTGCCTTTTGTGTCCCCTCTTGGCAGTAGTACAGCGGGACGGGGAACCTGCTGTGCATGCCGGGAGAGCATATAAAAGGGGCAGACCTTTGGCCTGGGGGCTGATGTCCAGTGGGGTCCGTGCCCAGGTGCCTTCGGCCTGGGTGCATGTGTTCCTGTTCCATCTCGGGCACCTTTAGCCTGGGGTGAGGTACTATCCTGAAGTTCCTGCTGCCCTGGGTATGGAGGCCTAGGGGCGGGAGTAAAGCCTGGAGTCCAGAGCCTTCGTCTGGAGTCCGCTAAGGGTCGAGGAGTCATAGGGTGCCGCCTCGTGTAGGGGACCCTGTGCCAGGGAAGGGAGGATCATTCTGATGGGCCGATGCGGGATTCACGGTGAAGGAAGAGTCTGTTGACTCCCTGGAGAGATGTCTTCCCCTTGATATGGGCTAGGTTCATAGAAGGAGAAGCTCAAGGTCATCTTGACTGTATCAGAGGCCTTATTCACCCGGCCCGTGGCAGGGGCCTTATACACCCTGGTCTGTGGCAGAGACCAAAGTTCTCCAGGTCCGTGGCAGGGGCCTTGTACACCCGGTCTGTGGCAGAGACCAACCTCAAGGTCTGTGGCAGAGATCGTGCACCTAAAACTGTTTGAGAAACCTAAGCAGTGAAGTGAATGTGCTACGTTTTGTGCCTGGACCTCCTCCACACCTTAAGCTGTCCTGTTTCTTTGCTCCAACCTTTTCTATCCGAGTAGAGTTTATTTTGCCATGAGAGAATAAGAGTTGTAGTTTCAGCTGGTGTGGACATTGACTTTACTGGGAATTAAAGGACTTGCCTCTACCTACAGTAGAGGTGAGAATCATCCTCTGGAGGAGTTTTGACTCCGGCTGTGGACACGTCCCGTCAAGTACACCGCTCAACCTCTTTATATAGGAGGGTACGGGCTGGTAGTGCGGTGTGCCTTTCTCCCTCCTGCGAGGAGCCAACAACATAAAGGCAGGTAAGGGGGAAAGAATCTGTGCGCTACAAAAAAATAAAATAAAAATTATAATCTTGACCTAGGAGGACGAGGTCCATATGGAGTAGGAGGTTGAGGTGGCGGTGGATGTGGCTGTGTAGGTGGAAGCGGCGGTGTAGGAGGACGAGGTAGCCAACACTGGTTCAAAAATACAACAATGGCTGGGTAAGGCCGGTGATGTGTCGAATTCTGTCCCCCGTCGAATAGTGTCCACCCTGTACTGCGCTTGCTCAGTATGTAGGACAAGGGGATTTCGAAAATCTCTTAAGACGAACGGCGCCTGCGTGGTGAGTTCAGGTGAAGGCCACACCATCCGTGGTTCAAGCCGAGCCAAGTGAGGCCGTGCCCAAAGCGTGGCGATCGAAGCGAGCCCCTGAGGGGCCCTGTTACTATGTGCTACCGTATGTCCACTTGGATGGTGGGGCTTGAACCTGCACTCACGGCGCAGGCGCCGTTCATCTTCGGAGATTTTGTGAATCTCCTTGTCCTCTGTACTGCGCAAGCACTGCGCCTTCGCAGTACAGGCCGGACACAATCCGATGGCCGGACAGTTTTTGTCACAACACCGGTATACATGTCTATTCTGCAGAAGGTACGGACAAGTCCTGTGGGATCCATGCCTGGTTCATTTTAATGAACGTAAGCTTGTCCACATTGGCTCTGGACGGGCGGCTGCGCTTGTCTGTGATAACGCCCCCTGACGTGCTAAATACACGTTCAGATAATACACTGGCTGCAGGGCAGGCCAGCACCTCCAAGGCATAAAGGGCAAGCTCAGGCCATGTGCCCAATTTGGAGACCCAGAAGTTAAAGGGGGCAGACCCGTCATCCAGTACGTGTAGGCCTGTGGACACATACTGCTCAACCATGTTGGTGAAATGCTGCCTCCTGCTAAGACGTTCCATCTCAGCTGGTGGTGCTGGTTGTTGTGGCGTGCTGACAAAGCTTTTCCACATTTCGGCCATGCTAACCCTGCCTTCTGAGGTGCTGCCGGTGCCCCGGCTGTGTTGGCGACCTCTTCTTCCTCCTCTGCTTTCGCCTTGTGCTTCCACCGTACGCCCGCTGTCAGGTGGGAATGCCACCAGCAGCGCGTCTACCAGCATGCGCTTGTAGTCGCGCGTCTTACGATCCCGCTCCAGTGAGGGAATTAAGGACGGTACGTTGTCCTTGTAACGGGGATCCAGCAGGGTGGCCACCCAGTAATCAGCACCAGTTAAAATGTGGGCAACTCGGCGGTCATGGCGGAAACACTGCAGCATGTAATCGCTCATGTGTGCCAGGCTGCCCAGAGGCAAAGAAAAGCTGTCCTCTGTGGGAGGTGTATCGTCTGTGTCCTCTGTATCCCCCCAGCCACGCACCAGTGATGGCCACGAGCTGGTCTGGGTGCCACCCTGCTGTGAACATGGCTCCTCCTCTTCCTCCTCCTCCTCCTCCATCTCCTCCTCCTCCTCGTCATCCTCCAGGACTGTGCCTTTTCTGCTGGACAATTGTGTACCTGGCGTTTGTTGGTGCAGGAACCCACCCTCGGAGCCACTTGTGTGAAAGACTGCCCTGAAAGCCTTTGAAATGATCCCGCTTCCTCCTCCTCCTCCTCATCCTCCTGTGCCACATCCTCTTCCATCATCGCCCGAAGCGTTTTTTCAAGGAGGCATAGAACTGGGATAGTAACGCTGAGAACGGCGTCATTGGCACTGGCCATGTTGGTGGAGTACTCGAAACAGCGCAACAAGGCACACAGGTCTCGCATGGAGGCCCAGTTATTGGTGGTGAAGTGGTGCTGTTCCGCAGAGCGACTCACGCGTGATTGCTGCAGCTGAAACTCCACTATCGCCTGCTGCTGCTCGCACAGTCTGGCCAGCATGTGCAAGGTGGAGTTCCACCTTGTGGGCACGTCACATATGAGGCGGTGAGCGGGAAGGCCGAAGTTACGCTGCAGCGCTGACAGGCGAGCAGCAGCAGGGTGAGAACGCCGAAAGTGCGCACAGACAGCCCGCACTTTCTGCAGCAGCTCTGGCATATTGGGGTAATTTTTAAGGAACCTCTGGACCACCAAGTTCAGCACATGCGCCAGGCAAGGGATGTGCGTCAAACCGGCTAGGCCCAGAGCTGCTACGAGATTTCGCCCATTATCGCACACCACCAGGCCGGGCTTGAGGCTCACTGACAGCAACCACTCATTGGTCTGTTGTTCCATGTCCCTCCACAACTCCTGTGCGGTGTGGGGTTTTACCCCCAAACAGGAAAGTTTTAAAACTGCCTGCTGTCGTTTACCCCTGGCTGTGCTGAAGTTGGTGGTGAAGGTGTTACGCTGACCGGATGAGGAGGCGGTAGAGGATGAGGAAGCGGAGTAGGAGGAGTTAGCAACAGGAGGCAAACTGAAGCGCCCTGCAATCCTTGGTGGTGGAAGGACATGCGCCAAACTGCTATCTGCCTCAGGCCCAGCCGCCACTGCATTTACCCAGTGTGCTGTTAGGTAGATCTAACGTCCCTGACCGTGCTTACTGGTCCACGCATCCATAGTTAGGTGGACCTTGCCACAGATGGTGTTGCGCAGTGCACACCTGATTTTGTCCCCCACTTGGTTGTGCAGGGAAGGGATGGCTCGCCTGGAAAAGTAGTGGCGGCTGGGCACGACATACTGGGGGACAGCCAATGCCATCAGGCTTTTAAAACTCCGCGTCTCCTCCAGACGGAATGACAGGATTTCAAAGGCCAGGAGTTTTGAAATGCTGGCATTCAGGGCCAGGGATCGCGGGTGGCTAGGGGGGTACTTCCTCTTCCACTCCAATGTTTGGGAGATAGAGAGCTGAACGCTTCCATGGGACATTGTGGAGATGGTTGGTGACCCAGGTGGTAGTGTTGCTGGCAGATCCTCTCTTTGCGGGGTGGCAGGTGCCACTGTCACTACAGAGGTGGATGAAGAGGCCGAGACTGCAGCAGAAGAGGAAGCAGGAGTAGCCAGAGACCTTTCTTGGTTTTTGAGGTGTCTACTCCACTGCAGCTCGTGCTTTGCACTTAGATGCCTGGTCATGCAGGTTGTGCTCAGGTTGAGAACGTTTATGCCTCTCTTCAGGCTCTGATTGCACAGCGTGCAAACCACTCGTGTCTTGTCATCAGCACATTGTGTGAAGAACTGCCACGCTAGGGAACTCCTTGGACCTGGCTTTGGTGTGCTCGGTCCCTTGCTGCGTTGGGCAGTAGCAGACGTACTGTCTAGGGGACGGACGCTCTGCTTTTGCACCCTGCTCCCTCTTCTGCTGTGCTGGTGGCTCTGTGCGACCACCGCCTCTTCCTCCAAACTACACTGGTCACCTGCATAACGTTGATTCCATATGGGGTCGAGGACCTCATCGTCCTCCACATCATCTTCCACCCAGTCTTCACCCCTGCCCTCCTTGCCTGTCTGCACAATTGCGAAAGCAGCAGCAGTTGGCACCTGTGTTTCGTCATCATCCAAGACGTGCTGCAATGGTCCTCCCATGTACTCATCATGAAACATAAGTGGTTGGGCATCGGTGCACTCAATCTCTTCTACTTCTAGGGCAGGGCTAGGTGGATGGCCCTGGGAAACCCTGCTAACAGAGTCATTGAAAAGCAGAAGAGACTGCTGCATGATTTGGGGCTCAGGCTGCTTGGCTGATTTGCAAGGGGGTGAGGTGAAAGACTGATGGACATGAGTTTCAGGTGCCAACTCTGATCTTTCATCAGAAGAGTGGGTGGGAGACAATGTGAAGGAACCCGAGGCACTGTCAGCAACCCAATCTACTATCGCCTGTACTTGTCCTGGCCTAAACATTCATAAAGCCTCATTATGCACGACAAAATACCGCCGCAGGCTCGGTCGCCTACTCGCACCTGAGGAAGGTGTTTCACTTGTGCGTGTAGTTGGCACAGATCCACCACGTCCTCTCCCTGCAACAGGAGCTCCACCAGCAGCACCATGACCGGGGCCACCACGTCCCTTTGACCTTCTCCTCATATTTTCCAAATTTAGGATCTTGCCCTAAATGGGTGTTTTTGGAAGAGCAGAACACACCCACAGTATGTAACTGCTGAATCGCACAGCTACAGAACTGTAGAAAATGCTATTAAAAAAAATATGTTTTTTTAGTATAGCACAGTAGAAGAAAAATATATAGAAATTGTTTATTTCACACACCTCCACATATGTATAACACACTGCAAAATATTTTTTGTGGCCCTAAATGGCGTTTTTTGGAAGACCACAACACACCCACAGTACGTAACCGCTGAATCGCACAGCTGCAGGACTGCAGAAAATGCTATTCAAAAAAAATGTTTTTTTTTTAGTATAGCACAGTAGAAGACAAATATATAGAAATTGTTTATTTCACACACCTCCACATATGTATAACACACTGCAAAATATTTTTTGTGGCCCTAAATGGCGTTTTTTGGAAGACCACAACACACCCACAGTACGTAACCACTGAATCGCAGAGCTACAGAACTGCAGAAAATGCTATTCAAAAAAAAAAGTGTTTTTTTAGTATAGCACAGTAGAAGACAAATATATAGAAATTGTTTATTTCACACACCTCCACATATGTATAACACACTGCAAAATATTTTTTGTGGCCCTAAATGGCGTTTTTTGGAAGACCAGAACACACCCACAGTACGTAACCGCTGAATCGCAGAGCTACAGAACTGCAGAAAATGCTATTAAAAAAAAATATTTTTTTTTTAGTATAGCACAGTAGAAGATAAATATATATAAATTGTTGATTTCACACACCTCCACATATGTATAACACACTGCAAAATATTTTTTGTGGCCCTAAACGGCGTTTTTTTGAAGACCACAACACACCCACAGTACGTAACCGCTGAATCGCACAGCTGCAGAACTGCAGAAAATGCTATTCAAAAAATTTTTTGTTTTTTTAGCATAGCACAGTAGAAGACAAATATATAGAAATGGTTTATTTCACACGCCTCCACGTATGTATAACACACTGCAAAATATTTTTTGTGGCCCTAATGGGTCTTTTTACAAGAGTACATTAAAGTGCAAATTTTTTATTTTTTTTGGGCCTAAATGGGTCTTTTTTTGCCCTAAATGGGTCTTTTGGAAAAGAGCACAATAAAGTGCCTTTTTTTTGCCCTAAATGGGTCTTTTTCCAAGAGCAGAATACACCCACAGTATGGAAACGGTGTATCTCTCAATGTAATATATGCAGTGCTGGTGCACTGAGCTTGCAGATACAAGTTAGATTTTCTCTGACACTGGGCTCATGGCAGTGTAAAAAGACTGTGCACTGCAACACAAACAGGTAAACCTATGCAGATCGCTGAGTTATATCCCTGAATCTGGACTCCAATTCCTATATGATAAATCTCTCTCCCTGAAAGCACCAACAGGAACCTGGCCCTACACTACACTGTCTCTCTATCTTTTCCCTCAGATTCCAGAATCAGGACTAACTCATGTATTTTCAATCTCTCCCAATAAGCAACAGCAGCAGACAAGATCCTCTCCCTATCTATTCTGAAGCAGAGTGACGTGTGTGCTGTGTGCCTCTAGCTTATATAGAAGCTGGGTCACATGTTGCACTGACCAATCACAGCCATGCCATTAGTAGGCATGGCTATGATGGCTTCTAAGGGCACACCAGCTAATCAAAAGGTGATTGGCTGGCCCCTGAGGCATTTCTAACTTTTATCTGCAAGCTCAGTGCACCAGCACTGCATATATTACATTGAGAGATACACCGTTTCCATACTGTGGGTGTATTCTGCTCTTGGAAAAAGACCCATTTAGGGCAAAAAAAGGCACTTTATTGTGCTCTTTTTCAAAAGACCCATTTAGGGCAAAAAAAATAAAAAAAATTTGCACTTTAATGTACTCTTGCAAAGAGACCCATTTAGGGCCACAAAAAATATTTTGCAGTGTGTTATACATATGTGGAGGCGTGTGAAATAAACCATTTCTATATATTTGTCTTCTACTGTGCTATGCTAAAAAAACAACATTTTTTTTTAATAGCATTTTCTGCAGTTCTGCAGCTGTGCGATTCAGTGGTTACGTACTGTGGGTGTGTTGTGGTCTTCCAAAAAACGCCATTTAGGGCAACAAAAAATATTTTGCAGTGTGTTATACATATGTGGAGATGTGTGAAATAAACAATTTCTATATATTTGTCTTCTACTGTGCTATGCTAAAAAAACAACATTTTTTTGAATAGCATTTTCTGCAGTTCTGCAGCTGTGCGATTCAGCGGTTACGTACTGTGGGTGTGTTGTGGTCTTCCAAAAAACGCCATTTAGGGGCACAAAAAATATTTTGCAGTGTGTTATACATATGTGGAGGTGTGTGAAATAAACAATTTCTATATATTTGTCTTCTACTGTGCTATACTAAAAAAAAATTTTTTTTTTGAATAGCATTTTCTGCAGTTCTGCAGCTGTGCGATTCAGCGGTTACGTACTGTGGGTGTGTTGTGGTCTTCCAAAAAACGCCATTTAGGGGCACAAAAAATATTTTGCAGTGTGTTATACATATGTGGAGGTGTGTGAAATAAACAATTTCTATATATTTGTCTTCTACTGTGCTATACTAAAAAAAAAAAAAATTTGAATAGCATTTTCTGCAGTTCTGCAGCTGTGCGATTCAGCGGTTACGTACTGTGGGTGTGTTGTGGTCTTCCAAAAAACGCCATTTAGGGCCACGAAAAATATTTTGCAGTGTGTTATACATATGTGGAGGTGTGTGAAATAAACAATTTCTATATATTTGTCTTCTACTGTGCTATACTAAAAAAAAACATTTTTTTTTGAATAGCATTTTCTGCAGTTCTGCAGCTGTGCGATTCAGCGGTTACGTACTGTGGGTGTGTTGTGGTCTTCCATAAAACGCCATTTAGGGCCACAAAAAATATTTTGCAGTGTGTTATACATATGTGGAGGTGTGTGAAATAAACAATTTCTATATATTTTTCTTCTACTGTGCTATACTAAAAAAACAATTTTTTTTTTTAATAGCATTTTCTACAGTTCTGTAGCTGTGCGATTCAGCGGTTACATACTGTGGGTGTGTTCTGCTCTTCCAAAAACACC
Source organism: Rana muscosa (assembly GCA_029206835.1). Classification (NCBI taxonomy): domain Eukaryota; kingdom Metazoa; phylum Chordata; class Amphibia; order Anura; family Ranidae; genus Rana; species Rana muscosa. Next base: position 419,830,680 of record CM055122.1, read on the forward strand.
CATTTAGGGCAAGATCCTAAATTTGGAAAATATGAGGAGAAGGTCAAAGGGACGTGGTGGCCCCGGTCGTGGTGCTGCTGGTGGAGCTCCTGTTGCAGGGAGAGGACGTGGTGGTTCTGTGCCAACTACACGCACAAGTGAAACACCTTCTTCAGGTGCGAGTAGGCGACCGAGCCTGCAGCGGTATTTTGTCGCGCCTAATGAGGCTTTACGAATGTTTAGGCCAGGACAAGTACAGGCGATAGTAGATTGGGTTGCTGACAGTGCCTCGGGTTCCTTCACATTGTCTCTCACCCACTCTTCTGATGAAAGATCAGAGTTGGCACCTGAAACTCATGTCCATCAGTCTTTCACCTCACCCCCTTGCAAATCAGCCAAGCAGCCTGAGCCCCAAATCATGCAGCAGTCTCTTCTGCTTTTCGATGACTCTGTTAGCAGGGTTTCCCAGGGCCATCCACCTAGCCCTGCCCCAGAAGTAGAAGAGATTGAGTGCACCGATGCCCAACCACTTATGTTTCATGATGAGTACATGGGAGGACCATCGATGACGAAACACAGGTGCCAACTGCTGCTGCTTTCGCAATTGTGCAGACAGACAAGGAGGGCAGGGGTGAAGACTGGGTGGAAGATGATGTGGAGGACGATGAGGTCCTCGACCCCACATGGAATCAACGTTATGCAGGTGACCAGTGTAGTTTGGAGGAAGAGGCGGTGGTCGCACAGAGCCACCAGCACAGCAGAAGAGGGAGCAGGGTGCAAAAGCGGAGCGTCCGTCCCCTAGACAGTACGTCTGCTACTGCCCAACGCAGCAAGGGACCGAGCACACCAAAGCCAGGTCCAAGGAGTTCCCTAGCATGGCAGTTCTTCACACAATGTGCTGATGACAAGACACGAGTGGTTTGCACGCTGTGCAATCAGAGCCTGAAGCGAGGCATAAACGTTCTCAACCTGAGCACAACCTGAATGACCAGGCATCTAAGTGCAAAGCACGAGCTGCAGTGGAGTAGACACCTCAAAAACCAAGAAAGGTCTCTGGCTCCTCCTGCTTCCTCTTCTGCTGCAGTCTCGGCCTCTTCATCCACCTCTGTAGTGACAGTGGCACCTGCCACCCCTCAAAGAGAGGATCTGCCAGCAACACTACCACCTGGGTCACCAACCATCTCCACAATGTCCCATGGAAGCGTTTAGCTCTCTATCTCCCAAACATTGGAGCGGAAGAGGAAATACCCCCCTAGCCACCCGCGATCCCTGGCCCTGAATGCCAGCATTTCAAAACTCCTGGCCTTTGAAATGCTGTCATTCCATCTGGTGGAGACGCAGAGTTTTAAAAGCCTGATGGCATTGGCTGTCCCACAGTAGGTCGTGCCCAGCCGCCACTACTTTTCCAGGCGAGCCATCCCTTCCCTGCACAACCAAGTGGGGGACAAAATCAGGTGTGCACTGCGCAACACCATCTGTGGCAAGGTCCACCTAACTACGGATGCGTGGACCAGTAAGCAGGGTCAGGGACGTTATATCTCCCTAACAGCACACTGTGTAAATGCAGTGGCGGCTGGGCCTGAGGCAGATAGCAGTTTGGCGCATGTCCTTCCACCACCAAGGATTGCAGGGCGCTTCAGTTTGCCTCCTGTTGCTAACTCCTCCTACTCCGCTTCCTCATCCTCTACCGCCTCCTCATCCGGTCAGCGTAACACCTTCACCACCAACTTCAGCACAGCCAGGGTTAAACGACAGCAGGCAGTTTTAAAACTTTCCTGTTTGGGGGTAAAACCCCACACCGCGCAGGAGTTGTGGAGGGACATGGAACAACAGACCAATGAGTGGTTGCTGTCAGTGAGCCTCAAGCCCGGCCTGGTGGTGTGCGATAATGGGCGAAATCTCGTAGCAGCTCTGGGCCTAGCCGGTTTGACGCACATCCCTTGCCTGGCGCATGTGCTGAACTTGGTGGTCCAGAGGTTCCTTAAAAATTACCCCAATATGCCAGAGCTGCTGCAGAAAGTGTGGGCTGTCTGTGCACACTTTCGGCGTTCTCACCCTGCTGCTCGCCTGTCAGCGCTGCAGCGTAACTTCGGCCTTCCCGCTCACCGCCTCACATGTGACGTGCCCACAAGGTGGAACTCCACCTTGCACATGCTGGCCAGACTGTGCGAGCAGCAGCAGGTGATAGTGGAGTTCCAGCTGCAGCAATCACGCGTGAGTCGCTCTGCGGAACATCACCACTTCACCACAAATAACTGGTCCTCCATACGAGACTTGTGTGCCTTGTTGCGCTGTTTCGAGTACTCCACCAACATGGCCAGTGCCAATGACGCCGTTCTCAGCGTTACTATCCCAGTTCTATGCCTCCTTGAAAAAACGCACAGATCCTTTCCCCCTTACCTGCCTTTATGTTGTTGGCTCCTCGCAGGAGGGAGAAAGGCACACCGCACTACCAGCCCGTACCCTCCTATATAAAGAGGTTGAGCGGTGTACTTGACGGGACGTGTCCACAGCCGGAGTCAAAACTCCTCCAGAGGATGATTCTCACCTCTACTGTAGGTAGAGGCAAGTCCTTTAATTCCCAGTAAAGTCAATGTCCACACCAGCTGAAACTACAACTCTTATTCTCTCATGGCAAAATAAACTCTACTCGGATAGAAAAGGTTGGAGCAAAGAAACAGGACGGCTTAAGGTGTGGAGGAGGTCCAGGCACAAACGTAGCACATTCACTTCACTGCTTAGGTTTCTCAAACAGTTTTAGGTGCACGGTCTCTGCCACAGACCTTGAGGTTGGTCTCTGCCACAGACCGGGTGTACAAGGCCCCTGCCACGGACCTGGAGAACTTTGGTCTCTGCCACAGACCAGGGTGTATAAGGCCCCTGCCACGGGCCGGGTGAACGGGTGAATAAGGCCTCTGATACAGTCAAGATGACCTTGAGCTTCTCCTTCTACGAACCTAGCCCATATCAAGGGGAAGACATCTCTCCAGGGAGTCAACAGACCCTTCCTTCACCGTGAATCCCGCATCGGTCCATCAGAATGATCCTCCCTTCCCTGGAACAGGGTCCCCTACACGAGGCGGCACCCTAAGACTCCTCGACCCTTAGCGGACTCCAGACGAAGGCTCTGGACTCCAGGCTTTACTCCCGCCCCTAGGCCTCCATACCCAGGGCAGCAGGAACTCCAGGATAGTACCTCACCCCAGGCTAAAGGTGCCCGAGATGGAACAGGAACACATGCACCCAGGCCGAAGGCACCTGGGCGCGGACCCCACTGGACATCAGCCCCCAGGCCAAAGGTCTGCCCCTTTTATATGCTCTCCCGGCATGCACAGCAGGTTCCCCGCCCCGCTGTACTACTGCCAAGAGGGGACACAAAAGGCACAGCACTGTATCGGCGGTTCAATCCTAGACTACCATGGCAGTGCCACCTGTAGGCCGCAGGGAACTGCACACCAATACTGTCCCCCGAGGACAAAATGGTCCATGAATCCTACAGAATTAGGGTGTTTGAGCCTATTTACCACTCAAACACTTCCCTTAAATTTAGCACCCCGCTACATTTTTATTTCAAAGTATTTTATTTTCCCACTAGCTTATCCATTAAATTGAATAATTTATTCCAGAAAGGGCGTATTCTGGGGCATTCCCACCATATGTGTGGCATCGTGCCATTGAGTTTCTGAGGTTCTTAATGACTTCCTGTACCTCTTCTGCTGAAAAGGGGGCCTCCAGCATATTTTTTTTTTTTATGTTATTTTAAGTTATTTCCCTATTCACATTTGTTTGCAGAGCACTTGCCATGCTCTTAACAACATTTTGCTGCCATTTGCAGCCCTCTAGCCCTTTCCATTACTTTTTTAGAGCCTTTTTAGTCCTTAGAAGTCCGGATCCCCATTGACTTCAATGGGGTTCGGGTTCGGGTTCGGGTTAAAGTTCGGTCCCGAACCCTAACTTTTTTCCGAAGTTCGGCCGAACCCGTCGAACCCGAACATCCAGGTGTCCGCTCAACTCTAGTCACGACACAATACACATCGCTGTGTCTATGTCCACATAATATGCTAAAATTGCATCAGAGCGAATATATAGAAAGCACGTGTATAATAGAAAATTACATATGGAAATTTATAAAAGAGCAGATAGATGCAGACCATAGATCGATGGAAATAAAACATAGTTAATACCTCATCTATATTACTTGGTGTATTAAAAGAGGCCGCGTTGACCTTTTTACTCGTGCATGCACATGCACCTGTATACAACCCCATTCCATCAAAACCCGTGATACTATGTCCAGTTGGGGAAATTGTGTATCCCTGTGTGGCTTTAACGAAATTTCAAAGATTCCGTATGTTTATTGTTACATAACATTTCTTAAAAAAGGAGCATGTTAATTGGTATTTGAGGGAATGGGGGAAAATGAGAAAATAAAATCGTAAGGGACAGTGTATTAACCATTGCAGAAACAAGTTTTGGGAAGTATGCAAGGCCATTAGGGATACATGCACATGTATATGTGTGTTAACAGTTCTTAGTGGGATGGTTATTCATAAAAGTGGGATACATCCCACTCAAAGTTCAACCCTAACGGTATCCTTGTGTGTAAAGTAAAAATCCCAAAAACTTCCCTTTTGCATAACATCCTAAACTTGTCTCCTCCCCTAATAAGAACCTTCATACTTTCTATACCTTGTATGCGAAGATGTGAAGTGTCTTTCAGGTGTACAGTGTTCCAATGTTGGGCCACATTGGTTTTCTTATTTATCTCGATATCATACAAGTGGTCTCGTAGACAGTCTCTAAGTCTGCGTATTGTGCGCCCAACATATTGTATATTGCAGAGTTCGCATGTGATAACATATACTACATATTTTGTATTGCAGTTTATGAACTGTGCAATATTGAATGTTTTTCCATTAGTACAGGATTTGACCTTATTCCCTTTTTTTATGAAAGCACAGTAATCACAACTTTTTATACCGCATCTAAAAGTACCCTTAAACGTAAGCCAATTTTTACTTGGAATATTGCTTGATTACAGGATAGGTGAAAGAGAGCTGCCCAAAGTGGGTGCTCGTCGGGATACTGTTTTTATGCCTTTAGACAATATTTCATTGTAGATTGGATCATTAAGCAGTATGGGGAGATATTTAATGACAGTGTTCCTGATTTTACTGAATTCACTGCTGTAAGGAGTGGAGAAGACTGGTATCTTGTTATAGGATTCCCGTGTATTCTTGATTGTACATGTTTCTATTAATAGGCTGTCCCTTTGTATTTCATTGACAGCTGAGAGAGCTTTGTCTACAGTTTTGGTACAGTATCCCCTATGTTTGAATCTGAGGCACATTTTTTCGGCTTCCTCCTTGAAAATGTTTGGTTCACTACAAAGGCGTTTAAGCCTAAGAAATTGCCCATAAGGTATCCCTCTTATAGTGTGATTGGGGTGGGCTGAATCTGCTCTCAGCATGGTATTACCTGCTGTAGATTTCCTGTGTAGACTTGTAGTGATAATATTCCCTACACCTGTCAGTGTCACATTTAAAAAATCTGTGGTGTTCGTATGGATTTTAACTGTGAATTTCAAATTCAGGGAGTTGTCATTAAGGTACATGAGCCAATTTTGAAGATCTACCTGGTCATCAGACGTGACAAACAACAGGTCGTCTATATAACGACAGTAAAACATGGTGTCCAGTCGGCGGGGGCTATCATGTCCAAAGATGCGGGACCTCTCCCACCAACCCATGAAGAGGTTGGCTAGTGAGGGTGAAAATTTTGCCCCACATCTCTGGAGATAATAGACCCCGTCGAACATGAAGAAGTTGTGGGTTAACAAATACTCCAGAGCCCCCAAAATGAACTCCTGGAGTACTAAGGAAAATTTTCCTGACTCACGTAGAAAAGTGGCAACCGCTCGTATGCCTGGAGCATGGGGGATACTTGAATAGAGACTGACCACGTCGCAACTGATCCATCTATAATTTGTATTCCATTCAAATTTGTTTACTTTCGACAAAAGTTGCTTGGTGTCTCTCAAGTTCCCCGGTAAATCCACCTCCAAGGGTTGTAGCTGACTGTCCAACCACTCCCCAAGGCGTTCATTTAGGGAGCCAATCCCCGCCACAATGGGTCTACCCATGATTGGGTTTAACCCCTTGTGTACCTTGGGCAGGTGGTGGAATATCGGCATAATGGAATGTTCAGGAATGAACATGTCTCTTTCTTTTCCAGAGAATATGCCTGCTGATACAGCTCTATCCAGAAGAGAGTATAGTACTTTTTTAAAGGGGATGGTGGGATCTGATCTAAGCATCTGATAAGTATTTGAATCAGATAACTGGCGTACTGCCTCGTCTTTATATGTGGCAGAGTTACCAACAACCACCGAACCCCCTTTGTCAGCATTTTTAATCACTATACTTCTATCTGCTTGAAGATTATTTAGGGCTGGTCTCTCTTTGAATGTTAAATTATGCTGTTCAGTGAATTTCTTGTGACTCTTCTGAGCTAACTGAGTGAGATCTTTCTCTATCATTTTTTGAAATAAATCAAGGTCTTTCCCCCTGGATCCCAATGGATAAAAATCTGATCTTAATTTAAAGGGAACAGTGTTAAGTGAGTCAATAGGATCCATGGGGTGTGGATCTGATTCACAAGCTAATTCGATCAAATCCTGTAAAACACATACTTCTTTAAATAAAATGGGAGAAGACAATAACTCACCCATACATGCTTCATTCAAATCAATGTCGGCCATGTTACCAGGAAATTCAGAATAATACTTTTTTAAAGTGATGCTGCGTGAGAATTTGTTCACGTCTAAAAGTGTCCCAAATAGGTCATAGTGATTGGTGGGACAAAAGTTAAGTCCTTTAGACAATAGAGTGAGTTCTTCATTAGTAATTTTTCTGTCAGAGATGTTGATCACGTTTATTATTTCCTCTTCCCTCGTAGTGTGTAGGGGGTGTTTTTGTGGCTTCCTGTGTTTCTGTCCTCCTCTTCTTGTTTTCTTAAAGCTGGTTTATTTTTCGCCTTTGTGTTGGCCCTGCGAGGGTTTTCAAAGGGACGATTTTCATCTGTGCGATTTGAAGGGGTGGGCAGTTGTTCAGGTGAGGATTCAGAGGCTGAAAAGGCCATTGTATCGTTAACCATATAGTTTTCCTGATCCGAAAAACTCACTCTTTTCCCTGAGTTTTTGCGTGATCGTCTTGGAAAATATGGAAGCTTCTTCCATGTGTAAACATTGCTCGTTTCATAGTCCAGTCTATCACGATTCATTTTGTTTTTCTTGGTGTCAATCACAGGTTTCTCCATCTTATCCAATCTCTTGTTGAGTTGGCCGTCTAGTTCTGAAAAGTCGGCGTGTGTTTGTAGTTCTGTCAGGTCTGTTTGTATAAGTGACATCTCTGTTTGTAATTTCTCCATCGTCATTTTATTTGACCTGATGAGAATGTCAATTAATTTAAAGGAACAAACATTAAGAGTGTCTGTCCACTCTTTTTTCATCTCTTCACTGAAAAGATTTGTAGAAGGAAATTTCTTAATTCTTAGACCCCTTGGAATCTGTGCCAATGTCGCATACTCAGTGAGAAAATGTGTGTCCCAAAAGGATTTTATTTCTTTGGCCATCAGGCCTTCCAATTTTCTGAAAATTCGGTTTAAAGAGATCTCACCATCATCCGTAGTTTGGAGAGTCTGTGTTTGGGCGATGGATCTCAATGGATTGTCCGAAGGTGCGGTAAGAGTTCTGCTGTAGCTGCTTTCAATTGCTGATGATGTAGATGTGGTGATATTCGTCATTATAAAATGGCTTGCTGGATCAGTTGATGAATGAAAAACCTTTGTGGTGAAAATTGGAGTTCACCTGGTCCTCGAGCTGGTAGACAGGATATGCAAAATCCAAGACAAACAGAAGGAGAGAGTTACCGCTCAGATGTGACTGGTGACTCATTCACAAGGTCCAGAGCCGTGGGTGCAGGCAATGCATATGACAATGCAAAAAATCTGAGGAAAACGCTTGGACAGCCGCACTCCAAAAAAGGTTATTTTATTTAAAACAAAAGCACAAATAACATGCCACAGCAAAAAAAAAACAGCAAGTATGAGCTGACGTTTCGCACTGTGATTCAGTGCTTAATCATAGCTAACATACACATCTAAAGCACCTCTTATATATACTCACATGAACTCATGATAAGAACAAAGCAATTAAAACTTCAATTGACTGATGGATAGGCTAACAGCTGTGTCCCATCAGTACAATTTAAGACATATCATGTGATCAGAAACACACACATCTACATTTTATATACCAACTCATAAAGACCATTAATAATATATACACAATTGAATGAATATATTTTTCTACACGAACATGTAACATACACATAATTGTGTGGCATAATTACTATAGTGCAAGAAAAGACCTCACCTAATGCATATAAAGTGTATCATCACATGTGCAATGTGTATTAATAATATGTGTATGTATGTGTGAGAAAATTCGATCATACTGACCCTATACGTTCAAAAATATAAATATGGGGTGAGTGACCCATATGGACAATAAGTGAATCTAAAAACGTAAGATAGGGATGAAAGAAGGAGGAATGAGAAAAAAAAAAAAAAAAGGGGGGAGGGAGGGAAGGAAACCAGAGAACTAATTATGTGATAGCGGTAGTGAGGACTGTATGCGTGTAAATCAATGGATCGATATAAACTAGCTCTTGCTTGGACGTTCTAGTGTAAACTCTCCAAGTTGGCATCTTTTTTTATCCACATATTTACAAAATAAATGTCCTTATAAGATAAAAAAATATATATTTTATTTATAACTAGTGTCCAGTGTGTGAAATGTGAAAGGAAGAGGGGGGTGATAATTAGTGTATATTGTTACAGGATACCATAAAACGTTATGAATTAATGTGTATTATGAAAAATTATTTATATTACTTCAACTGGTGGTAGTTTTATTATTTCTAAAGTGAAGTGAAATAGATTGAAGTGAAATGAATTGAAATTAATTGAAAAAATCATATGAAATGAGAGGAAAAAAAAAAGGGAAAGGGGAAAAAGAGAAGAGAACCCGACATGTGGCAGTAAAGAGTCGCATGCAGACCTGGTGGTATATTGCTAGACAGTGGCGTCACTAGGGTTGGTGTCACCCGGTGCGAAAAAAAAATGGTGTCACCCCCCACCAATTATAGTTCCCCCTCAGTACAGACCCCCCCCACTAAGTACAGACCCCCTCCATCAATATAGACCCCCTCCCTCAGTATAAACCTCCCCCCTCTGTACAGACCCCCTCAGTGAAGACCCCCCAGCAGTACAGACACCCCCTCAGTTACAGACACCACCCTCAGTTACAGACCCTCCCAGTGCAGACCTTCCTCAGATACAGACACCCCCCAGTTACAGACACCCCCTCAGTACAGACCCCCCTCAGTTACAGACCCTCTCAGTTACAGACCCCCCTCAGTTACAGACCCCCCTCAGTTACAGACCCCCCAGTACCAGACCCCCCCTCAGTTACAGACCCACCCCCAGTACCAGACCCCCCCCAGTACCAGACCCCCCCCCTCAGTTACAGACCCCCCCCCAGTTACAGACCCCCCAGTATCAGACCCCCTCAGTACAGACCCCCCTTCAGTTACAGACCCCCCCAGTACCATACCCCCCCCCTCAGTTACAGACCCCCCCAGTACCAGACACCTCCCTCAGTACAGACACCCCCCAGTACCAGACCCCCCCCAGTACCAGACCCCCCCTCAGTACAGACACCCCCCTCAGTTACAGACCCACCCCAGTACCAGACCTCCCTCAGTACAGACACCCCCCTCAGTTACAGACCCCCCCGGTACCAGACCCCCCTCAGTACAGACACCCCCCAGTACCAGACCCCCCTCAGTACAGACACCCCCCAGTACCAGACACCCCTCAGTTACAGCCCCCCCTGGTGCAACCCCCCCCTAGTGCAGACCTCAGCAGCACAGACACCCCCTCCCCCATCAGTATAGATGCCCCCCCTTACCTTACAGAGCAGCAGATACACACAGCGGTGTGTCCCTCGAGTGCGGGCTCCTCCTCCTCCTCTGTGGATGTAAACAGAGAGGAGGCAGGAGGGGGCGGCAGCTTCCTTCCGCTCTGCTGAGGGACACAGCCGTGGCGCGAGGCACAGGCGGCGGGCGGGCGGTGTTAGTGTGGTGTCGGCGTGCCGCTACCCACGGGTGTCACCCCTCTGGTGGGTGTCACCCGGGTGCGGCCCGCCCTCCCCGCACCTGGCTAGCAACGCCGCTGTTGCTAGATGATATGAATACAATGAATGGCCTGCATACGATTTATGGGAATGGATTGTCGATCCCTAAACCATATATTTTAAAGTCCACTTTGAGTGTTGCTAAAACAACCATTTAGGCTTATGGGTTTAAAGTCATGTACAGGATAATATTTTGTAATGTTTAAATCTGAGTCCAAACTAGCATGTAAATCATGCCTGATACAAGATCGATATGCTTAATTCAAGACGAATATATGCTATAAGCTATTACACCTATGCTTGTAATGAGCATGTTGATCGGCAGGTCGATTGAACGATCCTGTCGGAGGTAATTTCAGGCATGTGTGTATACAGCTGCCGACCTGAGAATATAAAACAAAATGAAAGACAGGCCCGCGGCCAATTTTTTAGGGAGAAAAGCTTCCAATCCCAGAGTAATAGCAATGTCCACTTTGTATGCTTGAGAAATATAATTCAATTTAGGCTCACAGATCTACAAGTACCTTATGTTCGAACCGGTGAGCCATATCTAGCGCAAAGTGGACATGGCGATGTTGCAAATGCACAATAAGTAAACCTGATAATTAACAGGTCAGTTCAATGTCCATATCGGCATAATTCCTAGTGTGCATGTGCATTGCCATGTCTATCTGTTCTGATTCCACTATATGTGAATAAATGTGTTGTGATGTGTGTGTGTCTTTTCAGAGTACAATAGTCTATCCAGATGCATCTATTAAAGAGCAGGGACACATGGACTACGATAGTTCCCATTCATTTGTGGTTGGTTAGTTAACTTGTGGAAAAGACTAAAAGAGAAATTACACTTATGCCGCGTACACACGACCGTTTTTAATATCATTGAAAAAAACAACGTTTTTCTCGACGTGATTTTTCGTGTTTCCTCTCAAGCCTGCCTTGCCTACACACTATCAATGAAAAAAATGCTCTAGCAAAGCGCGGTGACGTCCAACACGTACGACGGCACTATAAAGGGGAAGTTTCATTATGTTCGCGCCACCCTTTTGGCTGCTTTTGCTGATTTCGTGTTACCGCGTGTTAGTAAAAGTTTGGGAAGAGACGATTCGCGCTTTTCAGTCTTCGTGCTTTAAAGATCGTTTTCGGGAGTTCAGTTTGTGCTTGTGGGTTCGTATCTGTCTTTCAGTGCTTGTAGTCAGTTCGTATCTGTTTTTGCAGTGCGTTCTTGTCCGCTCGTTACTGTTTTTCAGCTCGTTCTTCAGAGGCCTTGCTGTTCTTCAGTGCGTTCTTTTAGTTCGTTCTGATTAGACGACCGTTTTGAAGCCATGTTGCGGGTACGTTCTTGTCGCCGAGATCGTGCTGTGCTTGCTTCTGGGCTTGTTGCTATGTCCCAGATCCAGTCCATGAACAGGGTGAGGAGGAGTTCTTGGACCAAGAATTGGTTGCTCCAGCGGGACCAATTCTGTCACATGTCTCTGCTGCGGGAGATCCAGGAGAATAACCCTGATGACTACAGGAATTTTCTTAGGATGTCTGACCCCGTTTTTCAGCAGCTCTTGGCTTTGGTGTCCCCCTATATCACCAGGCAGGACACCGTTATGCGGGAAGCCATTACTGCTGAGCAGAGGCTAGTTGCTATTTTGCGCTACCTGGCAACAGGGAGAAGCTTGCAGGACCTCAAGTTCTCGACAGGCATCTCCCCCCAGGCTCTGGGCGTCATTATCCCAGAAACCTGCTCTGCCATAATCCAAGTCCTGCAGGAGGACTATATTAAGGTAAGTTTTCTCCTTTAACATCACAATCTATGTATTTTATGCTTCCAATGTATAGTATTTTTTTAACTGTCTCTAATTACCATGATTGTAATATGCTGTGAATGTCTCCTTTGGCCCCGTGCATTTTGTAAGCTTTTAATGGTCCTTTTTTTGGGCCTACATGCATATTTCCAAAAAACAACCTCTCCAGCATTCTATCCTGGGCCCAAACACACCTAGCCTAGTCACTTCCCAATGTTTTTTGTCAGCTCCATTGTGTAGTGCTTAGCTTGCACCCCCCCCCCCATAATTTTTGGATTTTGTATAATTCTAATAAAATCTTACATAGTACTAGAGCCTTTTTCTTGTTCATACATCACGGGACACAGAGCAGCATAGTCATTACTATGTGGGTTATATAGAATTACCTTCAGGTGCTGGCACTGGCAACTTCCAAAACAGGAAGTACCCTCCCCTATATAAGCCCCTCCCATCCGGGAGTACCTCAGTTTTTTGCCAGTGTCTAAGGTGTTGGCCAAGGTTAACATGTATTCATCTGGGCTTGTGTACAGGTTCTCTGGGCCTTAGCAAGCTATTCCGGATCCGACCAAAAAAAGCTTCATAGCTAAACGGTCGGTACCCGGGCCTTGCAGAGAAGAGCAGGGTTTTGCCTGTAATGCCTCTCTTAGGAGGGCTGGACCCTGGGATCCAGAGCTCTGGTCATACCCAAAACCAAGAGGCTATCTGTGCAGGGTGCTATACAGGTCCAGGGGAGTGGAATCCTTGGGAACCCGGTCCCTGAAGGTCTAGTACAATGCCTGCCGTGAGAGGTGAAGTTTGGGCTTCTGTGGACCAAACAAAGTCCTGCGGCGGGGAAAAGGTAAGTGGGGGCCCCTCAGGAACTTGGTTCTATTGAGGGGACCCCCAAGCCTAATATGTCTTTCTGCCTGTTACCTAAAGGGTATTCCCGCTAATAGCTGTATATGCCTAAGAAATCCTAGAAATGTTTTTTCATAAGGGAAATTTAAAAAAAACTGTAAACCTGGAAATGTTTTTTCATAAAGGAGGTTTTAAAAAAAAAAAAAAAAAAAGACAAATGTGCGGTACCTGTGTTTGTCCACTAGAGGCCGCTGTGGAACGTCTTTTTTCTTGGGACTATTCCTTCCATGGTGAAAGTCCAGGCAGATGAGTGAGCTCTGTGCGCCCAGCGCTTCTGCGCATGTGCGGGCGTCCCAGCAAGATAAAAGGACTCAGTCCACGCTGCTTGCTATGGACACAGAGCATGAAAAGGAGCTGGTAGCATGGTATAGGGGCTTACAGCGGGCGGTTGATACAGGCATCCCCAGAAAGACGCATTAGTAGACACCCACTGATGTACATAGCAGCAAATTGCATTAGACTATTTCAGTAAGGGGTGTATTGCGGCTGGAATACCTCAGCTTTGAACTAAGGAATATGCCGCCTAAAAAACTCCGAGATATATCTCTCAGGAAGTGTAGGGGGTCTCCATCGGGCTCTGAGGATCTGGAGCAGTCATCTGCACCCTCCTCCCCTGAGAAATCAGAGGTTAATACCCATAAGGAACCCCCGGGAGTGCCAGGTACTGCGGCTGTCCTCAGTCCACCTGCTCCTGCATATATAACAGAGGTTTTTTCCTCAACTCTGGAGGGATTGGAGCAGAGATTGGCTGCATTGATCGCTTCTTCTCTACAGGAAAGAAAGCGCGCCAGATCTCCATCACCTCCATTAGAGTGCCTGTTGGCAGAGCAACAGTCCCAGGAAGGGACCGACCTACCTGAAGGGGATCAGGAGGAGGTTAGCTCTGTTTTTGAGGAATCGACAGTAGATGAACCATTTTCAGCATCACAGACTGAAAGATTGTGGGTCCAGACCCTAACTGACATGGTTCGATCTGCATTTAAAATGCCTCTTGTTGAACCATCAACTACTGCTGTCTCCTCATTGGGGTCGCTAAAAGCTCCCCAGGTTAATTGCTCCTTTCCAATACATCCATTATTGGAAGGACTTATATACCAGGACTGGGAACATCCTGATAAACTATTTGTTCCGCCTAAAAGGTTTCCGGTGATCTATCCCATGGAGGGAAAGTTCACCCAGAGATGGAATGTTCCTACGGTGGATGCAGCCATCTCTTCTGTGAACAAATCACTGACATGTCCAGTAGATAATGTTCAAATGTTCAAAGATCCAGTGGATAAAAAATTGGAATCTTTATTAAAATCTGCTTTTTCCACAGCAGGGGCTGTTACACAGCCAGCAGTGGCAGCTATTGGGGTCTGCCAAGCTTTAAAGGATCAAATGAAAATGGTCCTGAGGGATTTGCCAGACCAGCAGGCCCAGGCTCTGGCTGATCTGCCTAGAGCATTATGCTTTGCGGTTGACGCCATCAAGGATTCTATCCATCAGGCCTCCCGCCTCACGCTGTCTTTGGTACATATGCGTAGGCTTCTGTGGCTCAAAAACTGGTCTGCTGGAGCTCCCTGTAAGAAGCTCTTAGTTAGCTTCCCATTTCATGGGGAACGCCTTTTTGGCGAAGACCTGGATAAGTATATCCAGAAGATTTCCAGTGGTAAAAGTACTCTCTTACCGAGTAAAAAGAGGTCTAGGGGTCCATCTTTTAAGAGGACTACCTCTCCTATCCCTGCGACGTCTGCTACTAAGCAGTTCCGACGGCCTCCTCGGTCAAACTCAGGAGGTAAAAATCAGGGACAGCCACAGGGTAATAAAAAGCCCTGGATCCGAAGAGGTACTAAACCAGCCTCCAAGTCAAGCCTATGAAGGGCTGCCCCCACTCAAACGGGTGGGGGGAAGACTTCAGTTGTTCGCAGAGACCTGGCGGGAGACGATCAAAGACAGATGGGTGCTCTCCGCAGTAACTCTGGGATAAGTTGGAGTTAAAAGAGTCTCCTCCGTCCCATTTTATGTGGTCAGGCATGCCAAGAGACCCTCTGAAAAGAGGGTCTCTCCTATTGGCGTTAGAACAACTATTTCTCCAAGGAGTAATTATGGAGGTTCCTATGGAAGAGTGGGGGTTGGGTTTCTACTCAAACCTTTTCACAGTCCCGAAGCCAAACGGGGACATAAGACCCATATTGGACCTAAAGAGTCTAAACAAATTTCTAAACGTCCGGTCTTTCCGGATGGAGTCGATCCGATCGGTCACCGCTGCCCTATAAGGGGAGGAATGGTTAGCCTCGATCGACATCAAAGATGCTTACTTGCATGTTCCCATCTTTCCAGGTCATCAAAAATTCCTACGCTTTGCAGTAGAAGGGCGCCATTTTCAGTTCAGAGCCTTACCATTCGGTCTGGCCACAGCACCACGAGTGTTCACAAAAATTCTGGCCCCACTGTTGGCCGATCTAAGAACACGGGGTGTAACGATAATGGCATACCTAGACGACCTGTTGTTGATGGACCACTCAGTTGCCAAGCTAGAAGTGGTAATTGTCGATACAATCAAGTATCTAGAATCTCACGGTTGGGTCATCAACCTGGACAAGTCAGCCCTACAGCCAGTGAAAAACCTGGTATATCTAGGGCTACGGCTGGATTCAGACCAGAGGAAGATTTTCTTACCTCTAGACAAGGTATCCTCTTTGAGGGCCTTGGTCCGTCTGCTTTGTGCAAAAAGACAGCCGTCCATACGCCTGTGCATGAGGCTGCTAGGAAAGATGGTAGCATCATTCGAAGCTGTGCCATACGCCCAATTCCACTCAAGGAATTTACAAAGGGCCATATTGTCAGCCTGGAACGGAAAAGTTCAGGCTCTAGACTTCTCAATGGCTTTGTCCCCTTCCGTTCGGAAGAGTCTCTGCTGGTGGTTGATCCCCCAGAATCTCCAGAAGGGAAAACCCTTCAGCCCGATATCTTGGAAGGTGGTCACTACAGATGCCAGCCTTATAGGCTGGGGGGCAGTACTGGAGCAATGGTCTCTCCAGGGCAGATGGTCAAATGTAGTAAAAACCCTGCCCATCAATCTCTTAGAGATACGAGCAGCCCGGTACGCTCTAGTAGCCTGGACATCCAGACTCCAAGGGTCCCCTGTCAGAATTCAATCAGACAATGCCACAGCAGTGGCATATATCAATCATCAGGGAGGCACCAGGAGTCGTGCAGCCCAGAGGGAAGTAAGTCACATCCTGGAATGGGCAGAAAAGCATGTCCCATGTATATCAGCTGTCTTCATTCCAGGGGTGGAGAATTGGAAGGCAGACTTTCTGAGTCGCCAACAGTTATGCCCAGGGGAATGGTCCCTTCATCCCGAGGTCTTCCGAGCAATATGTCAGCGGTGGGGAACACCGGATGTAGATCTGCTAGCATCCAGATTCAACGCAAAGGTGGACAGATTTGTCTCCCGGACAAGGGATCCCCTCGCTTGCGGCTCGGATGCTCTGGTGTTCCCTTGGGATCAGTTCAGACTGATATATGCATTCCCTCCGCTACAATTGTTGCCTCGACTCCTTCGCAGAGTCAGGTTGGAGAAGAAGCCGGTGATCCTGGTGGCTCCAGCGTGGCCCCGAAGGGCCTGGTACGCGGAGATCATCAAAATGTCTGTGGGGAGTCCTTGGACCCTTCCACGTCGTCCGGACCTGCTTTCGCAAGGACCGATATACCACCCTTCCTTACTAACTCTAAGTTTAACGGCCTGGCTATTGAATCCCACATCCTAAAGAAGAGAGGTCTCTCTAACTCTGTGGTATCAACTATAATCAATGCCAGGAAGCCTGTATCCAGGCAGATCTACTATAGAGTTTGGAAGGCGTACATCACTTGGTGCGAGGCCAGAAAATGGCATCCACGTAAGTACGTTATAGGCAGAATTCTGGACTTCCTGCAGTGGGCTGTAGACAGGAAGTTTGCCTTAAGTACTATCAAGGGCCAGGTTTCGGCCTTGTCAATACTATTTCAAAGGCCCCTGGCTATGCATTCACTTGTCAAATCCTTTATGCAAGGTGTGACTCGTATTATTCCACCGATTAAGGCTCCCATATGCCCATGGGATCTAAATTTGGTTCTGTCGGTTCTGCAGAAGCAGCCATTTGAACCTTTGCGGCACATTTCCTTGGTTCTACTCACCAGGAAATTGATATTTTTAGTAGCCATATGCTCGGCTAGAAGAGTGTCGGAATTAGCCGCCATGTCCTGTAAAGAGCCATATCTGGTTATCCATAAGGACAGAGTAGTATTACGTCCTCACCCAGCCTTTCTTCCTAAGGTGGTATCGAGGTTTCACTTGAACCAGGATGTGGTTCTTCCTTCTTTTTTCCCCAAACCAAGCTCGGTAGAGGAAAAGTTATTGCATTCTTTGGATGTAGTAAGAGCAGTTAAAGCTTATCTAAAAGCCACTGCTCAGATTCGTAGAACGGATTCTTTGTTTGTTCTGCCGGAAGGCCCCAGAAAGGGTCAGGCAGCATCAAAATCTACTTTAGCCAAGTGGATTCGACAGGTCATAATACAAGCCTATGGCTTGAGAAGTAGACCGCCTCCGTTCAAAGTTAGGGCGCACTCCACGAGAGCAGTTGGAACTTCATGGGCAGTGCATCACCAGGCCTCCCTGGCGCAAATTTGTAAGGCCGCAACATGGTCTTCAGTACACACGTTTACTAGGTTCTACCAGGTGGACGTTAGAAGTCAGGAGGATGTCGCCTTTGGGCGCAGTGTGTTGCAGGCCGCAAAAGATCCTCATGCCTGATGGCGCCCAGCTTATGTATGGTGTATCCCCCCCCTCATGTGGCATTGCTTTGGGACGTCCCACATAGTAATGACTATGCTGCTCTGTGTCCCGTGATGTATGAACAAGAAAGTAGGATTTTTAAAACAGCTTACCTGTAAAATCCTTTTCTTGGAGTACATCACGGGACACAGAGCTCCCACCCCTCTTTTGGGGACACGTATTGCTTTGCTACAAAACTGAGGTACTCCCGGATGGGAGGGGCTTATATAGGGGAGGGTACTTCCTGTTTTGGAAGTTGCCAGTGCCAGCACCTGAAGGTAATTCTATATAACCCACATAGTAATGACTATGCTGCTCTGTGTCCCGTGATGTACTCCAAGAAAAGGATTTTACAGGTAAGCTGTTTTAAAAATCCTACTATTTATGATGTCCCCAACTCATCTTAACACCCCCCCTAAAAGAATTTCACTGGTCCATCAGAGGGGGTGATGTTTTTTGTGGTAATTTTTAGCTCTTATTAAAGTGGAGCTCCACCCTAAAGTGGATTTTCCGCTCATCGGAACCCTCCCCCCCTCCGGTGTCAAAATTGACACCTTTCAGGGGGGAGGGGGGTGAAGATACCTGTTTAAGACAGGTATTTTCACCCACATCCGTGAGTCCTCTCTGCGGCAAATCTGCGGGAGACACGTCACTTCCCGCAGAATACCCGTAGTGTTCTGGGAGACACTCGGCTCCCAGAACACAGGAGGACCAGTCAGAACTGCGCAGCGCTTCTCGCGCATGCGCGGTAGGGAACCGGGCAGTGAAGCCGCAAGGCTTCACTTCCTGGTTCCCTCACCGAGGATGGCGGAGGGGGCAGCAGAGTGATGAGCGATCGCTCGTCCTCTGCTGCGGACGTCGCTGGACTCCAGGACAGGTAAGTGTCCAAATATTAAAAGTCAGCAGCTGCTGTAGCTGTAGCTGCTGGCTTTTTCTATTTTTTTTTGCTGCGGAGCTCCGCTTTAAAATACTCCTTCCAAATTAATGCTATACTGATGTTTTGCCAAGAGGGTTTTGTGATAATCTGCTTGCAATGTTTAGGTATCAAAGTCTAAATTTTTTTGGGGGTTTGACTCCACAGTTACCTTCGACGCCACAGGAATGGCAGAATGTGGCATCTGAGTTTTCTCAGCGGTGGAACTTTCCCAACTGTGGAGGAGCCATTGATGGCAAGCACGTCCGCATCGTGCCACCACCCCATTCGGGATCCTTTTTTTTTATTATAAAGGGTTCCACAGTATTGTGCTGATGGCGGTGGTGTCTGCCAACTATGATTTCCTTTATGTTGACGTTGGGAAAAATGGGCGGATGTCTGACGGTGGAGTTTTTGCCCAGACAGATTTTGCCGACCAGCTTCAATCAGAGGACCTGGCATTGCCACCTGCCGCAGAGAATGAAGATGGCCTACACTTTGTTTTCCTGGCAGATGAGGCGTTTGCGCTAGGTCCCCATTTGATGAGGCCTTTTCCACAAAGGACCCTCACCCCTGAGAGGAGTGTCTTTAATTATAGGCTGGCCAGAGGGAGAAGGGTGGTAGAAAATGCCTTTGGCATCATGGCCAGTCGTTTCCGCCTTTTTATGACCTCTCTCAACATGGCGGAGTACAAATGGAATCATCTAATAATGTGCTGTTGCATACTACACAATTTTTTAAAAAGACATTCCAAGAATTACCTTTCTTCAGTTGCCCTTCAGGGCACACAGTTCTCAGATGGACCATTGTCAGCCCAGGTAGCTGGCCCTACAGGCTTGGCCCCCCAAAGCGGGCGTGATGTGCGCCAACGCTATGTTGACTATTTTATGGGTAGGGGGGCCATTGCAATGCCTGATCACATTTGAATTTTTTTTTTGAATAAAAATAAACTTTCTAATGAAAACATCTTGTTTGGTTTTATTTTTTTTGATTTGATCTTTCTCCTAGGTCAGTGATGGTGAACCTTGGCACTCCAGATGTTTTGCAACTACATTTCCCATGATGCTCAACTCCACTGCAGAGTGCCTTAGCAACATGGGAAATGTAGTTCAAAACCATCTGGGGTGCCAAGGTTCACCATCACTGTCCTAGGTTATACTAGTGCAGTTGTAGTGCCATGTTTCTTTTTCTGAAGTAAATTACCATCATTTTCAGTGTAAACACACCCTTTTATGGGGGGGGGAACATTGATATAAGAAGCCACACATTGTTGATTGCAAAATATTTTTAATAGGAGCACAATTTTTGGGTTATTTTTATAAAAATAGAAAATGTTAATTTTTTTTTTTTGGGGGATATTTTTTTTGCTAAAACGCATGAAACATATGTTCAACATGTACAATAGTACTTAAAACATTTAAAAGCTTACAAAACAAATTCTAAAATCAACAATCAACAAACAAAAAAAAAATATCATTTTCGCCCATATAAAAGATTTAAACCATCCCAAGAACATGTTGTATTTTTTTATTCTTTGCTCCAGCTGCTTGCTGTTTTGCCTCATCTGGAACAAGTTTTATTTAATTTGTTCCAGGTCACGAGAGCAGACCCTCAGTTCTTTTAGCAACATCTGGGCAGTGTGTCTGGTGAAGGTTGCTTGGGCCGCAGGCATTAAAGTAACTTAAATTTAAAAAAAAAACAATGTCTTAATAAATATACAGGCCTACATCTATTACCTGAGGCTGTGGTGTATGACACTGACCTGTTGTGTTGCCATTTTCCACTTCTTCAGCCACATCCTGCGGTTGTGGGTCTTGGGTTGGTGGTGCGGGGTTCCCAGCCTCCTGTCTCGAAGCTCTTTGAAGCCCTATGAGATAGAACCCAAAGGCAGACTTGAGTAAATAAATAGATGTAGGCCTGAAAGAGGAATATTAATCATTCTTTGGAAGTGTGGTACAATTGTATTTTTTGTCAATATTTCTAAGCTGAACACATGATTGTATCCATTACCAAAGCTGGTAGATTGATCTATTTTGGTCAGGTTTCACACATGGAAACACACCAAGTATCCACTGGATCACCTGTGTGTGACACCATCAAAAGGTTGCTCTTGTGGCCCACACTTGTGCTAATGAGTCCAGATGTGTAAGCAGCTGCTGAGCATACTCTCCTAACCGTACACTGAATCCAGTTACATTAGTTAAATATAGTTACCAACACATATACACAACCATGTTTCTAAAAAATTCTCACATAAACAGTTCAAGATGTCAATTTTCATGTTCTTGGGCACAAGAATCAGTCGTAGGAATCATCGTTCAATCGTTCACTAAATGACGATCTTTTGGTCAGATTCAGTGTTAACTACATTTGATCATTCCTAATAATAGGCATGTTCAAATTTAGTGATCACTGTATTCTCCCAAAACATTGTATTATTGATAATGAACGAGGATTTCTACGATTGATTCTTGTGCCCAAGAACATAAAACCGGACATCTTGAACAGTTCAAGATGTCAATTTTTATGTTCTTGGGCACAAGAATCAGTCGTAGGAATCATCGTTCAATCGTTCACTAAATGACGATCTTTTGGTCCGATTCAGTGTTAAGTACATTTGATCATGCCTAATAATAGGCATGTTCAAATTTAGTGATCACTGTATTCTCCCAAAACATCGTATTATTGATAATGAACGAGGATTTCTACGATCGATTCTTGTGCCCAAGAACATGAAAATTGAAATTCCTGCAAAGGTGGAAAAATCTTCCGGTTTTATGGGAGACCAAAAATAAACAAAATAAAAATAAAGACGCCAGGAAGAGAGCACTGGAGACCTTGCTGGAATTTGTGCAAACTCAGATCCCCACAGCAACAATACAGGATGTGAAGACGAAAATTGGGACCATTAGGGGCACATCTCGGACTCAATGAAACAAAGTCCGAACATCTATGCGGTCAGGAGCAGCTGCAGAGGACATATACAAGCCGAATCTATGGTACTACCAGCATCTAAATTTCCTGGATGACCACCTGGAATCAAGGGAATCCCTTTCCAGCCTTCCCCGCAGAACGAGCTCTAGCCTTCCCTGCAGCCAACCCTCCAGCCTTCCCTGCAGCCAACCCTCCAGCCTTCCCTGCAGCCAAGTTGAGGTTTCTTTGGAGGAACAAGCTGAACTCCTGGAGGAGCCTGA
The DNA here is from genome assembly GCA_029206835.1 of Rana muscosa. NCBI lineage: Eukaryota > Metazoa > Chordata > Amphibia > Anura > Ranidae > Rana > Rana muscosa. The sequence continues at coordinate 419,852,515 of CM055122.1, forward strand.
TTTGAACATTTGGAGCCAGGTATAATATTTAGCTAAAGATTTCTTGTACTAAAAGTCTAATGTTGTCAAAGATGTTAAACTTGTGTGAAAATTTTTACCATTTAACAAAAAGTGTTTGACATATCAATAGACAGTAGTGGCCAAAAATTATGGGGACAAGAATGAAAAATGCTGGTGTCAGAATGATTGACTTTAATATTTATTAGCATTCAATTAGCAAATGTCATGAGGTGACAAATGTGTGTGATAGATGAAGCCAAAAATTACAATATGTACCTTTTTTATACAGGATGAGGAGGCAGGTGCCAGTGTGACCCAGGAGGAGGCAGGCGCCAGTGTGACCCAGGAGGAGGCAGGCGCCAGTGGGACCCAGGAGGAGGCAGGCCCCAGTGGGACTCAGGAGGAGGCAGGTCCCAGTGGGACACAGCGGAACACCAGGCCCCAGATACCAACGCTGCATATTCCCCAAAAAAGGGCCAGGAGGCTTATTCAGATGGAGGAGGAGACCCAGGCCCTAATTAGGGAGGCTACTGCGGCCCTCAGAGAGCCCCCCCCCACCGCTGCAGAGGGATTTGCTGCCCTTATTGGGCACAAACTGCCAGGAATGCAAATGGCACAGCGGCTAAAATGCGAGACCCTGATCTTGAAGGTCGTAAACATGGGCATGTTGAGAAAACTCAATGACTTTACTGATGTTGTGGATGTTTGTTATGTCCATGCTCCTGTTCCTGCTCCAGTTCCTGCCCCACTACCTGCTCCTGCCCCACTCCCTGCTCCTGCCCCACTCCCTGCTCCTGCCCCAGTTCCTGCTCCAGTCCCTCCTCCATGGACACAGCCTCCAATGAAGGCTTCAGGGAAGCCTACAGGGAAGGCAACAAAGAAGAGCAGGAAATAAGCCCAGGATATGTCCTTCAGATGGTCCCAATTTTCGTCTTCACATCCTTTGTTGTTTGCTGTGGTGATCTGGGTCTGCACTAATTCAAGCAGGGTCTCCAGTGCTGTCTTCCTGGCTTCTTTAGTTTTCCTTTACCTGTGGTTTTGTTTTGCCTTAACCTTTAATTTGTTTTTAGCCCAGAATAAATGGTATTTTTATTTCATGATAAAAATTGAACATGTGTTTTTATTCTAAATAGAGTTTGCTAGTGAGTAGGCAGGGACATTGCAAAAATTTTTTGGGAAATTAACAAGGGACACTAACCTCCTTGAGGGTAAATTAGAATAAATAATAATGTTGTTGTGGTGACTTGACACACTCAAAAATATCAAATAATAATGGAAAACAGTCTAAAATATTATCCAAATAATAATCAAAAAGAACATCTTCAATACAAGATGGTAACTCAAAAATATTGGGTATTTAGGGAGATCTGGCTTCCAATAAATATAGATTAATCATGAGAAAACAATAAATAATAAAGAAAAAACTTTTTCATAACGCTGTGAGAATATCAGCAGCAAAAGAATTTGATTATTGCAGCATTAATAACGAAGAAAAGAATGCGCTGCATTAAACGATGCAATAATTTCCAGCATGACGAATGTGCTATCTCCATTACGAATGGTAGTTTTACCAGAACGAGCGCTCCCTTCTCATCACTTGCTTCTGAGCATGCGTGCTTTTTTCACGTCGTTAAAGCCTACACACGACCGTTTTTCATGACGAGAAAAACGACGACGTGAAAAACGACGAGAAAAATTAGAGCATGTTCCAATTTTTTCATGGCCATTTTTCACGTCGTGAAAAATGCTCTGAAGCCCACACACGGTCGTTTTTAATGACCATTTTAAAAAATGAAAATTTTCTCGTCATTAAAAACGGTCGTGTGTACGCGGCATTAGATTTTGCAGAACTCTAACTATGGGACCAATGTGTGGCCGATAAACGGCCAATGGTATGTCACTGAGGAAATATGGGGTCTAAAGTGTAATGTGTTTGGAAGGCAGCAATCTGTCACGACACAATACACATCGCTGTGTCTATGTCCACATAATATGCTAAAATTGCATCAGAGCGAATATATAGAAAGCATGTGTATAATAGAAAATTACATATGGAAATTTATAAAAGAGCAGATAGATGCAGACCATCGATGGAAATAAAACATAGTTAATACCTCATCTATATTACTTGGTGTATTAAAAGAGGCATCGTTGACCTGTTTACTCGTGCATGCACATGCACCTGTATACAACCCCATTCCATCAAAACCCGTGATACTATGTCCAGTTGGGGAAATTGTGTATCCCTGTGTGGACCATGGTGCTGACATTCACATCACTTCTGGAGTGTCCACACACTTATGACATCATTACAAGTGCTGGGCTCCATATGGCTGTACATAGGCGGTGAGGTAACCTCCTTTACACATGACTGTGGTTTGATATTAGGACTGTGGTTTTTAGACTGTGTATGTTTTACCTACAACCACACTATTAAACAGTTTTTCATATTTTTGGAAGCAAGTTTTATGTATTATCCTTCTATTCAAGTTTGATGGACTCATAGACACCCTGTATTTACCTGTGTGCAGCATATAGACATGTTTTGGTTGATCATGAACATTTCTCCAGTGGACTGTTTGCAGCAGGGTGCTGGGTGAACATGACTCATATTATTATACCAACATTATAAACTTAAAAGTGATGTAGCGCTAAATATAATAATTCATTCCAATCAATAGGACCGTGAATAAAACACATTAAAACAAAGATGTTACAATGTACATAATTAATAATGCCAACCACATTAATATATCACTCTAGTGACTAAATATACATGTATAGTGCAAAAAAAAAAAAAATAAAGCATTAGATCCAAAAAAAAAAAAAAATTCTTACAAGTAGTTCATTACTGAAAAGTCCATACAAATACAAAAATTGTGGTTCCAAATAATAAAAAATGTATTTCTTAGTGCATTCACAAGATCAACTTCATAAGTACCATACACCATACAGTGAATGTGTAGCTGTGTAGCTCCACATTAATTTGTGAACCTCTTCTCCAAAAAGTGCTGTATTGACACACACACCACTGTGCCCTTCACCCAACCTCAAGGGTGTCCTCTCACCTTCTTAATAAGACCTTGCTATGCTAGAGGCGGTCATAAGCACTTACCGTATATACTCGAGTATAAGCTGACCCGAGTATAAGCCGAGGTACCTAATGTTACCACAAAAAACTGGGAAAACTTACTGACTTGAGTATAAGCCGAGGGTGAGAATGCAGCAGCTACTGTGAGTGGAAGAGGGTCAACAATGCCCATTTGCACGCCTCACTGTGCCCATTGCAACTTCACTAAGCCAATTGTCACTGCCCATTGCCACCTTACTGTGCCCATCCTCACTGTGCCCATCCTCACTGTGCCCAACCTCACTGTGCCCAACCTCACTGTGCCCCTAAAATTGAAATTGAACATTGTAAATTGTACCTGAAAAAAATTGAGAGGCTGCGGCATCCATCGTTTAAAACTCGCGGTCTCTTCCTGGTCCCTTCCGTGATAGGCGGAACTGTGTCTGCTTATCACGCCTATCACAAACATTCTCTCATCCTCAGTTTCCTCAGGGATGGGTGAGGATGAGAGAACGTTCGTGATAGGCGATTCTCAGCAGACACAGTTCCGCCTATCACGGAAGGGACCAGGAAGAGACCGCAAGTTTTAAACGATGGACGCCGCAGCCGCTCAATTTTTTTCAGGTACAATTTACAATGTTCAATTTCACTGACTCGAGTATAAGCTGAGGGGGGGACTTTCAGCCCAAAAAAAAAGGGCTGAAAATCTCGGCTTATACTCGAGTATATACGGTATATTAATATTAGGGGAAACCTTCCTGCATCGTCCTTAACAGGGGGTCTTCTAAATTGCAGGACGGCAGTGGCTAATGCAGCTAATATCACGGCCCTTATTATGGATGAGGATCTGGATTTTCTTTGGCTCACAAGACTTGGCTTCAAGATTTTAAAGCCCCTATCTTGGACGAGCTGGTCCTTCCCCATTATAAAATATTTCAATGTAACCGCCCAACTGGCAGGAGGGGTGGGGTAGCCGTGATTTTTAAAAAACATTTTTTAGTATCAGTTTCAGAGAATTTTAACACTCTTTACAAATCTTTTGAAAATTTATTTTTTTCTTTTCAAGTAACTATATGGGTTTGCTTTGATTTATCGCCCCCCCTGCGTTAAAACTTGATTTTGTTTTTGAATTTCTCAGTCTAGCCTCACAGATGTCCATTGTGTTCAAAGGCTCCTGCATCTTGGGTGATTTAAACTTTTGGGCGGAGGATTTAAGTAATTCCCCCACCCAATCCCTTATCCAAGAACTGTTGCTTTTGGGGTATAGGCAACATTTGACAGCGACCACCCACACTGCTGGTCATGTGTTGGATTGCCTCCTGTTCAGTGGATTGTCGGCAACCTGTGCGCTGCCTAGGGAGATGACCTGGTCGGATCACAGGTTTATTTCCCTTAGCCTGGCCCTACCGGAAGGGAAACCTCCACATATCCCAGATCACTCTGGCCCCAAGGTTTTCTCAAGAAACTTTTCAAAAGTTTGCCCAGACAGATTTGGAAACCTTGTGGCTACGGGTATTAACCAGCCAAACTTTTTTGAGCTGGGCGACCCGGTAGAAAAACTGAGTATTTTTCAGGAGTCGGTTGAAGTGGCCCTTGATGTGTTAGCACCCCGTAGGATGAGATCTAATCCCTGTCCCCAGGGCAAGAGCCCGCAATGGTTTACCGAGGAGCTTAGGCTCCTCAAAAAGCGGGTTCGGTCCAGGGAGAGATGCTGGTGGAAGTTCCTGACAAAAAGGTGCATCTGGTGGTCCTCTACCTTTATAAGAGGGCTATTAGAGAGGCTAAAAAGACCTACTTACGAGAGCAAATCAGAAAGGCAGCCAACAGCACGGCCGAACTTTTCAAGATCTCCTCAGAGTTAACCCGTCCCGAAGCTACCAGCACTGCTCCCAAGGAGTCACAGGACTGGTGCCAGGAGCTCGCTCACTTCTTTGTCTCTAAGGTTAAGACCATTAGAGACAACATTCCCAGGCCAGAGACTGTGCAAGAGGACATCAGCCACACAGTGTTGGCCCCTGGATTGCCCAGTTTCCAACCGCTTATGGTTATACAAGTGGTTGAGGTAATTGCCTCTTTGAAACCATCTTCCTCTCCATTAGATGTATGTCCTGCCGGGCTGGTTAAAAAATCTGCTGCCCTTTTGGCCCCCTTTATTGGGGAGACAATCAACTGCTGCTTCGGGACAGGTACTGTCCCAGGCGCTCTGAAGCGGGCCATGGTCTTGGCCCTGCTGAAGAAACCGACCTTGGACCCGGACATACTGGGCAACTACAGGCTGGAGCGCCTGGTGGTTATCCAGCTACAGGCTTACCTTGAGTCTTTCCATCTCTTGGACGAATTGCAGTCCGGATTTTGACCTGGACATGGAAAAGAGACGAGCTTCATCTGTGTTTATGATGATGTCCTTCACAGCTTGGACAGGGGTGACTCAGTAGCTCTGGTTCTTTTGGATCTGTTGGCCGCATTTTATACCATTAATCATGGAATCTTACTGGAGCGGATGAGATCTGTTTTGGGTATGAGTGGGTCGGCTTTGGCATGGGTGGCCTCTTTCTTAGAGGGCAGTTTTCAGGGAGTCAAACTGGCCCCTTTTACTCTAAGTACACTGCCCTGGATTGCGGAGTGCCACAGGGCTCTGCCTTGTCTCCCCTGCTGTTTAATATCTATATGAGACCCCTTGTCAACCTGCTAAAGTCCCACGCCGTCAATTACCATGTTTATGCGGACGACACCCAGGTTTACCTAAAGATTCCTAGGAACCAGACGGCTGATGCCACCCTTGCCAGCTGTTTGGAGGCCATCAACATATGGATGTCTGCCAACTTCCTGAAACTTATTGGGGGAAAAACTGAGGTGATCATCTTCAGCGATCTGGCCACCCCTCCAGATATCCCACCTTGGCCTCCCTCATTTGGTCCTGCTCCGGAAGTGGCCCCCCAGGTCCGTGATATGGGATTTGTCCTAGATTCAGGTTTAACTTTAGCTCCTCAGGTAAAGAGGGTAGTCAGTGCATGTCACTGGCAGCTAAAACTCCTGAGGGGGCTGTTTAAATATTTGGATATCTTGGACAGAAAAACTGTCATCTGCGCCACGATAAGTAGCTGCCTAGACTACTGCAACTCTCTTTATCTGGGATTGCCAAAGATGTTAGTGCAGAAGCTTCAACTTATTCAAAATGCTGCAGCTAGGTTACTCATGGATGTCCCGCTGAGGGATCATATCACCCCTGTCCTCTGCGCCTTGCACTGGCTGCCGGTCCACAATCGCACCTTATTTAAGGCTGGATGTATTATGTTTAAGATAATGAGAGGCCTGGCCCCAAGCTATCTCTGCTCTCATTTTCATAAACAAGCTTTTGTTGGATCACTCAGATCTACCGGTTAGCGATCTCCTCCACATCTCGGTGCCCAAGAAGATCCGGCGTGGTGGTCGGGCCTTCTCCCACCAGGGTGCCGTTTTGTGGAATAGCCTCCCTGTCGAGCTCCAGGAGGCCCCTACTATTCCGGTCTTCCGTGGGTTACTGAAGACTTGGCTTTTCATGCAAGCCTTCCCTGCGTAGCCTCTCTCTTCCAGCCGCTCTGTGCTGCTTCTGGTTCCTGGGTCCTCTTTTCCCAGGAACTCCTGCTATGTGAGTCGGGACCCCTCAGGGTAAGACCGCGCTATATTAAGATACCTCTTAACTCAAATCAACTTCTCTGCACGATTTTTCCATTTCATCCACCTAAGTCAAGATATCTTCAGACTGGGTTCACACCATCACCGCATGCAGCTTCCAGCAGGGGTCCTGTGCATCCTGGTTCACTGTTTCAGGTCCGATTTCAAGCCCGAATTTGTGGCTGAATTCGGACCTGAAACGGACCAAAAGACGCACAGGGCTCATGTGCAAATTTGCTCCGGAGCCAAATTGAAGATATGTGAACCTGCTTCAAAGAGAGCCAGTAAAAACCTCCTGCTATTGTGAATTGGATGCGAGTTCCCTGCATCCAATTCGCAATGGTGTGAACTCAGCCTCAATCCCAAAGGTCATATATAGGAAGCAAGGAGAAGATAAAAATAGTGTAGATCGTCCAAAATAGATTTTATTAAACAATAGAAGAACACTCAAATGTTTAGAGAGGGCAATAAGAAGATCTTGTATATTATGGAGTGCGTAACTCCGCCCACATGACGACATCACCACCTGCTAATGCGTTGCGCCAAATCGGCTTTCTCAAAGCCCTTTGTGAGTGTTTTTCTATTGTTTAATAAAATATATTATGGGTGATCTATACTATTTTGGTCTTCTCCTTGGCCGGCCATGGCATCCTTAACAACCGATGAGTCATCAGCTGTCAATGGGTTACCCCGCTAACAGCTGAAAAAAAAATGCCGGGTCTGGTAAGAATTCTGGGGGGGCACGCTATATTTTTTTTTGGTGTGGGGTCCACCCAAGATCCATACCAGACCCTTATCAGAGCATGCAGCCTGGCAGGTCAGGAAAGGGGAGGGAACAAAAGAGCACCCCCGCCTCCTGAACCATACCAGGCCACATGCCCTCAACACCCCCACCCCAAAGCACCTTGTCCCCATGGGGACAGTGGCCTCTTCCCGACAACCCTGGTTTGTGGTTGTAGGGGTTTGCAGGTGGGGGGATTATTGTAATCAGGAAGTCCCCAAATACCACCCCCCCGCCCTATGTGAATGAGTATCGGGAACATCATACCCCTACCCATTCACCAAAAAACTGACAAAAAGTAATAACCACAAGAAACAGTTTTTGACAAGTCCTTTATTAAAAGATAAAAAATAAAAAATGAGTGTCCCTCGATGTAAATCCATTGTCAATCACGCCATTCGCCGGACCCGAAAAATCGAATAAAATAAAAACGCTCCTGTCTCCTGGAAGGCCTCCCGCCATATGCCCACTCTGCCCTTTGACATTTCTTATATAGTCATGGGGCAGTGCCACCCAGCTACATTACCAGGTGGCATCGCCTCCTTCTGACATTACATGATCCTATTTTTTTTTTCACTTTACAAGACATCCTTTATTAAAGAGCAGTTCAGGAAAATAGACAAAGAGCAGAACTTCAGAAGGATGGATGATCTATTGGTCTTTCAATTCCTTCAGTCTTCTGATGGCGAATTTCACTGTGATGGCCGAGGTGGTGTTATAGGTCCAGGCTCCTAAGGCTACAATTTTCATGCAAGAACCGCAGCGCCAGATTCCTACAGCCTTCCTCTTCATTTTGGTTTTGCAACAGAAGGAGCAGGTGTACTTGGCGTGTTGGCTGATTTAAATTTTCTTGACCATCTTCCTTAGGGAAGCACCATAACGGATCCCATTTTTACCCACAATGCCGACCTTCTTGGTGCGTTTGGCCATCTTCCTCTAGGACCCGAGCGGAAAAGGGGTGATCCTTTTAAAAAAAAATGTTTTATTGATGCATGTTCATCAGGGCAGTACCCAGACCCCTATACCCCTTTTATTTCCAATTACTTGCATATAAGCCTTCAAAATGGGCACTTTTTCCTGTTTGGCTCCCATAGACTTCAATGGGTTTGCCACGGGAGTTCTGCTGTGAACCAAACAGAGGGGTGTTCAGCCCATCCTTAGTGTCTATACATGTTCGTTTAACCACTTGCCGACTGCCGCACGATGATGTACGTCGACAGAATGGCACGGGCAGGCAGAATGGCGTACAGGTACGTCCCTTTAAATCTCCCGCCCAGTGGGCGTGTGCGCTCCCGCCGCATGCCTCGCGAGTGCGGCCGCGGGTCCCGGGAACTCGATGTTCCTGGGAGTCTCGCAATTGCGGTCGGCAAGGGCAGAACAGGGGAATGCAAATACGGAGTGCAGCGCTAGTGATTAAATGTCATTAAGTGCTTAATGAACAAAAAAAGTGACAAATATAGCATCAAGTGACAAAGGATAATCTATGTAAGATATAAACAAAAGGAGGAGTTTATAAATCCAAGGTGAACAAAAATGCACATAGATGGAGGTGGATCTGAATGAAAGATTCCACTAAGTGATATAAACAAAAAAAGAGTTCATGGATGAACGTCCCCAGTGATGTATCTAGGAGGAGATCTTGGTTATGGATGGGATGAACCATAAACAATCAGTCTCTAAAAGAGAAAAGTTCATGTAGAAGATACTGCAGGGTGGACAATATCCAAAGGGAAGAGGGATGGAGGGGAAGGGTGAATGCAGTCCTGGCAATATGAGGAAGAACACACAGAGAACATAAATCCAATATCAATAAAGTAAAATGGGTACTCTTACCATGTGACGTGGACCCATACACCGGTTAAGGGTGGGTCAAAAGGTAAGAGTAACGATACTGCGGCTTCCTCTGATGGACGTCTCCCGATTGTTACCGATCCGATCTGCTCCTTTGTACCATGAACCACTTCCAGGATATAGTGGCTTAACCTCCTTGCTCCCCAGTCTGGGAGGTCTAGAAATATATACCGGAGGTATTACCCCTCCAGGGGTTAACGATATAGGATAAACATGAAACACACTTCATTCAATTTTCCCACGGAAGGTTGAAATGCATAGGGTCCTACGTTTTTCTCTGGAGAGAGATGGGGCTCAGATAAGTAATTAGGGGATGCTGGGGAGGCTGCTACACACAGAAGGTTTTTTATCTTAATGCATAGAATGCATCAAGATAAAACACTCTGCCTTTACAACTCCTTTAAGGCAGAGCACCTACACATCTTTCTTTTTTTTTTTTTATTCACAGCTATAACTAGTGAACCTTTAATGCATTCCTATAATATTTGTATACTAATGTAAATGATGTATCTGATGTACCAAGAGCTTCTAAAGCATTTTAAATATAAATGCATTCTAGTTGTAACAGATTATACTTATTATGCATGAATTAAGGTTTCTCTGAAACAAACCAATTATTTATGAACACTGTTTAAAATTAATCAATTATTGTTTTCAATAGGATATGAAGACATCATTCTGCTATATTTGAAAATAGCAGTAAAACTCTAAAGCTGCATTATTTTATACTGTATGCAATATTAATATATATAAAGCTGTTACTATACTGGCTTTATAAGTAAATACAATATACATTTTAAGATTTTATGGTTTTATGGTTTGTTTCATTTATGAACAGCTGTATACCTTGCTCATCTGCCCTATACAGACTAAATATGAATGATTTATGAAATACTTAAGACCCTAAAGTGCTGTAGGTGTTTTCAAATTATTCATTCAATGAACTATTCATAATTTAATTTCTTTCCTCTAGAAGAATAAATAGAACATTATGAACATGCACGCCCAGCTTCATTGATCATGCTAGGCATACTCAATTGTTATCATTGCGATAACAAAAATAGTACACTTGAGGAAAAAAATATATATACATAAATATCCCTTGCAAATTATATACAACAAAAAGGACAGGACAGGTACTTACTGAAGGTCCCATAGAACTTCTATGAATCATTCAAATCAGGCTTTCATTAAAAAAGCAAATTTGTTGCCCTTTAAAAGATAACTATACTTTTTATTTTGTTGTTTATAAAAAATTGTTAATAACATAAAAAGTTATTTTCCTTTTCAGTCTGTCTTAAATTGTCCTAAACACCCCAAAAAATGAAACTGTCACAGCTGTCATAGCAATGGCAACTGTAGAACAGAATGCCCCATGGAAATATAATTTTCGGCTCATTTGAATGACTTGGTCCTCTTCCTAGTGATTTTTACAGCAGCACATATGGAGCAGGGTGGAATTTAGGTGAGACTACAACCAAAAGAGCCAGAAATAAGACTCTGTAGAGATATTTGCCAACACCCTTACAATGTTAATTACTAATATACAATAGATTGATAGATGTCTCATCCATGGCAGGAGCACACTTTAAGGTAATGATCATGTTATTTTAATTGCTTTACTGGAAAAAAAAAGTAAGTTAAATAAATGAATGTAACCTAACAGCCTAGATGTGAATGCATTTTCACATGTCCCTGTAGCTGGGTTACAGTTTTATTTTGTTTTTTTTGTTTTTTAAAAATAATAAACATGTTATACTTACCTGCTCTGTCTCACTGTGATGGTTTTTTAATCAAGATCCCTGCTTGCACCATTTCCTTCTGCTTAATCTCCAGTAAATTGGCTCATGCATAGGGTAAAGAATTGGGTTTCTACTGGGTGCTGGTTTAGGCACCATACCATGTGAATGTAAAAGCTACAGTTTCCCTGCATGTTCTCTATGGAATTTTAATAAATGGGTTGTGCAATGATCCTTTATTGCAATTCTTTACACTATGCATGAATCAGTTTACTAGAGATTAAGCAGAAGTAAGTGGTGCAAGCAGGGATCCTTATTAAAAACCAAGCGCTGTGATACCCATATTTCTACTGAGTCTTATAAACTGGTGGGTCCTAGATAGGGATGAGCCAAACACCCCCCGGTTCGCAGCAGAACATGCGAACAGGCAAAAAATTTGTTTGAGCACGCGAACACTGTTAAAGTCTATGGGACACGAACGTAAAATCAAAAGTGCTAATTTTAAAGGTTAATATGCAAGTTATTGTCATAAAAAATGTTTGGGGACCCGGGTCCTGCCCCAAGGGACATGTATCAATGCAAAAAAAAAAAACGTTTTAAAAACGGCCATTTTTTCGGGAGCAGTGATTTTAATAATGCTTAAAGTGAAACAATAAAAGTGAAATATTCCTTTAAATTTCATACCTGGGGGGTGTCTATAGTATGCCTCTATATTGGCGCATGTTTCCCGTGCTTAGAACAGTCCCTGCACAAAATGTAATTTCTAAAGGAATTAAGGCTATAATGAATTGTCTGGTCCCGGCAATACAGATAAAAGTCATTGAAAAAAATGGCATTGGTTCCCCCCCAGTCCATTACCAGGCCCTTCAGGTCTGGTATGGATATTAAGGGGAACCCTGCACCAATTATTTTTTTTGAATGGCGTGGGGTTCCCCTAAAAATCCATACCAGACCCTTATGCGAGCACGCAACCTGGCAGGCTGCAGCAAAAGAGGGGGGACGAGAGAGCGTCCAGGCCACATACCAGGCCACATGCCCTCAAAGGGGGGGGATGTCCCCATGATGATGGGGACAAGGGCCTCATCCCCACAACCCTTGCCCGGTGGTTGTGGGGGTCTGCGGGTGGGGGGCTTATCAGAATCTGGAAGCCCCCTTTAAAAAAGGGGACCCCCAGATCCCAGCCCCCCTATGTGAATTGGTGATGGGGTACATTGTACCCCTACCATTTTACCCAAAAAAGTGTAAAAAAAAAAAAAAAACACACACAGAGCTTGGGACAAGTCCTTTAATAAAAACGAAAAAACAATTCCAGCGGAGTAATCCTTCCACGACCCGACGATACACTCCGCCCCGATCGATTCCGCCTCCGTAGGAGACACCCACCGAATGACGTGAGACCTGCTTGACAGCTCTTGACCCCGCCCCCCTCTGATGCAACGGGGGTTTACGGCGGTTTCCTTGTGGTGTCACGGGTGACCCCGCCCCCCTCTGACGCCTCGGGAAACCACTGTTGCATCAGAGGGGGGCGGGGTCACCCGTACATGTCACTGGGTAACCCCGCGGCCTGTTATGACATTTGGGGAGACCCCCACGCATTTTTTTTTTTTTGGAGGTTCGGGGTTGCCCTTAAAATTCATACCAGACCCAAAGGGCCTGGTAAGGGACTGGGGGGGGGGACCCATGCCATTTTTTTCAATGACTTTTATCTGTATTGCCGGGATCCGACAATTCATTATAGCCGCGAGTAGTTTTAAATGACTTTTTTTCCTTTAGAAATGTAATTTTGTGCAGGGACTGTTCTAAACACGGGAAACATGCGCCACTTTACAGGCATAATATACACCCCCCAGATACGAAATTTAAAGGAATATTTAATTTTTATTGTTTCACTTTAAGCATTATTAAAATCACTGCTCCCGAAAAAACGGCCGTTTAAAAAAAAAAAAATTGCATTAATACATGTCCCCTGGGGCATGATCCAGGCCCCAAACACTTTTTAGGACAATATGACAATCACTTGCATATTAACCTTTAAAATTGGCACTTTTGATTTCTCCCATAGACTTTTAAAGGGTGTTCTGCGGCTTTCAAATTTGCCGTGAACAGCCCAAATTGTTTGCTATTCGGCGAACGAGCGAACAGCCAATGTTCGAGTCAAACTCATGTTTGATCCAAACATAAAGCTCATCCCTAGTCCTAGTATTGAAGGAGACAAGATTGGGATCACTGAGGAGCACAGAGAAGCACTTTATTGGTGCATGTGAAGTGTGGAGCACAGAGAATTACTTTAATATAAATTTCTTGTGTCACTAGTTGCACTTTATGTGAAACACACCATTTCATAGACTGCTGCACTTTATTTAAAGTTTGTTGTACCAACCTGAACATTTATTAATATATCTGATTTGTTTTTTGGACTATCATTGATAGGTTCATACTGATATCTAGGGATAGTCTTGTCCCTATGTTTTGAAGACATGTGACTCGATTAGTAGGATTGTGCTAGAATGAATCTGTCTTACAGTGCATCTAAGGGGTAATTGTTGTATTTTAGGTAGAATAGTGAGCAGTTAATACCTCTATTAAGCTGGCCATACACTGACACAAACGAGGTGTCAGAATGCTCTGATCAGTGACTGCCTCTAATTGGCTGCAGCTGCTAATCGATGAGAACATTACCAACATGTCCCTTCAACAGAAGTTGATTAAACAATCAACTCCTGTCAAGTGGGGGAGACTACACACTGATAGAATATTGTCCAGTCCCTGTATGAATACCTTTAGGCAGCCGCTCACAGCAGGGGTCTGGTTAGTCTCCATTCACCGTTTCAGGTCCAATTTCAGCATGAATTTTGGGCTGAATTCGGACCTGAAACAGACCAAAAGACGCCAGGACTCCTGTGCAATTCGCACCGGAGCCGCTCTGGAGATGTGTGAACCAGCTCTATAGAGACCCGGTCACAATCTCCTGCTATGCGAATTGGATGTGGGGGAAATCCACATCCAATTCGCATAAGAGTAAACCCAGTCTTAAGCTTTCATTGCTTTCTGTGTCACAGTGTAATCAAAATGTGTATATACCGCGCTAATACTATAAAAAATTTGAAAAAACCTGTGAAAGAAAAGCAGCAACACCAACATGTGATATAGTCATGTAAAAAAAATATTAAATGAAAGTCACGCTAATAAAATGCAAATTTAAATCCTGTGATACTGTGAAAACAATGCAAGTATATCCATACCATACAGTGCATGTAATAATTGACAACAATATATGTGAAAATTTAAGACAATGTCTATAAAGGGATAAGTGGTGACTCCTAAGGACAATGTCCATAAACAGTGATAAGTGGGGTCAAATTCTAAGATGGTATAAATCTGAGAACCATGGGGGAATGTTCCAAATTTCCACCGCCACCCAAGGAAAAAGGGATGAGACTCTTCGTGGAACGCACACCAGGGAGAAATGGAAACTCTTACCGGAAAGAGTGGACTTCCTGTTGTAGCAAGGTCACCTGCGCCTGCAGATATAGCCCTCTGCAGGGTCTGAGATGGATCCGAGTTGTTTAGTGTAGTGGGCTCTGAGCCTCCTCCTCATTCAATGGCCACCATCCGTCCACCTTATCCCAAGTACGATCTCCCAAGTGAGAGTGAAGCATACAAAAGGGCTCATTTTCAAACACAGCTGATTTATTATAAAAAAGTTCCAGTTGGATGTACAAAAACATCATAAAAACACATTTGCCGCAATAAAAATGTCAAATTCAAGCGAACGCCCGTACTTCCAGGGGGTCCCGTGAGGCGTGATGAGGTCAATGCGTAGCGTGATGAGGTCTTTGGGCTCTTTACCAAGATTGGAGGTGCGGTGTGTAAGAGCGACACACTGCACCACTGATCGCCATTCTGTGCTCCTTATCCTGCTGGACATCATATGATGCCCAGTCAGAATAACTGAGCCACCTTGCGGACGTCATTCCGCAATAGGCCGGTAGGGAAGTGGTTAACCACTTGCCGCCAAATCACGTACCTGTACATCATTGGCTTCAAGTGGTTGTACTGGAGTGATGCCTGCAGCTGCAGGCATCACTGCAGTACTGTTTTTTAGAGCTGACAGTCGACTCTCTAGTAATAACAACCAATGCCGCTAAGCAGCCACTCAGCTGTTATTACAAGCAGCATCCCCCCTCCTGCCACCATCCTCCGTTTGCCCAGGCTCTCCTGTCCCACCTGGAGACAAGAGGGAGCAGCCGGCACCCTGAACAAAGCCAGGATCGGCTTTGATCGGGTCTCAGATGTAGTTATCCAGAAGTGACATCACAATGTCACTTCCGGTTTACCCGGAAACCCGGAAACCAACGGCGCCAGTTTTCAGAATTCTAAAATATTCAAAAATGCAGATCTTGGCATTTTGAATACTTTAAAGAGTACCTGTCACTGCCTATTACTGTCATAAGTGAAGTTTACATTCCTTGTGACAGCAATAAAAGTGATAAAAAATTAAAAAAATTATGGGACAGTGTAAAAAAATAAGAAAAACATTTTTGTTTTTTTATGCGCCTCATCCCTCTGTGCTTGTGTGCCAAAGCAAACACATACGTAAGTCGTACCCGCAAATTTAAACAGTGCTCAAACAACACATGTGAGGTATCACCATGATCGTTACAGTGGGAGCAATAATTCTAGTGCAAGACCTCCTCTATAACTCTAAACAGGTAACCGTTAACATTTTTAAAGCGTTGCCTATGGAGATTTTTATGTATCGTAGTTTGTCGCCATTCCACTAGTGTATGCAATTTTAAAGCATGACATGTTAGGTAATGGTATCTATTTACTCAGCATAAAATCATCTTTCACATTATACAAAAAATTGGGCTAACTTTACTGTCTTGTTTTTAATTCATTAAAGTGTATTTTTCCAAAAAAAAGAACGCTGCGCAAATACCGTGTGACATAAAATATTGCAACAACCGCCATTTTATTCTCAGGGTCTCTGCTAAAAAATATACATAATTTTGACAGAAAAAGGCCTGGTCTTCAAGTGGTTAATATCAGAGGCTTTGAATCGGTGTGCTGCCCTTACGCTGGCCCCCCGAAGGAATCCTGCCTCGTTGGAGATGTGCCTCCTCCTCATCCTCCTCCTCCTCCTCTCTCCTATTAGGCACCCACGTGGAGTCAGTGACCTCATCATCCCCTCTCTCCTCATCACTGGAGCCAGTATGCTGCAGCTGCTGGAACATGACTTCCAGATTGGTGTCCTTCTTGAGCATCCCCTCTCTCTGCTCTCACGCTTCTGCCTTCCTCTAGCTGGGTATCATCATCAGACCCTTCGAAACGCTGGGCATCCTCCTGGAGCATGTACCCAACACTGTGCTCAAACAGTTCGGGGGACTCCTCAGGAGGACATGGTGGGTCTAGGGAAGGAGTGACTGATGATGACATTGATACCAGGGAAGAGGACGCTTTGGCAGCTGCTTTGCCAGTACCCTGAGCCTGGGTGAGAGAGGATGAGGAGGATGAGGAGGGCTTGGTCATCCACTCTACCAAGTCTTCGGCATAATGCGGCTCAACACGTCCAGCTGCCGAAAAGAAGGACAAGCGTGTCCCATGGCCACGTGCTGATGACGATGCACTGCGTCCACGACCAGCACTGTTGTCTCTAGACACAGAGCCTGCTTGCCCTCTTTTATTGGCTCCTGACTGTCTGCCTCTCCTTGTTTGCCTTCCAGACATTCTAATGGCCTGCAGGGAGATGGGAAAACCAGCAATAAGGGGTAGCTTCAGGTGTATATTTTGCAGGAAGCACACTACGCCCGCTGTAAGTGCTGCAGATGACTGCCTGTGTTACACACCAGGAAAACACAGCAATACGGGCTAGCTTCCGGTGTATATTTTGCAGGAAGCACACTCCGCCCGCTGTAAGTGCTGCAAATGCCTGTTAGTGTAACACACCAGGAAAACACAGCAATACGGGCTAGCTTCAGGTGTATATTTAGCAGGAAGCACACTCCGCCCGCTGTAAGTGCTGCAAATGCCTGTTAGTGTAACACACCAGGAAAACACAGCAATACGGGCTAGCTTCAGGTGTATACTGTGCAGGAGGCTTAGTAACAATGACACTGACACTGTCCCCTGCCTATCCTTCTCTCTCCCTGCACATAAGGTTTATCAAAGAATATGACACTGACACTCTCCCTGCCTATCCTTCTCTCTCCCTGCACACAAGGTTTAGCAAAGAATATGACACTGACACTCTCCCTGCCTATCCTTCTCTCTCCCTGCACACAAGGTTTAGCAAAGAATATGACACTGACACTGTCCCCTGCCTATCCTTCTCTCTCCATGCACACAAGGTTTAGCAAAGAATATGACACTGACACTCTCCCTGCCTATCCTTCTCTCTCCCGACACACAAGAATAGCACAAAGAATAGCACAATGACACGGTCCCTGCCTATCCTTCTCTTTCCCTGCGCCGGAACACACTACACAAGGCCGCCGCGCTGGCGGCCTTTTATAGTGTGGGGCGTGTGCTAAACCCCCTGAGCTATAATTGGCCACAGGCAACCTGCCTGTGGCCAATTATGGCTCTCCTAGCTGCCGGCGCTGTGATTGGCCAAGCATGCGGGGTCACAGTGCATGCTTGGCCAATCACAGCGCCAGGATTGCACTGCGATGGCGCAGTGTATTGTGGGCCGTTCGCGAAACTCGAATTTGGCGCGAACGACCCAAATAGTTCGATCTTGGTTGAACGATCGAACAGCCGATGTTCGAGTCGAACGTATGTTCGACTCGAACACCAAGCTCATCCCTACTCCTGGTTTTGAAAATGGCTTATACCCTGACATTTGTTACTCTTAGTTGCCATTGTATACAACTTAACTGGACCTATTTTGATCAGCTAGTATGTGTGTCTGCCTACAGCCTTAAACCTCTTCCTGCTGTTTAGCCACATTTGTCTTCCACATGCTCTGACTGGATCGTTTCCCAATTTGGTGTTCTATTTTATTTCTGTCCTAACCATTAGTTGGCACCAGACAGGAAATTCTAAAGCCACACTCTGAGGGTTCTTTCACACTACTATATGTGCTGTGAGCATATAGAAAACAATTTTTTTATGTGCCTCATTCATACCACAATGCAGTGGTGATGCACATTGTGATGTTGTGTGAAAATGCAGACATGCTCCATTGGTGCATGGCATATACAGTAGACATGTCATATTTCTTCAATAAAGTTAAAAAAATAAAAAGATTGTAAACAATATGATACACACGGCTGGGTTTTCCGATGGGAAAACTACGAGGAGAGCTTTTGGCCGGGAATCCCGGCCGTGTGTATGCTCCATCACAGTTTTTCCCATAGGAAAACTGCCAGAAAAAAAAAGAGAACAAGTTCTCTTTTTTTCCCGCCGGGATTCCCGGCGGACTTTTTCCCGGCAGTTTTTGTCAGTTTTCCTATGGGAAAAACTGCGATGGAGCATACACACGGTCGGCATTCCCGACCAAAGCTCTCAACGGAGTTTTCCCGACGGGAAAACCTCTCGTGTTGTTGTGGAAAAATGTATTAATGTATGTTGTCAGATATGTTGGCGATGTTTGCTCCATTTAGAGATGTTGTTTTGCGCCCCGTTGGGGGACTGGCCACCTCCTGACGGGGGGCGTTAAATGACTCCGAGCGCACAGATCTGTGTCCACAAGAACAGTAGCATAACTATAAAACAATTGTGGTCCATTGAGCCATAATTGTCATATAGTTCCTGTCATTGGAAGCAGTGCATGTCACTGCTAGTCTATTTGAGTAATTGTATGGGACATCTGGTTGGAAGGATGTCCTTGTATGGTCATTCTCCTGTGTGGAAGGGACATCCTGTGATGTCCCCGCCCATGGGGGAGGTGATTGGTTGCTGCAGCCAATCACCTCCTGTCTGAGATCTTTTGAGGCTAATAAAATTCCTTGAGGGGGCGTCGGCTAGAGACTCTGCTCTGAGATGACTTGATGATAAGACCTGTGATGATGTGCTTTCCTTGAATGAATGATGGAATGAACAGTGAGTGGAACTTAGCAAGCATAAAGATAGCATTATTGCAATAAGATGAAACTGAAGTGTGCTTAGGTAGAACAGGAATTATAGGCTGTGTGATCTGCAAACAACCAATAATTCCACGACAGTGTGTACGAGGGAAAAGTTACCGAGCAGGTTCTCGGTTTTCCCCCCTGGGATTTCCAACGGATCTTTCCCCTTCGGGAATCCCGGTCGCGTGTACTAGGCAAAACAGCGCATTGCATCACCTATCACTGCCTCTCATCTCTGGTACAGAACAGACACCATTCTGCACCCAAACATGCTGCAGGCTAGTGTGAGTGAAGTATCTTTAGTGAAAAGGAGACAGTTTTAGAGCCTTCTAGGCACCTCCAGTTAAAGCTTATTGTAATTCATTGAACCTAAGGGACATATCTTATGCACAAATTACCTAACTAGCCAAGTTTGCATGCCAGGATATGTTGCCTTAACTTTCAGTCAGAGAGTTTTTAGTACAGAAGACGAAAAAGTGTCAAAAATCCACATTGGTGCAAAAGAGTTCAGAAATTGAAAAGGCGCGACTTTCAGCCGCCTATTGCTGATACCAATTAAGACATTAATCAATGTTACCATAACAAATGGCCCAATGACTGCACCCCTAGCTACCCATATATACCATAATACACTGACATCATTTCAGAAGTTGATGGCATATATATAAATAAATAAAAACAAATAAAATATGCAAATTTGGGCACAGGAGAAAGTGTGATGGTAAATGCAAATGGATAGTTTACAGCTCAGAAAGGAGAGTAGAAAGGTCTATAATGTTCAATGGAGCACCATAAAACATATATTGTTGTAATATATATAGTATATTGTTGTAATATATACTGTATATATAGTGTTGTAATCTGAAGTGTAAAATGTGATGCAGTGAGGAATATAGGCAGTACACCACAGTTCAACTAAGAGTCATGTATAATACTGAAAATAGACCACAGTATGCAGATGCAAAAACTTTTAGAAGTAGGAATATACAGCAAAGTGTGCAGAATGGGAAAGTGTAAACAGGAACGGGTGGTGTATGTAGCACTGTTGGAGGGTACAGTGGGAGCTGGTGATGGAAGAAAGAGAGTAGGAAGTCAGAACTTAAGGCAGAAAGGAAACTTATGGTGGGGGTTAAAAGGGAACTGAGAGTGGAGTGGTAAGTAAAGACCAGTGGGATAGGAACATGGGCTGACACACCTCCTGCTTTTCTCCTGGAAATGTTTAATTTTACACCGACTGTCAGTGAACATGCAGACATTGCTGGGCTTATGCATTTAAGATCCCAGATTACTTAAAAACTTCTTGTCATGGATGCAACCTATAATAAATGTTCACCTGTTATATAATTATTTTAAACTAGTAATATTTACTTGTAATCTTATTTAAAAAATGGGCAAAACCGTGATAGTTTAAAGCAAGGGTCTCAAACTGGCGGCCCTCCAGCTGTTGTAAAAGTCCCATCATGCCTTTGCCTGTGGGAGTCATGCTTGTAATGCCGCGTACACACAATCGGAATTTCCGTCAACAAATGTTCGATGTGAGCGTTTGGTCGGATTTTCCGACCGTGTGTAGGCTCCATCGGACATTTGCTGTCGGAATTTCCGACAACAAATGATTGAGAGCTGGTTCTCAATTTTTCCGACAACAAAAGTCCTTGTCGGAAATTCCGATCGTGTGTATCCAATTCTGACGCACAAAAATTCTACGCATGCTCGGAATCAATTCGACGCATGCTCGGAATCATTGTACTTAATTTTTCTCGGCTTATCGTAGTGTTGTACATCACAGCGTTCTTGACGTTTGGAATTTCCGAGCAACATTTGTGCGACCGTGTGAATGCAAGACAAGTTTGAGCCAACATTCGTCGGAAAAAAATCCACGGTTTTGTTGTCGGAAATTCCGATCGTGTGTACGCGGCATTACTCTCAGCCTTGCAGTGCCTCATGGGACTTGTAGTTTTGCAACAGCTGGAGGGCCGCCAGTTTGAGACCCCTGGTTAAAGGAACCTATAGACCTGGTGTGATTGTAACCCTACCTACATGAAATAAATACCAAGCCACACATCTGATAATGGTAACAGAATGACCGTCCATCTTGGGTATTTTGGCTATCCTAGGCATAGCTAGTGCTTGCTGTGGTGGTGCTCCCCCTCCCCTGTGCGCTGGAATATGTTTGTGTGCTTATTTAATATTGATACAAACAAAACTTTCAATAAAACCATATACTAATGAGAGCTTTAGATTGAATGCTACTGCATGGGTCTATTTAAATGCACAGAACATTAGAACATTAAATGTAATCCACAAAATTAAAGACTTTCACATATGCTATATATTAACTTTTATAGCCATTTTTCTTTTTACATAGCATTACCAATGCTACTTCAGATATCATAAGAGTTAAAATTTACAAGTATCAGATCATAGCCTGTGTGGGCATCATAAAACTGAGTTTTAGAAACATTTTATCAGCTAACATTTTGTAAAAAATTCTATTTTTTCTTACATTTGATATTGTTGACAGCTCAGGTCAACAGCTTGTGCTGAATAAACTAAAAAGGCTATTTTGTTTAAAACTACTGTTGTGGCGTAAGCACATTAGATATCCATTTATATGTGTTTCAAACTGTTGTTATTTTATTGGATTTAGTTTAATTAGATTACTAAACAGCTATCAAATAGAAATAGGTGTAAACACAGGGTAGGATTGCATGTGTTTATTATACTAAAAATACCAGCAGCATTGATGTTGGACCGGAATGTCTTTGATTTCAGCCCCACTTGAGACTTGAAAGTAATTTTACTACTTGCATAGTTAATCAGTATTCTTAATTATCTTAATACTTACTCATTACTTGCAATTAAAAACAGTTGTGCCCAGGAAAAGTTTTAAGTGCTGTTCCAATATCCCATTTTTTTTTTTTTTTTTTTGGATGCAACAAGAAAGAGGATGTCATCATGCAACAAGAAAAAGGACTAACTGCTAATGTGCCACATTATCACTTTATATGTTATATTGGCACAAGGATACAACTTCTAAATAAAAAAGGCCTCGAGGTCCTTATTAGGGATGAGCCGAACACCCCCCCCCCCCCCCGTTCGGTTCACACCAGAACCTTCGAACGGACCGAACGTTCGCACAAACTTTAGAACCCTATTAAATACAATGGACGCGAACGTTCGAAATCTAAAGTGCTAATTATAACGCCTAATATGCATGTAATTGTCCTAAAAAGGGTTTGGGGACCCGGGTCCTGCCCGAGGGGACATGTATCAATGTAAAAATAATCTTTTAAAACGGTAGTTTTTTCAGGAGCAGTCATTTTAATGATGCATAAAGTGAAAAAAAAAAGTGAAATATTCCTTTAAATATCGTACCTGGGGGTGTCTAAAGTATGCCGATGAAGTGTCACGTGTTTCCCTTGTTTAGAACTGTCCCTGCACAAAATGAAATTTCTAAAGGAAAAAAGCCATTTAAAACTGCTTGCAGCTTTATTGTCATGTCTGGTCCCGGCAATATGGATGAAAATCATTGAGAAAAATGGCATGGCTACCCCATCACCCAACCCTACCCCAGCCCATTACCAGCCCCTTTGGGTCTTTTATGGATATTAACGGGAACCCCGCACCCAAAATAAAAAAAGGCCCTATATACTCTGAACAGCAGTATACAGGCGGTGCAAAAAAGACACAGACTGTAGGTTTGTTCTTAAGTACAATCTGTTTGTAATTTGGAACAGATACATTTTTTAAGTGTAGCTCCAGCCAAAAAATCTATTTTTAAGCTTTTTGGAGAACATAGGGAAGGGTTATCACCCCTGTAACATTTGTTTTGCTGTCTGTGCCCCTGTTCAGAACATTTCACCTCACTTTCCATCCCAATGACAAATGTTTTTGGAAAATGTTTTTTTTTTATTGAAACAAGGATTGGTGATAAAGCATCAGTGGAGAGGAGACACCGTTTTCCCATATTAACTCTTACAGGAGAGAATTTCCCTTCCTAGGGGTAGATTTCCTCTCACTACCTGTTGTCTCCTTCCGTTTGCAAGTAGGAGTCGTTTGTAAGTTGGATGTTTGAAAGTAGGGGCCTGCCGTATATACTCTGCAGAAATTTGGCCCTTAGGTGTTAGTGTTGCCACAACACTGTAAGCCCTCACAGTTACTCTTGGTGGGCTCTGGAACGCCCTGCTGTCAACTATTATATCAGGAATTGTATTTACATGCCACTGTTGAACAGTGGTAGGAAAAATTGGGCCTTTGGTGGTGGTGCTGGTGCCACAACACTGTAAGCCCTCACAGTTACTCTTGGTGGGTGCAGGAATGGGCCCTGCTGTGAAATATTAGATCAAGAATTGTAATTGCATGCCCCTGTTGAACAGGGGCTGAAAAATTGGGCCTTAGGCACTGGTGCCACAACACTGCAACCCCTCACAGATAGTGTACTTTGAGCGCAGCAATGAGCCCTGTTGCAAAGTATTGCATCAAAAATGTAGGCTTTAGGTGAATGCTATGCAAAGCACACAGTAGTACACTAAGTGAAACACTGACTGTCTGCAGCTAGCACAATCACCGGCCTGCCTGTCACAGTATAGAGAATAACTGTATCCAGGTGAGCTTTAGGTGATTGCTATGCAAAGAACACAGTAGTACACTAAGGCCCCTTTCACACTGGGGCGGTTTGCAGGTGCTATTGTGCTAAAAATAGCGCCTGCAAACCGAGCCTAAACAGCGGGCGCTGTCTCTCCAATGTGAAAGCTCGAGGGCTTTCACACTGGAGCGGTGCGCTAACAGGACGTGAAAAAAAGTCCTGCTAGCCGCATCTTTGGAGTGGTGAGAGGAGCGGTGTGTTTACCGCTCCTACACCGCTCCTTCCCATTGAAAGCAATGGGAAACTGCGGTAATACCGCCGGCAATGCGCCTCTACAGAGGCGCATTGCCGGCGGTATTAACCCTTCTTTGGCCGCTAGCGGGGCTTAAAAACCGCACCGCTAGTGGCCGAATACCTCCGCAATTCCAACGGTATAGCGCCGCTAAAAATAGCGGCGCTATACCGCCACCCGCACCCACCGCCCCAGTGTGAAACCAGCCTAAGTGAAACACTGAGGCTGGTTTCACACTGGGGCGGTGGGTGCGGTGGCGGTATAGCGCCGCTATTTTTAGCGGCACTATACCGTCGGAATTGCGGAGGTATTCGGCCGCTAGCGGCCAAAAAAGGGTTAATACCGCCGGCAATGCGCCTCTGTAGAGGCGCATTGACGGCGGTATTACCGCGGTTTCCCATTGCTTTCAATGGGAAGAAGCGGTGTAGGAGCGGTAAACACACCGCTCCTCTCACCGCTCCAAAGATGCGGCTAGCAGGACTTTTTTCCACGTCCTGTTAGCGCACCGCTCCAGTGTGAAAGCCCTCAAGCTTTCATATTGGAGAGACAGCAGCCGCTGTTTAGGCTCGGTTTGCAGGTGCTATTTTTAGCACAATAGCACCTGCAAACTGCCCCAGTGTGAAAGGGGCCTTACTGTCTGCAGCTAGCACAATCACCTGACTGCCTGCTTGTCACAGTAAAGAGACTTCGGCTGGTTTCACACTGGGGCGGTGGGGGCGGGTGGCGGTATAGCGCCGCTATTTTTAGCGGCGCTATACCGTTGGGATTGTTGAGCTATTCAGCCGCTAGCGGTGCAGTTTTAACCCCCGCTAGCGGCCAATAAAGGGTTAATACCACCCGCAAACCGCGGCTACAGCCGCGGTTTGCGGGCGGTATTACCGCGGTATCCCATGCATTTCAATGGGAAGGAGCGGTGGAGGAGCGGTAAACACACCGCTCCTCTCACCGCTCCAAAGATGCGGCTAGCAGGACTTTTTTTACCGTCCTGCTAGCGCACCGCTCCAGTGTGAAAGCCCTCGGGGCTTTCACATTGGAGAGAAATGAGCCGCTGTTTAGGCTCGGTTTGCAGGCGCTATTTTTAGCAAAATAGCGCCTGCAAACCGCCCCAGTGTGAAAGGGGCCTAACAGGAACGGATCTATCTAAACTCAATACAGTGTATAAATATATATACAACACCTAGGATGCATATATATCCTCTACACACTGTAACAGCAGATAACTGACTCGCCTGCCTGCTCTATCTAACTCAATATAAATGACACTGTCTATCTCTCTGAAACTGCCTCTTTCACAAACGCCAACACACTACACAAGGCCGACTTCCAGGCGGCCTTATATAGTGTGGGGCGTGTACTAAACCCCCTGAGCCATAATTGGCCAAAGCCACCCTGGCTTTGGCCAATTACGGCTCTCCGTTTTTTCCGCGCTGTGATTGGCCAAGCATGCGGGTCATAGTGCATGCTTGGCCAATCTTTAGCCAGCAATGCACTGCGATGCCGCAGTGAATTATGGGCCGTGTCGCACAACACAAATTTAACGTGAACGGACCATAAAGTTCGTTCTTCGTCGAACGATCGAACGGCCGATGTTCGAGTCGAACGTGTGTTCGACGCGAACGCGAAGCTCATCCCTAGTCCCTATGCAATAACTAGAGATAAAAACTATTACAATAATGTACTATGCAAAAATAGGCGGAAGAGTCACCGATGTCAAACTCAAATATTAAACAAAGTAAAAAAAATTAAAATCTGACATGACTCTAACTCCACCCACTGCACTAAATTATATAATAATCATATACATCAGCAAACCAGAGTGCACAAGCTCAAATCTAAAAAAAAAAAATTTATAATAATAATAATAATAGGATAATAATAATAATTAATAATAATATAATTAATTAATTAATAATAGGATTGCAACAATACAAAAGGACAAAGGATTTTTTTTTTTTTAAAGAATACATATAACAAATTAACCCACATCTGCCAAAAGGGACCCGTAAGTTAACTTGACATATTCAAAATCATATTTCATAATTGGCAATTATAGTCCCCATATAATAAACATTGCTTATTAATGCAGAAAAGGTGTTGATCAACTCTTTATAGTGGTATTCTGTATCTGACATAAGACATACACTATATTACCAAAAGTATTGGGACACCTTCCTTTACACGCACATGAACTTTAATGGCATCCCAGTCTTAGCCTGTAGGCTAATATTGAGTTGGACCACCCTTTGCAGCTATAACAGCTTCAACTCTTCTGGGAAGGCTGTCCACAAGGTTTCGGAGTGTGTCTATGGAAATGTGTGACGAGAAGGCCTGGCTCACAGTCTCCGCTCTAATTTATCCTAAAGGTGTTCTATCAGGTTGAGGTCAGGACTCTGCAGGCCAGTCAAGTTCCTCCACCCCAAACTCGCTCATCCATGTCTTTATGGACCTTGCTTTGTGCACTGGTGTGCACTGGTGCGAAGTCATGTTGGAACAGGAAGGGGCCATCCCCAAACTGTTCCCACAAAGTTGGGAGCAGGAAATTGTCCAAAATGTCTTGGTATGCTGACGCCTTAAGAGTTCCCTTCACTTGGACTAGGGGGCCAAGCCCAACCCCTGAAAAACACCATAATCCCTACTTCACCAAATGATTTGGACCAGTGCACAAAGCAAGGCTCTACACTGGGGGACATTGTTTTTTTTGTTTTGATTTTGATTTTTATAAAGGAATTTCCAAAACCTGTGTACTGTTTTTACTTTTGACACTTTTTTTTGGGTCAATGAGTAGGGGTACAATGTAAAGGGGCTTCCAGATTCCAAAAAGCCCCCTGCCTGCAGACCCCCACAACCAAAGCCCAGGGTTGTGGGTAAGAGGCCTTTGTCCCCATCAACATGGTCCATAAAAACATGGATTAGCAAGTTTGGGGTGGAGGAAGTTGACTGGCCTGCACCGAGTCCTGACCTCAACCCGATAGAACACCTTTGGGATGAATTAGAGTGCAGACTGCGAGCCAGGCCTTCTCATCCAACATCAGTGCCTGACCTAATAAATGCGCTTCTGGAAGAATGGTCAAACTATGTTGACAGCCATCCTAGAAGAGTTGAAGCTGTTATATACGGACTAAGACTGGAATGTCATTGAAGTTCATGTGCGTGTAAAGGCAGGCGTCCCTTTCACACTGAGCCACCTGGCACTTTACCATCGTTTTAGTGGCGCTTTTTGGCCACTAGCGGGGCACTTTTAACCCCTGCTAGCGGCCGGAAAAAGGGTTATATGCGCCCGTGTAGCACCACTGCCGAAGCTCTTTGCAAGGGATTCGGCAGCGGTGCCCATTCATTTCAATGGGCAGAGTCGTTGGAGGAACGGTGTATACACTGCCCCAAAGACGCTGCTTGCAGGAATTTTTTTTAACGTCCTGCCAGTGCAGCACCCCAGTGTGAAAGCACTCAGACTTTCACACTGGGGAGCATTGAGAGATGTTTTTCAGGCGCTTTAGAGGTGCTATTTTTATCACTAAAACACCTGAAAAACGCCTTCAGTGTGAAAGGGGTCTAAGTCAGATTTTAAGAAAACCTGTCGTTTGGACTACCATTTTTCCCACAAAAGGTGATCCCCCATTGAGCTAAACCCCCACAATAAATACATATATGTATATATATATATATATATATATATATATATATATATATATATATATTATTATTATTATTTATTTTTTATTGTTATATTATTTTACCTCATCACTCAAATCTTTGTGTGGTAGATAATATATTTGCGTGAGTTATGCCTATTACAATTATATCTGGAGAGAAGCACAAACAGTAAATTCTCAAAGGACAATCCATCTTCTAACATTTATAACTTCCAGTGTGTTGGCCAGAATGCTGGCACTAAACCAGGACTGGCTCTGCATCCAGGAGATTTTTCATTAATAACTGTATATTGTACAAGATGTAAGGGATATCACGTCCTCACAAAAAATGCAGTAACAGTATTCAACAGTCCATCATCAAATATGCATAACTATTGGTGTACTGGCCAGAACACTGTCACTGCTACAGGACTGATTCTGCATCCGCAAATCTATCAATCCACACTGTGTATTGTATAATTTGTGAGCAATGAAAACTCCCCACACTGCATGCATCACTGCGTGCTCTGCATAGCATACTAGCTCATTATGATTTACTTACCTTACATCCATAGGTGTGCGCAGCCTGTTGCATTAGGGTGTGCACCCCAAAGCTCAAACACACGTGTGAGTGCAGTGTTCAGATGTACGCTGCGTATAGAGTGCCGCGTTCTGGTGTACGCTGCATATAAAGTACAGAGTTTAGATGTGTGCTGCAAGAGTGCAGAGAGCAGGTGTGCGCTGTGCATAGAGAGAAAAGTTCCTATAGAGTGCAGAGTTCAGGTGTGCGCTGCCTATAGAATGCAGAGTTCAGGTAAGAGGGGAAGGAGGAGGGAGACAGGTGGGGGGGAATGGGAAGATGGGGGAGAAAAGGGGAGAGACAGATGGGGAGAAGGAGGGGGGAGACAGATGGGGGAAAGGGGGGCGATGGGGAGACAGATGGGGGAGGAGGGGGAGACAGATGGGGAGAAGGGGGGGACATATGGGGAGAATAAGAGGAGAGGGAGAAGGGGAGGAGGGGGGAGAAGGAGAGGAGAAGGGGAACAAATGGGGGATTAGTGGGGAGACAGATTTGGAGAAGGGGGGCAGATAGGGGAGGAGGGGAGGAGAGGGGGAACAGATGTGGGATTAGTGGGGGAGACAGATGTGGAGAAGTGGGGACAGATAGGGGAGGAGGGGGAGACAGATGGGGGATTAGTGGGAGAGACAGATGTGTAGAAGGGGGGACAGATAGGGGAGGGGGTACAGATAGGGGAGGAGAGGGGGAACAGGTGGGGGAGACAGATGTGGAGAGGGGGAGACAGATGGGGAGAAGGGGGAGACAGATAGGGGAGGAGGGGGAGAAGGGGAGGAGGGGGAGACAGATTGGGGATTAGTGGGGGGAGACAGATGTGGAGAAGGGGGGACAGATGGGGGGCAGATAGGGGAGGAGAGGGGGAACAGGTGGGGAGACAGATGTGGAAAAGGGGAGACAGATGGGGGAGAAGGAGAGGAGGGGGACAGATAGGGGAGGAGGGGGGAGACAGATAGGGCAGACAGATGTGGAGAAGGGGGAGACAGATGGGGGAGAAGGGGAGGAGGGGAGGAGAGGGGGAACAGATGGGGGATTAGTGCGGGAGACAGATGTGGAGAAGGGGGAGACAGATGGGGGAGAAGGGGAGGAGAGGAGGAACAGATGGGGGATTAGTGGGGGAGACAGATGTGGAGAAGGGGGAGAAAGATAGGGGAGGAGGGGGAGAGGGGAAGACAGATGGGGGATTAGTGGGGGAGACAGATGTAGAGAAGGGGGGACAGATAGGGGAGGAGGGGGGAGACAGATGGGGGGAGGGGGGACAGATAGGGGAGGAGAGGGGGAACAGGTGGGGGAGACAGATGTGTAAAGGGGAAGACAGATGGGGAGAAGTGGAGGAGGGGGAGACAGAAGGGGAGACAGATTTGGAGAAGGGGGGACAGATAGGTGAGGAGGGGGAGACAGATGGGGGATTAGTGGGGGAGACAGATGTGGAGAAGGGGGGACAGATAGAGGGAGGGGGGACAGATAGGGGAGGAGAGGGGGGACAGATAGGGGAGGAGAGGGGGAACAGGTGGGGGAGACAGATGTGGAGAAGGGGGAGACAGATGAGGGAGAAGGAGAGGAGGGGGACAGATAGGGGAGGAGGGGGGAGACAGATAGGGGAGGTGGGGGAGACAGATAGGGGAGAAGGGGGAGACATATAGGGGAGAAGGGGAGGAGGGGGGACAGATAGGGGAGGAGGGGGAGACAGATGGGGAGAAGGGGAGGAGAGGGGGAACAGATGGGGGATTAGTGGGGGACACAGATGCGGAGAAGGGGGGACAGATAGGGGAGGAGGGGAAGAAGGGGAGGAGGGGGAACAGATGTGGGATTAGTGGGGGAGACAGATGTGGAGAAGGGGGGACAGATAGGGGAGGAGGGGAAGAAGGGGAGGAGGGGAGGAGGGGGAGACAGATGGGGGATTAGTGGGGGAGACAGATGTGGAGAAGGGGGACAGATAGGGGAGACAGATGGGGAGGGGGGACAGATAGGGGATTAGTGGGGGAGACAGATGTGGAGAAGGGGGGACAGATAGGGGAGGAGGGGAAGAAGGGGAGGAGGGGGAGACAGATGGGGGATTAGTGGGGGAGACAGATGTGGAGAAGGGGACAGATAGGGGAGACAGATAGGGGAGGAGAGGGGGAACAGGTGGGGGAGACAGATGTGGAGAGGGGGAGACAGATATGGAGAAGATGAGGAGGAGGAGAAGATGGGGGGACAGATAGGGGAGGAGGGGGAGAAGGGGAGACAGATGGGGGATTAGTGGGGGAGAGAGATGTGGAGAAGGGGGACAGATAGGGGGGAGAGGGGGAACAGGTGGGGGAGACAGATGGGGGAGGGGGAGACAGATGGGGAGAAGGGGGGCGATGTGGAGAGTTCAGTGAAATACTCACTCATCATAGGCTGGTCTCTGCAGGCTCAGGCATCATTTATGGCATGCAGCCACGATCTAGCTGAAGCTGCTGTAGTTACAATCTCCCGCCCACACGGCCCTTTCTCAGGCACACAGCACTGGCTGCACACACGGGGATTGCGATGTGGGCGGGACAGACAAAGAGATAGGAGCAGGAGGAGGCGGAGCAGATGGAGCAGACTGAACCCTCTCTTCTCTTTCGTTCCTGGAGTGGAGAGGTGGCGGCAGGGGGAGTGTTCTGGCTTAAAACTGATATTGACAATGTGCAACCCTGCCTGGGCACAGCATCCACAAGAGAGGGGATATGCCTGGGGGGCGCAACTGAAATCTGGGGGTGCCTAGCCCACCCCAGCACCCCCTAGATCCGGCCATGTTCCATAGGAGAGTTCAGGCTGCAGGGAGGACACAGACTTCACTAGCGTGGCTGTGCACAACCCCAGTCCAATCCTCTGCTATCACTGGCATGGGACAGTGCAGGCAGACGCCGGGAGAGGAGCGCTTCTGTGTTTAAAGATGACAGGAGAATGCGGCAAGCGCAGGGCAGTACCTGAGTTAGTTCCAGCTTAAAAAAAAAGCCAGATGCCACCACACAGAGCGATATGCGATATTAGGGTGTGCCTGGGCACATCCAGCACACCCCGTGGGCACGCCTATGGTTACATCAAAGCCCCTGCAGCGGTCCTTGTACCCTCCTCCGGCCAGCTACATCTCTCCCAGGGGTTACTGCCAGGTATCGCGGCTCCGGCGCTGTGATTGGCTGGAGCCGCGATGACGTCACTCCCGCGCATGCGGGAGCCGCCGGTAACGGCACACTCACTGAAGCAACGGCACATACCTGCCATTGCTTCAGTTTGCTCTATTGCGCATGTGCCGATCACATCGGCACATGCAGGAGACAGGGGAAATCACCTAAACCGTTCAGGTTTAGCAGATATCCAGGGTAGCTACAGGTAAGCCTTATTATAGGCTTACATGTAGTAAAAAGTGTGTTTTAAGGGTTTACAACAACTTTAAGTAGTTTGAACTGTATCCAGGAGGTGATGTGATCTACAGTACCTGACCGCGAGATTGTGTATAACTGCGGCTCGGCACCGGCGATATTGACCCTCCACTACCCCCGTCGCGGGAGCCAACGCCGAGCTCTGTCGCTCTTCCCGCTCGCCGCCCCCAATACATTCCTATGGATACGCTGCATCTCGTGGGGGCAGCGAGTGCGAGAAGCACAGCCTAAGTCCGAGCAGTCGTTAAACAGGTAAGACGGTAAACGAGGAGTATCTGTATATCAATAGTTGTAGCACATTATACTGTACCCTTTTATTGTTAATCTGGCATTGCTTTAATATGATATGATTATACGAATGTGCTTCACTGATATATTTGAAGTATGAATTTAGGTCTATTTGTCCTTTCTTCTAGGACACATAAAATGTGTTTACAATTATGAACTCTTGCAAGTGAAACACCTCCCCACATTTAACAGAATTATTTTGCATCGAAATCCCTTTGTATTATGTAATGAATATCTCTCAAAATCTCTTTATTTAGGACCTGTGAAGCAACTGCCAAATGTCTAATGCCATCTGTCTTTTTGCAATATTGGCAAACCAAGTCAAAATGTCAGTGTCATGATGCTGATAATTATTTATAAAGTAAACCACAAAATATGAAGACATGAAGAAATGTAAAATTGCACTGCTTGTTTATAAACCTATCATTGTATAAGTTTCCAGTACATGCAAAATCCAACACCAAATATTTAAAGTTAAATTTATACCTGTACCTACAGAGAGTTCTGGAGAAAATTATTCCTGGTTTGCTGAATTATTGACTTTGTGTCAAATGCTTGAAATGGGGACAGATAAGGCATATGTGCCATCTGTGACTGCTAAAGCAATCAATTTTACCATATAACCAAATGTCAGAATTGAACATTAAACATTTTAATTTCCATGAGCAATCAGCTTCTGTTAAAGTTGTGAGAATAATACGAGATTTTAGATGATTAAATCAAATCATCAAAATCAGACCAATAGGCTCAAAAAGATTTGTGAACATTTGACACACAGTATTTAAAAAAAAAAAAGTATTAGTGTTATGATGACATTGCTGTCTATTACTGTATGTTCCAGAAGGAGAGAGTTACCGCTTAGATGTGACTGGTGACTCATTCACAAGATCCAGAGCCGTGGGTGCAGGCAATGCATATGACAATGCAAAAAATCTGAGGAAAATCATAGCTATGATTAAGCACTGAATCGCAGTGCGAAACGTCAGCTCATACTTGCTGTTTTTTTGCTGTGGCATGTTGTTTGTGCTTTTGTTTTAATTAAAAGAACCTTTTTTGGAGTGCGGCTGTCCAAGCGTTTTCCTCAGATTTTTTGTACTGTATGTTCCACTGTGGTGTACCTTTAAGGAGGGTTTGGCTCCCTCCAGGCATACCTGCCCTTAATCTATCCATTATATTATGTTTTCTCCAACTCCGGACACTCAAAATTGGGGGGGTTACCATTTTTTTGTTGCTGTTGGTAATTGGTGAGGGGACGCAACGGATGCCTTCGCTGCCATTCTGCTATTGTTGGGTGTCCAGTGCATCCCTGTACCTTTAAGGAGGGGTGGGCTCCCTCCAGGCATACCTGCCCTTAATCTATCCATTATTATATATGCGCTCCAACTCAGGAGACTCTCAAAATTATAGAGTTAGGACTGCAGTACACTGGGGTGCCGTGATGTGGCCGCAGCAGCTTACCCATGTATTCGCAAATGTGTGCAAACTGCTCCCTTTCATTTTAATGTGGACTGCTAGACAAAGTCAAATCCGTTTGTTGCAGGCTGGCTGGTAAGTGAGCTGGGAATTTTTTTAAGTTGTTTTTTGACATGTGTTGCCCTTCCATGTGCTCCTTGCTGCAAAGGCCAGTTATAGGTTGGGGTGGTTGCCATTTGTTTGCAATGTGGTGCCCTGCCTACCTGCTTTCCTTGTTCATTTCTTTATCTCCATTTCCAGCACATTTCCAACAATGGTTACAGATAGCAGTAGACAACCCTCTAAGCTGCAAAAACATTTGGGTACAGTAGAGATGTTTTCCCCTCATATTTATCTAAGTTCAGAACACCAGTACTGCTGCATAGGGGTTTTTCCATTTTTCTTTGATCCTTTTCTTGAATCCTCTTCATTCTTTGTCAGAATGTTGCTGATCTCTTTCTACAGCCTGAAACAAAGCTACCATTGCTTTTATCCTTATCGCTCTCCTTAAACTTCATTGTATTTGCATGTTTAAACATTTCTGCCAGTAACAATTTAATTTGCTAGTGCGAATGGTCTCTAAGGTAATACCTCTCTTGCCTTTTTTAGGCTCCATGTACACAAAAGCTCAAAAACGGTCGTTTTTAAAGCAGCAGATAAAGCTAGCTTTTATCAGCGTTTTTTTACTAGCGTTTATTAGCGTTTTTTTACTAGCGTTTATTAGCTTTTTTTTTTTCACTGGCTCAAAAAAACGCAAAAAAAACGCTTGCGACCAGCGTTTTTGAGCGTTTATTAGCATTTTTCGGCGTTTTGCGTTTTTTTCTGCCGAAAAACGGCACTTTGAACACAAATTTTTTTACGTTCAGAAAAAAGCCCATTAACTCCACTGCTCATTAACCATTTGTCCCCCGCCCACTGTCAATTGACGGCGGGCGGAGGATACTCTCGTTCTGGGAGGACGTCATATGACGTCCTCCCTTTAAAACGAGCTAGGAGGCGCGCGCTCGCCGCCAGCGGCGCGCGCGCGCGCCCGCGCGTTCACAAGGCCCCGGTGCGCGTGCCCGGCGGCCGCGATTGCCGCCGGGCACCCGCGATTGCCCGGGAAATGAGCAGGAAAGTGGATCTCTGTGTGTAAACACAGAGATCCACGTCCTGTGAGGGAGAGGGGACCGATGGAGTGTGTCCCTTGTACATAGGGACAACCATCGGTCACCTCCCCCAGTCAGTCACCTCCCCCCACAGTAAGAACACATTGAGGGAACATATTTAACCCCTTCCCGCCCCCTA
The DNA here is from genome assembly GCA_029206835.1 of Rana muscosa. Classification (NCBI taxonomy): domain Eukaryota; kingdom Metazoa; phylum Chordata; class Amphibia; order Anura; family Ranidae; genus Rana; species Rana muscosa. Next base: position 419,887,181 of record CM055122.1, read on the forward strand.
GTGGTTAACCCCTTCCCTGCCAATCACATTTATACAGTAATCAATGCATTTTTATAGCAGGGATCGCTGTATAAACGTGAATGGTCCCAAAAATGTGTCAAAAGTGTCCGATGTGTCCGCCGCAATATCGCAGTCACAATAAAAAATCGCAGATCGCCGCCATTACTAATAAAAAAATAAAAAAATAAAAATGCTATAAATCTATCCCCTATTTTATACACGCTATAACTTTTGTGCAAACCAATCAATACGCGCTTATTGCGATTTTTTTTTTTTACCAAAAATATGTAGAAGAATACGTATCGGCCTAAACTGAGGAAAATGTTATTTAAAAAAAAAAATGGGTATTTATTATAGCAAAAAGTAAAAAATAGTGTTTTTTTTCCAAACTGGACGCTCTTCTTTTGTTTATAGCGCAAAAAATAAAAACCGCAGAGGTAATCAAATACCACCAAAAGAAAGCTCTATTTGTGGGAAAAAAAGGACACAAATTTCGTTTAGGAGCCACGTCGCACGACCGCGCAATTGTCATTCAAAGTGTGACAGTGCTGAAAGCTGAAAAATGGCTTGGGCAGGAAGGGGGTTTTCGTGCACAGTAGAGAAGTGGTTAAAGCTAAAAAACGTTATGTGTACATGAACACATAGGCTAACATAGAGTGCAGTTAATGGGCTTTTTAAAAACGCCAAAACGCCAATAAACCAATATCCTCTTATCTACAGTATAATACCAGCCATGTCTCTGTAGTAAAGGTAACACTTTATTGTTTTCAATTGACAAATACAGACACAGGAATTTTGGAATGGTCAGATTTAGGGTCTGTTAACAACTGAGGGCAGGGGCATAACTAGCATTGTGCACACAAGACATGTGCTCCTTTCTCCTGATGGGTGTCCTAGGGCCTGACACAATGTTCACCCACACAAAACTCCTGTGATCTGCTGTCATTTGATGGTGTAGATCACAGAAAAGAGATAGGTGTAGCTTCAATCAGACTGACTATGTAGCCTGTTATTGATGAGATGATCAACCACAGTGATCACAAATGTAATCACAGCTTGTGTTTACATTTAGAAGCCTGTCCCAACCCCCCCCCCCCCCCCACCACCCCCTTGCTGACAGTACTCCCAATGATCTGCATTCTTCCTCTGAGTGTTTTTCCTGTTGATCTGATAAAACTGCTATTACTGAACACCAATGGGGGGCACACTGAGCAGCAAGGGGGGCACACTGACTAAATAGAAAACAGGATTTTAATCCCAGAGGACACACAGAAGGGTGCAAATGCCTAGTGCAATACCACCAACACCATTTTTATTTAGAAAAAAGGCAAAAACATATTTACAAACATGAGAATATAAAAGAATATTGTGTCATAACTCTATAATAGGTTATAGTTACAAAGTTACATAGTTAGTCTGGCTGAAAAAAGACACAAGTCCATCTAGTTCACACAATAGAATGGAAAAAAAATATATTTATATATAAGAAGGCCAAGATGGTGGCCTGCGTTTATGGGAGGAGCCCGGAGGCTATTTAAGCAGAGCACTCGCCCATACTCACAGTCGGTTCCAGTGCGCGATTCCTTACTTCACCAGGCCGACTCTTCAGTTCACAGCGTATTCGTGAGTCTGTTGTTCCCGAGTAGTACGTTGCCATTGCTCGTTCGTGGTTTTTGATCAAATCTCGCTCGCTGTCGCAGGTAGGAGTCGTTACTTTGCATTCGCATCTTGTCCTAAAATCGTTGCCATTCGTTGTATCCCCCATTTTTTGTGTTCAGTTCCCGCCGCGGAACTTACAAATCATTTCTACACGGCTCTACCCCCCCCCCCCCCCGTTACTTGCCAAAAAATAGAAAAATAGTGTAGCGGCCTCACCAAACCTCTTTTGTCTAGGGGTATGTCACACGACAGGGTGAGATGCGCTACGGTCCATGTCCTCCCCATAGCTGTGGGTGAGGTGAAGGCCAGCACCAGATATTTCCTCGGGCCTATGTGTTCTGTTATAGAATACAGTCCTGCTGCGTCAACACTTCCCTCTGCTCCCATTAACCAGAGTTCCACACACCGATCACAGTTGATAACATTTTGATACGGGGGTGAGCAGGTCGAGGCACTATCCTGGTTATCAACTAAACCACTGCGATCTCGCCAGCGGTTACTATAGCATTCAGCTAGGAAGGACTTAGAATCTGAGAGTCTCTACCAGCGACTCAAGAGAACGTAGATAGGAGTACCTTTGCTGCGCTGCGGCCCCTATCAGGGGAAGATGTCCCTCCAAGGGAGTTACCAGAGGCCCATCCGTCACTGGGTTGATGTTGCTCCAGACTCTCCGGACGGGTAACCTCCCCGGCCTCCTCACCTCAGACATGGGCCCCGTCCACCTCAGGGACCCTCGGACGTCTCCACCCTCGCGGGATCCAGTCGAAGTCACTGGACCCCAGGCCTCCTAGTTCAGTACCTCACCCCAGGCTGAAGGTGCCTGGGATGGACTCCAACTCCATTCCGGTCAGGCCTAGGGCGCCTGGGCAGGAATCCAGAACTGCCCGCACCCAGGCTTAAGGTGCCTGAGTGCGTGAAGAACTTCCTCCAGAAGACCTCGTGGTTAGGGCGTCTCCCCCTTTTATCTCCTCCCATCGACACCACGGCAGGTTCCCCGCCCTCGCCGTACCATCTCCGGAAAGGGACAAAAAGGCTAGCACTGAAATGGCAAATCTACCTTGAGCCTCCAAATACCCCGCCACCCAGAGGCCAAGGAGATTATTACACCATTCAATCCTCCACGAACACAAGTGGTCCACTATCCCTATACTTCCACACCTGGGGGTCCCACCTAAATTTAGAGACCCCGCTACAATAGTTAGCACCATGCAAAGCGCCACACCACACTCATACCCGCTACAGACCGATGCGGACCCAGTTGCACGGCCACTGTCGCAGGTAGGATTCCTTACCATGTTCTCTCATGTCAATCCGTAAACCACTCAGTGGAACCCATACCATGTGTCCACATTCTGCAGTGCAACTTACAAATTATTCGTACACACTCCTCTCCTTTTACTTCCATGCCAAACATTGCCTTGCGTACAGCACCTCGCCACACCTTCCCGATACCTTGCACTCCCGCTACAGTCCGTCGCGAAGCATTGGCTCACTGACGTAGATTACATTCCTCACCACTTCTCTATGTCGTATCAATTCATTACCATTCATTGTCCCCTCAGGTCACTCGTTAGTTCTTCCTACGGAACCTACGAATCAAACAAATGTTGTCCTTACCCCTTATTCCGCCGCTTAGGGGGTGAAACATCAAACAAGCCAAGTGTTTTTGTCCACGCAATATCGTCTCAGCAATCCAGACTGAGGCCCTTGAGATCATGCATGTCATCTCAGCAGACCAGACAGAGACCCCTAAAACACTCATAGTGACCCTCACAACCTTGCAAAACCTCATCTCGTCCCCATTAGCGTTAAACATTTGGGCCACTAAACAACCACAAGCACGCCACGGGGGCGTTCAATCAACCTCGCATGCACTTAGCAACACCCAAACATACATTTATCCTCAGTAGCGTACCGGCTACTCATCATCCTCTCTGTCTTTTCCTCAGGTCAGTCGAGTTCAGGTTTTTATCCCACCAGGTTGGTCGTTCTCCCCAGGTAAAAAAAAGAAGAGGAATATATGTATATATTCTTCATATACAGTTTGCATCCCACCAGGGCCAATTGCATGATAAGGGGAGGTCACTTTGCCTCTCAGCTAAAACAACATATATGTTACTCTTATGTCACCCCCATCGCAGGTTCCCGGTCGACCCAGTCTCGATCCGTGCCAGGACCTTCCTTCTAGGACATCACTCAGGTGTGTAGTCCAAGAATCTCCTTCCAAAACCCAGTCCCTGTGCCACAATATATTTCTCTTCTCCCTTTTTCTTTCGTTTGCTTTCCATCCAATACTACATTTCTTCATATACACTTGCACCCCCTTATTTTCTTACAGTCAGAGTCATGTCGCAGGCCGGCAGTGATGACCTCACACCCGCCCCTCTGTCACCCTTTACGGGCTCAGAGAGTGGCAGCCTGCAGTCCCTCCGCACATGGACCATTCCCAAGATCATAGCAGAGCTTAGACGCAAGGGCATCCCCTACCCTGCTTCTGCCAGGAAGGCAGAGCTCTTCAGGCTACTCTTCCCGCCGACAGCTAATACAGCACCCACCAACCGTCAGGCATCCTTGCAGTCCATATCTGGGGCCATCTCCCAGCTGCACTCCATGGTCTCCACACTGTCCGCAACAGTTTCTGACATGCAGACCAGAGTCACAGCCCTGGAGATTTGCCCTCCCACAACCCTCCATGACACAGTCATGGTCACAAGGTTGGCATCCCCCCTACAGGTACGCAAGAGTCCTCTTCTACCGTGCTCCCTGTGCACCTTCTACCGTTCTCCCTGCCAGCCTCAGGAAGGACATATTGGAGAGAAAGGATGTAAATTTAGCATCTCTGCTGATTTCGGTGCACAATGTGGCCAACAACAGAGCATACGCCTGGGGGGACGTGTCGGTGGTCATCAAGTCGAAAGACCACAGGCTCAGCCGCAAACTTACAGTCACCGAATTCGTCTTGGCCTTCGGAATGTTCAGGGATGTTGTCTGCTCAGCCGCCCCCAACAGGAGGGAAGAGCTGGACCTATACCTCCATTCAGTCACAGATTTATTTTACAAGTATGGCGGGCACGCCTTTTACAACTACCACCGATCGTTTTCGGCCAAGGCAGCCGCCAAGCTCAGCCAGTTCCAGGTCAAGACAGACTGAAGCGTTTCTGACACTTAGTTGTTCTGCCGTCATTTCGCAGGCCTCCGCTCACCATTGTGCACCCTTTGCCAGTCCGCTACCCACATGGCGAATTGGTGCTCTGTAGCCTTCACTAGGCGCAACTTCTACCCTTCTTCCTCCTCCAGCACTAGTCAGGGCCTCCCAGTCCCTGGTCAGCCACGACAAGTGGATAGACTAGGACGGCCTATCTTTTCTCTAGAAGGAGCCCCCATTTGCAACAATTTTAATCACGGCGGATGCTTCCACAGCCAGTGTAGGCTACTCCATGTTTGCACAGCATGCCATAAAGCTCACCCAAAGACCACCTGTCAACTCAAACAGGAGGGAAATTCCTGACTAAGCGGAATAGATGTCAGCTGGCTGGGCTTCTACATCTCTAATCACCCCACTCCCACTCCCTCACTGGCTATTAGGGATGGACGAACGGGACGGTTCGCGAACGCGGGTAAATGTTCGCGAACCGCGGGTTCGCTGCGGGCCCCATTCATTTCAATGGGAGGCGAACATTAAAAACCTCCACGTTATATTTGCAGCCACAAAATAATTACTAGCTGTGCACACATAGTCCCACAACATGGACAATGACATAACAGAAGTATTAAGCAAATTTGAGATCGACAACGACAAGCATTCTTTTTTTATCTGAAATTTTTGGTCAATTCAGGAGCGCATGAAGGCCATGGAAGAGACGCAAGGCCAGGCTATGAAGGGGGTGCATGAGATGATCCTGCTATTGGAAAAGTTGCCATAAATGTTGTTGTTTTTTATAAGTTGTATAAATCGTTTATACAGTTATAACTTTTATTTCGTTTTTTGTAATATTGCTCGGTTTTATTGTAATAGCTCGGCCTAAATCAGCCGGTAAATATATGTCAAATACATATAGTGTCCATTCACACGTCTGTAAAATGGGTCCGCATCCGTTCCACAATTTAGCGGAATTGATTTTCAATTCCAGTCTGAAAAATTAGGCATTCACAGCCTGGATAAAGAAGTAAGTGTCGGCCAGTACAGGCCCCAAAAATTAGCCAACTGGCATTCATCTGACAGCAAAGAACTTTAAATTCTGTGGCTGGAGGTACATTAGGCATTGACAGGATAAATACGTTTCGGGCACTACAGGCCCCAAAAATTAGGCATTCAACGGACATAAAAGGCCTTTTATGCCGCTGTATTTACCCAAGAAGACAAGGACCATGAATAATTGTTATAGGTGGTGGTGGATATTTGTGGCCTGTCATGAGGAATTTGAATGAAACATGGTCTACTGGTCACATGTGTTGAATTCCTCAGAGATCCATGCCTCATTAATTTTTATAAATGTGAGGTAGTCAACACTGTCGTGAGCTAAGCGAGTGCGCTTATCGGTCACGATCCCCCCTGCTGCGCTGAACGTCCTTTCGGACAGGACACTGGACGAGGGGCAAGCCAACAGTTCCATTGCAAATTGTGCAAGCTCTGGCCAGAGGTCAAGCCTGCCCACCCAGTAGTCCAGGGGTTCATCACTTCTCAGAGCGTCCACATCGGCCGTTAATCCGATGTAGTCGGACACCTGTCGGTCTAGGCGTTCCCTGATGCTGGATCCGGATGAGACCTGTCGATGGGTCGGCTGAAAGAATGATCTCATATCAGAAGTGACCAAGACATCTTCAAACCGCCCTCTTCTTGCAGGCGCTGTTGGATTGGTATCCACAACTGTTCCTCTGGGAGTGGAAATTCCTCTGCCAGCGCACGCAAAAGCAGAATGCAGCATTTCTCGAAGCAAGGCCTGGAAGTGCTCCATTCTGACAGCCCTCTGTGATAGTGGTAACATTTCTGCCATTTTTTGTTTGTACCGGGGGTCCAAGTACGTTGCCACCCAGTAATGGTCCTTGCCCTTTATGCTTTTTATACGGGGGTCCCTCTTAAAACACTGGAGCATGAAGGCCCCCATTTGCACTAAACTGGAAGCAGTGTGGTGGCCTGGCTCCTGCTCGTCATCATCCAGGATAATGTCGTCCTCGATCTCCTCCCCCATCCACAAACAACAACAGCAGGGATCCCAGAATGGTTTAAAGCATGCTCTTCTTGCTCCTCCCCATCCGTCCCGGCACCATCCTCCTCTGACTCCTCTTCAGACTCCTGTTGTTGACTTGTCTCAGATAGAGTAGCCCCCCCTGGGAATTCATCCAGCATTGCGACTTCCTCATCTTCCTGCTCCTGCTCCTCGACGGCTTGATCAATGACACGACGCAATGCACGCTCCATAAAGAAGGCATAAGGTACGATGTCACTGATGGCACCATGGCTGCGACTGACCAGTTTGGTGATCTCATCAAATGGCCGCAAAAGTCTGCATGCGTCGCGCATGAGCAGCCACTGACGCAGTGAAAAAAAACCAAGATCCCCAGAACCTGTTCTGGCGCAGAGTTCGTACAGGTAGTCGTTAACTGCACGTTTCTGCTGGAGCAGCCTATCAAGCATATACAAGGTTGAGTTCCATCGCGTCGGGCAGTCACAAATAAGACGTCTGACCGGCAGATTGTGTCGCCGCTGAATGTCAGCAAGGCGAGCCATGGCCGTGTAAGATCTTCTGAAATGGGCCGAGATTTTCCTTGCCTGCCGCAAGACGTCCTGGACCCCAGGGTATTTGACAACGAATCGCTGCACGACCAAGTTCAAGACGTGTGCCATGCATGGCACGTGTGTAATTTTGCCCTGTTTCAACACGCTCAGCAGATTGGCACCATTGTCGCACACCACTTTACCAACTGTCAAATTGAGCGGCGTTAGCCACTGATCTGCCTGTGAACGCAAAGCTGAAAGGAGTGCAGGGCCAGTGTGGCTCTTGGCTTCCAGGCACAACAGACGCAGCACAGCATGGCAACGTCTCACCTGGCATGTCGAATAGGTTCTGGGGATCTTGGGCGGCGCAGCGGAAGAGACGGTATCAGCGGAAGAGGAGGAGTCAGCCGAGGAGGAGAGGGAGGATGGAGTAGGAGGAGGAGGAGAAGAAGAGGCAGGCCTGCATGCAATCCGTGGCGGTAAAACCAAATCTACACGGGTGCCACGGGTTACATGCTTGACGGCCGTCAGAAGGTTCACCCAGTGGGCAGTAAAAGTAATATACCTTCCCTGCCCGTGTTTGCTAGACCACGTGTCTGTGGTCAGATGTATCTTGGCAACGACACTGTGTGCCAGAGATACATTCACTTGCCGCTGAACATGGCCATATAGCTCTGGCATGCCCTTCTGGGAGAAATATTTCCTTCCTGGGACCTTCCATTGTGGTGTTCCAATGGCCACAAATTTTCGAAAGGCCTCCGAGTCCACCAGTTTATATGGCAGTAGTTGGCGGGCTAGGAGTTCTGACAACCCAGCGGTCAACCGTTGGGCAAGAGGGTTATCCGGCGTCATCATTCTTTTACGCTCGAACATTTGTCCCACGGAAGCCTGCCTTTTTCCAGATAAACTTGGGGACGTGATGATGGAAGGTGGAGTGGAGGACAACTGTGAAGAGAGAGGAGAAGTAGTAGAAGAGGCTGGACGGTGAGAGCCTGGAGTTTGGCTTTGTGGGTTCTGACGGCGTTGCTCCCACTGGGCTCGGTGATGGGAATTCATGTGCCTTCTTAAGGCGGTCGTCCCTAGGTGAGTGTTGGGCTTACCGCGACTTATGCGTTGACTGCAAAGGCTGCAGATGGCAACACTATTGTCAGCAGCGGACACATTAAAAAAAGCCCACACTGCGGAGCCATGTGCCGGAGTCCTGGGAGCGCCAGATGTGACCGTACATGGTTGATGGCTCGCTCTGAGTCCTGATACATTAGCAGTCTTGTTTGTCACTCCTGTGCAATGTAAGTTCCGCCTGCCTTTCCTCCCTATCTGCTGGTCCATCTCTCCCTCTGAACTCCCCTCCTGGTCCTCTCTTGTGGGCACCCACGTGACGTCCATAGACACATCATCATCTACGTCACCTTCCCCACCACTAACATTAGAGATCTCGGAGTAGGCAGCAACAGCGGGGACCAACATCCTTGGGCTGATCTGGGTACTGTCGTCAGACTGATGAGTGGCGGTTGTTGCTACCTCCTCTTCCTGATCCAATGTCAAGAATGCCTGCGCATCAGAGAAGTCTTGTGATGGATCGGAAAATAATTCCTGTGACTCAAGCGGAGGGTATATGGTGGCGGTGGTGTTGGTGGTAGTGTCTTTGGGGGTGCACACAGCAGAGAGTGAAGAGGGTGCAGATAGAGAGGATGAGGAGGGTGCAGAAGAGTAAGGCTGAGTGAGCCAGTCAACCAAGTCTGGTGCGTCCTTTGACGTAATCGAACGCACCTTCTGCAACTTCCCACTTTGGCTCCGGCCTGGTGCTCCTGCCCTACCCCTACCACCCCTGCGGAAGGGCCTGCCTCTTCCTCTGTCTGTCATCTTTTTAAATGACCCTGTGACAAAAGGCTGTAGAGAAGGGCAGTATATGTGGAAGAAGGTATATAACACCCCGCTTCAAACTGTCATTTTCGGGGGCCGCTGGTCTATCACAGCAGTTATAATACTTTTTTCTAATTGCGTTTGTCACTCTTTGTAGTATCGCTGCAGAACCTCTCAGCAGTCACAATGCTGCACAGTAGAAATGCACTATACTATTCTTCCTATATGTGAAAGTTTTTTATGCGTGTATTAGACCCCTATATACTGCACACCAAATAGTACACACCTATACCAGTCCTTAAAATGAACTTTTGGGGAGCTTTATTGGTTAGCGATTTTAGTCGCTAGTCTGTGCCTGCGACACACAGCGGCAATTTCTACCTAAACCAAGAAAAGCGCTGCAGCACAACCGCTCAGAAGCTGCACAGTAGAAATGCACTATACTATTCTTCCTAGAGTATTTTATGCGTGTAGTACACCCCTATTTACTGCACACAAAATAGTACACCTATACCAGTCCGTAAAAGGACTTTTGTGGACTGTACACCTATACCAGTCCTTAGAAGGACTTTTGTTTTAGTAGAGTCTGTCCCTGCTAGTACACACACAGCAACCTTCCTACACTGACTAAAGACAGCTGCAGAACCGCACTATACTATTCTTCCTAGAGTATTTTATGCGTGTAGTACACCCCTATTTACTGCACACAAAATAGTACACCTATACCAGTCCGTAAAAGGACTTTTGTGGACTGTACACCTATACCAGTCCTTAGAAGGACTTTTGTTTTAGTAGAGTCTGTCCCTGCTAGTACACACACAGCAACCTTCCTACACTGACTAAAGACAGCTGCAGAACCGCTCAGCACTGCAGTCCCAATGCTGCACAATTGAAATGAACTAAAAGTGTATTACACCCCTATACGCTGCACACAAAACAATTGTACACCTATACCAGTCCTTAAAAGGACTTTTGTGGACCTAATAGCTAGGATTACAGTCTGTCCCTGCTCCACACAGCAACCTGTTCCTACGCTGACAAATAACAGAATGTAAAATGGCAGCCAGATCAGGTCTATTTATAAGGTAGGGGGTATGTCCATCTGCTGAAATGTCTCATTGGCTGTCCTGTACCACATGATGGATGTGTCATAGGTCAAAGTTCCACAATGTAAAAGATTCAGAATATGGTGGCCGCGAACCGGCCGCGAATAGCGCCATATGTCCGCCGGTTTCGCGAACCGTGAATGCGCAAAATTCGCCGCGGGGCGAACCGCAAGGCCATCTCTACTGGCTATATTCCTGGTGCATGGCTTCACAGAAGGGTTCCACACTGGCCTCATCACTTTACCCCACACTACACATGAGTGCAGGAATCTTCAGTCAGCAGCCACCAACACACAAGCAATTAACTCCTTACTGCAGTCAGAAGTGGATAAAGGCTTTATTATCGGCCCCTTCCCACAGTCACCTTTCCCAGTCCGGAGAGTCATCCCTATTGGGCTTGTCAAGGGCAAATTCAATAATAAAATCCGCTTAGTGTACAACTTGTCTGCGCCTCATTCTTCCCACATCCCCAGCCTGAACTCCCTAATTCCCTCCGAGCAGTTTTCCCTCAAGTATGCCTCAGTTTACTTGGCCATCCAAACCATCATTGGAATAGGTCCCGGAGCCTGGCTATCCAAAGCAGATATATCTGATGCGTTCAAGCTCCTCCCTATCGAACCATCCCTCTGGGGCTGGCACGGCATTAAGTGGAGTCCTACTACTTCGCCACCAAATTGACCTTCGGCTCCAAAAGTAGCACATGGCTGTTCAACGTTTTCGCTCAGGCCCTCACATGGATCCTGTCTCACCAGGCCCACTGTCACTCAGTCATCCACTACCTTGACGATTTCCTGCTTATTGAGCAACCAGGTACACCCCCCACAGATCTAGACAAGTTAAGAATATTTTTCAACAACCTCAATGTGCCCATAGCCGAGCACAAAGTAGAAGGACCGGTACATTTTTAGGTATCACTCTAGACACACAAGCTATGCAAGCTAGCCTGCCTCTTGACAAATTAACTTGCATCAGGGCTACTATCCGCGACTTCACTCAGTCGCAAGCATGTACCAGGAGGCAGTTACAGTCCTTACTAGGGATGATGAACTTTGCAGTGAGGATTATCCCTCAAGGACGGTCCTTTATATCACAGCTTTTAGTCTTTCTCACACCAGTAAAAGACCCAGACTGAGCTCTCAAACTAGATCAAGCAGCAGTAGCAGACTTGGCTATATGGGACGAATTCCGCACCAGCTAGAATGGCAGCTCAATGTTCATTCCAGCAATATCAGACGAGTCTCCACAGGTGGTCACCAACGCCGCAGCCTCCACTGGCTTTGCGGCCATATTTGGCCACAACTGGTTCGCCGAATCCTGGCCCCCAGAAATTCTCCTAATCCCGGGCTTTACCCAGTCCTCATCTCTCTTCGAGCTTTATCCCATTGTCGCAGCTGCCCAGCTCTGGGGCCATACGTGGACAAAACAGACAGTGCTTTTCACCATGGGCAATCAGGCAATGGCCGACATAATTAACAAATGCAGATCCAAATCCTCCACATAATGTCCTTCCTGCGCAGGCTCGTGCAGCTGTCTCTCTATCACCACAAATTTTTTCAGTAGACATATTCCAGGCAAACTCAATACCGCTGCTGAAGCACTGTCCCGTTTCAACCTCATCTTGTTTTTTCTGCAGGAGCCTGGAGCCGACCCAACGACTACTCCTGTCCCACCCTGGTCGTTGCTAATGATGGATTAAAAACGCACCTTGCCAACGCAAACCAACTCATCAACCAGTCCCTGGCACACAACACATTGCAAGCCTATAGAACGGCTTGGAACATGTATCGCAAATTTTTGTCCTCTTGCCCAGGAGCAGCGATTGGCGACATTAGACACGTCCTAGCCTTCGTATCATACTGCCATACCCAGCTAGCCCTTGCTTACAACACTATCAAGCTATACCTAGCCAGCGTCCAGCACGTCCTATCATTACAAGACCCCAGTAAACCATCAGTATTCTCGGCCCACGCCGTTAAGTCACTCCTACGAGGCATTCAGAAGCACCAACAAGTGGCCAGTGGCAAACGCCTACCTATCACGAGTGCCATCTTCAGGGACATGTCCGAGATCCTTACTCGTTCCCCCTTTGGGGCTCTGCCCAGCCTAGTCATCCGAGCGGCCATCTACTTGGCCTTCTACGGTTTCCTTTGACCTAGCGAATTCACCATCAGCGTCTCCGGCAGTCAGACACTGCTCCGACGCCACCTGACTCGCTTTCCGAACTATTAAACCATTAAAACACAACAAACTGGCCCAGGGGTTGACATCATCCTATTTCAGACCAACAATGCCTGGTGCCCAGTAACAGTCCTCGATTGACTGCTGTCCCGGCTTCCCAACCAATCTGAGAACAGCCCTTTACTACCCTTTCTAACCAGCCCCCTCAGTGGCAGCCAGTTTGTCAAACCCATCAGGATCCTCCTAAGCAACCTAGGCTTCAACCCCAGTCAGTTCTCTGGACATTCCTTCTGCATTGGAGCAGCCTCAGCCGCCTCCCAACACAGAGTACCAGACCACGTGATCAAGAAACTAGGCCGATGGAAGTCCGCTTGCTTTGTTACCTATATTCCAAACCCTCAGGAAGAAATGGCACAAGCCTTTACCAAGCTGGCTCAATAAACACAAGAAATCAATAAAAGCTATTTCCCTATCTGAGTCTTTTGCCCCCTTTTCTTGGCATACCGACCAGACCATCAAGGCACACTTCAGGTCTATTTATGTTGTCTTGTCACGTGTTTATGTGATTCACATCTCTCTCAATCATAGGGCCACGACCATAAATATATAAATATATACATACATTTCTGCAAATTTTTGTATGTACCATATTTATCGGGGTATAACACGCACTTTTTTCCCCTTAAAATCAGGGGAAAATCGTGGGTGCGTGTTGTACGCCGATACTCCGTCGAATTCCCCTGCTGAAACGAGCGAGCGGAGCCGAAGCCGAAGTACACTCGGCTTTACTCGGCTCCTCTCGCAGTCCCGCCCATCTCTGACTGCGCCGCTGACATGGAGAAAGCCGAGTGTACTTCGGCTAGTCTCGGCTCCTCTCGCAGTCCTGCCCCTGACTGTGAGCAGAGCCGAGTCTAGCCGAAGTACACTTGGCTTTCTCTGTCAGCGGCGCAGTCAGTGGAGATGGGTGGGACTGCAAGAGGAGCCGAGTCTAGCCGAAGTACACTCGGCCCCGCTCGCTCCTCTCCACAGAAATCGGCGCCAAATTTAAAAAAACGCCGAGACTGACAAGATTGCAAAGGCACTGGGCAAGGCTGCAGATGGACAGATGGACACTGGGCAAGGCTGCAGATGGGCAGATGGACACTGGGCAAGGCTGCAGATGGACAGATGGACACTGGGCAAGGCTGCAGATGGACAGATGGACACTGGGCAAGGCTGCAGATGGACAGATGGACACTGGGCAAGGCTGCAGATGGACAGATGGACACTGGGCAAGGCTGCATGCTGCATTTAAATGTAAGTTTTTTTTCCTTGAATTTCCCTCCTAAAAGTTTTTTTCCTTAAAATTCCCTCCTAAACTTGGGGTGCGTGTTATACGCCGGCGCGTGTTATACGCCGATAAATACGGTATGTATTATCTACCATTGGGTTCATTGCATATATTGTACATCCTTTAGGGGCTTCAATATGACTTGGATAGTCCAGTCACAGGTGAGTGGATTGTGTGGTTTTGTGCTGCAAAAATTACCCTGAAGTGTTTACCCACCTTGGTGGCGTGCCCAGTGGCTGTGGTTAAATACCTCCTCTCCCAGGTTGATTTATATGACCATTCTGCTGCTATATAGAATAGTTTATTGTGGACAATACCTATATTCTCCTCTTTATTTTCCTTCCTGTACCCTTTGACCAATATATTGGTCAAGCAATGCACTGAAACTTTTGTAGCCATTGTGCGATTTGCTGGGTGCTCAGTGTGCAGCTGTACCTTTTAAGAAGGGATGGGCTCCCTTTAGTCCATCTGCCCTCCACCTACTCATCAGAATACATGTGCTTCCACTGTGGAGTCACTCATCAGTCAGTGATAGGAACTACAGATACCAGGGTGCCTTGACAGGGCCTGTAGCTTAAGCATGCATTTGCTAATGTGTGCAGACTAAACCTCTGATTTTAATGCATACTGTTAAACAGGTTGATTTGGTTGTCCACGGGCTGGTTGGTAAGTAGGCTTGGATCTTTTCCTTGGATTTATCCTTGGCCTTGTTTATAGGCTGCATACAGGCTATTTTTTTGTTTTACATAATGTGAGTGTTATCACATATATTTAAAAAAAATAAAGCTTAATACACAGTGAGCACTATTAGTTAGCATTACTCTTTTCTGGGGTTTGTGTGATGATACCCATTGAGGGGACCGAGGATGGTGGTGGATAGCCTTCCCAACACCCAGATTGAGGATAAAGAAAGCACAGGAGAATAGCATTATTCCATGCTCAAAGAGAAAAAAGCGTTATCCATCTGAATCACAACCGATCTGTTTGATAAGGTGGGAGTGGTGGGACACTGGTGATGGTGCAGACACAGAGCAAACACGTGGTATAATTGTGGTACAAATAGGAATTCACACTGATCAAGAGGACTACTCATATTTCCAGAAAAAATAGAACATTACAATGGAATATGTATATAGTGAACATTATGTGATATAGAGACTTATACTTTTCACTGGCACTCATTATTTATGAATTTCGTGTGATTCATGTTGTAATATGTGTTATAAATAGTCACTCAGTGGCATATATAATTTATATAAGGGCAAATTGCTTTTTGGGCCCTAAAACATTGCACAAATAGCACCTTATTGATTGCACGCATACTGTATATTAGTATTTCTTTATGTGGTTGGATATACATAAGGGTGGATTTCATAACAGTGGACTGTATATACGTATATGAATTATAACATTATTATTTATTTTAGACACTAGGTCATAGGTAGCTGTATTAGAATTATTAGAATGCGCGGCACTCATTTTATATCTTTTCAATACTTTGTTACACACAAGTGGAAGTGTGAACACTTATTTGGTGACAGCAGCACATATTTTCATATAATCAGTTCAATAGCAGCACACATATTTGCGCTGAAATAACCTCACAGTTAAACACTTTGATTATACAGAATTAAACCACATGTAGTTGACATCTGCCGCTCCATAGAAAGCAGTGGATGGTCCGATCAGGTCCACCTGAAAAACTGACAGGCGGACCCGATCGGTCCATTAGTGTGAAAGAGGCCATACTTGTACTGTGCATTGTGTTGTAAATATGCTTTTCTGGGTAATTTGCAAATGTAACGGGAAGGCCTGGGGAACCCAGAAGCTCTTAGAAAGTATGAGATACCCTTGCTTCAGCTTCCCCAATGCCTCTTATGTGTAAACCACCCTGTGTCTCACTTGGGGCACAGGGTGAATGAGAACCCCACTATGATCTGTGATAATCAGATTCAATGCAGTATATATATTGTATATAGATTGGATATATACTGTGTATGGGTTGTTTATGTAATACTTGAGGGGGGGTGATTTACATTCTACTGTCTAGTGTGGCTTGTGGTAATTAAGTCTGTAATTATAGGGGAGCTCGTTATGTTTCTATTGTGTAAAGTCTTTTGATAATGGGAATTAAGCCTATAATTATAGGTTGTGGAACTAGCAGACAGACAGGTTAATTGAAGAGATGCTGATGAGGCACCTGCCTGCTTGTGTATGCTACAGATCCTTTCATTATGTGAAGTCGTTTGATAATGTGGATTGTGAAACAAAAGCTAACCTGTTGTCGTCTAAGAGGTGTCAAAATAATGTGTATTAGGCCTTGTTATGTTGTGGGTGGAGCTGGACCATTGTTCATTTAGATTAATGCAATATTGGTTGAGTGTATAAAAAGTTACAGTGTTTCTCAATAAATGTCAGTCTATCCTGGAAAGATACAGAGTGCTACTCATTCTTTTGGAAGGATTAATTCCTATGGGAAGTGGTCGTCTGACTGTGGAGGATTGACAGCGAATGTGTGTCCAGGAGAGGGAAGATATCTAAAACGGCGTTAACTCCTTTCGTATTTGGGGGTGTCGTTACATTGGTTGGCAGCAGCGGGATTTTCCCTTCAGTTCCTGGGACACTCCAAACCACCACAGTGAATGACCAGCTATGCAGCCTGCAGGAAAGCCACGCTGAAAGACCTACTTGAGAGTCATGGAGGGACCAGTGGGACAAAGAACAAGGCCACCTTGATCAGGGAGCTAGCCGAGATGGACCAGAAGGATGATGATGCAGGACCCCGGTCAGTTGAAGATTTGTTTCAGCAACGAGTTCGACAGCGCTTGGCATTATATGGTGCTAACCCATCAGAGACCGCCATACAGGAAGCCATTAGAGGCATCCAGCTGCAGGATGCGCGACAAAAGAGAGAACTAGAGCGACAGCATGAGCGGAGAATGGCGGAAATACTGCAATCGGAGATCGCCTACAGACAGCTGCTAGAATCTGCTCAGCAGCAGGGTGGTGCGACCTGTGCCTGAGACTATCAGGAAATACCAGTGGACAACTCTGGAATTCTGGCTGAAGAATCGGCAGTGGAAAATCTGAAGATTGCCATCCCTAAAGCCGCAATGGATGATATGGAATTCCAGGGAGCTAGCCTGGCTGAAGAATCGACAGTGGAAAATCTGAAGATTGCCATCCCTAAAGCCGAAGTGGATGATATGGAGTTCCAGGGAGCTAGCCTGGCTGAAGAATCGGCAGTGGAAAATCTGAAGATTGCCATCCCTAAAGCCGAAGTGGATGATATGGAGTTCCAGGGAGCTAGGGCAGTTGGCTCATCTCCCCAGCCACAGATTACAGAAGGTATGGACTTAAGGGACTGTTCAGAGGATGTTATGGATTATGCATCACCTGCTCAGGTACTGGCAGCAGGACAGAATACTGCAGACCCCTGCTCTACACCCGTGGCAGTTTTGGAGGCCCGAGGTGAGAAGGTGATGGTTCCTCTTTCCAAGTGGATTTCAGAGATGCAGGGAGGAGAAGCAGCCCTTTTCCCTCCCCAACAGTTAGCCAGAGCAGATGGTGTGGAGTCCCCAGCAGAAGTGCTGGCAACAGGGCAGAGTGCTAGCAACCTCTGCCCAGCACCGGAAACAACTGTGGAGTTTCAGGGAGCCAGGGCAGTTGGCCCCTCTCTCCAGCAACAAGCTGAGGGGGTAAAGCTTTTACCCCCAGCTGAATCACGGGCAGAAGGGCAGAATGATACTGGCCTCTGCACACAACTGCAACTTGAGCGGAGATCAGTGGATGGGACTGCGGTCTCCACTCATAGCAACCCAGCAGAAGAGCTGGCAACAGAGCAGAGTGCCGTGGGCCTCTGCTCTTAACTAAAAGAAGAGGGAGTTCCTGTTGTACTGGATGGGACTTCGGTCCTCACTGACACAACCCCAGAAAATGGTGTGAAACTGAGACAGGAGGATGTCAGCCTTGCTTTGCAAGCACTGGGGGATTTTCACCTACCACAAGTGGATGGGACTTCAGTCTCCACTTGTATACCTCAGGGATGCTGGGCAGTCGGCCCAGATCCCCAACAGCATGACGGACTGAGCCCAGTCACCCTGTCTTCTCCCCAGCGGCGGGTATGTTCTCTGAGACAGGCAGAGGTTGGCTGGGTAAGTAATGCTCTGTTTGGAGCAATTTATTTGGGGTACTGTGTGGATACCGGCATTAGAAGAATGGAACTATGGACTAACTTCGGAATCAACCCGTCTGGGGTCGCCTCCTGTGTTAGTCTCCTGCCGAAAGGGGAGAGATGTAACAGGAAGGCCCGGGGAACCCAGAAGCTCTTAGAAAGTGTGAGATACCCTTGCTTCAGCTTCCCCAATGCCTCTTATGTGTAAACCACCCTGTGTCTCACTTGGGGCACAGGGTGAATGAGAACCCCACTATGATCTGTGATAATCAGATTCAATGCAGTATATATATTGTATATAGATTGGATATATACTGTGTGTGGGTTGTTTATGTAATACTTGAGGGGGGGGTGATTTACATTCTACTGTCTAGTGTGGCTTGTGGTAATTAAGTCTATAATTATAGGGGAGCTCGTTATGTTTCTATTGTGTAAAGTCTTTTGATAATGGGAATTAAGCCTATAATTATAGGTTGTGGAACTAGCAGACAGACAGGTTAATTGAAGAGATGCTGATAAGGCACCTGCCTGCTTGTGTATGCTACAGATCCTTTCATTTTGTGAAGTCGTTTGATAATGTGGATTGGGAAACAAAAGCTAACCTGTTGTCGTCTAAGAGGTGTCAAAATAATGTGTATTAGGCCTTGTTATGTTGTGGGTGGAGCTGGACCATTGTTCATTTAGATTAATGCAGTATTGGTTGAGTGTATAAAAAGTTACAGTGTGTCTCAATAATGGTCAGTCTATCCTGGAAAGATACAGAGTGTGTCTCATTATTTTGGAAGGATTAATTCCTATGGGAAGTGGTCGTCTGACTGTGGAGGATCGACAGCGAATGTGTGTCCAGGAGAGGGAAGATATCTAAAACGGCGTTAACTGCTTTCGTATTTGGGGGTGTCGTTACAGCAAATATCATGTAACCCTAAAGGCCCCCACACACGATCGGATTTTCCGAAGGGAATTGTGTGATGGCAGGCTTTTGTCAGAAAATCTGACCGTTTGTATGCTCCATCGGACAATTGTTGTCGGATTTTCCGACAACAAATGTTGGATAGCATTCTTTAAAATTTTCAGACAACAAATGTGTGCTGTCGGATTATCCGATCGTGTGTACAGAAGTCCTTCGGAAAAAAATCCAAAGTATAAACACGCATGCTCAGAATCAAGGACCAGCCGGAAGCGTTCGGTCTTGTAAAACTAGCGTTCGTAATAGATATATCGCATTTGTGACGTGGCAAATTATGAAATCTCGAAATGCAGCACACATTCTCTTCTTCTTTATAATGGGATAATAATGAAGCTGCTTTGCTGGTGATACTGACGGAGTTATGAAAAATGTATTTAAAAAGGACTTTTGTTTCTAGTAGACATGTGCATTCGTTTTCGTCCGAATGCATTTTCGTCCGAATTTCAGCTATTTTCGTTATCGTTTTAACAAACGAAAATGAAAGCACAGAATCCGAAAACCGAAAGATCCGACATAAACAAATGCTTTATTTTCGTTTTCGTTGCTACAACAGTTCGATATAGATAGGAGATTCGATGTGACGCTGACAGTAACAATCTGTGTCTATCGAACATGTGGTCGAATGTGCCTAACCTTAACTCTATTAGTCCAAGATTATTCTACATAGGAGAGAAAAGATTCGACATTATAGAGAGAAAATTTGACATAGGAGAGAAAGATTCGACATAGGAGAGAAAAGATTCGACATAGGAGAGAAAAGATTCGACATAGGAGAGAAAAGATTCGACATAGGAGAGAAAAGATTCGACATAGGAGAGAAAAGATTCGACATTATAGAGAGAAAAGATTCGACATAGGAGAGAAAAGATTTGACATAGGAGAGAAAAGATTCGACATAGGAGAGAAAAGATTCGACATTATAGAGAGAAAAGATTCGACATAGGAGAGAAAAGATTCGACATAGGAGAGAAAAGATTTGTTATTATAGAGAGAAAAGATTCGACATAGAGAGAAAAGATCACTGCTGTAATTGGGTGGGGGAAGTAAAATAAAAATAAAGTTGATGATGAATGTTATTGGCTGATTGTAACCAAAGAGGAGGAGCAGTAAAATAGCTAGAATGACGAAGATTCGACAAAGCATCGAAAGTTAGAAGATTCGACGGTGCAGCAAAACTGTACGACGCTGCAATCGTACATTTCCGGTCAAATGCATCCGCCCATAGGCTATAGAAGAATTCTAATGTTGGTTGACTAGTAATAGTAATGAATAAATATAATTATTACTAGTCATACAACATTAGAATTCTTCTATAGCTTGTGGGCGGAACATTCGACCGGAAATGTATGATTGCAGCGTCGTACAGTTTCACTGCTCCGTCGAATCTTCTTTGAACATTCGACAGACACCATAAGCCTTCAATGACAGATTCGACCTTAATTAATTCAGATTTTCGGACGAATGCAATTTCTAACGAAAAACGAAATAAATAAAAACGAATTTCGGGAGTAACTAAATAAATGTATTTTTCGGACGAAAACGAAATTCCGAAACGAAATATTTCAGTGTGCACATGTCTAGTTTCTAGTGATATCAAGAATATATATATATATATATATATATATATATTTTTTTTTTTTTGGGTGTCAAGTTATCACAACCCCATTATCCCCTAGTTTTTAAGATCAAAGATCCAATTATGTTGGTGTCCCTTGTTAATTTTACATTGTATTTTTGAAATGTACCTGCTTACTCCCAAACTGTCCTTTGAAGTAAAACACATAACCAAGTTTTTTTTTTTTTTTTTTATTCAATAGGGAGCACAATAAGGTCATCGAAAAAACAAGAGGAAGGCAGCGATGTAGAAACTTTTGGAATTGGTGAAGCCTCTGTACCCCAGGGCAGACGTCAATTATGTGAAGGCCAAAATTGGGAACCTGAGGAGTGCATTTAATAGGGAGCACAATACGGTCCTGGACTCCGAGAGATCGGGAGCAGCAGCAGATGACATATATGTCCCCAGTCTTACAACATGCTGCGTTTTTTGACAGACCAGACCGAACCATGCCCATCGCTCTTAACGCTTCCTTCCACATCAGCTGAGGCCATTTTTTTCTCGTGCATTCTTCACAAAACAAAAACATAAAAATTTGACATGTTATCTGCCATCAAAATGAAAAAAAATGCAATTTATGCACAGAAAAGGAACTAAAGTATAACAAATAAAATCATAATTCAAAAAATAAACAAAAATAGAAATAAAATTAGTAATGATGAAATTCCCCAGACCAGTGGCCTTGTTGGGGATCTTGGGGCTGAATTTGCCACTGTCCACCATGCTGCTGGGGTGGGTAGGGTTGCTGGGGTGGGTGGGGTTGCTGGGGTGGGTAGGGTTGCTGGGGTGGGTAGAGTTGCTGGGGAGGTGGTGGAGGTGAGTGATCCAAAACACACAGATGGGTTTTGCGGGAAAGTTCTTGACTCCTCCCCTTGTTGAGGAGCTGGAGGATTAGCTCCTCACAGATGTTTCTTTGCTCTTCCTCCATCTCCCGGAGCTTATTTGCTGTCATACAGCCAAATCCCTCAGCACAATCTGGGGCCATGCTGATGGCTGTAGTTGCACGGCTCAGGAAGGTAGCCTGGCCTCGTCCAGGTTCCTGGTCTTTCTGGTCCTTTTAGTAGGAGGGTGTAGGGGAGGGATCTGGGACTCAGTCTGGTTGCTGGGCCCGGCCTCCTCCTGACTCCCACTTTCCTGTGTATGAAAATGGAACATAATTTTAGATTTTTGGTCATCAATCACACACAATTTTGAACTCATGACTGTTGCAAATTGAATGTGGAGAAATAGAAAAGACTATCATTCTGACCCCAGCTTTTTTCATTCTTGTCCCAAACATCTTTGGCCACTACTCTCTATTGATATGGAAATCACTTTGTTAAGGCATAAATTTAGGATCAATAACGTCTAATTAACATCATTCTATTTTTGGATACAAATCTGTTCAACAATGCTATACCTGGGTCAAGCTGGGCTCCTCCACATCTTCTTCTTGTGTTGAAGGACCAGGGTGGACGTCAGGAGCTGTGGCCTCAGCCGATATGGAAGGAAGCGTTGAGAGGGATCGGTGTGATTTGCTTTGGTCTGACAAAAATAGCAGGCTATTGTAGTACCACAGCCTGGGGATACAGATCTCTTCAGCTGCTGCTCCCGAATAGGGATGAGCCGAACACCCCCCGGTACGGTTCGCACCAGAACCTGCGAACGGACCGAAAGTTCGCGCGAACTTTAGAACCCTATTAAATACAATTGACGCGAACGTTCAAAATCTAAAGTGCTAATTATAACGGCTAATATGCATGTTATTGTCCTAAAAAGGGTTTGGGGACCCGGGTTCTGCCCCAGGGACATGTATCAATGCAAAAATAAGTTTTAAAAACTGCAGTTTTTTCGGGAGCAGTCATTTCAATGATGCATAAAGTGAAAAAAAAAGTGAAATATTCCTTTAAATATCGTACCTGGGGGGTGTCTAAAGTATGCCTGTGAAGTGGCATGTGTTTCCCGTGTTTAGAACTGTCCCTGCACAAAATGACATTTCTAAAGGAAAAAAAGCCATTTACAACTGCTTGCGACTTTAATGTCATGTCTAGTCCTGGCAATATGGATGAAAATCTTTGAGAAAAATGGCATGGCTGCCCCATCAACCCCCCCCCACCCCAGCCCATTACCAGCCCCTTTGGGTCTTGTATGGATATTAAGGGGAACCCCGCACCCAAAATAAAAAAAGGCCCTATATACTCTGAACAGCAGTATACAGGCGGTGCAAACAAAACAGGGACTGTAGATTTGTTCTTAAGTGCAATCTGTTTGTAATTTTGAACAGGTACATTGTTTAAGTGTAGCTCCAGCCAAAAAATATATTTTTAAGCTTTTTGGAAAACATAGGGAAGGGTTATCACCCCTGTAACATTTGTTTTGCTGTCTGTGCATCTGTTCAGAAGATTTCACCTCACTTTCCATCCCAATGACAAATGTTTTTGGAAAAGTGGTTTTTTTATTGAAACAAGGATTGGTGATAAAGCATCAGTAGAGAGGAGACACCTTTTTCCCATATTAACTCTTACAGGAGAGAATTTCCCTTCCTAGGGGTAGATTTCCTCTCACTTCCTTTTGTCTCCTTCTGTTTGCAAGTAGGAGTCGTTTGTAAGTTGGATGTTTGAAAGTAGGGGCCTGCCGTATAAACTCTGTTGAAATTTGCCCCTTAGATGTTGGTGTTGCCACAACACTGTGAGCCCTCACAGTTACTCTTGGTGGGCACTGGAATGCCCTGTTGTGAACTATTATATCAGGAATTGTAATTGCATGCCATTGTTGAACAGTGGTAGGAAAAATTGGGCCTTTGGTGGTGGTGCTGGTGCTACAACACTGTCAGCCCTCACAGTTACTCTTGGTGGGTGCATGAATGGGCCCTACTGTTAATTATTAGATCAAGAATTGTAATTGCATGCCCCTGTTGAAGAGGGGCAGAAAAATTGGGCCTTTGGTGGTGGTGGTGGTGGTGGTGGTGTTGCCACAACACTGTAAGCCCTCACAGTTACTCTTGGTGGGCGCAGGAATGGGCCCTGCTGTGAATTATTAGATCAAGAATTGTAATTACATGCTCCTGTTGAACAGGGGCAGAAAAATTGGGCCTTAGGCACTGGTGCCACAACACTGCAACCCCTCACAGATACTGTACTTGGAGCACAGCAATGAGCCATGTTGCAAAGTATTGCATCAAAAATTTTAATTACACGCCCCTGTTAAACAGGGGCTGAAAAATTGCGCCTTAGGCACTGGTGCCACAACACTGCAACCCCTCACAGATACTGTACTTGGAGCACAGCAATGAGCCCTCTTGCAAAGTATTACATCAAAAATTGTAATTACACGCCCCTGTTAAACAGGGGCTGAAAAATCGGGCCTTAGGCACTGGTGCTGGTGCCACGGTACTGCAACCTCTCCCAGATACTCTAGTTGGAGTGCAGGAATGAGCCCTGCTGCAAAGCATTGCATAAAAAAATTGTAATTTCATGCCCCTGTTAAACGGGCTGAAAAATTGGGCCTTAGCCACTGGTGGCGGCATCCAGAAACAAAAATGTTCTTCCAAGCTATCATCAGGAATCGGATCATTGAGGAGGAGGAGGATAGTCAGTCAACATAACAGGACAGTCACTCAGCATCAGCATAGGCAGTCTTGAAGGGATGTGACATTTCAAAATTAATTATTCTGTTATATCAGCTTCAGGTGCTTGGTAGCTGGTGGTGATCCAAGACTGGTTCATCTTTATGAAGGTCAGTCGATCGACCGAGTCGGTGGACAGGCGCACCCTGTGATCCGTGACAAAGCCTCAAGCAGCACTGAATGTGCGTTCCGAAAGAACGCTGGATGCAGGACAGGTGAGTAGCTCAATTGCATACTGTGCAAGCTCTGGCCAGTGATCCATCCAGACCCAGTAAGCCAGAGGATTTTCGGTGGGAAAGGTGTCCAAGTCTGACCTTGCCCCTAGGTATTCCTGCACCATGTATATAAGACGCTGGTGATGGTTGCTTGAACCGATCATACCTTGGGGCTGCGGACTAAAAAATTGTCTGAACGCATCGGTCAGACGGCCACCTTCCCCACCGCTCCTTCTTTGACTGACCGAAGCCTCAGCAACTCGTTGTCCAGGACCAGGAGTTTGTAACCTCCCAGTCTCTGGGAACGCGTTGCACAGACCTTTCTGCAAGGCCTCCCGGAGATGTCTCATCCTCTGCTCCCTCTGCAACGGTAAGATAAGGTCTGCAACCTTACCCTTGTACTGTCTCCTGTGTTTTTTAAAATTTTTGACACTTTTTTTGTGAAATGGTAGGGGTACAATGTACCCCGTTACCAATTCACATAGGGGGGGCCGGGATCTGGAGGTCACCTTTGTTAAAGGGGGCTTCCAGATTCCGATAAGCTCCCTGCCCGCATACCCCCACAACCACGGGCAAGGGTTGTGGGGATGAGGCCCTTGTCCCCATCAACATGGGGACATCCTTCCGATGTTGAGGGCATGTGGCCTGGTTCAGGAGGGGGGGCGCTCTCTCGTCCTCCCCTCTTTTCCTGCGGCCTGCCAGGTTGCGCGCTTGGATAAGGATCTGGTATGGATTTTTGGGGGGACCCCCATGCCATTTTTTTTTCATTTTGGCGTGGGATTTCCCATAAAATCCATACCAGACCTGAAGGGTCCCCTTAATATCCATAACAGACCTGAAGGGCCTGGTATGGAATTTGGGGAAACCCCCACACATTTTTTTTTTCTTTGGTTCGGGGTTCCCCTTAATATTTATACCAGACCCAAAGGACCTGGTAATGGACTGGGAGGGGAACCCATGCCGTTTTTTTCAATGACTTTTATCTGTATTACCGGGACCCGACAATTCATTATAGCCGCGAGTAGTTTTAAATGACTTTTTTTCCTTTAGAAATGTCATTTTGCGCAGGGACTGGTCTAAACACTGGAAAAATGTGCCACTTTACAGGCATACTATAGACACCCCCCAGGTATGAAATTTAAAGGAATATTTCACTTTTATTCTTTCACTTTAAGCATTATTAAAATCACTGCTCCCGAAAAAACTTCAGTTTTTAAACCTTTTTTTTTTCATTGATACATATCCCCTGGGGCAGGATCCAGGTCCCCAAACACTTTTTATGACAATAACTTGCATATTAACCTTTAAAATTAGCACTTTTGATTTTTCACGTTTGTGTCCCATAGACTTTAACGGTGTTCAAACAAATTTTTTGCCTGTTCGCATTTTCTGGTGCGAAGCGTACTGGGGGGTGTTCGCTCATCCCTATCAGTATTCGGTATCGGCGAGTAATTGAAAAAAGTATCGGTCTTAAAAAAGTAATATCGGTGCAACCCTAAGTAAAACCAACATGAACAATTTCATATGGTTGTTGTACAAAACTTTTTGACTCTACATGTTTCGCCAGGACTATGGCTTCTTCAGGAGACTTTGTAAGACTTTATGTACAATATCACTATAAATAAACAATTTTTTTTATAAATTCATAATACAAACAAAGACCATATATGACAATGAAGAAAGAAGAAAGAGGGTTTGGGACTTTATATGAGGACATTGGATTGTACCCCCATCCCCGATAATTGAGATATATAGGAGCAAGGTTTGGGACTTTATATGAAACATGCAGCCAGGGAGGCAACACAACACAATGATGTCTGGTAGGTAAACCATAATAATAACCGACATATATCTTGCATAATAAAAAACTATTCAATATAATAAAATACAGAAACATTTTATTCCATATCATGGTACAGTAATATAGTGACATATTGGCATAGCAACATATTGGTTTAACAATGGTAACTTCATAAAAACGCCAGACTCATGGTGCTTGTCTCCACAGTATAAAACATAATTGAAATTGGTAGAATCCACTGGAACATATTGTTGATAGTTTATAAAAGTAATATGGGCGGCATCTAATAGCTCAACGCATTTTGTGGCTAAACTGCCACTCTTCAGGAGAAGATGAGGTGTAGATGTCTATAAGGGTATTAAAAGTAATTATTAAATTGGGTCATGTATAGAAGGAATTGTACAAGAGTAAGCCCCCCGCTAATACTTACAGATCAACCATGAGTCTGGGCACAGCCATTGGAGGCCATTTCATTGGTGTCCTGGGGACTACCACCTCAGCTCCCTGGGCTGATGACCTGCCCGGCCGGCCTGACTCCTCATCTCCTCATCTCCACAATTTATTTGTGCTCATTGCCCAGTTTGAATAAGATCACCAACAGCCATTTTTAAATGTAGATATCGACATTATACTATAATTTATTTCCAAAAAACACATTTTAGAGAGAGTACACTCGCGGATTTAATTTATTTGTGTTCCAATGCAATTTGAAAAGGACTCCCAGTAGCCATTTGTAACCGCGGAAAAAGAAAACTGTAGGTGTTTTTCCAGGAAAACACCCACACATATTTAATATTTCAAGAATGTATTTGTGTTCAACCCCCAATTTGAATAAGACCACCAACAGCCATTATTTAAATGTGGAAAAAAAGCCACAACAAATAGTGTTGTAAATAATATGTTCTCAAATTGTATTTGCCTGTACTCAAGCCACAATGACAATCATACAAACAACCGTTTGTAACACGGTAGAAATCAACTTTACAGTATATTTTATTTCCAGAATAAAAAAAAACTGATATTTAGGTGAGTGAATTCCCAGTTTTAACTTATTTGCTTTCAAGTCCCAATTTGAATAGGAACCTCAACCACCCATCTAAAAATGTGAAAATCATTATTACAGTATTATTTCTTTCCAGAAAAAGTACCCCAAATATTGTACTAAGAACATCCCTTTTTTGTATTTGTCTCAAGCCCCAAATTAACCACTTCAATACAGGACACTTTCACTCTTTTCCAGCTTCCCGCGCTGTTGCACTTTAAATGACAGTCATGCAACACTGTACCCAAATTACATTTTTATCCTTTTTTCCCACACAAATAGAGATTTATTTTGGTGGTATTTAATCACCCCTATTTAATCACCACTACTGATCTCCCTGTATAACTTATAATAAAGTACATAACAGCCACGGGAGGGAGAGGAGGAGGAGAAGCGTCTGTCAAAAAAGCTATACGGGGAGATCGGTGCTTTTACCGGCCCCCACTGTTGCACGATCACCTGTGAGGTTGTCCGGGCCCTGTGCTGAGCTTGAGGACGCCTGGCCCGATACAACAGGTATCAGATTAGGCATCAGAGCATTTGCGTGAGTACCGATACTTGTGCAAATGCTTGGTATCGGCACTGATACCGATACTAGTATCGGAATCGGTACATCCCTACTTATTATGTATGCTATAAGCAACCATATTTACTGAATGAAACTGATTCATTCAGTGTGTTTTGTTGTGATTAGCTGGGATTGGCCACAGCTAATCACATAGTACAGATGGGCTGTAATTGGCCCTGTCTGTACCATGTGATCCCTGTGACAAATCACAGCTAGCAACATAATTGTGCACAATGGATGACATAAAAGGAAGCCATCCATTGATTTGCTGTTATTGGGCACAGCGATCACATGGTACTGGCAGCAGGCCGGTACACTGTTCAGTCTTCATCAGCTGTGTCCAGTCCAAGACAAGTAGAGGAAGGGAGGTAACCGCTCAGGTGCAGCCGATGATCTCCTCACAGGATCCAGAACCGTGGGTGCAGCCAATGCATATAGCGATGCAAAAATAGTGAAAAAACTTGGACTGCCGCACAACACTAGCTGTTCCCTTTGCTGTGCTATGTATTTGTTATTTTTATTTTAATTAAAGAACAATCAAAAACATTTTTTGGAGTGCGGCAGTCCAAGTTTTTTCACTATTTTTGCATCAGCTGTGTCCAGCTGGTGACAGACCGAGCCACAGTAACCCCCCACCCCCCCGGCTGTGCATGGGGCATATTCCAGGAGGACGTCATATGACATTTACCAGGAAAGATGAATGTCCTGCCCAGCCAACATTTGACGATAGGTTTGAAGTGATTTAATAGAACACCCCATAGCCATTTTAACTGTAAATTATAATTTTTCCCAGAAAAACAACCAAAAATTGTACTAAATATGTGCACTGTGTTTAAATATTTTTCTAGGTTGCTTTAGTAACAGGACACAAAACACACAGCTTTCAATAAAAAAATAAAATATAAAAAGCTTTATAGTGTATTTTATTTCAGTATGGACAGCGGCCAAGATATTGAGGTGAGCACCTGTATCTAATGTAAAAAAATAACTAAGTCATATGCTGTATTACCAGGAACCACAGCAGCTAGCTTTTAAAAAAAAATATTCTAAAGCGTGTGTTTGCAGTTTTAAACACTTTTAATAAACACTAAACCACAACTCCTCATTTTTTTACATGAAAAGAAAAAAAACACATTCAAAAAATAATAAGCCCCCCCATCCGCCAGAAAAAAACAATGGAGTGTTAGGCAGACAAACAGCAACCTAAAATTGTTGCTGAGACATGCACAGAAAGGTTACAAGCAATCATACCTTCTGAATTAAAACCAGGGAAACCTTCATTTGCTGCCACAGATTGTTGTATCCATGGAATGATCTTGCTATTGTTCTACATCTGTAACAAAGATATTACAATCAAACCAAATAGAACTACTGATCTAAAGAGGATTGATGTGGATGCCAAAGCAAAAGGTCTTCTACCCAGCCTATTTTATTGTGGTGATCTCATGCAGCTCAAGCAGATCAAAGAGCAGACATCCTGGCAAGGATGAAGAGTTTGATGAGAATATACAAGTCAATTTTTCTTAAACAATCAAACAATCCAATGTTGTGGGAAAATAAATTCATTTTATCTGTTTGTGCAGCACTCTATGTAAGGCATAAATGTGTTTGGACATCTACTGTATAACGTACTGTTTTGTGAATGGTTTATAAATAGTTATGTAAAATAGATTGACTAATTTGATTACCTATCAGTAATGGCATAAAGAGTTTAAATTAACAAAAATAAAGATACAACAGAGGATACAGCAGTAAAAAAAATTCCAGCAAGAGAACCATATTATTCAGGAATTGCTTTTACAAATTTTTAACATAATATCATTAGAGTAGCTCAGTGTCACCATAATAACACTATAATAATTCTGGGAAGAGGGGGGGGGGGGGGGTAAATCAGGGATTTTTCTTTACACTTTGCTGTTTCAATAATGATTGACTAGAGCTAATCACATAGTAAAGGGTGCTGTGGTGGGCCCAGGTACCATGTTTACAGCTGTGGGTTAATCATAGAGATGAGCCTGATGTTCGAGTCGACCGTAAGTTCGACTCGAACATCAGGTGTTTGCCAAATAGCAAACATTATGCGGTGTCCGTGGCAAATTCAAAAGTCACGGGACACCATTAAAGTCTATGGGAGATTAACATGAAAAATCAAAAGGGCTAATTTTAAAGGTTTATATGCATGGTATTGTCATAAGAAAATTTTGGGGACCCGGGTCCTGCCCCAGGGGACATGTATCAATGCAAAAAAAAGTTTTAAAAACTGCAATTTTTTCGGGAGCAATGATTTTAATAATGCTTAAAGTGAAACAATAAAAGTGAAATATTCATAAAAAATTCGTACTGGGGGGTGTCTATAGTATGCCTGTAAAGTGGTGCATTTTCCCCATGTTTAGAACAGTCCTGCAGCAAAATTAAATTTCTAAAGGAAAAAAAAGTAATTTAAAACTATTCGCGGCTGTAATGAATTGTCGGGTCTCGGCAATACAGATAAAAGTCATTGAAAAAAACAACATGGATTCCTCCCCCAGTCCATTACCAGGCCCTTTGGGTCTGGTATGAATATTAAGGGAGACCCCGAACCAAAATAAAAAAAAATTGTGTGGGGGTCCCCCAAATTCCATACCAGGCCCTTCGGGTCTGGTATGGCTATTAAGGGAAACCCTGCTCCAATTTATTTTTTAATGGCGTAGGGGTCTCCCCAAAAATCCATACCAGAGCCTTATCCGAGCACACAACCTAGCAGGCCGCAGGAAAAGAGGGGGAACAAGAGAGCGCCCCCCTCCTTCCTGAACCGTACCAGGCCACATGCCCTCAACATGGGGACCCCAAAGCATCTTGTCCCCATGTTGTTGGGCATGTGGCCTTTTTTTTGTGAAATGGTACCCGTTACCAATTCACATGGGGGGAGCTGGGATCTGGGGGCCCCCTTGTTAAAGGGGGCTTCCAGATTCCGATAAGCCTCCCGCCAGTAGACCCCCACAACCACTGGGCAAGGGTTGTGGGGATGAGGCCCTTGTCCCCATCAACATGGGGACAAGATGCTTTGCGCTCTCTCATCCCCCGTCTTTTCCTGCAGACTGCCAGATTGCGTGCTCGGACAAGGGTCTGGTATGGATTTTTGGGGGGACCCCTACACCATTTTGTTTTTAATTTTGGCGTAGGGTTCCCCTTAAAACCCATACCAGACTTGAAGGGTCTGGTATGGATTTTGAGGGGGACCCCTACGCCATTTTTTAAAAAAAATTGGCGCAGGGCTCCCCTTAATATCCATACCAGACCTGAAGGGCCTGGTATGGAATTTGGGGGGACCCCAACGCAATTTTTTATTTATTTTGGTTTGGGGTTCCCCTTAATATTCATACCAGACCCAAAGGGCCTGGTAATGGACTGGGGGGGGAGGACCGGGGGGACCCATGCTGTTTTTTTCAATTAATTTTATCTGTATTGCTGAGACACGACAATTCATTACAGCCGCGAGTAGTTTTAAATGACTTTTTTCCTTTACAAATGTAATTTTGCTGCAGGACTGTTCTAAACACGGGAAAAATGTGCCACTTTACAGGCATACTATAGACACCCCCCAGGTATGAAATTTAAAGGAATATTTCATTTTTATTGTTTCACTTTAAGCATTAATAAAATCACAGCCGTTTTAAAAACTTTTTTTTGCATTGATACATGTCCCCTGGGGCAGGACCCAGGCCCCCAAACACTTTTTATGGCAAAACCATGCATATAAGCCTTTAAAATTAGCACTTTTGGTTTTTCATGTTTGTGTCCCATAGACTTTAACGGTGTTCGCGTGTTCAAACAAATTTTTTACCTGTTCGCAAGTTATGGTGAGAACCGAACCGGGGGTTGTTCGGCTCATCCTTAGTCAATCATAGCATCTATCTGTAGGAAACACAGCTGTTATGATTAAATGTAATTCATAACAGCTTGTTGACATTGTGATTAAAAGATCCAGTGGGTACTGAGATCCACAATCTGCTGTGTCCCTAACAGGAACAAGCAATTGAGCTGCAAGTTTAAAACATGACTTGCTAAGCTATTGCTAGACTTGCCAGGCTGTACAAGTCTGTTGTAAAATTGCAGCAAGTCCGCATTGCTTGACTCCAGATCAAATTTCTTAGCAAACCTTCTGCAAGCCTGCTGCAAGTTCTTGTTCAGTTATGTTGTGCAATATTCATCCCACCACATGGGTCACTGTGAGCTGCAGAACTCTTACTGTAGGCTTGCCACTGTAACTTTTCTCTTTCTAGAGACCTGCCACAAAAATTTGCTACAAATTGGAAAAGTGTCAACTAGAACTTCTGCTTCAAGTGCTCTGCATGTGTACAATTTGCCAGTGAAAATTTGCAGCAAGTTAACAAGACTTACACTTCAACACTGCCACAAATTTGTTAGCTGGGTATGTAATCCAGCCTGCCCATGCAGGCCACCCACAGTAAATGTACTATGAACGGTCAGCAAGTGATTAAGCCTTTTTCCACAGGCCACAGTTTCTTAGGGGATGACCAGGCATATTCTGTTTGGAAGGGAAAAAATTGTGTCTATTTGTTTCAAATTTAAAAGAAAGCAAATGAACAAATTTGCAGCCTTATTGGACAGGCCACACTTTCTGAGGGAGAGAGCAAGAATATTGTACGTAGAAATAAAATAAATTAGTGTCTTGTTTGGAGACAAAACATGGTATAAGGTTACATGTTTGCACCATAGATATTAAGCCTGTATGGCCAGGCTGCAATTTCTGAGTGGGCATATTGCATCTTGAAATTAGGGGAAAAAAATTGTTTTTGTGTTAATTTGAAAATAAAAAACATGAACCAATTTGCACATGACATTTGAAACTGTGTGGTGGGAACAGATTTAGGTAATCCCCTAATCTTAATTTTGTTCCACCTTAACCTGTCCTCCAGGTCTGCCACTTTGGCTTTAAGCCACGTAATTTCTTCTGAATGCACTGCGTGTGCGTCTACTAAGGTATTGAAAGATGCAGTATATTCCCCTATAGAGGATTCTAAATGGTCAATTCTGTCACCCAGATCTTGCACTTCAGTCCGGAATTGCTTTACACAGGACATCCGATCAGCAGGAAGAGAAGACATTAGGGAAAATAACATCCTTCAGGGTGGTATCATATATAGACTGGCCCATGGTGGGAAAGGCATTAATAGGGTCTGTGATGGCTGGTAGAGACCCAGTGGAGGAGGCTTGAGCTGCATTTACCTCCATATCAGGATCCTGTTCAGGCCTCTCTGGGGAATCCCAGCGGAGCCTAGACTTCACTGGGTTCCTGGTAGATGGGGTGGAGGAACCTAAGAACCATCTACTATCCAGGTTTCCTACCTGCATCATGTTCGGGAAAGCAGCGTGGCCCCTCTGAGAGCCAGCCAGTGGCGCCATGTGGCTGAAGCGACTACAGACCGCCGTGGTTTTATTGTAGTCCGGGCTTTGCTGGCTGGAAGAAACCCACCCATTTGCGGACCTGCAGGTGTTCCTTGCAGGGTCGCGCAATGTCAAGAACTGAAGCATAGTTTGTTAAAGTACAGTAATGTAAACCCAACCGCTAAAGTGCCACATTACACATAAAAAAAACACACCTTAGAGAAAAAAAATATACTTCCTTACATGCCCACTTCCACCTGTGTTACCAAGTGCAGGTGATGTCCTGGCCTTTCAGCAAAATCATGCTAAATCTAAGGGTCACAAATTTTGCAGATGCTCTGTACTACACTCTACTGGAGCATCCATCCACAAGATTTGGGGCTCCCCTCATTCTCAGTACGTCCCCATTGCCTGCGGAGCCTGAAGCCGGAGTGTAGGATAAGTATACTGTATATTTTTTTATTTTTGTCCTTAGGTGCATTTCTTTAACCACTTCAGCCCGGACCATTTGGCTGCCCAAAGACCAGAGCACTTTTTGCGATTCGGCACTGCGTCGATTTAACTGACAATTGCGCGGTCGTGCGAAATGGCTCCCAAAGAAAATTGACGTCCTTTTTTTCCCACATATATAGCGTTCTTTTGGTGGTATTTTATCACCTCTGAGGTTTTAATTTTTGAAAAAATTTAAAAAGCTATATTTTTTACTTTTTGCTATAATAAATATCCCCAAAAAAATATATAAAAAAACAATTTTTTTCCTCAGTTTAGGCCGATACATATTCTTCTACATACTTTTGGTATAAAAAAAAACGCAATAAGCGTTTATTGATTGGTTTGCGCAAAAGTTTTAGCGTTTACAAAATAAGGGATAGTTTTATAGCATTTTTATTAATATTTTTTTTTTTTACTAGTAATGGCTGGATCAGAGATTTTTATCGTGACTGCGACATTATGGCGGACACATTGGACACATTTGACACTGTTTTGGGACCATTTACATTTACTGATTACTATGTAAATGTGACTGGCAGTGAAGGTTTTAACCACTAGGGGGCTAGGAAGGGGTTAAGTGTGTCCTAGGGAGTGATTATAACTGTTAGGGGGCGTGGGTTACTGTGACACGACACTGATCACTGCTCCCGATGAGAGGGAGCAGACGATCAGTGTCCTGTCACTAGGCAGAACAGGGAGATGCTTGTTTACACAGGCATCCCCTGTTCTGCAGCTCCATGACACACGATCGCAGGACACCGGCGGACATCGAGTCCGCGGGTCCCGCGGGCACGATCATGGAGCTTGCGGCAGGGGCAAATTTAAAGTGACATATATTTACGTTGATTTGCCTGTCCGTGCCATTTTGCCGACGTAAAAATGCGTGACCCGGACCTTAAGTGATTAAATGTGTAATAATGCCTTTTTACATGGAGGGTGCGGATGATCGGATCTTACATTTTGATGTAAGTCAACTGCTCTCATGGGATAAGTTTAAATGTCAGGTTGAAGTAAAGTATTTTGCAGTTATTTCACTCCAAAATTCTGGAATTTGTATACTGGCGCAAATATGTACATTCTTGTTTCTGGTTCAGTTAATAAGAGGTATATAAAAGATAAGGATGAAATCCCTGCAGCTTCTAAAACAAGTTGAGAATAGCAGCTTCAACAAGCCTATCCTGCCAGATTCTCTTTTAATGAAAGACAAGTGGAAAACAAATATACACTGCAAAAAGTTAAACACAAATGATACATTTTCATTCTCTATCTATACCAAAACAGTATATAGAAACATATATTTTGCCACTTTCAAATGCAATGCCATTTAGAGAATGGCAAATGTTTTATTGTTTTGAAACACATTTTAGAATGAAATGTGATAACACGAGGTGGATTTTAATGTTTTTAATGATCTTATGAAAATATGAATTCAAATAAATTATTAAAACTTTATTTTCATCATTGGATTCTCAGTAAATGACTGTTCGCACACACTGTGACACAATTTGTAAGCACTGTACCCAGCTAGTGTTTCATTAATATTTACTGCATACAATCATTGCAGATGGAGATACGAACAAAATTAAAGGAAGAATAAAAGGCAATGAATGCAATATACAGTTAATCTTCGGTGGGCTACCAAACACAGATAGTATATTAATATTTTTTTTAGATAGCATCCACATAATTTATATTACAAAGAATCACTCACCTCAGCCCTGAATTTTGATGTTTTATTTACCGGTACTTGAAGACCGGCATGTTAAACTGTCTTCCTGTACAGGCAATTTTTAGTTTTCGACATTGTGATATTTTCACTGGCAATTACTTGGTCATGCAACACTGTACCCAAACAAATTTTATATAATTCTTTTGAGACAGATGGAGCTTTCTTTTTGTGGTATTTATTCACCATTGTTTTTTTTTTTGTTATATAAAGGAAAAACCAGAAAAATTTGAAAAAGGAAACTGCTTTCTTTACTAAAACATTGCAAATAAATGTTCAGGTCAAGATGTATTCTGCTACATTTCTTTGTTTAAAAAGAATATGGCTTATCATATTGGGTGCCTAGGAGGCACAAACTAATGGGAGTATGTTTTTAACAGTTTCTGGTATTTTAATTGTTTTCAATAAATGTTGCTCAATGAAGTGTTTCTCTCTGGTCTGTACTTCTGTTTAAGTGGTATGGAGGGGGAAAGAAGTTAATCACTTCTGTACATCCCCAATGGTTTGTTCTGATGAGAAGTGGAGGAAAGTTAAGATATAAAGCACTGTTTAACCTACGTATTGTGTATAAGGCTCCATGAACACTAGCATTTTTTTAAGCTCCTAGAAGCTGTTTTTAGCAGTTTTCCTGCTCCTAGAAGCTAAATAGTGCTATCCTATGTGTCCATCCATACTACTTTAGGCTAATAGCATTTTTTGAGCTTCAGCGGCTAAGAGCAGAAAAAAATTGTTTTTGTAGAGTTTTTTTGGAGCGTTTTTCCAGTATAAAAAAATGCTGAATGCTCCAAAATGCTCCTAAGATTCCATGCACACTAGCGTTTTTTTAAGCTTAAAAAATGCTGGAAAAAATGCTGGATAAGAAACGCTGGTAAAAGCTTTTTGTAGCAGCGTTTTAGATTTTTTTTCTGCTCCTAGACGCTGAAGCTCAAAAAACGCTAGTAGCCTAAAGAAGTGTGCTAATAAGAGCTCCTAGAAGCTTAAAAAAACACTAGTGTGCATGGAGCCTAAATGCTTCTAAACACTACTAAAATGCTCTTTTTTTTTCATGTACTGCAATGCTAATAAAATGCTAATGCTCCTTAAAGCTTCTAAAAGCTTATAGAAGCTGGCACAAAAATGCTATTATCAGCATTTTTCATCCAGCATTTTTTTCTAGCTTTTTTTGAGCAATGAATTCAGGTAAGTGAGCACTATTATTGGAGTCACTTGGAATTCTCATGAGGGTCATCTGGGGAGAAGTGTTTTCAGTGTGACACTTTGTTTCAGCAATTGGGTAGACTGCACATGTTTGTTTTTGAAGCAGCAAGTCACTGGATTTGTTTATTGAATTTGAAACAAGAAATATAAGTGATTTTTATTCATAATATCACAATTACATTATTGGGTACATTAGTATAAATGCCACTATTTTTAGCGCCACTCTTTCACATATATATATATATATATATATATTTACATCTATTTCTCTCACACTGCATGGGATACTGGTACACATACCACTGATAATCAGGACTAAACCCGGTGTACACAGAACCTGGTGCAGCTCTGCATAGTAACCAATTAATTCTAACTTCAGCTTGTTCAATTAAGCGTTGACAATAAAACCTGGAAGCTGATTGGTTACTATGCACAGCTGCACCAGATTCTGTGTACATCAGTTTTAGTAAACCTCCCTCACTGCTACTTGTGCTGGTGATGAAAAGGATGAAAAGGAAACTGTCACTAGTAGGGATGAGCCGAATTTAGAACATTATGGAGCATTCACATTTTTTCCTTTAGAAATTTCATTTTTCTGTGGTACTGCTATATACATGGGAAAGACGCGATACTTTACAGGCAGACTAAGGACACCCCCAGGCATGATAGTTAAAGGAATATTTCATTTTTATTGTTTCATTTTAAGCGTTATTAAAATCACTACTCCTGAAAAAACAGCAGTTTTTAAAAACAACATTTGCATTGATATATGACCCGGGTCCCCAAACAGTTTTTTATGGCAATAACATGCATATAAGCCTTTAAATTTTTTGTCTGTTCGCAAGTTCTGGGCTCATCCCTAGTCACTAGTATTGCTGGTGATCAAGACATTGTTATGCTGGCCATACACTATACGACAAATCGGTCAAACCCATTTTCGAAAAACGAACATTCGGCTGTGAGCACAAACGATAGTGCCATCGTGTAATGACCGATAAATCGTTCAGTGGACATAAATGATTGCATTTTTTGTTCGTTTTTTTACATATACCTAGTGCAAACAGTTCAGATGGGAAACACATGAACCTTTCAATTAATTGTTCGTTCGTCAGAAAATTTAAAAAAATTGTCCTTCGTTTTTTCCACTCAAAAACGTTCCAACGATTATCAATTTTGTGCCCATCAACTGGCCGAAAAACGAACAAACTAACTAAATGACCGAATTTCGGCAGATTTTTCGTATAGTGTATGGCCAGCATAACTCATGCTGCTGATAATTAGGACACTGGGGTTGATTTACTAAAAACTGGATAAACTGCAAAATCTGGTGCAGCTGTGCATGGTTGCCAATTTGCTTCTGATTTCAGCTTGTTCAATTAAAGTGGATGTAAACCCACTCTCATCCTTTCTAAACTACTGCCATAGTGCTGATCTATAAGGATATACAGTACATGCCTCCAGCATGTATCCTTATCTGTCAAATGTCTCCCCTCTGTCTGTTATAAGAACTGAAAAACTGCAGATTCTGTGGGTGGATCTGTTGTCTGGAGCTCGGTGGTTGGAGTCGTGATGTCAGTAGACTCCCCGCCCACCTCTACACTCCCCTTGTCAACATGCATTTTCTCCTGTGTATTCCTTCTGCTATGATCATTAAAATCCAGTCAAAATCCAGAAAAGTAACCACATGACTTCAGAAAAGGAGTGGGGGTGGGAATTAAAAAATAATGCCTGTCTAAAGCTAGTGCACAAGATATGTAAATGACCTGTCACTCAAAGCAAGGGGGCGGAACGGACAAAGGTTTTTCTCTGTTTGTCCGTTTTATCTCACTGAACAATAAAAGAGGATTGCTCAGAGCTTGATTAACTCTTTGTGGCAAGACCTGGCACAAATGATAGGAAATCTTATACTCTACATTGTGACAGCAAAAAAAATAAAAAAAATGGGTTTACATCCACTTTAAGCTTTGACAAAAAAACACAACAAAAATGGAAGCTGATTGGTTTATATGCAGATCCATCCTGTTCATCTATTTTATTACAGTGGGCAGATGACAAGTGGTCAAGCATGTACACATAAATACATAAATTCTAGGTCACACCTTGATCAGATGCCAATAAACCTGCCAGCTATCTCCAATATGCTCTGTCTCTCTGCTCCGTCTGTTTAAGATTAAAAGAAGAAGTAAGCACTGCCTCTTTTTTTTTGGTCACCTGAAAAGTAAAGGCATAATGTGCTAGTATGCATCGCATACTAGCACATTATGTGAAACTTACCTGCAAACAAAGCCCTCGTTGTCCCCGGTGGCGGCCGCATCCATCTTTGTCGTCTTCCTTCCGGGTCCCCGGACTCTGGCTGTGTGACTGGCTGGAGTCGCGTGATGTCACTCCCACGCGCGAGAGCGGCTGGTCATGACACAGGCTTCTGAGGAAACAGCACAGGCGGACGTTCCTTCAAAATGCATGCGCCAATGATGTCTGTACTGGCATAGCATACAGTAAATATCTCCTAAACGGTGCAAGT
Source organism: Rana muscosa (assembly GCA_029206835.1). Lineage (NCBI taxonomy): Eukaryota > Metazoa > Chordata > Amphibia > Anura > Ranidae > Rana > Rana muscosa. The sequence goes on from CM055122.1 coordinate 419,926,343, forward strand.
ATAGAAGATATTTACAGTACCTATAGGTAAGCCTTATTATAGGCTTACCTATAGGTATAAACATTAGTGGGAAGTTTACTTCCTCTTTAAAGGAGGTGCTGGGACATGCAAAGGTGGATGGGAGCTTCTAAAATGTTTTGCAAAAAGGTTCGCAGGTACAGAGTCAGGAATTATGACAGGGAGATCTTTTTGTTGGAATATCCAAGACATATAAAACTTTATGAACTGATGCAACTCATTAGGCTCCACCTATAACTAAAATATAATTTCTGAGTGGGTTTTCCTTTTTTATAAATAAGGTCTTCATAAACTTTGGGACTGTAACATGTCTAGCGAGAATCTTATTTTCAGTAAACAAGGATAGCAAGGACAAAAGTACTCTATACAAGATGGTAAATAGTAAATGCTATAGATAAAAAAGGTTCCTCTGCACAGGTTGAAACGTATATTTAAATCAAAGTTGTGTATTTTAAGAACGCAGTTGCATGCTATATTTAGCTGTGTAAAAGAATATTCTCCAGACATCGTGCTGTTTAAGATTAGCAGGTTATAATTAATCCCATCAACTGCACTAAATGATAAGTCTACAGACTGTTAGGTATATACATAGCTGAAATTTGTACAGCACTTTTTTACCGTCTTGTCAGTGGCATTAGGAATTTTCACTGCAATCCACAGAACTATAGCACCATCTTCTGTCATATTGTAAACATTATTACAGACCTAAAATATTTACAGTACTTTATATGATGTTATATAGTATTATTTTTTAGAGCATAACGGTTTAAAAACTATTACATTATTATGCATTACACGCAAACAGATGAGTGAAATTTGTTTATTCACCAGTTCACCCAATAGCATTTCTTTAAGCTATGAATGAAATATTTTTCCTTTATGAGGTCTTTCTACTAAATGCCAAAACACATTACCCTCCAACTTTTTTTTTTTACTTGTTGAACATACAGTTTGTCTAGAAAGATGTGTATATTAAGTATAGGGCAAAAGTGTGTAATACTGAGGAGAACTTGACTTTTTTAACTCATTTTTTTCAGCTTCAGGCTGGGTTTACACTATTGCGAATTGGATGTGAGTTTCTCTGCATCCAATTCACACGTCAGGAGATTGTGATCGGCTCTCAGTGGAGCTGATTCACACATCTCCGGGGCGACTGCGGAGCAAATTGCACGGGAGTCCTGTGCATCTTCTGGTCTGTTTCAGGTCCGAATTCAGCCAAAAATGCGGACCGAAATTGGACCTGAAATAGTGAACAGGCACCGGACCCCTGCTGTGAGCCAATCCATAAGGCAGTGTGAACCCAGCCTAAAGTCTTTTGTTTTATTATGGATAAGGTTTGGAGTGACTTCCAAATTTCAAAATTATTGGCCTGGGGAAAAAAGAAACATAATATGCTGCATGGCCTTTAAACCAAGGCTAGAAAGACTTAGAAGGCACAATAAAGCCTCGTACACACGGTCGGACTTCCATCGGACTTTTCCGTGGTTTTTTGTCCGAACGGAGTTGGCCGGGCACACCCATAGCATACACACCACAGGACTTTTCTGCAAACTTTCCCAAAACTTTTTCCAACATCACGTGGTTTGTCTGCTCTTTTCTGTCTTTACCGCCACCCTTTGGTCAACTTCTGCTATTGTTGGTTGATTTTAACATTAGTTGTTTTGTCCATCGGACAAAAGTCCGATGGTTTTCTGTACACACGGTCGGACTTTGCTCCATCGGACTTTTGTTGGGCAAAAGTTTGTCCGTTTGCAGACCCAACTTTTGTCCGATGAAAACAAGAAAAAAGCAAAAAAAGTTTGTCCGATGGAGCGTACACACGGTCGGATTGTTGGTCCAACTTGCTCAAAATTAAGTTTGTTGGCCAAAAGTCCGACCGTGTGTACAGGGCTTTAGGGTTCTTTTGGATAAGCTAGCCCCAGCTATACATGATAAAATGGGGGCTGTATGACCATAGCAGCCATAGTGTTAGTGTATTAAAGCTGCTGTAGGAACAGGATAAGGAAAGCTGTTAAACTGCATAGGGTGAGATTAGGGTCATTTAGAAAACTGCTTTAATTCTGGTTGCTAGCTCTTTGGGCATTAACTCTATTTGCTCTTTTTGTATTATTTAGGGCGTGTATCCGTTTATTTAGGACCTTTAGCTGCTTTCCACTTAATATCAAAATGTTTTATCTATTACTCTAAGGCAGTGATGGCGAACCTTGGCACCCCAGATGTTTTGGAACTACATTTCCCATGATGCTCATGCACTCTGCAGTATAGCTGAGCATCAAGGGAAATGTAGTTCCAAAACATCTGGGGTGCCAAGGTTCGCCATCACTGCTCTAAGGCCTACCTGTAAAAAAGTGGATTTCTGCTTGCGGGAGGGAGATTGAAGCATTGATAGGGCTTTTTTTTTTAGCTTTGGTGTGCTCATTGTGTAGCATTAACTTGTTGCTGATCATTAGACCTCACTTTTATTTTTTTTAATCTTATACCCCACATGGGCTTAACATCGATTGGGACATTAATGTAGAGACGTACCTAGAGCGTTTGGCACCCGGGGCGGATCCTACATCTGCCCCCCCCCCCTCAACTTTTAAATGAAAAAACACCCACAATTTTTTTTCATGTTTTCAAGAACATTTATTTCTGCATTCTGCACCCTGTAAATCGCACGTATCTGCATTCTGCACACTGTATATAGCACATATCTGCATTCTTAACCCTGTAAATCGCACGTATCTGCATTCTGCACCCTGTAAATTGCACGTATCTGCATTCTGCACCCTGTAAATCGCACATATCTGCATTCTGCACACACTAAATAGCACATATCTGCATTCTGCAACCTGTATATAGCACATATCTGCATTCTGCACACACTAAATTGCACTAACTAAATTGCACATATCTGTATTCTGCAACCTGTAAATCGCACATATCTGCATTCTGCACACTGTAAATCGCACATATCTGCATTCTGCAACCCCCCCGTCCCCCCCAATCAGGTCAGCTACAGTGCTACACTATACACATGGCAGGGGGAGGCGGACACAGCAATCACCCCCCCCCCCAGACCAGCACAGGGTTGCAGGGCAGACAGATACACTCCTCCAGGCTTCAGCCTCTTCTTCTTACAACACCCCCCGCCCTGCTCACCCCCTCGGGCTCTCAGTCTTAGCTAGGGCGGTCCGGATTAGATTCCTATGATGACTGTGTCTGTGTGTGGAAGCAGCCGCCCCAGCGGAGAGAGATGACAGACACAGGCCGCAGCAGTAGTGGGTGGAGGCGGAGCTAGCAGGAGGGAATTCAGTCACTAGACGAGTGGACGGCCTGGACCAGTCTATTGCGGCCGCGGTGCTAGGGGGTGTTCTAAAAACAACTAAAGGGAAAGGGAGCAGCCAGAGCCAGCAGGGATGCCCAAGGGATGATCAGACAGTGTCACCCGACTTGGGTGTGGAGCTCACCCCCATAGCGAAGTCACTAGGCCACTGACACCCCTCCAATGTCCGCCCCCCTATTGGTTTGCCCCTGCATTAATGCCTTTATAGATACCTCCTGAATATGCTCTCCTCTTTTTTAGGTGTGATTTTAAAATGGGATATAATGATTTTGTTTTGAGAGGGAGGACCCATTTTAGGTTTTACTAATGTTTAAGTATTTAATATGGCTAGCAGGTTGTGTAATTTTTTGTATCATATTTTATTATTTTTTGTATATATTTTTTTTTTCATTGTGTTTTTATTTTTTATTTTTTATAAATCTCTTTATTAAATTTTACTTTCTTTCTTCACATGTTACATCATACATTTTTACATATAATACATCCTATTGTCTTAAATTAAATTATGTATCCTTCATCATACATTCCACCTCTAACAATTCAATTATTCATAAACAAGAAAAAACATTTATCCCATCGATCCTTACATTCACAAAAATAGGTTGGTGTATTTCTTAACCCTTTCCTCCATTGGTGTAATTCTATCCCAATTCCGCACCCCTCTCCCCAGCAGCTGTCATAGGATTTTCTATCCAGTTTGCCCAGATTTTCCCATATTTCTCTTCCTTTCCTCTATTGCAATATGTCTCTTTGTACAGTGTTAGATTGCTATTTATTAGGTTTTTCCATTGTGCTAGTGGGGGAGCTTCGGCCTTCTTCCAATTCAATACTATTGCCTTTCTTGCGTAGAATAGTAGGAGGCCGAGCTGTGTTCTCTTTTCTATCGAGAGCATATTATCCCCAACCAGCCCCAATAGGCATATCTCCACCTCTGGGTCCAGCTGAACTGACGTCACTCTATCGATTATCTTCAGGACCTCTCTCCAAAATATCATTATCCTTGGACAAGTCCAGAAAATATGGATAAAGTTTCCAGGGGAACCTGCACACCTCCAGCAGTTTTGGGAGTTGGATGGTGATATTTTAAATAATTTATACGGCGTAAAATAACTTCTATGTGTTATTTTGAATTGAATTAATTTGTCTCTAAGTGAAATTAAGATTTCAAATGGGAAGTTGTATACCTTCCCCCAGTTTTCTGCTGTTAATCCTGGGATATCTCTTATCCAGCAGTCTCTCAATTTATTCATATCTGATTCTTCTATCTTTAGTAGATGTTTATATAGGTTTGAGATCATTCCCCTTTCTTTTTTTTCCCTCATCATCTTTTCTAAACCCGTTTCTGTTAACTGGGGGATACCCTGTGGGAACTGGGCTGACAATGCATATGTTAGCTGAACATATCTAAATAGGTGACTCTCAGGGATGTTCCAATTTTTTCTCATATCTGCAAATGTAGATATTTTCCCCTCATATATTATTTGTGATTTTTTTTAATTTTATATTTTGTCCATACTCTAGGATCTGGAATAGAAGCTAAATGTCCAAGATGTGGGTTTCTCCACAATGGAGTATTTGGAGATAGATCTGTTTTTAAATTACTCTCTCTTATCGTACCAGCCTTCCATGCTTTTACTGTTGTTATCATTGATGGGGTTAAATCTCGACTACTTTTTATCCCGCGGAATGGTAGTGCCTGCAGTGCCTCCAGAGACTGGACCACTGCAGCCTCTACCACTGTGGCAGGATCGTGTCCATCAGGATTCAGCCACCTTCCTACTGTGGTGAGTTTCTAAACAGATATAACAACTGAGGGAGTATCTTCATCTTTATCAAATTTATGCGTCCCAGTAGAGATAAAGGTAATTTTTCCCACATCCTTAATTTTTTTCTATTTTCCTGTAGTACTGGATTTAAATTCAAACTTTTAAATTTTTCAACCTCTCGTGATACAACTATACCTAGATATTTAAATTCTGTTACCCATTTTAATGGGAGATTTGGGGTCACTGAATCTTGTGCTCCTTGATCTATAGCGAATAGCAGTGATTTACCCCAGTTTACCTTAAGTCCTGTATGCAATGAAAAAATGTTTAATAACTCCAAAGCCCCATTTAATGACGGGCCCGCGTCTCTTAAGAATAGCAGCATATCATCTGCATATAGGGCTACCCTCTCCTCCAGCCCTCCTATTCTGAGTCCCTGGATATCTTGCGATATCCTTAGAGCTTCTGCCACTGGCTCTATTGCTATCGCAAATAATGCTGGTGAGAGAGGGCAGCCCTGTCTTGTACCTCTGTACAACTCAAAGTAGGGTGATAGCCTTCCCCTAAGTTTAACTGCTGACATAGGTTTATTATATATAATTTGAACCCAGCTAATAAATTTCGAAGGAAACCCCATCCTCCTAAGTATTTCCCATAAAAAAGGCCATTCTATGGTGTCAAAGGCCTTTTCTATATCCAGGAATACTACCGTCCTAGATCCTTCACAGTTATGGTGTGTATGTATATTCGTAAATAGTCTGCGTAAATTTACATCTGTCGTCCTTTGCGGCATAAATCCCGTCTGATCTGGGTCTATAATGGTTTTTAACCACTTAAGCCCCGGACCATTTGGTAGCTAGAGGACCAGAGGTGAATTCAGAATTTTGCACTGCGCTGCTTTAACTGTAAATTGTGCGGACATGCAATGTTGTACCCAAACGAAATTTGCGTCTTTTTCTTCCCAAAAATAGAGCTTTCTTTTAATGGTATTTGATTGCCTCTGCGATTTTTATTTTTTGCGATATAAACGGAAAAAGACCGAAAATTTTGAAAAAAAATGATATTTTCTACTTTTTGTTATAAGAAAAATCGAATAAACTCAATTGTAGTCATACATTTAGGCCAAAATGTATTCAGCCACATGTTTTTAGTAAAAAAAATGTCAATAAGCGTATATTTATTGGTTTGCGCAAAAGTTATAGAGTTTACAAACTAGGGTACATTTTCTGAAATTTACACAGCTTTAAATTTATGACTGCCTATCTCATTTCTTGAGGTGCTAAAATAACAGGGCAGTACAAAACCCCCCCAAATGACCCCATTTTGGAAAATAGACACCCCAAGGAAATTGCTGAGAGGCATGTTGAGCCCATTGATTTTTTTATTTTTTTGTCCCAAGTGATTGAATAATGACTAAAAAAAAAAAAAAAATTACAAAAAGTTGTCACTAAATGATATATTGCTCACACATGCCATGGTTATATGTGGAATTTCACCCCAAAATACATTTTGCTGCTTCTCCTGAGTACGGGGATACCACATGTGTGGGACTTTTTGGGAGCCTAGCCGCGTACGGGACCCCGGAAACCAAGCACCGCCTTCAGGATTTCTAAGGGCGCAAATTTTTGATTTCACTCCTCACTACCTATCACAGTTTCGAAGGCCATAAAATGCCAAAATAGCACAAAACCCCCCCAAATGACCCCATTTTAGAAAGTAGACACCCCAAGGAAATTGCTGAGAGGCCTGTTGAGGCCATTGAATATAATTTTTTTGTCCCAAGTGATTGAATAATGACAAAAAAAAAAAAAATACAAAAAGTTGTCACTAAATGATATATTGCTCACACATGCCATGGTTATATGTGGAATTACACCCCAAAATACAGTTTTCTGCTTCTCCTGAGTATGGGGATACCACATGTGTGGGACTTTTTAGGAGCCTAGCCGCATACGGGACCCCGAAAACCAAGCACCGCCTTCAGGATTTCTAGGCACAAATTTTTGATTTCACTCCTCCCTCACTACCTATCACAGTTTCGAAGGCCATAAAATGCCAAAATCGCACAAACCCCCCCCAAATGACCCCATTTTGGAATATAGACACCCCAAGCTATTTGCTGAGAGGAATGGCGAGTATTTTACAGCTCTCATTTGTTTTTGAAAGTGAAGAAAGAAAATATATATATATATATATATTTTTTTCAATTTTCAAAACTTTGTGACAAAAAGCGAGATCTGCAAAATACTCACAATACCTCTCAGCAAATAGCTTGGGGTGTCTACTTTCCAAAATGGGGTCATTTGGGGGGGTTTTGTGCTATCTGGGCATTCCATGGCCTCCGAAACTGTGATAGGCAGTGAGAAGTGAAATCAAAAATTTACACCCTTAGAAAGCCTGAAGGCGGTGCTTGGTTTTTGGGGTCCCGTACATGGCTAGGCTCCCAAATAGTCTCACACATGTGGTATCCCCGTACTCAGGAGAAGCAACAGAATGTATTTTGGGGTGTAATTCCACATATGCCCATGGCATGTTTGAGCAATATATCATTTAGTGACAACTTTGTGCAAAAAAAAATAAAAAATTGTCGTTTTTCCGCAACTTGTGTCAACATATAAAATATTCCATGGACTCGACATGCCTCTCAGTATATAGCTTGGGGTGTCTACTTTCCAAAATGGGGTCATTTGGGGGGGTTTTGAACTGTTCTGGCATTTTATACACAACATTAGGAAGCTTACATCCACTCTTCTAACCACTTGAAGACAAAGCCCTTTTTGACACTTTTTGTTTACATGAAAACATTTTTTTTTTGCAAGAAAATTATGTTGAACCCCCAAACATTATATATATATTTTTAAAGCAAAGGCCCTACAGATTAAAATGGTGGGTGCTGCATTTTTTTTTCTACACAGTATTTGCGCAGCGATTTTTCAAACGCATTTTTTGGGTTAAAAAATACACTTTTTTTAATTTTAATGCACTAAAACACACTATATTGCCCAAATGTTTGATGAAATAAAAAAGATGATCTTAGGCCGAGTACATAGATACCAAACACGACATGCTTTAAAATTTCGTACAAACGCGCATTGGCGACAAACTACATACATTTTTAAAAGCCTTTAAAAGCCTTTACAGGTTACCCCAGTAGATTTACAGAGGAGGTCTACTGCTAAAATGATTGCCCTCGATCTGACCTTCGCGGTGATACCTCACATGCATGGTGCAATTGCTGTTTACATATGACGCCAGACCGACGCTTGCGTTCGCCATTGGGCAAGAGCAGGGCAGGACAGGGGTGCTTTTTTTTTTTTTTTATTATTAATTTTGCTTTTTTATTTTATTTTTAAATTGTTCCTTCCAAGTATTTTTTTTTATTATCATTTTTATTGTTATCTCAGGGAATGTAAATATCCCCTATGATAGCAATAGGTAGACCCTAGATTTTTCCTCTGCCCTCAAAGCATCTGACCACACCAAGATCGGTGTGATAAAATGCTTTCCCAATTTCCCAATGGCGCTTTTTATATCCGGGGGGGGGCATTCCCTCCCACTGCTTGTAAAAGCAGTCCAGAGGCTAATTAGCCGCTAGGATTGCTTTTACATGAAAGCCGGCCGCAGGCTGAAAAGAATGATACCAAGATGATACCTAAACCCGCAGGCATCATTCTGGTATAAACATTCAAAGTCCAGCAACATACCAGTACGTTGCTGGTCCTTGTTGGACATGTATTGTAATATTTTTATTTCATGCAGCCAGTTGGCTGAACGAAAAAAGAGATTGATCGGTGGGTATGCCCACCATTAGAATACCGCCCTTCATCCACCCACTTCCAATGATGGGCATACACACACCATTTATATATGCCGAAGCATGGGGGCATCCTCCCGCAAAAAAGTTATGCCGCACACACATGGTCGGACTTTTCCACGGGCAAGCCTCCGTCGGAATTTCGACCGTATGTACGCGGCATTAGGAGCAAAATCGCTCCTCCGCCCCTGCTGCCCCAATGCTTCGGCATATTTGCTTTTTTTTTTTTAACTGTGGTGGTGAAATCACCTCCTACAGCACTGGAGTCGCAGGGATCAGGCCTGTCTCTGCGAACGCTGCAGTTATGTGTGTTGTGTTTTTTAAGTGACAGTGATCGATCGATACTGCACTTGGGTGGCCTGGGCTGGACGGAGGGGCAAAACACAGGTGCCAGCAGGTATCTGGGCTGATCCCGCTAACACTGCGTTTTTGGGAACCCTAAACTGCTGGGGACGCTAGTATAGATCTGATCAGATCAGATATTGATCTGTTCAGATACTATACCACTAAGGGGGGTGTATGCTTCACGCGTGGGTGTTAGCGTTACTGGCACTAACCTGACGCTGCCTGGGGTGTGACTCAGACCCTCTCTGACGCTAAAACCTAATTGATATCACCCGCCGGGCGATCAGGGGGTTAAACCTTTATTGGGTTATATACGGCGGGTGCCCTGACACTATAAAAAGCAAACTAACTAACCAGCGTCACCCGTAACACTTATATGGTGATCACTGGTGAAAGGGTTAACTAGGGGCAATCAGGGGGTTAAAACCTTTATTAGATAATATATGGGGGTACCTGACGCTATAAAAACCTGCGGCGAACCTAAAAAAAATTACCAGCTACCGATCTGCATCACCGACACTAAGACAGCGTTTAGAAAAACGATTGCTTAGCGACAGTGGTGATGGGGGTGAAAGGGTTACCTGGGGGGGCGATCAAGGGGGTTAAACCTTCATTAGATAATATATTGGGGTACCTGACGCTATAAAAACCTGCGGCGAACCTAAAAAAAAATACTGGCTACGATCTGCATCACCGACACTAAGACAGCGTTTAGAAAAACAATTGCTTAGCGACAGTGGTGATAGGGGTTGAAAGGGTTACCTGGGGGGCGATCAAGGGGGTTAAACCTTTATTAGATAATATATTGGGGTACCTGACGCTATAAAAACCTGCGGCGAACCTAAAAAAAATTACCGGCTACCGATCTGCATCACAGACACTAAGACAGCGTTTAGAAAAATGATCGCTTAGTGACAGTGGTGATAGGGGGTGAAAGGGTTACCTGGGGGGCGATCAAGGGGGTTAAACCTTTATTAGATAATATATTGGGGTACCTGACGCTATAAAAACATGCAGCGAACCTAAAAAAAATTACTGGCTACGATCTGCATCACCGACACTAAGACAGCGTTTAGAAAAACAATTGCTTAGCGACAGTGGTGATAGGGGGTGAAAGGGTTACCTGGGGGCGATCAAGGGGGTTAAACCTTTATTAGATAATATATTGGGGTACCTGACGCTATAAAAACCTGCGGCGAACCTAAAAAAAATTACCGGCTACCGATCTGCATCACAGACACTAAGACAGCGTTTAGAAAAACGATCGCTTAGTGATAGTGGTGATAGGGGGTGAAAGGGTTACCTGGGGGGCGATCAAGGGGGTTAAACCTTTACTAGATAATATATTGGGGTACCTGACGCTATAAAAACCTGCGGCGAACCTAAAAAAAATTACTGGCTGCCGATCGGCATCACTGACGCTAAGACAGCGGTCAGAAAAATGATCGCTAAGCGACAGTGGTGATAGGGGGTGAAAGGGTTATCTGGGGGGTGATCAGGGGGTTAAACCTTTATTAGGGGGGGTTAGGGGGCTACACTGGACCTAAGACTAAACTTTGGTGACACTTTTACAGTCACAAATGTCACTGATTGCAGTGATCACTAAATAAATGGTCACTGCAATCAGTGACACTGTGACTGGGGGCTGGGGGGGTGATCTGGGGGGTGATCTGGGGTGTCTGGGGGGGCCTGGGGGGGCGATTTATGTCCCTATGTGTCCTGGTGTCAGTGTAGTGTTGTGTGCACTGACCTGATATCTTCTCTTGTACGGCGCTCGGTATATGTGAGCGCCGCACCAGAGATGACATCACTTCCTCCTGCTCCCTCTGTCTGACACAGACAGAGGGGGCATTTCTATTCGCCGGGAGCGATCGCGAGGGGGTGGCCAGAAACGAATGGCTGCCCCCTCATCCCGGAACGCTTCCGGACACTTAGCCACCGCTCACTGTATAGAAGGGGGGTCCGATTGGACCCCCCAACTGTACAAAGGCAATCACGTACACTCTACGTGATTGTGCCTGTCGGTGCCATTCTGCCGACGTATATATACAGTGAGCGGTCGTTAAGTGGTTAATAGAGGCTGTAATCTAGATGTTAATATTTTTGTTAATATTTTAAAATCTGTATTTAATAGTGCTATTGGTCTATATGAGGGGCACAGTTTTGGATCTTTGCCTTCTTTATATATTAGAGTTATGTGTGCCTTTCTCATTGAGTCTGGCATAATTTCCTTTAGCAGTCCTTCTGAGTATACCTTTTCTAATTTTGGGGCCAATATATCTTTGTATTTTTTGTAGAATTCAACAGGAGTTCCATCTGGCCCTGGTGTTTTTTCTCCTGGGAATGAGTTTATAGCTTTTATTATTTCCTCACTTATAATTGGTTTAATCAATGCCTCCCTCTCCCTGTCCGACAACCACCCAAGGGCCACCCGGTCTAACAGATCCGACATGGCCCCCGGGTGGGAGCCGGAGGGGAGAGAAGAGGCATATAACCCAGTATAGTAGTCGCCGAAGGCCTTCAATATCTCATCTGGTTCTTTTACTTTTATTCCTTCTGGCGTTTCTATTTCTACTATGGTTGTTGGTTGGTATTCCTGTTGTGTCAATCTCGCCAGAAATCTCCCACTTTTATCTCCCATTTCAAATATATTCTGTTTCTTTTTATATATATCTAATCTTGTTATCTCCTCCATATGTAATTGTAGTTCTCTTTGTGCAGCCATCATTAGTTCAAAGTTGGAATCATTTGAATCTTGACTATATTTTTCTACCTGTGCCTGTAGCTTCTGTACCTCTACCTTCTGTTTTTTATTTATTGCTGCAATATTAGAAATATATTGACCCCGTATATATGCTTTAAATGCATCCCATACTATATCTACTGTTGATGTTCCCTCGTGGTTTTCCCAATATTCGTTTATTATTACTATAATTTTTTCTGATATTTCTGGGTACATCACCCACTGTGCGGACAACCTCCACAGTGTTCTGTCTCCAGAGGTGGGAATGCGTATTAGTACCTGCAGGGGAGCATGGTCTGATAGGCCACTTGGTAAATATTTAGCATCCACGATATCACCTAGCATTGCAGAATCCGCAAATGCCAAGTCTATCCTGGATGCTGTTTTATATGATGTAGAATAACAAGAGTACATTATTTTTTCCGGGTTTCTCCATCTCCATATTTTTGTTACCCCCATCGTTTGTGCCCAATTATATAAATTATCTGAGTGATTTTTAGAGAGCTTCGGTCTGTCCAATTCAGCGGATATTACCGAGTTGAAATCTCCAATGAGCGTCAGTTTTGCTGGAGGATATTGTATAATTTTTTCCATTATCTCATTTAAGATTTCAACTGCAAATGGAGGTGGAATATATATTGCCACTATAATGTACCTTTGTTGCCCAATCCTATATAGTAGAATCACATATTTCCCCTGTACATCTATGTACGCTCTTTCCACCTTCCCGGGAAAGGATTTATTCACTAGCACTGATACCCCTCTAGCATAGGATGAATAGGTGGCATGGTACTCTTTTTGTATCCAAGCTTTTTTTAATGTTTTTATTTTTTTTCCCATTAGATGTGTCTCCTGTAATATAATTAGTTGCGGACTGTATTTTTTTATATACTGGAACATCAGCGCTCGCTTGAACCCAGAGTTCAGTCCTCTAACATTCCATGATATTATTGAGTAGGTATTCTCATTACTTTTTTTTCCTGACATTATATTTTAGACCTCGAGGGCTGTCTATTACACTTTCCATCTTTGGGGGGGGAGAGTCTCTTCTGGAATTTTCTATTACACCTCTGGGTATTTATACATCTCACTCTTACCACACTCTTCCCTCCCTCCTCCCCTCCCACCCTATCCCTCTCCACCTCCTCCTTGAATTCACAGCTCCATTCATACCTGGAGAATGGTGGAGAGACATTTTGACCAATCCCCATTTTGCCTACCCTGGTACCTATTCCACGGTCAGCACCCAACATTTCTCAAATTCAACCCTCCCAACCCAAAAAAGAAAAAATCAACAACACTTCCCTTTCATACAAACATATGGCGGGTTCAACATTAATTGGAGCATATCATAATTATTACCTAGAAGGCAAGAGAAGAAAGAGAAAAAAAAAAAAGAGAAAAAAAAAAAAAAAAGGAGAAGAAAATGTATAAACATGATTAAATAGAACTTCTACTGTATATCCCTCTTTCACTTTCCCTCCCTCCTTCCTCTCCCCTCCTTCCTCTCCCCTCCCTCCCCTTCCCCCAGACATTTCCCACTTGAATTATATTTGAATTATATTTTTTCAGATTTTTTTTTTTAAATTGCCTTTATCATATATATACATATATATACTTTCCCTCAGACTCCCTCCCCCCCCCAAAAAAAAAAAAAAGGGGGAACCCCCCTCCCTTTCCCCATCAACCCCATCAACCAAACCAACCACCCCACCTTCCCTACCACGTGATTTTTTTTTTTGTTCAATGTTCTTTATTAAGTATAATAAGAATATAGCAAACATACATTCATTACACACAGTGCGCATTTGTTGTTCGGGTTTAACAAGTACAAATACAACATGTTTAAGATAGCTAAGTTATCCACTATAAGCTGTATATAGCAAGAAACATTTAGACACTATGAGCTGACATAGCAATAAACAATTACTAGATTTTGTATTTATCAGTCCACAATCTCCAGTTAGAGTCAAAATTGTTACACTTCAGGGACTTAATAGCCAGTAGGCGTTCGAATGTGTGGTTTCTGTTAACTAGTTTGATCACTTCCGAGAGGTTGATGGCCACTGAGTTTTTCCAGTTTCTAAGAATAAGGGTATGTGAGGCTAACAGTATATGGGTGACGATTGGTCTGAGATCCTGTGGATATTGATCTGCACCAATGTGAAGAATTGCTAATGCAGGGTTTGGGGTCGTTAGTATTCCAGTGATTGATGAAATCAACTTGAACACATTGTTCCATAGACCTGTCATACTAGGACATGTCCATAAGGTGTGCAATAGGTTGCCTATGTGACCACATTTCCTCCAGCATAGAGGCGATGAAGCCGGATAAAAGGTTGCTAACCTATAGGGCGTGTAGTGCCATCTGTTAGTAAGTTTAAGCGTCATTTCCCAATGTGATACACAGTGGGAATGTTTGTGTATTTCCTTGAAGGCGCGTGTCCATTGTTCTTCAGAGAAAGTTTTGTTGAGGTCAGTTTCCCACTTCCTAAGTGCAGCTGATTTCTTGAAAGTATGTTTATCATGGATGAGGTTATAAAATATTGAAATGCCTTTAGCAGATTGAGGAGCTTTTGTATAAAAACGCCATGCTATAGCAGATAGTTTTATTTTTGGTATAGAATGTGCCCTTAAGAAGTGGGAGATGCGTATGCAGGAGAATAACATATTGCTGGGTAAGTGGTGGTCAGTCACTATTTGCTTTATTGATTTTGGTGTTTGTCCAGTATATAAATCTTGTACATGTTGAATTCCTAGTGCCTGGAGTCTCGTGGTTGGAAGCATAGGTATTTTTGCCCCTAAGAGTGCAATAGGGAAGTCGTACTGTATTTCCTGCAGATCAGCACTATCTAATGTCTGTAGGAATCGCCATGCCTGTAAAGACACTTGTACGGATGGTGATAGCCCCTTAGTTGCCCATGGTTCCCATATGTCGCCCATGAGAAAAGTAGTCGTATTCCTGGTCGGGATAGCCGAACGTTCTATTTCCACCCATAGGGGGCTGTCAGTGTCGTGAAACCAGTGTTTAAGTTGGTCAAGTCTCGTAGCCCACAGGTAGTCTTGGATGTCTGTGAATCCCGCCCCCCCCACCTTCCTATGTGGAAGAAGGTTGTTCCGTGGACATCTAGCTTTTTTACCTCCCCATGTGAATTTCCATACAATTTTTGATAATGTATTTAGGTAGCGGGACGGTACGGGAATCAATAGGGAGCGGAAAATATAGAGAATTTGTGTTAGTATGGACATTTTAAATGCCGCTATTTTACCTAACCAGGATATCTCCCTCTTGGATATGTCCATTAATTGTAGTTCAATTTTGCCTATTAGCGGTTTAAAGTTAGCCTCTGCTAAGGATGCAGTATTGTCAGTTAGGGTGATGCCTAGGTACGAAATGCCCTTTGCGCTCCATGAGTAGGGTAGGGATTTTTGCAGTAATTTTTTTGAAGTATGTGAAACTCCTAAGTTAAGAATCTGGGACTTCATAAAGTTGACCTTATAATAAGATACTGTGCCAAAGTCGGTTAGAACTTGGTGGGCCTGCGGGAGGGAGGATTTCGGGTGTGTCAGTAGGAGGATAACGTCATCAGCGAATAAGTTTATGACGTGTTTGTCAGATCCGAAAGTGAAGCCTGTGATGCCATTGTGTGCTCTAATGGATTCGGCCAGAGGTTCAATCATAAGATTGAATATTGTGGGGGAGAGAGGGCAACCCTGGCGTGTGCCATTTGATATGCAGAACTGTTTGGATAGGAGACCTGAAGTATAAACTTGTGCCGATGGGCAGGAATATAAAGCCAGTATTGCCTTGAGAATCGGGCCTGTAAAGCCGAATTTAGCCAACACCATTTCCATGTACGTCCAGTGGACCCTATCGAACGCCTTCTCTGCGTCTATAGATAGCAGCAGAGAAGGCGTTCTCATTTGGACAGCGTGGTGAATAATATTAATGATACGTCTAGTAGCGTCTGAGGTCTGTCTCCCCCTCACAAATCCCATCTGATCACGTTTTATGAGTAGCGGAATAATATCTGATAATCTCTTGGCTAGCAATTTTGAATAAATTTTTATGTCGGTATTAAGAAGAGATATCGGCCTAAAGTTCGCTGGTGTAGTAGGATCTTTCCCCGGTTTTGGTAAAGTGACAATGTGGGCTCTCAGCATCTCTTGTGGGAAAGCAGAAGTTTCTTCCGCCTTTGTGAATACCCGCTGTAAGTGAGGAGCAATGATTTCTTTAAATGTTTTAAAATACTCGTTTGCGAAACCATCCGGTCCCGGTGACTTGCCATTAGGCAATGTCGATGTAATCTGTTCGATTTCCTGAGGGGAGAAAGGTGTGTTCAACTTCCTAAGTTGGTCCTCTGTCAGTGACGGGAGTTGTATTTTCTGTAAGAAGCGTTGTATGGTGTCTGTGGTTGGTTGTTGTGTGGCCGTATTATCACGTAAATTGTACAGTGCCCCATAATAGTCTGCAAATTGATTTGCTATGTCTTGTGGGTTAGTGATTTTGTGGTGTGAGGTATCATGAAGGAGGTATGCTATTCTCGATTTTGTGCGAGCAGCCTTAATTCTGTTAGCCAGATATTTTCCTGCTCTATTTGCATTAGCGTAGGAATTCACTTGTAAGCGTCTGAAATGTTTGTTGTGTTGTTGTGCGAGAATCTCTCTCACACTTTCTCTAAGCATAGATAGTGTATTTGCCACTGCCGTTGTTGGAGACTTTTTATTGTGGGTTTCTAATCTATTAATGTCAGACATTACTTGATTGAGTTTGGCAGCATGTCGTTTCTTTTCCCTAGCCCCTAACTGTATTAATATGCCTCTCATATACGCCTTATGAGCGTTCCATAACGTGAAGGGATCTATCATTGGTGTGCAATTGTATTGGAAAAAATCTTGGAGATGCTGAGAGATCACTGGAAGAATTCGGGGTTCTTGTAAGAGCCTAACATTGCAACGCCAGACATGGGATGAGGGGGAGACACCCTTTTCAGCAATAGTCATAGATACTGCTGCGTGGTCTGACCACGTAATACCCCATATTTGTGTGGCCTGAACACGTTGTAAAAGCCACTGGTCAGTGATAAACATATCTATTCGTGAATATGAGCAGTGTCTAGTAGAAAAAAAAGTATAATCTCTTTCGTTGGCATGGAGGCACCTCCATGCATCGAACAGTTCCTGTGTATGTAGCAGATTACGGAGGTGAGCAGATCTCTTCGGTCTATCCGTAGTAGTGTCCAAAATGGGATCTGATATTAGATTAAAGTCGCCTCCTATGATGATATTACCGTATTGCATGGACTTAGTCCTTTTAATCACTTTCCTTAGGAAGCGGATTTGGTGGGTGTTCGGGGCGTATAAAGTAACCAATGTGTACGGATTAGAGTTGATGTCTCCAGTTACTATTATATACCTGCCCCCTTCATCAATATAAGAGTCTTTGAGTTGGAAAGATAGAGAGTTCCTTAAGGCTAGCATCACTCCTCCTTTTTTGCTATCCGGTGTATCTGCCAAAAACACGTGGGGATATTCCCTGTGAGTGCATTTAGGGGTTTTTTGTTTCTGAAAGTGTGTCTCCTGTATGCAGAGAATGTCAGCCCGGTGCTTACAGGCCTCCTTCCATACCGAGAATCTCTTGGCCGGGTGATTCAGGCCTTTTGCGTTAATTGATAGACATGTGATAGTCATTTGTGGTGTTGTAGTGTATAGCGACTGGTATCGTGGTGCAAGTACTCACTGTGTCCCTGGGTGTGAAACGCAACATCTTTTCCATTGAGGCCTGAGGCTGCAGGAGACTCATCTTCTGTACGTAGTGGAAGTTCCTTGCTGTGAAGATTGCTGTGTGCAAAAAATAGATAACGTAGAAAACAAAAAAGAAAAAGAAAAAACAAGAGATACCAAAAAACGTAAGAAAGTATCTTTGAATGTGTAAAAAGGGATCTTACAACGGATCCGCGTGCAGACATAACTGCTGAACTCGTTAACGGGGGTTATAGGAGGATAATTTTAAACTCCTTTTTACCGGAGAGATAAGAGAATAATTTTGCGGTTTTGTTATGAGCCTCCGCTGGCTTGTTTCTTATTGGTGCGTTTGTGTGACACCACCTGCCATTCGTTTTGGAGCCTCTGCGGTTGTGAAGTAGGGTTGAATTGTGAGGCCTGGTCTGGGAGTATTCCCCATTGGCGCAGAGTTGTAAGGCCTTCCTCCAATGTGTTTACGGAAGTTGTGGTCCCATCATGGGTGATGGAAAGAGTGGCCGGATACTTCCATTTGTGCAGGATTTTGTGGTTCCTCAGGGCCTTGGTTATGGTCGCCAGGTTGCGACGCCTCTGTAGTGTGTGCCTGGATAGATCTGGCAACAATTGGAGGGTTGCGTACTGCGGAGGGACAGCGTCAGGTCTGCGGGCTGCTTGTATGATTTGTTCCTTTACATGGAAGAAGTGGACCCTCATTAGTATGTCCCTTGGGGTGCCTTCTGGCAGGAAGGATGGTTTAGGAATCCTGTGGATTCTGTCTATTATGAGGTCCTGCGCATTCAGAGCTGGGACCAGGGTGGAGAACAAAGCGTGGACATACTGTAGGAGTTGGGTGGCTGGAATAGATTCTGGTACTCCTCGCAGCTTTAGATTATTCCTCCTTGACCTGTCCTCAAGGTCAGCGACCTTGTCCTTTAGCCACGCTATATCCTCTCCCTGGGCCGCATGTGCGTCCACCATATTATTGTATGTAGCAGTATACTCGTCCATCCTCTGTTCTACTCTATCCACTCTGACCCCAATAGCCTGTACCTCCTTGTGACACTGGTTAATCCCTCTGACCAAATCTGTTTGGAGGGAGGATCTGAGCGATAGCAGCATCTCCTTCAGCATAGTGTCTGAAATAGGCCTATCGGCAGTAGGAAAGTCCGCTATGGGGTCAGCTATGTGTTGGGCCTGAGCAGCGGTGGTGCCTGGTGTCCCGCTTACCTCCATGTCCTGTGTGCATAACCGCCTGACGGGGGAGTCCATCCTCGGCTTTGACTTAGCTGGGCTCCGAGTGGATGGGCTGGATGAGCCTGAGGACGATCCGCTGTGCAGTGGGTCACGAGAGGACTGTACACGGAGCTCTCCGTGTCCGTTGCTTTGGATCGCGGCCTTCGCCTGTTGTTGTGCGGACGAGCCGCCGCCATTTTGATGGAGCCCGCGGGGCTGCATCGCAAAGATGCTTGTCAGTTTTTGTGGCATCGGCGGGTTCTTTCTGCGCCTCGTCATTCCCCTGTCCTCCGGCAGTCCGGCTGTGTTGTTTCTAGCCGCGGATGTGCCTTGGAGGCTCTGATGTGTCTGGATCTCTCCGGCGGCCGAGCGGAGCTCTCAGCTAGGCTTCCATCTTGGAGCTCGGTCGCCACGCCCCCCCCCTACCACGTGATTTGATGTGTTTAATGTATAGTGAATTTCCATCATATTGTGTGAAAAAAAAAAAAAAAGGAAGAAAAAAAAGGGAGAATTATTTTCCCCTCATAGAATCGTGTATATTATATATATATTGTGTTTGTTGTGTCTGTTGTGTTGTGTGTAAATTGTGTATATATTTATTTCATTTTCTTTATCTCTTATCTTCTAGTACAAAAAAAAAAAAAAAAGGAAAGGGGGAGAATCCCTTACACTCCCTTAGGAGAGGTGGTATAGGTCAGGGTGGGAAAAAAAAGAAAGGGGGGGGGAGACAGGAGGATCACAGGGGGGGTGAGAGGGGGGAAGAAAAAAAAAAGAAAAAACTACAGCCCCCCTCAGAACAACTAATAATTTCTCCTCTGCGATTGATATCTATCCATATCTATCCATATCTATCAATATCTATCAACATCTTCAATCTATATCTTTCAATATCTTCACAGTTAACCATATAAATCATATAAATCAATGATAGGATCTCTCAACCCCATCTTATATGTCCTATACCCCTACTACCCATACTACTACTCAAAAAAAAAAAAAAGGGGGGGGGAAGGAAAAAAAAAAGGGTTATTAAATCACATATATGAGTCTATCTGGTATCTAGCCACTTCACTACTGCATCTGGTTTTTCAAAAAAATATGTTTGCTTCTCGTCATTCACTCTTAGTTTACTAGGATATAAAAGACTATATTTTAGCCCCTTCTCCCTGAGTCTTTTCCGGACTTCACTATATGCTCTCCTCCTTTCCTGTATTTCCGGGGGGTAATCTGGAAAAAACATCAGTTTCACATTTTGAAATTGTATATCTTCTTTCGTCCTGGCTGCAGAGAGGATTTTATCTCGATCTTGAAAGTTTAGCAATCGTAGCAGAAAGGGCCTAGGAAATTCTCCTGGTTTGGGGATGCGGAAGGATATCCTATGCGCTCTCTCTATTATGAACGTTGAAGTTTTTTTTAGCAGGCCCAGGGTATCTACCAATAGTTCCTTAATAAATTCTACTGGATTGTCTCCCTCTGCTCGCTCTGGTATTCCCAAAATCCGGACATTATTCCTCCTTAATCGGCTCTCTGTGTCAATTGCTCTCTCTTGCAGTGCTGTAATTTGCTTTTTCATTATATGCCACTCTCTATTCTCAATTTTTTGTTTTTCCTCTATCTTTGAGACCCGAGTTTCAATTTCCGCTGTTCTTTGCTGTACTTTATCGAACTCATGCCTCATTATACTAATGTCTATAGCCAAGGCATCCATTTTTGCTGTGAGGGTCTCACTGCTTTTTTTTATAGCCTCCATAATGTCCTTAGCAAAAGTGGGCTGTTCTGCTGTCATTTTACTCTGGGTCTCTTCCTGTGCCTCAATAGCTTTAAGTGGCTTTAGCGGGGATTTTTCTGTTGATTTTACAGTTCCTTTTATAAATTTTGCTAGAGGAGAGGAACATGGGGTGACCGTCTGTGTATTTCCTCTGGTTTTACCGGGAGCCATTCAGGCGTTAATTTACCGCTTTTATTGAAAAGGCACAGTCTATGTATATGTTTTTTTTTCCCCTCCCTGCCTTCTCATTGGCGATATACCAGGGCTTTCAGATTTTTACCTTTACCTTTGCCAACATTGCATTGTTCACTCGTTCACTAGGCAGAGGGGAGAGATAGAGGAAAGGCGGAAATACATATACATATAAATAGAGGTAATGATATATCCCATTGACTTAGCTTGGATTTTTTGCTTCCCTTGGGTTGAACCAAACAATTAACAATTAAGTGATTGGAAGAGTATATAGGTAACCTGAGAGAGAGAGGAGATAACACAGTCTATAGCACAGTCTATTATGACATCTTTTATTTTACCTCCGTTAGAAGATGCTTTGTTTTGTGCTTATCCGCTTACTACTTACTACTTGCAGGTCTGCAGGTCTATAGCCAGCCAGCTGATTTTTTTGCGTTTCAGCCCATCAGTGGAAGATAATGAAGATCCGTTGCCATCCCGCACTTTCTTTCCTTTTGCCTGGGACACTGATCTCGCCTGTAGTGTAGTAATATTATAGGGAGCTAGTAGAGAGCTCAATGGTAAAGCGGGTACAGCAGGCTTTTACTACTTTCTCCAGCGATGAGCAGGAGCGATGAGCGATGAAAGCAGCTCTCTTATCTCTTATCTCTGGTGACAGTACAGCTGTATAATATAGCTATATCTTTGCGTGGAGTCCATCCACACTGTAGCGGCTACGGCGTCTCGCTCTCACGCTCGACTTGAGACCGGCGTCTCTCACTGCAGAGGCATCACAGAGGCATCATGCACTGCTTCACAGGCTGCGGCGTCTCATAGCACGCGGCACACGCTCACGGTTCACGACTCACGCTAAAAGCTGAAGCTGGAAACTCACGCTGGAAGCTGGGAGCTAGGAGCTAAAGACAGGAAGCATCTCATCTCATCGCATGAACCCGCCCATACGTTCACACTCTCACACGTTCACACGTCCATGTCCGCCCATGGAGTCCAAACTACTGTTTTTATTTTTTCATGTGTAACCTGTTGCCTCGCTGCCACTTTATTGTTTGGCGGCGTGATTTGTTATTTTTCATTTTTAATATGTGGAGCAAGTTATGTGATTTATTTAGTAAATATTTTTATACATTTATGTGTAAACTGTTGCCTTGCTGCCACTTTATTGTTTGGCAGCGCAATCTGTAACTTTTTTTTAGTTATGTTAGATTTATTTCCAACAAGTCACCGTTTGGGTGCATTCATGTGTCCCTGCCTCTGTTCTGGATGGAGAGTGAGGCTTGGATTTTTCTCTTTATTTTTTTTTAAATGAGGCTTGGTTTTTGAGTGGGCAGTAAACAATGCAGACAGAATTGAAGCTTGGTTGATTTATAGGGTATAAAAGCAATTATGTGAAATGGAGCCCCGAAAGAAGTCCATTGGTGATGAAACTCATAGGAGGGAGCAGAGTGTCTACGTCATCTCATTTACCGGACATGACGGCAGACGCCGTTGTTACCTGCCAGATTTGTTTGGAGATATGCGCATTCTCCATATACTTATGTGAGTGTGATTTTAATTCAATAAATTTGTGTTTTAAAGGTTTTACACTATCTAGTGCAGGGGTAGGCAACCCCCGACACTGGTGCCGCAAGCCACTCGACTCCCTCCCCATCAGCAGAGCAGCGCAGGAAAGTGTCAGCAAAACACTAATGCATTCCAATTTCAGATTTCCCCATGCCACACCTGCACTGAGGGGGAGGCACTGTGCCCCCACACATTGTAAAAGATGCAAAACATTGTTTGGTTCTCTAACTTTGCTGTAGCTGCGATCGTCATCTTTTGTGAAGGGAAGAGATTGGTGCAGTTCTGCTAGGGGGGGGGTCCCTGTTTTCAGGAGGAGGGGGACTGTGATTTGCCACTGCTAAAGCCAATCCCAGTCCTGCTAGACCCGCCCACCATCTGGAGGAAGATGACTCGCTTGGTTGCCACTACTACCAATCTCAGAAAGAAGGGATTTTACTGTGATTGAGAAAACCACAATAAGGTGACAGTTTGTGGAATTACTATTGAGCTTCTGGGAACTTTGTTGAAATTATTCCTGAACCTTTGTGTCGCTTACTACTGAACCCCTGCACTCTGTGTCCCTTAAAGCCACAGCCAGTATTCAGCGCAATGAAAATCACACCCAACCACTTTTTCTCATCTGCAGGGGCCCAACATATGATCCTGCACACAGGATTGCTTTCAGAAAATGCCCCTGACCTGAGCTCATCATAGCACATCCATTCCATATGCTTGTGTGTGACATCACATACATCACATACATCCCATACAAGCATGTGGGCTGGATGCGAGAGGGGGACCTGCAGGATGAGTGTGCCAGGACAGGTAGATGTGTCTCATCTCTGCTTCCTTTCACCACTCTGCATATCACGCATATCATAGATGAGAAGAGGGTACAGCAATGGAGCAGATGAGCAGGAGGGTACAGTGGTGGGGAAAATGAGCAGGAGGGGTTCAGAGGTGGAACAGAAGAGCAGAAGTGTACAGCGGTGGGGCAGATGTGCAGGGAGGTACAGTGGTGGAAAAGATGAGAAGGGGATTAAGCAGTGGGACAGAAGAGCAGGGGGTACAGTGATGGGCCAGATGAGCAGGGGGGTTCAGTGTGAGGCCAGATGAGCAGGGGGGTTCAGTGTTGGGCCAGATGAGCAGGGGGGCAGAACAGTGGGGAAGATGTGAAAGGAGGTGTATTGGTGGGGCAGATGAGCAGGGGGTTACAGTGGTGGGGCAGGAGAGCAGGGGGAAGAGAGGTGGGGCAGATGAGAAAGCGGGTTACAGTGGTGTGGCAGATGAGCAGATGGGTTCAGTGTTAGGACAGATGAGATAGTGATTCAGTAGTGAGACAGAAGAGCATGGGGATACGGCGGTGGAGAAGATGTGCAGGGAGGCACAGTGGTGGGACCATAGGTGTGTGCAGCCTATTGCATTAGGGTGTGCACCCCAAAGCTCAAACACACATGTCTATATACTCTATATATGGCCCTGGCACATTCCCCTCCCTGCCAGCACAGTGAAAGAGAAGTGTGTAAGCACGTCTCTTATGGCAGAGCTGGTAAAAAGGAGATCTTTCCCATTTCCCCGCTGCTACACAGAGCGATAATGATAATGTACATGAGGGGATTAGGGTGTGCCCTGGCACACCCTGTGCATACGCCTATGGGTGGGACAGATGAGAAAAGGGGTACATTGATGGGGCAGATGAGCAGGGGGGTTACAGTGGTGGGACAGAAGAGCAAGGGGTTACAGTGGTGGGAGGGATGAGAAGGGGGTTCAGCAGTGGGACAGAAAAGCAGGGGGGTACAGTGATGGGGCAGATGAGCAGGGGGTTACAGTGGTGGGACAGAGGAGCAGGGGGGGTTTAGTGTTGGGGCAGAGGAGAAAGGAGGTACATTGGTGGGACAGATAAGCAGGGGGTTACAGTGGTGGGGCAGAGGAGCAGGGGGTACAGAGGTGGGGCAGATGTGTAGAGGGGTGCAGAGGAGAAACGAGGTACATCGGTGGAACACATGAGCAGGGGGTTACAATTAGGGATCCCCGGTTCGGTTCGCACCAGAACCTGCGAACGGACCGAAAGTTTGCGCAAACTTTAGAACCCTATTAAATACAATGGACGCGAACGTTCGAAATCAAAAGTGCTAATTATAATGGCTAATATGCTAGTTATTGTCCTAAAAAGGGTTTGGGGACCCGGGTCCTGCCCCAGGGGACATGTATCAATGCAAAAAGAAGTTTAAAAACTGACGTTTTTTCGGGAGCAGTGATTTTAACCACTTAAGCCCCGGACCATTTTGTAGCTAAAGGTGATTTCAGAATTTTGCACTGCACTGCTTTAACTGTAAATTGTGCAGACATGCAATGTTGTACCCAAACGAAATTTGCGTCATTTTCTTCCCACAAATAGAGCTTTCTTTTAATGGTATTTGATTAAAAATAACAGTGTACTAAAGAATAAACCGCCCCCTTTCCTTAACACACTCCACTGCGCCTTGGAGAAACGTCTGATAAATTCAGACTGAATTACCCTATCAGCTGCTACTTTAAAAAATAAAAAGTGAAAAATAATTTTGAATAACCAAAATAGTAGCGCTCAGTGTCTTACAACACAAATCTAAATATAAACCATATACACTCCGTGAGATAGTGCATAAATGCGAATGTTCATAAATATACACCCTGTAAAGAAATGTGCATACAATAAACTCATCAAGTGTCCATAACGTTCATGACAGTGATTTAAAACAATTGATATAAAGTGTTTAACTGAAAATTAGTCCATAAAAAAGTGCACAAAATAAGTCCATAAAAAGTGCATCCAAAAGTGACTTCAAATGAAGATGATGACAAATAAAACTTTCTTGTGTTTTCTTCAAACCTTCACCACACCAATGTGCTCAGTGATTCCACTCCCTAAGGACTTGCACTCACCACAATAATATGCCTCACACTCTCATGCTTGGCTAATCAGCTTGATTACCCCCCAGGGTATCACAAACGATTCCAAAATGATGAAATTAGGTCAGTCCAGTCTCCCACATGAAAAAACAAATGCTTCCAATAGTGAAGTATATCAAAACTGTTAATTAAAATAACACAGCACAGGTGACCATCAATGGTTACACTCACATTTAGACAGATCAAATTGGGCACTTCAAAGCAAACATTTCCAAACGCCAGGCAAGTTTATAGTAGGCTGCCGCGATGTATTGCGGTCTCGGCGGACCATATAAGCATGTATGTCTCACCCTCCTTCATGTACGCTTGCCTCTCCACTGCAATCGAATCACCGCAGACTCCCGCCCAAACACCAAACTGTATATTCAACGAGTGGTCGAAAGATCCGAACGCTGCACACCAGGTGACTGTCGTGTAGCTCCTCCCAGACTAGTTTCGTCGTAAGACTTCTTCCAATGGGGTGAGCTACACACACTTACACCTCCCTCTTTATACTCCGACCGTGATTGGTTACGGTCGTATTTCCTGCTGCGCATGTGCGTATTTCCCGTCCCCATGAGCGCAATACATCGGGCATGACCCCCACAATCACAAACATGGAGGACAAGTATAAATAACATACTGCGATCTGCATCTAATCTCTAATTTATATTCGCTGCAGGTACTATTCAGTTTAAATGTTGTGTATATCAAACACCAATAAGTGTCACTTCTATAATAAACAATAAAAAAACTTTTTATACTCAAAATTGGCACCAGAGTACTCAGCACCTTTGAATATATATGGAATTAAAACAGGAGAATATTATATTAGAATAATATATGTGGAAAAATTTGAACAATATATGCGGAAAGATCAATTGTAACTATCGTTCACCAGATATCAGAGAATTAAGTCACAAAGTAGACTAATATAACAACCTCACATGTTAGTGCGAGGCTGATCAAGATATGAAGGTTAACTAAAATCCCAACTAAAAATACATGTATATAATGAAAATTTATTTACATGTATAGTAAAATATATATCTGTACGACTAAAACTAGTCTATTATATAGACTATAATGGATCAATGTCCACCTTGTCTCAATTTACATGTGTGTGCATGCATAGACACACCACATGCATCCCCATAAATGCACACTATGGACACACATCATTGTATAAGAGAAAATGTTTCTAAAAAAATCAAAAAATTACTGATAAAACAGTTTAAATCGAGTTTGATATTTAGCCCTCTCAGATGGAGGCTCCTTAAAAGGAAAATCCAATTGGTTTCTCTCTGAGAGAGCTCCCTAACTCAGGTGACTATCGTGTAGCTCCTCCCAGACTAGTTTCGTCGTAAGACTTCTTCCAATGGGGTGAGCTACACACACTTACACCTCCCTCTTTATACTCCGACCGTGATTGGTTACGGTCGTATTTCCTGCTGCGCATGTGCGTATTTCCCGTCCCCATGAGCGCAATACATCGGGCATGACCCCCACAATCACAAACATGGAGGACAAGTATAAATAACATACTGCGATCTGCATCTAATCTCTAATTTATATTCGCTGCAGGTACCATTCAGTTTAAATGTTGTGTATATCAAACACCAATAAGTGTCACTTCTATAATAAACAATAAAAAAACTTTTTATACTCAAAATTGCCGGCCAGAGGAGAGAAAAGGAATTATTATCCGTCCGGCCGATAAAGGGGGGGTGTTGTGTTAATGGAAAAGTCCTTTTATCACAACCAATTAATGGAACTTCTAAATGATCAAAACACATATAGAAAGTTACCTCGAGATCCTACGGATGAATATAAAAATCAGTTGAATCTGTTGGTTGAATGGGGATTTAAGAAGGGTGCTATTAATGGAAAAGAAAATCAATACCTGAATCCAAGCTCATGCCGAATTCCGGTAATTTATACTTTGCCCAAGATTCATAAAAATGTTGAGAACCCCCCAGCGCGCCCAATTGTAAATGGGATATGCTCCATTACTGCAAGGTTGGGAGAATACCTTGAGCGGTTTCTCTAGCCAAGTGTTAAAATCATGAGAGCTTATCTGAAAGACACTAGTGATCTTTTACGATTGCTTGATGGGGTGGAGCTTAAACCAGATGTTTCCACTTTTTTGGTGACCGCTGATGTGAGCTCGTTGTATACCATTATACAGCATGATGACGCCTTATTGGCGCTGAATTGGGCTCTTTGTAAACGGGAAGACATATCACATCTACAAAAATCTTTTTTGGGCAAGGTTTTGGATTTCTGTATGGCCCCCAATTATTTTTGGTTTTATAATCAGTTTTTTTCCCAGCAAGTTGGCATGGCTATGGGAGCCAAGTTTGCCCCCAGCCTCGCCAACCTATTTATGGTGGAATGGGAGGACAGACATGTCTTCAATGTGCTTAGACCAGAGTTGAAACTCTACAGAAGATTTATTGATGATCTCCTGTTTGTCTGGGAAGGTTCCAGACAGTCATTTGAAGAATTCATAAGACATCTGAACAATAACACTAATAATATAGTTTTAGACTATGTTATTAGTGAGGAGGAGGTTAATTTTCTGGATCTTACGATTATGAAATCCGATAGCAGGATCAGTACCAAGGCTTACTTTAAGCCGACTGATCGGAATAGCTATTTGGCCATTGGTAGTGGACATCATCCATCTTGGATTAAAAATATTCCGAAAGGTCAAATGCTAAGGATTCGTCGTAACTGCACATCAACAGATGATTATTATATACAGGCCAATATTCTGGGAGATAAGTTTGTGGAGAAAGGATATAAGGATGATACAATTAAGAATATCATTAGTGGCGGGAAGGGGGGGCGTGTCCGGACGTGAAGCAGGGAAGACGTGCTGGAGCTGGGCTCAGCACCCACGGGGACAATCCTTTGCCATCCCTTGCTCGTCTTACCCCACTGGGCATAAAAAGTAACTTTCCCCGTACCTGGGCCTCTCCTGCCGCAGCCCCAGCCAGTTTTTGCGGTCTTCGCTTGATCGGACTCGTCCCGAGATTGCAGCTGGCTTGACGCTGCCGAGGCCTGCCGCCATCTTGAGGCCTACGGAGCCTCCGGCGATCCCCGAGCTCGCCTGCCGAGACCCGCGAGGGCATCAGGCTCTCCATCCCTCTCCACCACACCTCCGGAGGCATACAGCGACTCTGCTGGGGGACACTTACAGCGCTGATCCCCTGCAGGAAAGCTCCGTGATCCGGCGGACCCAACGCCATTTTGAGGCCTTCAGACCCGGCTGCATCCTCCGCTCTCAGGTACTGTGATAGGCGCCCGTTGTTGCAGTGATACAGCCGGTACCTCCTGTGCTTGATCGCTGGCTGGGTTCCGTCGCCTGTCCTTAGTGGGGAGGTTGTGGCCCAAACGGAGCGAAGCTCTTCTGGTCGGCGGCTGTTCGTAGGAAAGTCCGTGGCTTCGGCCTAGTCCCGGAAGACGGCGGCCATCTTGCTACACCCGAGGCCCCAATACAGTTAAACACGGCCTGCTTTAACCCCTATGCTGCCCTGCTCTCCCTGCACAATGCCCCTACCTCTTTCCTCTTCCCACAGCCACTGCAAGGGTCCCTTTTACTAACTACCAACTGTGCAACATAAGCCCGCAGGGGCCATCTTACTACACCCTACAGCTCAACCACTGCCTCTGTCTCTCTCCACTGCTTGGCCTGCTCATCCCCGTATCATAAGAGCTCCCCGATCTGCACAGATAGTCACCCTGCTAATTAGATACCGGATACACGGCCCACCCTGGGCAGCTAGCTTACGCATGGCGCTAAGGAGATGCGCTTAAACTGAGCTCCGTCTTGCTTTCGGCCTAAAACAACCAGCAATGCCATCTAAGGGCTCTACCTCCCGTTCAACTCTAGGTAAACGCTCCGCAAAATCCTCTACTTTGCACCAAACCACGGTAGGGTCCATCAAACGTTTCCTAGCTACGGAGCGGGAGAGTCCCAGCTCTCGGATTACCAAAACCAGAACCTCAAGATCGCTTATCTCTCCAGCTTCACACGCCGCCTCTGCCCGTGAAAGTTCTCCGGCCTCTTCCTGCGGTTCGGAGATAATGGAGGACCCCGGCTCCCCCGCTGGATCAGACATGTCATCTTTGGTGAGTGAACTTAAAAAAGAAATGGCGGGCATGTTTCACAACATGGAAAAATCGATCAAAAAGGAAATTTCTGCTGTTAGGGCGGACATGGCCCACCTACTGGTCAGAGTAGAGGAAACTGAACAACGCCAAGACTCGCATGAAGTGGCTATTAAAGAACTACAAGAATCTGTCACCCAATTAGCATATGCTCACAGGGCCTCGCTATACAAACTCGAGGACCTTGAAAATCGCAACCGCAGAAACAACTTACGTGTCCGCGGCCTGCCGGAAGCGACCAGAGACAATGATTTAGAACCCTCAATCCGAGGCATCTTTAATACCATATTGGGTAACCCGGTTACGGATCCTCTGCGATTTGACAGGGTTCATCGTGCCTTGAGGCCCCGCAATATCTCCTCTGACCAACCCAGAGATGTGATCTGCCGTCTCCATTATTTTGAAGATAAAAATACCATCATGACCAAGCTACGAAACACCCCTAGCATTGACTTTGATGGAGCTACCCTTAACATATTTCCAGATATAGCTAAGGAGCAGGGATGAGCCGAACACCCCCCTGTTCGGTTCGCACCAGAACCTGGGAACAGACAAAATGTTTGTGTAAACTTTAGAACCCTATTAAATACAATGGACTCGAACGTTCGAAATCTAAAGTGTTAATTATAAAGGCTGATATGCAAGTTATTGTCCTAAAAAGTGTTTGGGGACCCGGGCCCTGCCCCAGGGGACATGTATCAATGCAAAAAAAAGTTTTAAAAACGGCCGTTTTTTCGGGAGCAGTGATTTTAATAATGCTTAAAATGAAAAAATAAAAGTGAAATATTCCTTTAAATTTCGTACCTGGGGGTTGTGTATGATATGCATGTGAAGTGGCGCATGTTTCCCGTGCTTAGAACTGTCCCTGCAAAAAATGTCATTTTTGAAAGAAAAAAAGTCTTTTAAAACTGACTTGCGGCTATTAATGAATTGTCGGCTCCCCCTCCCTCCTGAACCATACCAGGCCACATGCCCTCAACATGGGGAGGATGTCCCCATGTTGATGGGGACAAGGGCCTCTTCCCCACAACCCTTGCCCGGTGGTTGTGGGGGTCTGCGGGCGGGGGGCTTATCGGAATCTGGAAGACCCCTTTAACAAAGGGGACCCCCAGATCCCAGCCCCCCCTATGTGAATTGGTAAGGGGTACATTGTACCCCTACCATTTCACGAAGAAAGCGTAAAAAAATGTTTAAAAAAAACACACAAACACCTTGAAAAAGTCCTTTATTTAAAAAAAAAAAGAAAAACATTCCAGCGGTGAAATCCAGTGTCCCGCGGCGATCCCGATGTCCAGCGCTGTCCTTTATTGGTTGTGCCTGAGCGGACCTGATGGGGAACTCCCTCTCAGTATTTTAAATGTATAGACCCGCCCCTTCTAAAGTTCCCCATCAGGTCCGCTCAGCGGACCAGATGCGGAACATGAGAAGGGGCGGGTCTATACATGTATTGCCAAAGTGAGAGCAGTTCCCCATCAGGTCCGCCCCCTCGGTATGTCGGACCCGCCTACGTCATTGGCTTGAGTGGGGAACTTCCTTCACTATGTAAATTTAAATTACACAGTGAAGGAAGTTCCCTGCTCAAGCCAATGATGTAGGCGGGTCCGACATACCGAGGGAGCGGACCTGATGGGGAACTTTAGAAGGGGCGGGTCTATACATTTAAAATACTGAGAGGGAGTTCCCCATCAGGTCCGCTCAGGCACAACCAATGAAGGACAGCGCTGGACATCGGGATCGCCGCGGGACACTGGATTTCAGCGCTGGAATGTTTTTTTTTTAATTATTTTAAATAAAGGACTTTTTCAAGGTGTTTGTGTGTTTTTTTTAAACATTTTTTTACGCTTTCTTCGTGAAATGGTAGGGGTACAATGTACCCCTTACCAATTCACATAGGGGGGGGCGGGATCTGGGGGTCCCCTTTGTTAAAGGGGTCTTCCAGATTCCGATAAGCCCCCCGCCCGCAGACCCCCACAACCACCGGGCAAGGGTTGTGGGGATGAGGCCCTTGTCCCCATCAACATGGGGACATCCTCCCCATGTTGAGGGCATGTGGCTTGGTACGGTTCAGGAGGGAGGGGGGGCCGCTCTCTCGTCCCCCCCCTTTTCCCCTGCGGCCGGCCAGGTTGCGTGCTCGGATAAGGGGTCTGGTATGGATTTTTAGGGGGACTCCACGCCACTTTTTTAAAATTTGGGGTGGAGTTCCCCTTAAAATCCATGCCAGATCTGAAGGGCCTGGAATGGATATTTGGGGGAACCCCACGTCAATTTTTTTTTTAATTTGCGGCAGGGTTCCCCTTAATATCTATTCCAGACCTGAAGGGCCTGGTAATTGAATTCTGGGGAACCCCCACGCTTTTTTTTATTTTTTTATCAATGACTTTTGTATGTATTGCCGGGAGCCGACAATTCATTAATAGCCGCGAGTCAGTTTTAAAAGACTTTTTTTCTTTCAAAAATTACATTTTTTGCAGGGACAGTTCTAAGCACGGGAAACATGCGCCACTTCACATGCATATCATACACACCCCCCAGGTACGAAATTTAAAGGAATATTTCACTTTAATTTTTTCATTTTAAGCATTATTAAAATCACCGCTCCTGAAAAAACAGCCGTTTTTAAAACTTCTTTTTGCATTGATACATGTCCCCTGGGGCAGGACCCCGGTCCCCAAACATGTTTTAGGACAATAACTTGCATATAAGCCTTTATAATTAGCACTTTAGATTTCTCCCATAGATTTTTCGAATTTGCCGCGAACACCCCAATTTGTTCGCTGTTCGGCGAACGGGCGAACAGGCAATGTTCGAGTCGAACATGAGTTTGACTCGAACTCGAAGCTCATCCCTACTAAGGAGACCCTTGACCGACGCCGGGCTTTAAAACCTCTCTTGGAACAACTGAGAGGTGATGGAATCAACTATCGATGGGGTTTTCCTGCGTGCTTGATAGCAACTAAGAATGGTCGTTCCTACACTTTGCGGTTTCCTGAAGACCTCCCTGCCTTTCTTCGAGATCTCCACCTTCCGCACATTGAGCTGCCGGGTTGGCAGAACCCCGTACCTACTTTTTCGCCTTTAGACTCCTCCCAATGGCGGAAAACTCCAGCCAAACACAGGCGAGTTTCTACCCCTGGATCATCTCAGAAAAATGGGTGAGATATTTTGCCACGTGTATCCACCCCCATTGCTATCTTTTCTTCCTGTATGGTTGGTAGCCTGACCTCCACTTTCAGTTGTTCTCTCTTCCATGGCAAGAGTCTGTCTCATCTCACTGGACACTCTCTGGTACAATCTTGAAGTTCTGTTATGATCGTATTGAGTTCTCTTCTATTTTGTTTCTTATAATCCCTTAAGTTCCTGATCTTCTAGCGTAGAGAGACAGCTTGACATCTGGAGAGTGTTATATTCATGTTCTGTTAATTGCTTGGTCCTACAAATGTTCATTTAACTTTTTCACAGGCCGTTTGCTGACGGAGCCTCATGCTCTTTACTGATGCTCTTTCACAGGCGTTCGCTCCCTGCCCCTCTCCTCCTGGGGTTGATGGGAGCTGGCGGTTTTTACATCCTACTTCTTAATTTTTGTTTGGAACTCCTTCTGACTGCCTGCTTCCCTCATCCCCACTGGGACCACCGCAGATTTCTGCGTGACCCTTTTTTCAATCCCAATTGCTTTATAGCTTGCTATAATGCTCTTCTTGTGTATTTTTTCTCCTCTTCTTTTCTTTTCTCTTCTCTGATCTCTCCTCATCCCCTTCTTTTTGTCCCCTCCCC
Source organism: Rana muscosa (assembly GCA_029206835.1). NCBI lineage: Eukaryota > Metazoa > Chordata > Amphibia > Anura > Ranidae > Rana > Rana muscosa. Next base: position 419,959,706 of record CM055122.1, read on the forward strand.
CTCCCTAGTCTGTACTGCTGGCACATGTGGTTATGTAAATTCCTGGTCCACTTTTCACTGATGACATGGCTACTCTAAAGATCCTCTCTTATAATGTAAGGGGCCTTGGCGTGGCTGCAAAGAGACACCAAGTGTTGCGAGAACTGAAAAGCTCCGCCTGTTCTATTGCTTTCCTCCAAGAAACCTACTTGACTCATACTACATCTGTAAAATTATATTCACAACACTTTCCACAATGGTACTATAGTTTATCTGACACTAATAAGGCCAAAGGAGTAGCCATTGGACTCAGTAAAAGTGCATCATTTCGTTTTATTGACATGTTAACGGATGATCATGGTCGCTTCCTTTTTGTCAAAGGCTATATTGGGAATACTAGGTGTACTTTAGCTAATGTCTACTGCCCCAACCACAACCAACCTGCTTTCTTTTCTCAAATCCTTACAAAACTTTCACAATTTGCTGAGGGGATGATAGTTCTTGTGGGGGACATAAATATGCCTTTAGATCCCACTATCGATACCTCCCAAGGCCGCTCTAGTATCCCATTCAAAAGATTAGCACAAGTTAAAAAGAAACTCCTAGATCTTCAACTTATAGATGCTTGGCGTCTTCTACACCCTAGAGGAAAAGACTACTCTCACTTCTCTAAAACGCACAATTCTTACGCTAGAATAGACAATATTTTCCTGGATCATTTTCACCTTCCTCTCCTAAATACAGCCTGCATTGGGACTGCTACGCTCTCTGACCATGCTCCTGTTTCTATATGCTTGACCATCCCCGATTTGCCTCATCGCTCCAATAATTGGAAGCTCAATGACTCCCTTATTGCTAACTCTACGGAGGTTTCCATTTTATCTACTACTCTATCCCAATATTTTAAGGAAAACTCTACTTCAGACACTTCCCCCTCTGTCCTATGGGAAGCGCATAAGGCCTCAATGAGGGGTAATCTTATTGAATTGGGCGCAAGAAGAAAGAGAGAGCATGGTCAACAGCTCAAGCAGGTCCTACAACAAATTGCAGACTTAGATAGGAAACATAAACTTTCACTACATGCCTCGCACCTCGAAGCTCTCACCCTTAAAAGAGAAGAACTCAAATCTCTCCTCACCCTTGAAACCAAGAGAAAATTTCACTACATTTCCCAAAAAATATACGAATGGGGTAATAAACCAGGTAAACAATTGGCCAGATCTCTCACAGCCAGAAAAACCCTATCCTTTATACCCAAAATAAAACTGCCATCAGGGGACTTGGTACATACTACCCCCCAAATTTCAAAAGCCTTCAGGGAATTCTACGCTGACTTATATAATGTGAAGGGTGGCATGGCTTCTTTATCGCCATCAGAAAAACGTGCACGTATTCTCACCTATCTTAAGGAAGCCAACCTCCCAAAATTGTCAAAGTTGGCCCTCACTGACCTGGAGGCCAACTTCTCCATTGAGGAATTTCGCAGCGCGCTAAAATCATCTCCCTCTGGTAAAGCCCCTGGTCCTGATGGTTTTACTGTCCTGTATTATAAAACCTTTAGTGACATTTTACTTCCCCATCTCACAGCTTACGCAAATTCAATATCCCACGAGTCCGGCCTTCGCCCGGAATCCCTTTCTGCACACATCACCATTATTACTAAGCCTGACAAAGACCCTACCCTTTGCAGTAGCTATAGACCCATCTCCCTTCTTAATGTGGACACCACTCTTTATGCCAAGGTTATGGCAAATAGATTGCTCCCCCTTTTGCCCAAGTGGATTTCAGCTGATCAAACTGGTTTCATTCCCAATAGAGAGGCTAGAGATAACTCACTCCGCACTCTATCCTTAATCCACTATGTTCGCAGGTGCTCCCAGTCCACTCTTCTTCTTTCCACTGATGCTGAAAAAGCATTTGATAGGGTGGACTGGGACTACCTTAACACTACCCTTCGTTTTTTTGGTCTTGGCCCTAAAATGTTTCACCGTATTTCCTCACTCTACTCCAACCCCACCGCGCACATACGTATTAATGGCTCTTTAAGTGACCCCTTTACATTACATAACGGCACCAGACAGGGATGCCCCTTATCCCCCCTTTTGTTTGCTATTTCTCTCGAACCCTTTCTGGCCACAATTAGACAAAATAGGAATATCCACGGCATCCAAGTTGGTAGTAGACTCCATAAATATGCAGCCTACGCTGATGACATTTTGTTTTATATCCAACAACCACACATTTCACTGCCAAACTTAATGTCTGAATTCTCTACCTTCCAAACGCTATCTAACTTTAAAATCAACTTGTCAAAGTCTGAAATTCTTAACATTACAGTTCCCCAATTGTTGGCCGATCAATTAAAGCCCTTATTCCCATTTCGCTGGGAAACCACACACATGAAATACCTTGGTATATACCTTACCCCTCACCTACATTCCCTCTTTAGACATAATTATATTCCTCTCCTAAATACCATCAGAGCAGATCTTCGGAAATGGTCTTCCCTCTCACATTCGTGGCTAGGTAAGGTTAACATTATCAAGATGAACATACTCCCCCGCATTCTCTTCATTTTACAAATGATCCCCTTACGAGTTCCCATAGGCTTCTTTACACTATTGCAGACCATGGTCAACCGCTTTATATGGAGAGATGGTCATCCAAGGGTCTCCAGAGAAGTCCTCTTTAGAGCTAAATGCTCCGGGTGATTGTCCTTACCTAATTTTAAGGCCTATTATCTTGCCGTTATACTATCACGTATAGCCGATTGGAAGTATGCCATTGCCTCTAAATTATGGGTGCAACTGGAATACTCTCTATGTGACTCTGATCTCTCCACGATCCCTTGGATAGCACGCTCGTCCAGAGACCTCTCCCACAATACCTCGCCTCTTACTATATCCTCCTTGGATGTTTGGGATGGACTTCATAAAAAATATACATGGGCTTATGACTCTCCGCTGACTCCCCTCCTACACCATAAATATTTCATGCCAGGTTCCATTGACCCGGGTTTCCAATCCTGGTCACCAGGAGGCCCTCTTCTCTTACATCATATCCTTTCCCCCAATGCTCTTAAACCCTTGTCTGAAATTATAGGCCATGGACCAATCACATTTATGGACAAATGGAGACATAACCAATTGAACTGTTTTCTTAAATCTCTCCCCCAACCACTGAGGGGACTCCAAGATCTCAATGGTATTGAACATATATTTCTTCATAAAGACGCCCCTATACACTGTATCTCCCAGTTTTACAAAGCGCTTATTGAATTGCAAAGCCCTAAATATCCAAACTATCTGACCAGATGGGAAACCGACCTGGGTGCTGTCATCACGGACAAAGAAAAAGATAAGGTTCTCCAACTCACTCATGTCTCCTCATTGGCCTCCTCCATGGCTGAATCCAACTTTAAACTCCTCACTAGATGGCACCATACGCCTGTCAAACTTCACCGCATGTTCCCTGTTAATTCTCCGCTGTGCTGGAGAAACTGTGGGCAGGAAGCCACTCACGCTCACATATGGTGGTTTTGTCCCCTCATTCGTCCTTACTGGTCCGAAGTGATAGACCTGATTCACCAGGTCACTGAAGTTAAATTACCTTTGGACCCGTGGATAGTCCTCTTTCACGCTACTTCAAGACCCGTGGGTAAATACAAGCGCTCGCTCATTCCACACCTTCTTAATACAGCTAAAGCTATCATCCCTACGCTCTGGGGGAAACCTACAACTCCAACCATAAAGTCCTGGCTACAAAAGGTTTCTGAAGTAAGTCTCATGGAAGAACTCACCCACATCGCAAGAGACACCACTAAACAATATACCTCAACCTGGGCCCCATGGTCCTCCTTTCTTTCTACACAATCTTACAAGGACATCCTTCTAACAACCACTACAGCTACCCTTGCTTCCTAATTAATTTTGCTGCTACTCCCATTGTCTTACTTGTACTGTAGGGGGAGGATTTAACCTCCCTTTAAGGAGTGGTTCTCTTATGTGCCATAGCAATGTGTTCATTGATAGTGCCGAATGTGCCAGCCTCCCCACCTAATCCCTTTTCCCCAAACCCTCCACCTCTTTCCACTCCTTTCCCTGTCTTTCTTTTCTCTCCCCCTTCTCCCCCTCTTTTCTATTTCAACTTTTAATTTGTTGTATACTTTACTAAACTTGGGTTGCTTAAAATGTCATCACTGTGACCATGTTTGACTCTATTGATAAGCTAATCCTACAAACTATTGTTCTTGTATTCTACTTTATTGATGTATCTATATTTTTTCTTCAATAAAAATATATTAAACAAAAAAAGAATATCTTTAGTGAGGTAGCACAAATTCCTAGGACACAATGTTTGAAGAAGAAGGAGGATGGTGTCACTAATAAATAATTTCAGCTAGGTTTTATTTCTGATTTTCATTATCAGTATAAAGAGGTAGAGGAGATTTTTCGCAAATATTGGCACATTGTGTGCAGAGACAGACATCTATGCGAAATTTTATCAGAAAACCCCAAGTTCATCTATAGGAGGGCACCAAATTTTGGCGATCGGGTGGTACAAAAAATTCTTGATCCACCCAAACACCTAGATCTGAATAAAAACTTTAAAGGTTTTTATTCATGTCGTAAATGCATCTGTTGTAGGACAGTGAAAACGGACAACAGAGGAACCACTAGTTTTACGAATAAAGATGGTGATGTTTTTGAGATTGAACAGTTCATCACATGCAATTCATCCTTTGTGGTTTATTTACTATGGTGCCCATGTGGGTTGTATTATGTGGGGAGAACTAAACGACTCTTGCGAGTGCGTATATCGGAACACCTGGCTAACATTATAAAAGGATTTCGATATCATAGTGTCTCCCTACACTTCAAAGAAAAGTATAGTCAGGACCCTACCCTTTTACAGTTTTGTGGTATTGACTACACACACCCTGCTTGGAGAGGTTTGAATCGAGTTAGGGAGCTCTCTCAGAGAGAAACCAAATGGATTTTCCTTTTAAGGAGCCTCCATCCGAGAGGGCTAAATATCGAACTCGATTTAAACTGTTTTATCAGTAATTTTTAGATTTTTTTAGAAACATTTTCTCTTATACAATGATGTGTGTCCATAGTGTGCATTTATGGGGATGCATGTGGTGTTTCTATGCATGCACACACATGTAAATTGAGACAAGGTGGACATTGATCTATTATAGTCTATATAATAGACTAGTTTTAGTCGTACAGATATATATTTTACTATACATGTAAATTAATTTTCATTATATACATGTATTTTTAGTTGGGATTTTAGTTAACCTTCATATCTTGATCAGCCTCGCACTAACATGTGAGGTTGTTATATTAGTCTACTTTGTGACTTAATTCTCTGATATCTGGTGAACGATAGTTACAATTGATCTTTCCGCATATATTGTTCAAATTTTTCCGCATATATTATTCTAATATAATATTCTCCTGTTTTAATTCCATATATATTCAAAGGTGCTGAGAACTCTGGCGCCAATTTTGAGTATAAAAAGTTTTTTTATTGTTTATTATAGAAGTGACACTTATTGGTGTTTGATATACACAACATTTAAACTGAATAATACCTGCAGCGAATATAAATTAGAGATTAGATGCAGATCGCAGTATGTTATTTATACTTGTCCTCCATGTTTGTGATTGTGGGGGTCATGCCCGATGTATTGCGCTCATGGGGACGGGAAATACGCACATGCGCAGCAGGAAATACGACCGTAACCAATCACGGTCGGAGTATAAAGAGGGAGGTGTAAGTGTGTGTAGCTCACCCCATTGGAAGAAGTCTTACGACGAAACTAGTCTGGGAGGAGCTACACGACAGTCACCTGGAGTGCAGCGTTCGGATCTTTCGACCACTCGTTGAATATACAGTTTGGTGTTTGGGCGGGAGTCTGCGGTGATTCGATTGCAGTGGAGAGGCAAGCGTACATGAAGGAGGGTGAGACATACATGCTTATATGGTCCGCCGAGACCGCAATACATCGCGGCAGCCTACTATAAACTTGCCTGGCGTTTGGAAATGTTTGCTTTGAAGTGCCCAATTTGATCTGTCTAAATGTGAGTGTAACCATTGATGGTCACTTGTGCTGTGTTATTTTAATTAAAAGTTTTGATATACTTCACTATTGGAAGCATTTGTTTTTTCATGTGGGAGACTTGACTGACCTAATTTCATCATTTTGGAATCGTTTGTGATACCCTGGGGGGTAATCAAGCTGATTAGCCAAGCATGAGAGTGCAAGGCATATTCTTGTGGTGAGTGCAAGTCCTTAGGGAGTGGAATCACTGAGCACATTGGTGTGGTGAAGGTTTGAAGAAAACACAAGAAAGTTTTATTTGTCATCATCTTCATTTGAAGTCACTTTTGTATGCACTTTTTATGGACTTATTTTGTGCACTTTTTTATGGACTCATTTTCAGTTAAACACTTTATATCAATTGTTTTAAATCCCTGTCATGAACGTTATGGACACTTGATGAGTTTATTGTATGCACATTTCTTTACAGGGTGTATATTTATGAACATTCGCATTTATGCACTATCTCACGGAGTGTATATGGTTTATATTTATATTTGTGTTGTAAGACACTGAGCGCTACTATTTTGGTTATTCAAAATTAATTTTCAATGGTATTTGATTGCCTCTGCGATTTTTATTTTTTGCAATATAAACGGAAATAGACCGAAAATTTTGAAAAAAAAAGATATTTTCTACTTTTTGTTATAAGAAAAATCGAATAAACTCAATTTTAGTCATACATTTAGGCCAAAATGTATTCAGCCACATGTCTTTAGTAAAAAAAATGTCAATAAGCGTATATTTATTGGTTTGCGCAAAAGTTATAGCGTCTACAAACTAGGGTACATTTTCTGGAATTTACACAGCTTTTAGTTTATGACTGCCTATCTCATTTCTTGAGGTGCTAAAATGGCAGGGCAGTACAAAACCCCCCCCCCAAATGACCCCATTTTGGAAAGTAGACATCCCAAGGAAATTGCTGAGAGGCATGTTGAGCCCATTGAATATTTTTTTTTTTGTCTCAAGTGATTGAATAATGACTAAAAAAAATAAAAAATTACAGAAAGTTGTCACTAAATGATATATTGCTCACACATGCCATGGTTATATGTGGAATTACACCCCAAAATACATTTTGCTGCTTCTCCTGAGTACGTGAATATCACATGTGTGGGACTTTTTAGGAGCCTAGCCGCGTACGGGACCCCGAAAACCAAGCACCACCTTCAGGATTTCTAGGCACAAATTTTTGATTTCACTCCTCACTACCTATCACAGTTTCGAAGGCCATAAAATGCCAAAATAGCACAAAACCCCCCAAATGACCCCATTTTGGAAAGTAGACACCCCAAGCTATTTGCTGAGAGGCATGGTGAGTATTTTACAGCTCTCATTTGTTTTTGAAAATTAAGAAAGAAAATATTTTTTTTTTTTCAATTTTCAAAACTTTGTGACAAAAAGCGAGATCTGCAAAATACTCACAATACCTCTCAGCAAATAGCTTTGGGTGTCTACTTTCCAAAATGGGGTCATTTGGGGGGGTTTTGTGCCATCTGGGCATTCCATGGCCTCCGAAACTGTGATAGGCAGTGAGAAGTGAAATCAAAAATGTACACCCTTAGAAAGCCTGAAGGCGGTGCTTGGTTTTTGGGGTCCCGTACGCGGCTAGGCTCCCAAAAAGTCTCACACATGTGGTATCCCCGTACTCAGGAGAAGCAACAGAATGTATTTTGGGGTGTAATTCCACATATGCCCATGGCATGTTTGAGCAATATATCATTTAGTGACAACTTTGTGCAAAAAAAAAAAAAAATTGTCTTTTTTCCGCAACTTGTGTCAACATATAAAATATTCCATGGACTCGACATGCCTCTCAGTATATAGCTTGGGGTGTCTACTTTCCAAAATGGGGTCATTTGGGGGGGTTTGAACTGTTCTGGCATTTTATACACAACATTAGGAAGCTTACATCCACTCTTCTAACCACTTGAAGACAAAGCCCTTTTTGACACTTTTTGTTTACATGAAAACATATTTTTTTTTGCAAGAAGATTATGTTGAACCACCAAACATTATATATATTTTTAAAGCAAAGGCCCTACAGATTAAAATGGTGGGTGTTGCATTTTTTTTCTACACAGTATTTTGGGGAAAAAATACACTTTTTTTTATTTTAATGCACTAAAACACACTATATTGCCCAAATGTTTGATGAAATAAAAAAGATGATCTTAGGCCGAGTACATAGATACCAAACATGACATGCTTTAAAATTTCGCACAAACGCGCATTGACGACAAACTACATACATTTTTAAAAGCCTTTAAAAGCCTTTACAGGTTACCCCGTTAGATTTACAGAGGAGGTCTACTGCTAAAATTACTGCCCTCGATCTGACCTTCATGGTGATACCTCACATGCATGGTGCAATTGCTGTTTACATATGACGCCAGACCGACGCTTGCGTTCGCCATTGGACAAGAGCAGGGCAGAACAGGGGTGCTTTTTTTTTTTTTTTTTTTATTATTAATTTTGCTTTTTTATTTTATTTTTAAATTGTTCCTTCCATATTTTTTTTTTATCATTTTTATTGTTATCTCAGGGAATGTAAATATCCCCTATGATAGCAATAGGTAGTGACAGGTACTCTTTTTTTGAAAAAACTGGGGTCTTATAGAACCTAGATCTTTCCTCTGCCCTCAAAGCATCTGACCACACCAAGATCGGTGTGATATAATGCTTTCCCAATTTCCCAATGGTGCTTTTTATATCCGGGGGGGGGGTCATTCCCTCCCACTGCTTGTAAAAGCAGTCCAGAGGCTAATTAGCCACTGGGATTGCTTTTACATGAAAGCCGGCCGCTGGCTGAAAAGAATGATGCCAAGATGATACCTAAACCCGCAGGCATCATTCTGGTATAAACATTCAAAGTCCAGCAACATACCAGTACGTTGCTGGTCCTTGTTGGACATGTATTGTAATCTTTTTTTTTTCATGCAGCCAGTTGGCTGAACGAAAAAAGAGATTGATCGGTGGGAATGTCCACCATTAGAATACCGCCCCTTATCCACCCACTTCTAATGATGGGCATACATGCACCATTTATATATGCCGAAGCATGGGGGCATCCTCCCGCAAAAAAGTTATGCCGCACACACATGGTCGGACTTTTCCACGGGCAAGCCTCCGTCGGAATTTCGACCGTATGTACGGAGCAAAATCGCTCCTCCGCCCCTGCTGCCCCAATGCTTCGGCATATATGCTTTTTTTTTTAACTGTGGTGGTGAAATCACCTCCTACAGCACTGGAGTCGCAGGGATCAGGCCTGTCTCTGCGAACGCTGCAGTTATGTGTGTTGTGTTTTGTAAGTGACAGTGATCGATCGATACTGCACTTGGGTGGCCTGGGCTGGACGGAGGGGCAAAACGCAGGTGCTAGCAGGTATCTGAGCTGATCCCGCTAACACTGCGTTTTTGGGAACCCTAAACTGCTGGGGACGCTAGTATAGATCTGATCAGATCAGATATTGATCTGATCAGATACTATACCACTAAGGGGGGTGTATGCTTCACGCGTGGGTGTTAGCGTTACTGGCACTAACCTGACGCTGCCTGGGGTGTGACGCAGACCCTCTCTGACGCTAAAACCTAATTGATATCACCCGCCGGGTGATCAGGGGGTTAAACCTTTATTGGGTTATATATACGGTGGGTGCCCCGACACTATAAAAAGCAAACTAACTAACCAGCATCACCCGTAACACTTATATGGTGATCACTGGTGAAAGGGTTAACTAGGGGCAATTAGGGGGTTAAAATCTTTATTAGATAATATATGGGGGTACCTGACGCTATAAAAACCTGTGGCGAACCTAAAAAAAATTACTGGCTACCGATCTGCATCACCGACGCTAAGACAGCGATCAGAAAAATGATCGCTTAGCGACAGTGGTGATAGGGGGTGAAAGGGTTACCTGGGGGGCGATCAAGGGGGTTAAACCTTTATTAGATAATTTATGGGGGTACCTGACGCTATAAAAACCTGCGGCAAACCTAAAAAAAATTACTGGCTACCGATCTGCATCACCGACACTAAGACAGCGATCAGAAAAACTATCGCTTAACGACAGTGGTGATAGGGGGTGAAAGGGTTACCTGGGGGGCAATCAAGGGGGTTAAACCTTTGTTAGATAATTTATGGTGGTACCTGACGCTCTAAAAACCTGCGGCGAACCTAAAAAAAATTACTGGCTACCGATCTGCATCACCGACGCTAAGACAGCGATCAGAAAAATGATCGCTTAGCGACGGCGGTGCTAGGGGTGAAAGGGTTATCTGGGGGGTGATCAGGAGGTTAAACCTTTATTAGGGGGGGTTAGGGGGCTACACTGGACCTAAAACTAACTTTAGTGACACTTTTACAGTCACAAATGTCACTGATTGCAGTGATCAGTAAATAAATGGTCACTGCAATCAGTGACACTGTGACTGGGGGCTGGGGGGTGATCTCGGGGGGCCTGGTGGGGGCGATTTGTGTGCCTATTGTCCTGGTGTCCGTGTAGTGTTAGTGTACTGACCTGTGTGTCTTCTCTTGTACGGCGCTCAGTATATGTGAGAGAGAGATGACATCACTTCCTCCTGCTTCCTCTGCCTGTGTTTACATTACACAGCAGAGGAAGCATTTTCATTCGACGGGAGCGATCGCGGGGGGTGGCCGGAATCGAATGGCCGTCCCCTCATCTCGGATCGCTCCCCAACGAATACCGACCGCTCACTGTATAGGAGGGGGGTCCGATTGGACCCCCCAACTGTACAAAGGCAATCACGTACACTGTACGTGATTGTGCCTGTCGGTGCCATTCTGCCGACATACATATACAGTGAGCGGTCGTTAAGTGGTTAATGATACATAAAGTGAAAAAAAAAGTGAAATATTCCTTTAAAGATCGTACCTGGGGGGTGTCTAAAGTATGCCTGTGAAGTGGCACGTGTTTCCCGTGTTTAGAACTGTCCCTGAACAAAATGACAGTTCTAAAGGAAAAAAGTCATTTAAAACTGCTTGCGGCATGGATGAAAAATGGCATGGGTACCCGCATGGTGGTGGTGGTGGTGGTGTTGCCACAACACTGTAAGCCCTCACAGTTACTCTTGGTGGGCGCAGGAATGGGCCCTGCTGTTAATTATTAGATCAAGAATTGTAATTACATGCTACTGTTGAACAGGGGCATAAAAATTGTGCCTTAGGCACTGGTGCCACAACACTGCAACCCCTCACAGATACTGTAGTTGGAGCGCAGCAATGAGCCCTGCTGCAAAGAATTGCATCAAAAATTGTAAATCCACGCCCCTGTTAAACAGGGGCTGAAAAATTGGGCCTTAGGCACTGGTGATGGTGACACAACACTGCAACCCCTAACAGATACTATAGTTGGAGCGCAGCAATGAGCCCTGCTGCAAAGCATTGCATCAAAAATTGTAAATACACGCCCCTGTTAAACAGTGGCTGAAAAATTGGGCCTTAGCCACTGGTGGTGGTGCCCAGAACCAAAGATGTTCTTTCAAGCTATCAGCATGATCATTGAGGACGAAGAGGATAGTCACTCAGCATAACAGGATAGTAACTCAGCATCAGCATTCGCAGTCTTGAAGGGATCTGACATTTAAAAAAAAAATATTTGGTTACATCAGCATCAGGTGCTTGGTAGCTTGTGGTGATCCAAGACTGATTCATTTTTATGAAGGTCAGTCGATCAACCGAATCGGTGGACAGGCGCACCCTGTGATCGGTTCCAAAGCCTCCAGCAGCACTGAATGTGCGTTCCGAAAGAACGCTGGATGCAGGACAGGCCAGTACCTCAATTGCAAACTGTGCAAGCTCTGGCCAGTGATCCATCCTCAAGACCCAGTAACCCAGAGGATTTTCGGTGGGAAAGGTGTCCAAGTCTGATCTTGCCCCTAGGTATTCCTGCACCATGTAAACCAGACGCTGGCGATGGTTGCTGGAAGCGATCATACCTTCGGGCTGGATACTAAAAAATTGTCTGAACGCATCGGTCAGACGGCCACCTTCTCCACCGCTCCCATTTGACTGACTGGAGCCTCAGCAACACGTTGTACAGGACCAGGAATTTGTAACCTCCCAGTCTCTGGGAACGCGTTGCACAGACCTTTCTGCAAGGCCTCCCGAAGATGCTTCATCCTCTGCTCCCTCTGCGACGGCAAGATAAGGTCCGCAACCTTACCCTTGTAACGTGGATCAAGGAGCCAGCCAGTAATGATCCCTCTCCTTGATCGCACGAATACTAGGATCTTTCCGCAGGCATTGCTGGATCAGGGAGGCCATGCAGCGTAGGTTTGCTGAGGCATTCGGTTCGGAGTCCTCTGGGTCACTGAGGATGACATGATCCGGAGCCTCCTCCTCCCAGCCACATACAAGTCCATGGGTGTATTGGGACTGTAATTGATCCCTTGTAGACTGCTGCTGATGCTGAGTGCTAGGCTCCACCTCCATGCTGACAAAATAATCCTCCTCCTCCTCCTCCTTGTCCTCTTCCTGTGTGATAGCAGGGCCAGCAGGAACACTGACTGGATAAAGGGGGCCTTGAGAGGTAAGGAAGTCCTCCTCTTCCTGCCTCTGTTCTGCCACAAGTGCCCTGTCCATTGTTCCACGCAGCGTGTGCTCCAACAGGTGGACAAGAGGGCGTAGGGAAAAAAATCCAAGCTCCCCTGACACTGTCCTGGTGCCATATTGCAACAGATACTCATTTATGGCCCTCTTCTGTGTGTGTATCCGCTGCAGCATGGCCAACGTTCCACCTGGTGGGCATGTCACAGATTAGGCGGTTCTTGGGCAGGTTGTAATCCTTTTGCAGGTCAGCCAGACGAGCACTGGCATTATATGACCGGCGGAAATGCCCACAGTTTCCTGGCCTGCTTCAGGACCTCCTGTAAGCCCATGTACCTGCCCAAGAACCACTGCACCACCAAGTTAAGGACGTGAGCCAAACAGGGCGCATGGGTCAGTTGTCCCTGTCGGAGGGCGGAGAGGAGGTTGGTGCCATTGTCGGAAACCACCTTGCCTGGCTTAAGCTGGCATGGCGTGAACCACCTCTGAGCCTGCCCCTGCAGAGCTGACAGAATCTCTGCCCCAGTGTGGCTCCTGTCCCCCAAGCACACCAGCTCAAGCACCGCATGGCATCTTTTTGCCTGCGTACTTGCGTAGCCCCTTGAACGCCTACGGAGCACTGCTGGTTCCGATGACAAAGCACAGGTAGATGGCCATGGAGGAAGAAGAAGAGGAGGGGGTGGAGGAGAGAGGTGTGTCAGAATCACCAGTAGTAACATTTTGGAGGCATGGTGGCGGAACAACCTCCAACACTACTGCACCTTGTCCTGCATCCTTCCCAGCTGCCAGCAGAGTCACCCAATGTGCCGTGAAAGATAGGTAATGTCCCTGTCCATGCCTGCTGGAACATGAGTCAGCGGTAATTTGCACCTTACCGCTGACCGCCCTGTCCAGCGAGGCCAAGACATTGCCTTCCACATGCCGGTAGAGAGCCGAAATCGCCTTCCGTGAGAAAAAGTGGCGTTTGGGAACCTGCCACTGAGGAACCGCACATTCCACAAACTCATGGAAGGGGGCAGAGTCTACCAACTGAAAAGGCAGCAGTTGAAGTGCTAGCAATTTAGCCAAGCTAGCATTCAACCGCTGGGCATGTGGATGGCTGGGAGCGAACTTTATTCGGCGGTGCAGCAGCTGGGGCAGGGAAATTTGCCTGGTACAATCAGACGTCGGTGTACCAATAGCAGATTGTCCGCAAGTACTTGGCTGTGACACACCTAATTCTACACCTTCATTCCTCTCAGTGCAGGTTTCAGAGAGAACTGAAGGTATAGTGGGGTTGGAGATCCCAGCTGATGAGGAGCAAGGAGAGGTGCACTTTGTTCTTTGGTGTGGGTCTTTTAGGTAAGCTTGCCAACGGACTGCATGGCAGGTCGACATATGTCTGGTCAAGCACGTGGTGCCCAAGCAGCTGATGTTTTGGCCACGCGAGATACGTTTTAGACATATGTTGCAAATAGCAATGGTGCGATCTGCTGCACACGTCTGAAAAAAGGCCCACACCAAAGAACTTTTGGAATAACGCGCAGAGACAGCAGCGCCCTGCACATGTGGAGCTCTGCGGTGTGATGCAGTCAGTGTGCTGCCCTTAAGCTGGCCCCTGGAGGGCATCCTGCCTTGTTGGAGATGTACCTCCTCCTCCTCTTCCCCCTCCTCCTCCTCCTTTCTCCTATCAGGCACCCACGTGGAGTCAGTGACCTCATCATCCCCTCCCTCCTCATCACTGGAGCAAATCTGGCAGTATGCTGCAGCTGGGGGAACATGACTGCCAGATAGCTGTCCTTGTTGGGCACGTTACTACCCCCTCTCTCTGGGCTCACGTTACTGCCTTCCTCCAGCTGGGTTCCATCATCAGAGCCTTCAAAACGCTGGGCATCCTCCAGGAGCATGTACCCAACACTGTGCTCAAACTGTTCGGGGGACTCCTCAAGAGGACATGGTGGGGCTAGGGACTGATGATATTGAGCCGAGGGAAGAGGCCGCTTTGGCAGCTGCTTTGCCAGACCAAGTACCCTGAGCCTGGGTGAGAGAGGACGAGGAGGACGGTTTGGTCATCCACTCTACCAAGTCTTGGGCATGTTGCGGCTCAACATGGCCAGCTGCCGAAATGAAGGACAAGCATGTCTCACGGCCACGTGCTGATGAGGTGTCCATGACCAGCAGCACTGTTGCCTCTAGACACAGAGCCTGCTTGCCCTCTTTTATTGCCTCGTGACTGTCTACCTCTCCTTGTTTGCCTTCCAGACATACTAATGGCCTGCAGTGAGATGTAGCTGCACAAAGGTGGGATGTATATATATATATATATATCTGTACTGATAATGCAGCTATCAGAATCAACTGCCTGCTGTGGTATTAGTATGGGGAAAGCAGCAATTGTCTTCAGTTAGTTTTAGGTGAAAACTGTGCAGAGAGGGACACAGTACACTAACTGAAAATACTTGCAGCTCTCTGCCTGTGGTTTAATTATGAGAACACCACTATTAGTCACTAACTGTATTCAGGTAAGCTTTAGGTGTACGCTATGCAAAGCACACAGTACACTAAAGCCGTGTACACACGATCGGTTTCACCGATAAAAACAGTCCGATGGACTGTTTTCATCAGACAAACCGATCGTGTATGGGCCCCATCGGTCTTTTTTCCATCGGTGTGAAAAAAATAGAACATGTTTTAAATTTTTCCGATGGGAAAAAAAAACAATAGCAAAATCCGTTTGTCTGTGTGGAACTCCATCAGATAAAAAACCCACGCATGCTCAGACTGAATTATGAGGCGGGAGCGCTCGTTCTAGTAAAACTAGCGTTCGTAATGGAGATAGCACATTCGTCATGCTGTAACGGACTGAAAAGCACGGAGACTGAAAAGTGCGAATCGGCTCTCACCAAACTTTTACTAACACGCGGTAACACGAAATCAGCAAAAGCAGGACAAAGGGTGGCGCCATTGGATTTGAACTTCCCCTTTATAGTGCCGTCGTACGTCACGGCGTTTGGGACGATCGTTTTTTTGACTGATGGTGTGTAGGCAAGACTGATGGAAGTCAGCTTCATCGGATTTCCGATGGAAAAATCCATCGGATTAGAATCCATAGGAAATCCGATCGTGTGTACAGGGCTTTAGTGAAACACTGACTGTCTGCAGCTAGCACAATCACCTTCCTGCCTGTCACAGTATAGAGAATAACAGGAACGGATCTAGCTAAACTGAATACAGTGTATAAATATATATACAACACCTAGGATGTATATATATCCTCTACACACTGTAACTGCAGCTAACTGACTCGCCTGCCTGCTCTATCTAACTCAATATAAATGACACTGTCTGTCTCTGTAATCTCTCATTAAACAACTCCAACACACTACACAAGGCCGTCAAGCCGGCGGCTTGATATAGTGTGGGGCGTGTACTAAACCCCCTGAGCCATAATTGGCCAAAGCCACCCTGGCTTTGGCAAATTACGGCTCTCCGTTTTTTCTGCACTGTGATTGGCCAAAGCATGCGGGTCATAGTGCATGCTTGGCCAATCATCAGCCAGCAATGCACTGCGATGCCGCAGTGAATTATGGGCCGTGACGCACCACTCGAATTTGGCACCAAAGGCCCATAATGTTCGCAATTCGGCGGACAGCCGATGTTCGAGTCGAACATGGGTTTGACTCGAATACAAAGCTCATCCCTAGTTACAATGGTGGGGCAGAGGAGCAGGGGGAACAGATGAGCAGATGAGTTCAGTGTTAGGACAGATGGGAAGGTGGTTCAGTGGTGGAGCAGATGTGCATGGAGGTACAGTGGTGGGGCAGATGAGAAAGGGGGAACATTGGTGGGGCAGATAAGCAGGGGGTTACAGTGGTGGGGCAGAGGAGCAGGGGGAACAAATAAGCAGATACGTTCAGTGTTAGGACAGATGGGAAGGTGGTTCAGTGGTGGAGCAGATGTGTATGGAGGTACAGTGGGGGGGTAGATGAGAAAGGGGGAACATTGGTGGGGCAGATGAGCAGGGGGTTACAGTGGTGGGACAGAAGAGCAGGGTGGTACAGTGGTGGGGCAGATGTACAGGGGGTTACAGTGGTGGGACAGATGAGCAGGGGGGTACAGAGGTGGGGCAGATGAGCAGGGGGTACAGAGGTGGTGCAGATGTACAGTGTAGTACAGTGGTGGGGCAGATGTGCAGGGTAGTACAGTGGTGGGGCAGATTAGAAAGGGGGTACATTGGTGGGGAAGATGAGAAAGGGGGTACCAGTGGTGGGGCAGATGAGCAGTGGGTTACATTGGTGGAGCAGATGAGCAGGGGGGGTACAGTGGTGGGGCAGATGAGCAGGGGGGTACAGTGGTGGGGCAGATGAGCAGGGGGGTACAGTGGTGGGGAAGATGAGCAGGGGGGTACAGTGGTGGGGCAGATGAGCAGGTGGGTACAGTGGTGGGGCAGATGTGCAGGGTAGTACAGTGGTGGGGCAGCTGTGCAGGGGGTTACAGTGGTGTGGTAGATGAGCAGGGTAGTACAGTGGTGGGGCAGGTGTACAGTGGTGGGGTAGATGAGCAGGGTAGTACAGTGGTGGGGCAGATGTACATTGGTGGGGTAGATGAGCAGGGTAGTACAGTGGTGGGGCAGATGTACATTGGTGGGGTAGATGAGCAGGGAAGTACAGTGGTGGGGCAGATGTACAGTGGTGGGGCAGATGTACAGAGGTGGGGCAGATGTGCAGGGTGGTACAGTGGTGGGGCAGATGAGCAGGGGGTACAGTGGTGGGGCAGATGTGCAGGGGGTTACAGCGGTGGGGTAGATGAGCAGGGTAGTACAGTGGTGGGGCAGATTAGAAAGGGGATACATTGGTGGGGAAGATGAGAAAGGGGTACCAGGGGTGGGGCAGATGTACAGTGGCGGGGTAGATGAGCAGGGTAGTACAGTGGTGGGGCAGATGTACAGTGGTGGGGCAGATGTGCAGGGTGGTACAGTGATGAAACAGATTTGCAGGGGGGACAATGATCTTTGGTGTGGAGTTGCAGGAATTGGGGCTGATCTGAGGCGTGAAGGTGCAGAATGTTAATTTCTCATAACTAAAGTAGTTTACAGCATTTACTTTATAAAAAATCCTTTTCGTGATCGAGAGTGTGAAGTTGATATTTTTTTGTTATAAAATCGGCACACTCAATTTCTTTGAAAACATTTTTCGGCACACTATCCTCAAAAGGTTGCCTACCCCTGATCTAGTGCTTTTTCATTTGCATATGTGTCTGCGGAAGTATTGGATGTCTACCCCAAGGCTGTTCACCTGAATGCAGATTTTTTAGTGGAATCTCCCTAAAGCCTGCCAGACTTGCCTTTAACTACAGGGTCCTGGCTACATAGTAAGCGCACACCTGATCCCCTTTGGTGGTGGTCGGCCTTTGTGGCAAAGGGAGTGTGATGTGGCTTATGCTTTGATCTGTAACAAGAAGAGTCCTCAACATTATCTTCTATTGGGGACTCTGTATTTATTTTCACTTAGGACTATTCATTTACAGTATATTCTGATGTTATATTTTGACACGTTATCAATTTTATTACTGTGACAAATATCTCATGGGCAGAGGCGTAACTAGAAACTTCAGGGCCCCGGTGCAAGAAATCATGAAGGGCCCCCCCCCCCCCCGAAAAGCATGATTTTGATACTTTATCTTTGTCTATACTTTACTGCGGGTAGACACCCTCTTAGTGCAGACCCCCGCAGTATAGACACCCTCTTAGTGCAGACCCCCGCAGTATAGACACCCTCTTAGTGCAGACCCCCACAGTATAGACACCCACTTAGTGCAGACCCCCGCAGTATAGACACCCTCTTAGTGAAGACCCCTGCAGTATAGACACCCTCTTAGTGCAGACCTCCACAGTATAGACACCCTCTTAGTGAAGACCCCCACAGTATAGACACCCTCTTAGTGCAGACCCCCGCAGTATAGACACCCTCTTAGTGCAGACCCCCGCAGTATAGACACCCTCTTAGTGCAGACCCCCGCAGTATAGACACCCTCTTAGTGCAGACCCCCGCAGTATAGACACCCTCTTAGTGCAGACCCCCGCAGTATAGACACCCTCTTAGTGCAGACCCCCGCAGTATAGACACCCACTTGGTGCAGACCCCCGCAGTATAGACACCCCACTTGGTGCAGACCCCCGCAGTATATACACACCCACTTAGTGCAGACCCACGGTGTATTACACAGCCCCCCATACATACAGTATATACACGCACACTATACATATAGTATATACACACACATATAAAACACAGTCATATAAAAACTCCCATAAAAAAGTTCAGAATAAAACTGTAGCAGCGCTACGGACAAACAATGTTCATTTGTGCATCTTCTATATAAATGAATATATCGGTGATGATGATAGTGAATGGTGAGTTTGGTTCTACTTGATCCTAGTTTCAGTGCTTCTCTTCACCCAGATGTGATTCACCACGTGGGGGGTAATAACAGTCCCCCTATGGGGATGCACTCACCAGATAATAAATCAAAAAAGACATGTATAAACCATCCTCATTCCATGTGACTGCAGCCTTAAACTTGGACACCGCTTGCATATGTAAGGGGAAAACAAATCCACATAGGGCAATATTGTTTGCAACTTTTATTTAACAATCAATCCCCGCCATCCCCTTTACGAAATGCATGTACCAAAGCTTAATGATAAACAGGCGTTTGTGTATAATGAGCGCTGTTGGCGCTTTAAACTTGCCACTTGATGAGCGCCCCTGGCGTCCTCCTGGTACTGCAAGTCGTGGAGCGCATACAGCTTCACTTCCGGTCTGCTTGGTTTGCTGGTCACGCCCTGACGTTTCGTCACTTCCTGACTTCTTCTGAGGGCGTGACCAGCATTTCCTGAGACCGGATTTAAGTATTGCATCCGTCCCGCCGCTCAACGTCTGGATGGCGTCAGTTCGTCCGCGTCATCACGCATGCGCACTGGACCATCGACGTCTAGTGCTGTTGTGGGCGGAAGTGCTTCCTCCCGAGGTTTGCAATTGTGCTGTCCTCATTGGTGCACTCGTCCGCTGGCCACTCTGATTGGATGCTCAGTGTAACCAAGGCAATGTTAATGGAAAGATTCAGACCCGGTTAACCCCTCGCGGGACGTTCACAAGTTGTATTGTGTATACTGCACAAGCCTTTTGGGTAAAGCAAGTGTACAGGTCTTTCTATAGTGCTGACTTCTGCTTTGCTGACAGTATCTCTCGGTGCCTATTGTCCGCAAGCCGCCCTGCTCAATATCCACCGTTGGTGCCGTCTTGGTGCAGATAGCGCCATCTGTGTGATACTGCAAGGCCTTGTCAGTTAATTATGCATAACCTTACATAGGCAAAAGACACAGGGGACATATAAATTAAATGAAATGTTAACTACATAAAAACCACTATATAAAATGGTCAAACTTCGCCACATAAAATAACCCATATATATACACATACAGCCATGTATAAAATACATATACAGGATATATAAAATTATATATAAAATATAAAGATATATATAAAAATACTTCTGTGTATAAAATGGTCATATAAAATATAAAATATGCACCCCACATGGAAATGAAAAAAACTCAATAAAACTGTGTCTCTATAAAAGCTTAAAAAACTCATACCCATACTGAACCGTAATAAGATGTCCTAAAAAATATATATATATATGGTCTAGCTGGATGAGACCTAATGTCACTGAGGTCTTTCGATTTTCAATCTCATGTGAACATAAAATTGGACCATATTTTCTACAACAATCTTAGGAGTCACTTATGAAACAATTAATATCAAGTTCGACGTTCAGTCCTTTCGGCACTAGAACGTCTGTTAGAAAAATCCATTTAGTTTCTTTCTTTGATAGTTCCCTTACTTTGTGTGAGCCCCTCCAATTAGGCTTTAGGCATTCGATACCCCAAAATTGGAGGCCTGAGGCATCTTGGTTGTGTTTTAATTTAAAGTGTAATGACACATTGTGGTCCTTAAAGCCAATTTTTATATTTTTAATGTGTTCTGCTATCCTGATCTTCAATAGTCTCTTTGTCCGACCAATATAGAGCAATCCACATGGACACCTAAGAGCATATACCACGTAACTGCTATTGCATGTTATGAACTGCTCAATGTCGAATTGTTGTTGGTTAGAGGGGGAGGTAAACTGTTCCAGACCTCTGATTGGTTGAGATACTTCTCGACATGCCTTACATTTCCTACAGGCGAAGAATCCGTTTTGGTTCCAAAATGTTGGAGGTTTGCCTGGGGGGTCTAGGACTTTTTTGACCACTCTGTCTCCATGATTGGATGCTTTCCGGTAAATGAACTCCGGTTTTGGAGGTAATACTGGGCCCAATTTTTTGTCGAGTAATAATATGTGCCAGTGTTTTACAAATATTGCCTCTACTTCCTTATACTGGGCGTGGAATTGGGAGATGAATCCCCACTGTTTTGAGTTGCTCCCATCTAGAGGTGGTTTGGGTTTGGTTTGCAGACAGGTTTCCCTGGGTATTACTGCCACCTCTTCTACAATTCTCTGCAGGGTTTCCGGAGCGTAGCCTTTTGCTGCGAATCTGTCCGAGAGGATTTTCACCTGTGTGTAAAAATTCTTATCATCGGAACAATTGCGTTTCACTCGCATGAACTGGCCTTTAGGTATATTCTTTAGCCATTGTGGATGATGTCCACTTGTTGTCGGGAGATAGCTATTCCTGTCCGTTGGTTTAAAATAGACTTTTGTACACAAATGTTGATTTTGGCGGTAAACAGTGACATCTAGAAAATGTATTGTTTCTTTGTGCCATTCTGACGTCAGACTGATGTTGTTGTTGTTCCTGTTTAAAACCTTTAAAAATTCTTGAAGTGTCTCCACCGTGCCCGTCCATATTAAAAACAGATCATCAATAAAACGTTTATAAAATATGAGCTCAGCTCTTCTGTTTTTAAAAATCACTTTGTCCTCCCACTCTGCCATAAACAGGTTCGCGATACTTGGAGCAAATTTAGCTCCCATCGCGACCCCCTTCTGTTGCAGATAAAATTTGTTAGCATACCAGAAGTAATTATGTGAGAGCCAGTAATCTAGGGCATGGCCGATAAACACCTTTTGGTTGTGGGGTAAGTCCTCCCTCTTGCTCAAGGCCCAATTTAGGGCCAGTAGAGCATCGTCATGTTGGATGATTGTATAGAGGGAGGACACATCCGCTGTTACCAACAGAATTTCTTGGTTTTCGGTAAGTGTGATATTTTGTAAACAATTCAGGAAATCTTTCGTATCTCTCAGGTATGCTTGTGTTGTTTTCACACTGTTTTGTAGGAACGTATCTAGGTATTGTCCCATTCGCGATGCAATCGAGTCTATACTGTTGACAATAGGTCTTGGGGGTGGGTTGATAGGATCTTTATGTATTTTCAGCAATGAATAGATCGTGGGGATTTTGCTGCTTGTTGGTATACAATATCTGATACCAACAAGCAGCAACAGTATAGACTCGATTGCAGATTTCCTGAATTGTTTACAAAATATCACACTTACCGAAAACCAAGAAATTCTGTTGGTAACAGCGGATGTGTCCTCCCTCTATACAATCATCCAACATGACGATGCTCTACTGGCCCTAAATTGGGCCTTGAGCAAGAGGGAGGACTTACCCCACAACCAAAAGGTGTTTATCGGCCATGCCCTAGATTACTGCCTCTCACATAATTACTTCTGGTATGCTAACAAATTTTATCTGCAACAGAAGGGGGTCGCGATTCGCGATAGGAGCTAAATTTGCTCCAAGTATCGCGAACCTGTTTATGGCAGAGTGGGAGGACAAAGTGATTTTTAAAAACAGAAGAGCTGAGCTCATATTTTATAAACGTTTTATTGATGATCTGTTTTTAATATGGATGGGCACGGTGGAGACACTTCAAGAATTTTTTAAGGTTTTAAACAGGAACAACAACAACATCAGTCTGACGTCAGAATGGCACAAAGAAACAATACATTTTCTAGATGTCACTGTTTACCGCCAAAATCAACATTTGTGTACAAAAGTCTATTTTAAACCAACGGACAGGAATAGCTATCTCCCGACAACAAGTGGACATCATCCACAATGGCTAAAGAATATACCTAAAGGCCAGTTCATGCGAGTGAAACGCAATTGTTCCGATGATAAGAATTTTTACACACAGGTGAAAATCCTCTCGGACAGATTCGCAGCAAAAGGCTACGCTCCGGAAACCCTGCAGAGAATTGTAGAAGAGGTGGCAGTAATACCCAGGGAAACCTGTCTGCAAACCAAACCCAAACCACCTCTAGATGGGAGCAACTCAAAACAGTGGGGATTCATCTCCCAATTCCACGCCCAGTATAAGGAAGTAGAGGCAATATTTGTAAAACACTGGCACATATTATTACTCGACAAAAAATTGGGCCCAGTATTACCTCCAAAACCGGAGTTCATTTACCGGAAAGCATCCAATCATGGAGACAGAGTGGTCAAAAAAGTCCTAGACCCCCCAGGCAAACCTCCAACATTTTGGAACCAAAACGGATTCTTCGCCTGTAGGAAATGTAAGGCATGTCGAGAAGTATCTCAACCAATCAGAGGTCTGGAACAGTTTACCTCCCCCTCTAACCAACAACAATTCGACATTGAGCAGTTCATAACATGCAATAGCAGTTACGTGGTATATGCTCTTAGGTGTCCATGTGGATTGCTCTATATTGGTCGGACAAAGAGACTATTGAAGATCAGGATAGCAGAACACATTAAAAATATAAAAATTGGCTTTAAGGACCACAATGTGTCATTACACTTTAAATTAAAACACAACCAAGATGCCTCAGGCCTCCAATTTTGGGGAATCGAATGCCTAGAGCCTAATTGGAGGGGCTCACACAAAGTAAGGGAACTATCAAAGAAAGAAACTAAATGGATTTTTCTAACAGACGTTCTAGTGCCGAAAGGACTGAACGTCGAACTTGATATTAATTGTTTCATAAGTGACTCCTAAGATTGTTGTAGAAAATATGGTCCAATTTTATGTTCACATGAGATTGAAAATCGAAAGACCTCAGTGACATTAGGTCTCATCCAGCTAGACCATATATATATATATTTTTTAGGACATCTTATTACGGTTCAGTATGGGTATGAGTTTTTTAAGCTTTTATAGAGACACAGTTTTATTGAGTTTTTTTCATTTCCATGTGGGGTGCATATTTTATATTTTATATGACCATTTTATACACAGAAGTATTTTTATATATATTTTTATATTTTATATATAATTTTATATATCCTGTATATGTATTTTATACATGGCTGTATGTGTATATATATGGGTTATTTTATGTGGCGAAGTTTGACCATTTTATATAGTGGTTTTTATGTAGTTAACATTTCATTTAATTTATATGTCCCCTGTGTCTTTTGCCTATGTAAGGTTATGCATAATTAACTGACAAGGCCTTGCAGTATCACACAGATGGCGCTATCTGCACCAAGACGGCGCCAACGGTGGATATTGAGCAGGGCGGCTTGCGGACAATAGGCACCGAGAGATACTGTCAGCAAAGCAGAAGTCAGCACTATAGAAAGACCTGTACACTTGCTTTACCCAAAAGGCTTGTGCAGTATACACAATACAACTTGTGAACGTCCCGCGAGGGGTTAACCGGGTCTGAATCTTTCCATTAACACTGCCTTGGTTACACTGAGCATCCAATCAGAGTGGCCAGCGGACGAGTGCACCAATGAGGACAGCACAATTGCAAACCTCGGGAGGAAGCACTTCCGCCCACAATAGCACTAGACGTCGATGGTCCAGTGCGCATGCGTGATGACGCGGACGCACTGACGCCATCCAGACGTTGAGGGGCGGGACGGATGCAATACTTAAATCCGGTCTCAGGTAATGCTGGTCACGCCCTCAGAAGAATTCAGGAAGTGACGAAACGTCAGGGCGTGACCAGCAAACCAAGCAGACCGGAAGTGAAGCTGTATGCGCTCCACGACTTGCAGTACCAGGAGGATGCCAGGGGCGCTCATCAAGTGGCAAGTTTAAAGCGCCAACAGCGCTCATTATACACAAACGCCTGTTTATCATTAAGCTTTGGTACATGCATTTTGTAAAGGGGATGGCGGGGATTGATTGTTAAATAAAAGTTGCAAACAATATTGCCCTATGTGGATTTGTTTTCCCCTTACATATGCAAGCGGTGTCCAAGTTTAAGGCTGCAGTCACATGGAATGAGGATGGTTTATACATGTCTTTTTTGATTTATTATCTGGTGAGTGCATCCCCATAGGGGGACTGTTATTACCCCCCACGTGGTGAATCACATCTGGGTGAAGAGAAGCACTGAAACTAGGATCAAGTAGAACCAAACTCACCATTCACTATCATCATCACCGATATATTCATTTATATAGAAGACGCACAAATGAACATTGTTTGTCCGTAGCGCTGCTACAGTTTTATTCTGAACTTTTTTATGGGAGTTTTTATATGACTGTGTTTTATATGTACTTGTGATTTTTTAAGCAGCTGCTGACATCTTTCATATTCCTATTTTAGCATTATTTCCTTTAGATTTTTATCCATAAGCGCAGAGCGATACTAAAAGGGAGGGCCAGCATTTTTTTGTATCTTTTATTGTATATACACACACAGTATATACACACACAGTACGGTATATACACACACACACTATACATACACACACACACACACTATACATACAGTATATACACATAGTATACACACACACTATACATACAGTATATACACACACTATACATACACACACACACAGTATATACACATAGACACAGTCACACACCAGCATTTTTTACCCAAAAATCTGCCTGATTGCACACACTGCTGCCCCCATCTCCTGGCATGCTGGGACTTGTAGTGCCCCAGCAGCTCACAGACACATTACTTGGTAATGCAGGAGAGGAGGGGACTGTGCTTGTTTAGTGGTGGGCAGCTAATGAGTAGGGAGATGTAGTTAGTAGAGATTGGGGAGACATTCATGTTCTTCCTCCAGCAGCAGTGCACTTCTCACACACAAAATCGATCTAATAGCCTCAGAGACAGGAGGAGCCATGCTGGAGGTAACACATCCTCTCCCTCACTGCTCACCAGGCTAATCCATCGACAAGAATCCATTAAGTAAAGCTCAACCAGCTTACCTTATCAGGCAGCAGTCCATCCCACACTGCAGGCTGTGTCCCCGCCTCCCTCTCCTCTCCTCATCTCCTGTTCTTGGGTCAAAAAAGCCGCGCTGTGGAAGGGGGCGTGTACAGCATGTTCCTATTGGCTGAGGGGGCAGTGAAGAGGCGGGGCAGCTATAATCTGACCGAATGGTCAGTCCTCCCCTGCCAGCAACGCCGTGACGGGCGGGTGGCGGGCCCCCGGGACTTGGCAGAACTACAGGGCCCAGTCGCAACTGCGACTGCTGCGACCATGAAAATTCCGCCACTGCTCACGGGTGTGTTTGCAGCTTATGTATTGTACACTTTAGGTAGGCACAAGTGCAGTATTTTTTATTTTTTTTTATTGGACCTCACTTGCTGTGGGCGGCATGTAGAGGCAAAGTATGTCATTTTGCCTGTAAAGACACAAGGGGGCACTGCACAGCCGCTAGGGTGCTTAACGCTCTCCCCTGTATTCGCTGTGTCTGGCAGACACAGCGAAATGTGGATCCTGATACTCAATCAATATGATTCATAACAGCTTTGCTTCCTATGCTAGTAAGCTGTGATTGTCCCACAGCTATCACGTGGTACCTGGGCCAATCACAGCACTCTGTACCATGTGATTAGCTGTAACCAATTACAGATCACTAGTATTCACAGCTGTCATGAACTTAAGCCATTCACAACAGTTAAAAGCATTGAGCAATGATCTTCATTGTGCCAGCAATCAAATTGTAACACTATTATTTTGGGTGTGATTTTGCTCAATAATGGAAAGCCCTCCATATCTTACACCATATGATGCAGATGCTGCCGATGGGATGTGGAAGCTAACAGCCCTGGGCGCTGAGGACTAAAAAAAAATTGAAATGCATTATTAAGGTGGACCGCTTCTCCACCGCTCCTCCTTTGATCAACAGAAGCCTTAAAGCTAGCTTTCCGGTAAGACTAGAAAGGCTTTACAAACTGTAAACTTCTCTTTAAGTTGTCCTCAAGATATTTCATCCTCTGCTCCCTCTGTGGGGACACGATGAGTTCTCAAACTTTCTGCTTGTAATGGTGATCAAGGAGGGTTATCAACCAATATTGATCCTTCTCCTTGATACCACAAATTCTTGGTCCTTTCGCAGGCTTTGAAGAATAAGGAAGGCCATGCACCACAAGTTTTGCAGAGGCATGAGAAGCAGAGTCCTCATGGTCACTGAGGATTACAGTATCTGGAACTGCCTCCTTCCAGCCCCGTACTACTTCCAAGGGTTCTGGGGACGGAAAACCATCTCTTAAGGTTTGACGTATGTCTTCCTCTGCTTCAATGCCTCCAAAACTGCAAGAATCCTCCTCCTACTCCCTCTCTTCATGTGTGTTCTGTGGCGTCACAAGAATGGTGTCCGCATAAAGCAGGCCTTGAGAGGATAGGAAGTCCTCCTCTTCCTCCTGCTGCTCTACCTTGAGTGCCCTGTCCATAATGCCACACTAAGTCTGCTCCAGCAGGAACACAAGAGGAAGTGAGTCACTGATGCATGCATTGTCACGGCTCACTATCCTTGTCGCCTGCTCAAATTGTGGCAGTATTGGCTTGGGGAAAAAAAGCCGAGCCGCCCTGAGCCTGATGTTGTGCCGTACTCAAACAGGTGCAAGTTAATGGGCCTCTGATGCATGTGCAGCTGCTGCAGCATTGCCAAAGTTGAGTTCCACCTGGTGGGCATGTCACCAATTAGGGGACGTGGAATTCCAGCCAACTGAGCACTGGCTGTGTATGACCGCCTAAAAATTACTACAGACTCTTCTGGCCTGCTTCAGAAGATCTTGCAACCCTGGGTACCCGTACAAGAAATGCTGCACCACCAAATTCAGGGCATGTGCCAGGTATGGCACATGTGTCAACCTTCCCTGTCGAAAGGGTGGACAGGAGGATAGTGCCATTATTGCACTCCACCATTCTTGGCTCAAGCTGGTGTGACGTGAACCACCGCTGGGCCTGCCCCTGCAGAGCTGAAAGGATCTTTTCTTCGGTGTGGCTCCTGTCCTCTAGACAAACCATCTGAAGCACTGCATGGCATCTTTTAGCCTGACTCATTGAATAGCTCCTTGAACACTTAGGGGGTACTGGTTGTTCATAGGAGATTCAGCAAAGGAGACCATGGAGGAGGACGAGGGGGTGGAGCTGACAAATCTCACATCATCACCACTAGACATGGTGACAAAACAATCTCCAGCACTGAGCCCTGTCCTGCATTCTTCCTAGTTGCAAGCAGAGTTACCCAGTGTGCTGTGAAACGAAATATAGCGTCCCTGACCATGCTTGCTCGACCACGAGTCAGCAGTAAGGTGGACCTTGCATCTCACTGTCTTACCCAACGATGCCACAACATTGCCTTCCACGTGATGGTACAGAGTAGAGATGGGCCGAACACCCTGACCCGAATGGTGAACAACATTGAAGTCTATGGATGTCGAACAGGAAAAATCGAAAGTGTCCATTTTGAAGGCTTATATGCAAGTAAGTCGGAACCAACATCAGAATTAAGTAATGCCTGTTCATCGTCAAGGAGCAAGTGTCTGGCAACATCACTAAATAGAGAAAATGGTGCCCGCCCGAGGATGGACCATAACCCCATTTGCCTGTGGACACAGACACTGCTGGCCCCCTCACTGTGGCACGGGAAAGTCTGCCTCTCTTTGTTGGCCTCCTAGACATGATGGGGAGGATTTTTACTGAAATGTAATAGAGACAGGGAAATGTGTAATTGGATGCACTTTCTTCAATGGAAACTAATATTTGGTGCACTGTTAACCACTTAACGACCGCCCACTGTAAAAATACGTCGGCAGAATGGCACAGACAGGCAGAATCACGTATATCTACGTGACTGCCTTTGTATAGTTGGGGGGTCCGATAGGACCCCCCTTCTTTACAGTGAGCTGTCGTTAAGTTTTCGGGAGCGATCCAGGAAGAGGGGACGGCCGTTCGATTCCGGCCACCCCCTCTCAATCGCTCCCAGCGAATCGAATCCTTCGCCTGCCTGTGTAATGTTTACACAGGCAGAGGAAGTGATGTCATCTCTCCTGCGGCGCTCACATATACCGAGCGCCGCACAAGAGAAGATGCAGGTTAGTGCACAAAACACTACACTGACACCAGGACACATAGGTACATAAATTGCCCCCCCAGGCCCCCCCAGACACCCCAGATCACCCCCCAGATCACCCCCAGCCCCCAGTCACAGTGTCACTGATTGCAGTGACCATTTATTTACTGATCACTGCAATCAGTGACATTTGTGACTGTAAAAGTGTCACTAAAGTTAGTTTTAGGTCCAGTGTAGCCCCCTAACCCCCCCTAATAAAGGTTTAACCCCCTGATCGCCCCCCAGATAACCCTTTCACCCCCTATCACCACTGTCGCTAAGCGATCATTTTTCTGATCGCTGTCTTAACGTCGGTGATGCCGATCGGTAGCCAGTTATTTTTTTTAGGTTCGCCACAGGTTTTTATAGCGTCGGGTACCCCCATATATTACCTAATAAAGGTTTAACCCCCTTGATCTCCCCCCAGAAAACCCTTTCACCCCCTATCACCACTGTCGCTAAGCGATCATTTTTCTGATCGCTGTCTTAGCGTCGGTGATGCCGATCGGTAGCCAGTTATTTTTTTTAGGTTCGCCGCAGGTTTTTCTAGCGTCAGGTACCCCCATATATTACCTAATAAAGGTTTAACCACCTTGATCGCCCCCCAGGTAACCCTTTCACCCCCTATCACCACTGTCGCTAAGCGATCATTTTTCTGATCGCTGTCTTAGCGTCAGTGATGCCGATCGGTAGGCAGTCATTTTTTTTAGGTTCGCCGCAGGTTTTTATAGCGTCGGGTACCCCCATATATTACCTAATAAAGGTTTAACCCCCTTGATCGCCCCCCAGGTAACCCTTTCACTCCCTATCACCACTGTCGCTAAGCGATAGTTTTTCTGATCGCTGTCTTAGTGTCGGTGATGCCGATCGGTAGCCAGTAATTTTTTTAGGTTCGCCGCAGGTTTTTATAGCGTCAGGTACCCCCATATATTATCTAATAAAGGTTTAACCCCCTTGATCGCCCCCCAGGTAACCCTTTCACCCCCTATCACCACTGTCGCTAAGCGATCGTTTTTCTGATCGCTGTCTTAGTGTCGGTGATGCCGATCGGTAGCTAGTAATTTTTTTTAGGTTCGCTGCAGGTTTTTATAGCGTCAGGTACCCCCACATATTATCTAATAAAGGTTTAACCCCCTTGATCGCCCCCCAGGTAACCCTTTCACCCCCTATCACCACTGTCGCTAAGCGATAGTTTTTCTGATCGCTGTCTTAGTGTCGGTGATGCCGATAGGTAGCCAGTAAATTTTTTTTAGGTTCGCCGTCAGGTTTTTATATAGCGTGAGGTACCCCCATATATTACCTAATAAAGGTTTTAACCCCCTAATTGCCCCTAGTTAACCCTTTCACCAGTAATCACCATATAAGTGTTACGGGTGACGCTGGTTAGTTAGATTGCTTTTTATAGTGTCAGGGCACCCGCCGTATATAACCCAATAAAGGTTTAACCCCCTGATCGCCCGGCGGGTGATATCAGTTAGGTTTTAGCGTCAGAGAGGGTCTGCGTCAGACCCCAGGCAGCGTCAGGTTAGTGCCAGTAGCGCTAACACCCACGCGTGAAGCATACACCCCCCTTAGTGGTATAGTATCTGAACAGATCAATATCTGATCTGATCAGATCTATACTAGCGTCCCCAGCAGTTTAGGGTTCCCAAAAACGCAGTGTTAGCGGGATCAGCCCAGATACCTGCTAGCACCTGCGTTTTGCCCCTCCGTCCAGCCCAGGCCACCCAAGTGCAGTATCGATCGATCACTGTCACTTGCAAAACACAACACACATAACTGCAGCGTTCGCAGAGACAGGCCTGATCCCTGCGACTCCAGTGCTGTAGGAGGTGATTTCACCACCACAGTTAAAAAAAAAGCATATATGCCGAAGCATTGGGGCAGCAGGGGCGGAGGAGCGATTTTGCTCCTAATGCCGCGTA
The DNA here is from genome assembly GCA_029206835.1 of Rana muscosa. Classification (NCBI taxonomy): domain Eukaryota; kingdom Metazoa; phylum Chordata; class Amphibia; order Anura; family Ranidae; genus Rana; species Rana muscosa. The sequence goes on from CM055122.1 coordinate 419,990,621, forward strand.
CATACGGTCGAAATTCCGACGGAGGCTTGCCCGTGGAAGAGTCTGACCATGCGTACGCGGCATAACTTTTGCGGGAAGATGCCCCCATGCTTCGGCATATATAAATGGTGCATGTATGCCCATCATTAGAAGTGGGTGGATGAAGGGCGGTATTCTAATGGTGGGCATACCCACCGATCAATCTTTTTTTTTCATTCAGCCAACAGGCTGCATGAAAAAAAAGATTACAATACATGTCCAACAAGGACCAGCAACATACTGGTAGGTTGCTGGACTTTGAATGTTTATACCAGAATGATGCCTGCGGGTTTAGGTATCATCTTGGTATCATTCTTTTCAGCCAGCGGCCGGCTTTCATGTAAAAGCAATCCTAGGGGCTAATTAGCCTCTGGACTGCTTTTACAAGCAGTGGGAGGGAATGCCCCTCCCCCGGATATAAAAAGCGTCATTGGGAAATTGGGAAAGCATTTTATCACACCGATCTTGGTGTGGTCAGATGCTTTGAGGGCAGAGGAAAGATCTAGGGTCCAATAGACCCCAGTTTTTTCAAAAAAAGAGTACCTGTCACTACCTATTGCTATCATAGGGGATATTTACATTCCCTGAGATAGCAATAAAAATGATAAAAAATAAATAAATATGGAAGCAACAGTTTAAAAATAAAATAAAAAAGCAAAATTAATAATAAAAAAAAAAAAAAAAAAAAGCACCCCTGTCCTGCCCTGCTCTTGTCCAATGTCTCAGCAATTTCCTTGGGGTGTCTACTTTCCAAAATGGGGTCATTTGGGGGGGGGGGGTTTGTAATGCCCTGCCATTTTAGCACCTCAAGAAATGAGATAGGCAGTCATAAATTTAAAGCTGTGTAAATTCCAGAAAATGTACCCTAGTTTGTAGACGCTATAACTTTTGTGCAAATCAATAAATATACGCTTATTGACATTTTTTTACTAAAGACATGTGGCTGAATACATTTTGGCCTAAATGTATGACTAAAATTGAGTTTATTCGATTTTTCTTATAACAAAAATGAGAAAATATCATTTTTTTTCAAAATTTTCGGTCTTTTTCCGTTTATATCCCAAAAAATAAAAATCGCAGAGGCAATAAAATACCATTAAAAGAAAGCTCTATTTGTGGGAAGAAAAGGACGCAAATTTAGTTTCGGTACAACATTGCATTGCATTTACAGTTAAAGCAGCGCAGTGCAAAATTCTGAAAACAGCTCTGGTCCTTTAGCTACAAAATGGTCCGGGGCTTAAGTGGTTAACAGGTAACTTGCAGCAACCAAAAAAAAGGGGGGGGGGGGTAAATGTTATGTAATGCAGTATAAATCACAGCACTAAACAGACACACTCCACTGACGCACTACAATATACTGCTGTAAAAATGCACTGTAGCACTACATTATCATTCAGTAGCAGTGCACTGATGCACTACAATATAATGCAGTAAAAGTGCAGTGACACACTACAATATACTGCAATAAAAGTGCACTGATGCACTAAAATATACTGCTGTAACAGTATACTGACACACTACCAGGGTGGATTTGATTTAAATCACTAGTAAAAAGGCTTGATTTTAATCAACTCAATTTAAATTATAATTTTTAAAAAGCAACTGTCATCTCTGTCCTGCAGCAGCTCCTCCTCTGAGCCACTGTTGATTTACTGACAGTCCCATTCACTTTAATGGGACAGCTGGTGATAGGGCAGTGACACAACAAGGTGAGGGACGTGGCGGCAGCAGGTGAGTGGTATAACGGCTAACAGGAGCTGCCATGATGGATCTGAGATGACAGGTGCTCTTTAAATGTAAGCACGTATTCTTGCTGGTAGATAGAATTGACACACTTCAATACACTGCACTAACACTGCTCTGTCTCACTCCACTGACACTAAAGTAAAAAAGGAAGGTCACACTACACTGACGCTGCACTATCATTATATTCACACTACACTAACACGCTACACTCACAATAGAATCACAATACCACACTATAGCACACTAACTCGCTTGTAGCAATGAACAGCAATGGTCTCTACTGTCAGTGAACTTGATGCCATATTGATTATTATTCATATATGTTATGAGTTCATTCAATGCGGTATCCATCCCCTCCCACACTATAAGGATGTCATCAATAAATCTTTTAAATAATTTTATCTGTGGCCATTTACCTTCTAAAACGTTTTTCTTTCTCCCACTTATTAAGAAATATATTAACTATTTAGCGCCCATACTAACCCCCTTTTAATTGGATATAAAAGATGTTATTATACTAAAAGTTATTATGCAAGGCTAGCTGTAAGGCTTCCAATATGAACTTTCTTTGTCTCCACTTAAGATTTGTTTGTTCCCTTAATGGCATTTACCTGCTGACTTGGATGTTGGTGTATAAACATTCTATGTCCACCGTGACTAGTATTGTATTATCACCAATGTTCAACCCCTGAAGTTGTCTCAACACATCTTTACTAGGGATCAGCCGAAAATCCCGCTGTTCGATTCACAGCAGAACTTCCGAACAGGGGAAAATTTTCTAACCCGAACAGCGAACTCTATTGAAGTCTATGGTAACCAAACAGGAAAAATGTCCATTTTGAAGGCTTATATGCAAGTACAGTACCTGCCCGCGAGAATGTGTTTCCAGAGCGATCCCATCGCAACGATTTATATAGGCATGGAGCGTGGTCACCTGGTGATGTCACCCGTTGACCCCGTCCCTTATGTCATCACAACCCGGAGCATGATGGGACTGTGACGTCATAAGAGGCGGGGCCACCCGGTGACCACGCCCCATGCCTATATAAATCGCTGCACACCGAGCACACGGCATTACAGCAGAAGAGAGCGCCGTGTCAACATCAAAGAAGAGAAGAGGAAAGAAGACGACGGAGAAGACCGGGCCAATGCTGGTAAAAGAGCTGGAAGAAGATAGCGGAGGAGCCAGGCAGAAAGTAGAAGGCAAAGGAGAGCACGAGAAGAACCGGAGAGTGGGAAAAGAACCAGAGAGCGTGGAGACGACACCGGAGAGTGGGAGAAGAGAGCGGAGAAGTCGGAAGAGACCCCCGAAGTCGGAAGAAGACCCCCAAAGTCGGAAGAAGACCTGGAGCTGCCTAATAAATGACTTTTAAAACCTGTGTAGTGTGGTATTTTTTTATTGACACTTTTTTCCTCCAGGTGAATAAGTAGGTGTACGATGTACCCCATACTCATTCACATAGGGTGGGGGCCGGGATCTGGGGGCACCCTTATTAAAGGGGGCTCCCGGATTCGATAAGCTCCCCGCCCGTATACCCCGACAACCAACGGCCAGGGTTGTCGGGAAGAGGCCCTTGTCCTCATCAACATGGGGAAAAGGTGCTTTGGGGTGGGGGGTCACAGGGCGCCCCCCCCCCCCAAAGCACCCACCCCCATGTTGAGGGCATGAGGCCTGGTATGGTTCAGGAGGGGGGCTCGCTCGCCCCCACCCCCTTTCCTGACCAGCGGGGCTGCGTGCTCGGGAAAGGGTCTGGTATGGAATTTGGGGGGACCCCCATGCCGTTTTTTTGGCGTAGGGGTTACCCCTAAAATCCATAACAGACCTAAGGGCCTGGTATGCTCCTGGAGGGGAACCCATGCCGTTTTTTTATTTCAAATTTGGCGTGGAGTTCCCCCTCATGATTCATACCAAACACAGTGCCTGGTATTGGCGGGAATCCAAGTCGGATACCCGTTCATTGAAAGTCGGACGTATGTCGGCTTCAACACATTTTTCCTTTCCCGGCGAGCCAGCTCGGAGCTGGCTCCCGCGACAGGGCTCGTAGGTGGTCAATCTCTCCAATAAAAGCAGTGAGATTGACACAATATCACGATCACCTACTGTAATTGGCCATAAAAGGGATATGAGGGTCTGGGTACTGCCCTGGAGGACATGTATCAATAATTTATTTTTTTGTAAAAACAATCGTTTTTTCAGGAGCAAAGATTTTAATTATGTTTAAAGTGCAACAATAAAAAAGAAAAATTCCTTTAAATATAGTGCCTGGGGGGGTGCCTGTGGGGGTCCTCGTATTGTGCCTGTAATGTGTCACATCTGTAGAATATATAGAACATGCAACAGCAAAAATGACATTCCTAAAGAAAAAAGTCAAATCCCTTTTAAAATGACTCGCGGTTAAAATTACCGTCACCCGGATATTGAAAAAAAAAGAAAAAACGACCATAAAGACCCTTATCTGAGCATGCAGCTTGGCAGGTCAGGAAAGAGGGGGTGAGCATGAGCATAACAGGCTACATGCCCTCTACATGGGGTTGTGGGTGCTTTGGGGTAGGGGGGCTCTGCCCCTTCACCCCAATGCACCTTGTCCCGATGTTATTGGGGGCAAGGGCCTCTTCTCGACAACCCTCGGCTGTGGTTGTCAGTGTAAGTGGACGGGGGGCTTATCGGAATCTGGAAACCACCTGTTAGGAGAATACATGTAATGAGTGGAGACCAATGGCCGACAACGTCAGACAAGCTCAGTTCTCAGCTCTGTGAGAGATAGCTGAATTTCTAGACCAATGTTCAGTGTTGGGGTCACAAGCCAAGGTAGGTGCAGGAGAGAGTTTTGTAGTCGAGGTCACAAGCCAAGGTCGATGCAGGAGGAGAGTTTCGTAGTCGGGGCCACAAGCCAAAGTTGCTTCCAAACAGCAGTAGAAGTAGCTCAAGTAGTGAAGGAATATGAACCAATGTGACTTCATTTTGTAGTCAGCATCCATCTTAAGATGAAATAGCTTATTTTGTATAACGTGTCCTTTGCACAGATATTTGTCTCATTGGTTATTAGTTCTCACAGAGTATGCAATTCCCCGAAGTGACGTTAATACACTTCTAATCTCATGTCTGTCCAGATATTGTTTTGGTACACTCTGTGTAGTGTCTCATAAACTACCTTGTGTATAGTACATTCTGTGAGAAGTCTCACGTTCAACATAAGATGTAATATTGTTTAGGCTGGTTTATGCACATCTTTTTGTTATTGTAATTTACCATATAAGCTGTAAGAATTAAAGTACATGGCAGATGATCACTCTGAGCAACCGACACTGTCTGTGTGTTAAGTGTGTTCAGGGTAATCTCCGAACTCATAGAGACAGGGGAAACAACCTGGTCAGATCTCGTACAGTCTATTGAACTAAGGAGGTTCACCCTAACAACTGGCGTAGTCTCGGCAGGATAGTTCAGACATCTGTCCGGTAAGTGTTGAATTTATTTTTACCTTGCCATGACCTGTGTTTGCGACTATCTTTATTTTAAGATCTGTGTAGGGGATAGACTTTAAAGTGTTTTGGTAACACAAAGTGTTTCGGTAACACGTATAGTTCGACCCTGGAAGGGTAAAATAGTCCTAGGTGGCTATTAAAGGTCCTGCAAGACCTAAAGTGATTTGGTAACACAAAGTGTTTTGGTAACACGTATAGATAGATCCTGGATGGATCTATTAGTCCCGGGTGGCTATTAAAGAAAATTTTAAGATGTATACACAAAATAGACTGACAGGTTGAATCCAATATCTCAGATTTTCTCTCACTCCTCTTTCTGTCGCATAGAAGTATAAGAATACCTTGGTATAGAGTATAAGAACTGTATTAATGCCGGGTAAGTGTCCAGATTGTGTTGTTGGTGTATTGTTTTGCTACTACGGGAGTAGGACGTATTGGATGGCAAGTGTTCCCGGGGTTTACCACTTTAAGATTGGAAAAAGTCCTTTATTTTCAGAAGGTAAACCCAGGGTTCAAGTATTAAGATTTAATCTACACACACCAGTAACTTTCCAGGAAGGGTTAACTGTTGTCTGTCCCAAATCCCTGTTACGAATAGATCCTTATGATATCTTTAAATAATGGGAATCCAACTTACCAAAGGTCTGCCTCCCCCGGACCCGGACAATACCCTTTCTTAACGGTGGGTGATGTTAGAATTAAAAGTATTGCAGTTACATGAAATCAATGATATTGTCCGGAACTGTCCCAAACCCACTGTTGCACGGGGAGGGACCCTCACTTACCTAAAAAAAAGCATGTAGGGGCAGAAATTTTATACAAGAGGATATGAGGCTAATTATAGATAGGAATGGTAGATCCTTGTTAACACGCATGACATTAACCATCATGTATTGCTTCTACGCCTCATGCACACACACAGTATTTACGGACACGCGCTTTTTAGAAACAGACTTCACGAAGGAAGTAGAAGACATAAATTTAGAATAAATCATCTGTTAAAAGATGATTTAACCACTTAAGCCCCGGACCATTTTGGCTGGTTAAAGACCAGGCCCCTTTTTGCGATTCGGCACTGCATCGTTTCAACTGACAATTGCGCGGTCGTACGACGTGGCTCCCAAACAAAATTGACGTCCTTTTTTTCCCACAAATGGGGCTTTCTTTTGGTGGTATTTGATCACCTCTGCGGTTTTTATTTTTTGCGCTATAAACAAAAATAGAGCGACAATTTTGAAAAAAATGCAATATTTTTTACTTTTTGCTATAATAAATATCCCCCAAAAATATATAAAAAAACATTTTTTTTCCTAAGTTTAGGCCGATATGTATTCTTCTACATATTTTTGGTAAAAAAAATTGCAATTGATTGGTTTGCGCAAAAGATATAGCGTTTCCAAAATAGAGGATGTTTTTATGGCATTTTTATGAATTATTATTTTTTTACTAGTAATGGCGGCGATCAGTGACTGCCACATTATGGCGGACACATCGAACACTTTTGACACATTTTTGGGACCATTGTCATTTTCACAGCGATCAGTGCTATAAAAATGCACTGGTTACTGTGAAAATGACACTGGCAGTGAAGGGTTTAACCACTAGGTGGCACTGTAGGGGTTAAATGTTCCCTGCATTGTGTTTCTAACTGAGGGGGGCTTGGGCTCTGAGTCACATGACACGGATCTCCGGCTCCAAGTACACGGAGCCGAGATCCGTGTCATTGTCACTAGGCAGAGCAGGGAGATGCTTGTTTACACAAGCATCTCCCTGCTCTATGCCTCCGTGAGACGATCGCCGGGATCCCCGTGGCGATCGAATCCGCGGGACCCGCGGTCCGACACATGGGGAAGGCAGCAGGGTCGCGAGCGCGACCGCCGGCGCGACCCCCACGTCAGGCAGTTAAAGGGGACGTACAGGTACATTGATGTGCCTGTACGTGCCATTCTGCCAACGTATATCTACAGGAGGCGATCGGCAAGTGGTTAAGGGTCAACCTGGTCAGGGCAGAGACAAGTCTATGTGTCATATATATATATATATATATATATATACATATATATATATATATATTGTGACAGCAGGAAGGTAAAGTCACCTGGTTGCATCCAGGGGGGTAGATATATTTCGCCCAGATTCAGGCTTTACGCCGACTTATACAACTAGGTGGAGAGTTGTATAAGCCCAGCTGAGGCTAGTGGGCTCATGGATGACTCATACCTCTAGGGAGAGTGTGGGGCGTCGTGCAGACAGGGAGTTGATGAGACCAGCTGAAGCTTGTCAGCTCATTTAGGCCTCTATAAGAACTCCCAGATTCATTAGGTGTTAGCTCATGCCTGGAACCAGACCTGTGTGGACTGTCTAGGGAGAGTGAACCCCTGTGCGGTGAGACAAAGCCTGTGTGGCTATTTGCTTGGACATTTAAAACCAGGGACTTAGGGACTAGGACAGCACTAGGCTGATCCCAGTTGTTAGTTAGGAAACCTGTATGTTTAGTCAGAGGTCAAGTTGACCAGGATTTATTTTGTTTATGTTTCTTTTGCTTTGCTGTGTTTTGTCACTGTAAATAGAAAATAAACCGCACCTTTTTGATTTTGAAAACCACAACCTCCGTTTTGCTGGGCCTGTTTTTGTGTGGGGAGCCCATCCTGGGGGTCACACACACCCGCTGCCGAGCTAACCCCCTCACAGTTGGTGGAGAATGCAGGCGGTTTTTTTTTTAAGCCAGCATGGAGGAGATACTGAAACAGCTGGCTCTAGCAAATGCCAATCAACAGCAGACAAATGCAGGTTTGCAAAGGAGCCTTGCAGCCCAGCAGCAAGCTCATCAACAGAGCCTTGCAGCTCAGCAACAAGCCCAGCAGCAATCTGAGGCCCGCTTCATAGACCTGTTACAGAAGCAAGAGCAGAGACTACAACAAATGGAAGCAGTAATGCAGCAACGTCCGCAGACCAGTGAGGAAAGCCGTCCCACTAATACCGCGTCCTTTGGGGTGAGTCGTTTATTGACAAAAATGACTGGAGAGGATGATCCAGAGGTATTTTTGACCACATTTGAAAGGACCGCTGAAAGAGAAAAGTGGCCTGAGGAGCAGTGGGCTGGACTGGTGGCTCCTCTGTTAACTGGTGAATCGCAGAAAGCTTACTATGACCTAGAGCCTAACCAAGCAAAAGACTATGTGATGCTAAAAGCTGAAATTTTGGCAAGGCTGGGTGTCACCCAGGCTGTCCGGGCTCAGCGTGTGCATAACTGGACTTTCCAGCTTGGAAAACCCCCCAGGTCTCAAATGTATGATCTCATTCACCTGAGCAGGAAGTGGCTACAGCCAGAGACTTTGTCCGCACCAAAGATTGTGGAACGTGTTGTAATGGATCGGTTTTTGAGAGCTCTTCCTACTGCCATCCAAAAGTGGGTAAGCCATGGAGACCCAGAGACGGCCGATGGTCTTGTGGATCGTGTGGAGAAATACTTGGCTACAGAGAACCTGACGGCCTCTTCCAGAGACACTCGAACTTTCCACCCTAAGACCAGACCATCCCCAGGGGCGGATAAGAGGATTCCAAGGGGTGAGGGTGGAGAGAGTGAGAGGGTGGGAGCTCTACCCCAAGTTTGGCGAGAACAGCCTGGGAAATCAGCGGCTCAAGAGGCGGCAAGAAGGATCGTTTGCTACCGCTGCCGGCAAGCGGGACATATTGCAGCCAATTGCCCGGTTGTGGAGGAACCCATGCAGTGTGACTTTCTGACGGGCAGACGTCAGTCGCTGTGTGCGACAGTCGCATGCACTGCCATTCGAGGAACTGAGAAAACATTTATGCAAAATGTGTGTTAATGGTAGAAATGTTGTGGTATTGCTGGATTCAGGTAGCCTTGTGACCCTGATAAAGGCTGAGTTAGTTAAAACAGAGGTCTTTGGGAATAGCAAGGTAGCTGTTATTTGTGTGCATGGGGACACCCGAGAGTATCCAGTGACTACAGTGTGTTTCGAGACCCCCAAAGGTACCCTCTCTCATCCAGTGGGCTTAGTATCTCAGTTACCGCATGACGCCATTGTGGGAAGGGATTTTCCGAAGTTCTGGGAACTGTGGGATGATCCTGAGCCCCCCACTGGTGCCCCTATGTACCAGGAATGTGATAGCCAGAACTCCCCTGAGAGTGGTGAGGACTCTCCGGAATTTCCCTTATCAGTATTGGCAGGGGAGACTCAAGAAACTGGAGAGGAGCCCACCTCCTCAGACGAAAACCTACCGTCTGTGGAGTTTTCTGATCTTGAGGTTCACAGGGAAAACTTTGCCACAGAACAGTTGAAAGACCCCGCCCTAATAAAGGCACGGGAAAACGTAGTGAAAATAGATGGCGAGTTAGTGAACCCAGATAATACCTGCACTTACCCATACTTCAGCGTAGAGAAGGACCTACTGTATCGGGTGGCAAAAAGGGCAGAAGAAACCGTTGAGCAGCTTGTGGTGCCCAAACCTTACAGGAAGTTGGTGTTGGAGTTGGCCCATGGGCACATTCTTGGAGGTCATCTGGGGACAGAGAAAACCCGAGAGAGGGTATTACAGAGATTCTATTGGCCGGGGGTGATGAAGGACATAGAAAATTATTGTTCCTCCTGCCCTGTGTGTCAGAGGTCGGCCCCAATGCCACATTTCCGTAGCCCGCTGGTCCCTCTACCCATCATTGAGGTCCCGTTTGAGAGGATCGCCATGGATTTGGTAGGGCCTATAATCAAGTCCGCTAGGGGGCACCAGTACATATTAGTTATAATGGACTATGCCACCCGTTATCCAGAAGCGATCCCTCTCCGAAATACCTCGGCCAAAACCATAGCCAAAGAGCTATCTCTTGTGTTTAGCCGGGTGGGTATTTGTAAAGAACTGCTTACGGACCAAGGTACACCCTTTATGTCCCGGGTTATGAAGGAGCTGTGTAAATTGTTCAAAGTGACGCAATTACGTACATCTGTGTATCACCCCCAAACCGATGGGCTGGTTGAAAGATTCAACAAAACCCTAAAACAAATGTTGAAGAAAGTGGTGGATAGAGATGGAAAGGATTGGGACTGTCTACTTCCTTATCTGATGTTTGCTATTAGGGAGGTGCCCCAATCCTCTACGGGATTCTCCCCCTTTGAGTTACTGTATGGGAGACACCCAAGAGGGCTGTTGGATATTGCCAAGGAAACTTGGGAAAGTGAGAGTTCTCCCCACAGGAGTGTGATTGAGCATGTCGCCCTGATGCAAGACCGAATTGCACAGGTAATGCCCATCGTGAAGGAACATTTGGCCCAAGCGCAGTTAGCACAGCAGAGAGTGTACAACCGTGGAGCCAAGACCCGTACCTTTTCCCCGGGGGATAAGATACTGGTACTTGTCCCTACGGTTGAAAGTAAATTCCTTGCCAAATGGCAAGGCCCCTATGAGATAATGGAAAAAGTGAGCGAAGTGAATTACAAGGTCAGACAACCAGGAAGGCGAAAGCCCGAACAGATCTATCACGTTAATCTGTTGAAAGCCTGGAGGGATAGAGAGTCCCTAGTCGCAGACACTTGGTCACCATCTCAAACTGGTTGCGTGATTCCTGAGGTTGGAATAGCAGCCACCTTGTCACAACCCCAACAACAGGAGGTTAAGGAGTTTGTGCTTCGCAACAAGGAGGTATTCTCTGAGCTGCCGGGACAAACATCTGGGGTAGAGCATGACATCATTACCCCGCCCGGTGAAAGGGTGAAGTTAAAACCCTATCGGATCCCAGAGGCCCGACGGGAGGCAATACGGGAGGAAGTACAGAAAATGCTGAACTTAGGGGTGATAGAGGAGTCCCAAAGTGATTGGTCTAGTCCCATTGTGTTGGTGCCTAAACCGGATGGGAGCTGGCGATTTTGTAACGATTTTCGTCAGTTGAACAAAGTTACAAAATTTGACACCTACCCCATGCCACGTATAGATGAGTTGATCGACCGGCTGGGAACAGCCCGATACATGACGACTCTTGACCTCACAAAAGGGTATTGGCAAATCCCCCTGGCCAAGTCAGCCAAAGAGAAAACCGCATTTGTAACCCCAGACGGGGCGTTCCAATATAAAAGAATGCTGTTCGGGTTACAGAATGCGCCGGCCACATTCCAGCGGAAAATGGACCAGATACTGAGGCCCCATCGGAAGTATGCTGTGGCTTACCTGGATGACGTAATTGTCCATAGCACAGATTGGGCCTCACATCTGCCAAAAGTGCAAGCAGTCCTGGACTCTGTTCGGGAAGCGGGGTTTACGGCTAACCCCAAGAAGTGTACCATTGGGCAGGAGGAGGCCAAATATCTTGGGTACACCATTGGGAGGGGAGTAATAAAACCCCAACTCAACAAAGTCGAGGCCATCCAGAGTTGGCCACGTCCCAACAGCAAGAAGCAGGTACGAGCCTTTCTGGGAATCGCTGGGTATTATCGGCGATTCATTCCCCACTTTGCTTCTAAGGCTGTGCCCCTAACCAACCTGACGAAGGGGAAAGGGTCGATCATGATTAAATGGACCCCCGAGGCTGAGGCAGCATTCCATTTCTTGAAACAAGCCTTATGTAGCCAGCCAGTGTTGTACTCACCCGACTTCTCTAAAGACTTTGTCGTACAAAGTGATGCGTCAGATGTGGGGTTAGGAGCAGTATTGTCCCAGGTCTGGAACGGGGAAGAGCACCCAGTCATTTACCTCAGCAGGAAGTTGAAGTCCCATGAGGTAAATTACGCCACCGTTGAAAAGGAGTGTTTAGCGGTGAAGTGGGCTCTAGATTCCCTTCGGTACTACCTGCTAGGTAGGCACTTTGACATGGTTACGGATCACGCTCCGTTAAAGTGGATGGCTCAAAACAAGGAAACAAATAGAAGAGTGAATAGGTGGTTCCTGGCCCTCCAGGAATTCAACTTCACAGTAAAGCATCGCCCTGGCGTTCAAATGGGGAATGTGGATGCTTTGTCTCGAGTACATGAATGCCTGATTGCTGGTGTTCCAACCCCGAGGTTAAAACAAGAGGGGGGGTATGTGACAGCAGGAAGGTAAAGTCACCTGGTTGCATCCAGGGGGGTAGATATATTTCGCCCAGATTCAGGCTTTACGCCGACTTATACAACTAGGTGGAGAGTTGTATAAGCCCAGCTGAGGCTAGTGGGCTCATGGATGACTCATACCTCTAGGGAGAGTGTGGGGCGTCGTGCAGACAGGGAGTTGATGAGACCAGCTGAAGCTTGTCAGCTCATTTAGGCCTCTATAAGAACTCCCAGATTCATTAGGTGTTAGCTCATGCCTGGAACCAGACCTGTGTGGACTGTCTAGGGAGAGTGAACCCCTGTGCGGTGAGACAAAGCCTGTGTGGCTATTTGCTTGGACATTTAAAACCAGGGACTTAGGGACTAGGACAGCACTAGGCTGATCCCAGTTGTTAGTTAGGAAACCTGTATGTTTAGTCAGAGGTCAAGTTGACCAGGATTTATTTTGTTTATATTTCTTTTGCTTTGCTGTGTTTTGTCACTGTAAATAGAAAATAAACCGCACCTTTTTGATTTTGAAAACCACAACCTCCGTTTTGCTGGGCCTGTTTTTGTGTGGGGAGCCCATCCTGGGGGTCACACACACCCGCTGCCGAGCTAACCCCCTCACAATATATATATATATATATACATATATATATATGGTGCTTTAGAAGCACATGGTAAAAGACTCTAGGAGTCTAAGGTTCTAAGAAACCGCATATACATGTATATACATATATATATATATATATATATATATATATATATATATGGTGCTTTAGAAGCACATAAAATAATAAAAAGACTCTTGGAGAGTCGAGGAAATACAACAGTACTGTTTTTTTTTTCAAAAATATATTTTCCTTCTCCATAGCCTGCAGATAGAAAACAGGGGAAACTGGGCACGGTTCAAAAGTGTCTGGACTCATGAGGTGGGTCTGAGCATTTTGGAATGCTAAATGACCGATCCGTTTTATGTAGATTCTGTAATTTTTGTTAGACCTCGACAGTTTAACTGTTTTAAGAAGTAGTAGTAAAAACTCTGGGTGAGGAAAAAGCTCAGACCTCTGTCGCTGTCCTTCCTGTCGCGTAACAAATATAAGATAATCTGTTTGTTTGTGTGGAGTTGTCTAGAAGCCGTGGGTGAGACGGCCTCTGTCCACTTTGTTGTGATTTGTGATTATGGGGAAGGTACAGGAAAATCCTATACCTCTATGAGCCAAGGTGTTCTATAAGTTAATGTGAAAACTTACAAATGCTGACAGTAAGGGTCAGTTAATGTTACTGTCAGGGATGAGCCGAACACCCCCCTGTTCGGTTCGCACCAGAACCTGCGAACAGACAAAATGTTTGTGTAAACTTTAGAACCCTATTAAATACAATGGACTCGAACGTTCGAAATCTAAAGTGTTAATTATAAAGGCTAATATGCAAGTTATTGTCCTAAAAAGTGTTTGGGGACCCGGGTCCTGTCCCAGGGGACATGTATCAATGCAAAAAGAAGTTTTAAAAACGGCCGTTTTTTCGGGAGCAGTGATTTAAATAATGCTTAAAATGAAAAAATAAAAGTGAAATATTCCTTTAAATTTCATACCTGGGGGGTGTGTATGATATGCATGTAAAGTGGCGCATGTTTCCTGTGCTTAGAACTGTCCCTGCAAAAATTGTCATTTTTGAAAGAAAAAAATTCATTTAAAACTGACTCGCAGCTATTAATGAATTGTCGGCTCCCAGCAATACATTCAAAAGTCATTGATAAAAAAAAAAAAAAAAAGCGTGGGGGTTCCCCAGAATTCAATTACCAGGCCCTTCAGGTCTGGAATGGATATTAAGGGGAACCCTGCCGCAAATTTAAAAAAAAATTGACGTGGGGTTCCCCCAAATATCCATTCCAGGCCCTTCAGATCTGGCATGGATTTTAAGGGGAACTCCACCCCAAATTTTTAAAAAAATGGCGTGGAGTCCCCCTAAAAATCCATACCAGATCCCTTATCCGAGCACGCAACCTGGCCGGCCTCAGGGGAAAAGGGGGGGACGAGAGAGCGGCCCCCCCTCCCTCCTGAACCGTACCAGGCCACATGCCCTCAACATGGGGAGGATGTCCCCATGTTGATGGGGACAAGGGCCTCATCCCCACAACCCTTGCCCGGTGGTTGTGGGGGTCTGCGGGCGGGGGGCTTATCGGAATCTGGAAGACCCCTTTAACAAAGGGGACCCCCAGATCCCGCCCCCCCCCTATGTGAATTGGTAAGGGGTACATTGTACCCCTACCATTTCACGAATAAAGCGTAAACAAATGTTTAAAAAAAACACACAAACACCTTGAAAAAGTCCTTTATTTAAAAAAAAAAAAACATTCCAGCGGTGAAATCCAGTGTCCCGCGGCGATCCCGATGTCCAGCGCTGTCCTTCATTGGTTGTGCCTGAGCGGACCTGATGGGGAACTCCCTCTCAGTATTTTAAATGTATAGACCCGCCCCTTCTGAAGTTCCCCATCAGGTACGCTCAGCAGACCAGATGCGGAAAATGAGAAGGGGCGGGTCTATACATGTATTACCAAAGTGAGAGCAGTTCCCCATCAGGTCCGCCCCCTCGGTATGTCGGACCCGCCTACGTCATTGGCTTGAGCGGGGAACTTTCTTCACTATGTAAATTTAAATTACACAGTGAAGGAAGTTCCCCGCTCAAGACAATGACGTAGGCGGGTCCGACATACCGAGGGGGCGGACCTGATGGGGAACTGCTCTCACTTTGGTAATACATGTTCCGCATCTGGTCTGCTTAGCGGACCTGATGGGGAACTTTAGAAGGGGCGGGTCTATACATTTAAAATACTGAGAGGGAGTTCCCCATCAGGTCCGCTCAGGCACAACCAATGAAGGACAGCGCTGGACATCGGGATCGCCGCGGGACACTGGATTTCAGCGCTGGAATGTTTTTTTTTTTTTTTTAAATAAAGGACTTTTTCAAGGTGTTTGTGTGGTTTTTTTTAAAAAAAATTACGCTTTCTTCGTGAAATGGTAGGGGTACAATGTACCCCTTACCAATTCACATAGGGGGGCCGGGATCTGGGGGTCCCCTTTGTTAAAGGGGTCTTCCAGATTCCGAAAAGCCCCCCGCCCGCAGACCCCCACAACCACCGGGCAAGGGTTGTGGGGATGAGGCCCTTGTCCCCATCAACATGGGGACATCCTCCCCATGTTGAGGGCATGTGGCCTGGTACGGTTCAGGAGGGAGGGGGGGGCGCTCTCTCGTCCCCCCCTTTTCCCCTGCGGCCGGCCAGGTTGCGTGCTCGGATAAGGGGTCTGGTATGGATTTTTAGGGGGACTCCACGCCATTTTTTTTTAAATTTGGGGTGGAGTTCCCCTTAAAATCCATGCCAGATCTGAAGGGCCTGGAATGGATATTTGGGGGAACCCCACGTCAATTTTTTTTTAATTTGCGGCGGGGTTCCCCTTAATATCCATTCCATTCCAGACCTGAAGGGTTTTTTTTTTTTATCAATGACTTTTGTATGTATTGCCGGGAGCCGACAATTCATTAATAGCCGCAAATCAGTTTTAAATGACTTTTTTTTCTTTCAAAAATGACATTTTTTGCAGGGACAGTTCTAAGCACGGGAAACATGCGCCACTTTACATGCATATCATACACACCCCCCAGGTACGAAATTTAAAGGAATATTTCACTTTTATTTTTTCATTTTAAGCATTATTAAAATCACTGCTCTCGAAAAAACGGCCGTTTTTAAAACTTCTTTTTGCATTGATACATGTCCCCTGGGGCAGGACCCCGGTCCCCAAACACTTTTTAGGACAATAACTTGCATATAAGCCTTTATAATTAGCACTTTAGATTTCTCCCATAGATTTTTCGAATTTGCCGCGAACACCCCAATTTGTTCGCTGTTCGGCGAACGGGCGAACAGGCAATGTTCGAGTCGAACATGAGTTCGACTCGAACTCGAAGCTCATCCCTAGTTACTGTAAATACAGTCCAGTGTACTCCCAACCAAAAAAGACGTGTAACTCACTTTGAACAGAAGTGTGGCCACAATGAGGAACGATTATTCTCATTTAATTCTGTTCTCAGTGGCGAGTAATTAGTCGGTGTCTGGAGTCCATTGGCTAATAAAAAAAAAGGAAAATCTCCTGTCAAATTTTCTAATACTACGTGTGAGTGGAGAGGAGCACCTCCACAGAGGGCCCCACCCTCGGGGTTCTCTGTGAGGAATTCGCCCCTCCTTTCACATTCTTATGAAGAGCAAAAAGAGTGTTAACTTTTGGCTAGAAAAGGAACTTGTGCATTTATTGTTTATTGTTTATATTGCTAGGTAAACATTATATACGTATGTAGGACTCATCCCATGTACACCCTATAAAGCCATGCGAAAATCAGGGGTGGGGTCCAATAAAAAATAATTGGCAGGATGCCAAATAGGTATATCTCTTAACAAAAGGTTTATTTTGAAAAATTGATTTTTGCACATTGACCCCCACGTACCGGGGTATCTCTGTGCAAAATATTGCCATTTGGCCCAAAAAAATTGGAGTTTTATAAATATGGCATCTTAAAGGAACATAACACTTTAAACACTTTGTGACAGCAGGAAGGTAAAGTCACCTGGTTGCATCCAGGGGGGTAGATATATTTCTCCCAGATTCAGGCTTTATGCTGACTTATACAACTAGGGAGTTGATGAAGCCCAGCTGAGGCTTGTGTGCTCATGAATGACTCATACCTCTAGGGAGAGTGCTGGGCGTCGTGAGGCAGGGAGTTGATGAGACCAGCTGAAGCCTGTCAGTTCGTTTAAGGCCTCTATAAAAACTCCCAGCTTCATTAGATGTTAGCTCATGCCTGGAACCAGACCTGTGTGGACTGTCTAGGGAGAGTGAACCCCTGTGCGGTGAGACAAAGCCTGTGTGGCTATTTGTTTGGACTTTTACTAAACCAGGGACTTAGGGGCTAGGACAGCACCAGGCTGATCCCAGTTGTTAGTTTAGGAAACCTGCATGTTTAGTCAGAGGTCAAACTGACCAGGATTTATTTTGTTTGTTTCTTTTTGGCTTTGCTGTGTTTTTGTCACTGTACATAGAGAAATAAACCGCACCTTTTGATTTTGAAAACCACAACCTCCGTCTGCTGGCCCTGTTTTTGTGTGGGGAGCCCAACCAGGGGGTCACACACACCCGCTACCGAGTTAACCCCCTCACAGTTGGTGGAGAACCAGTGGCAGTTTTTTTTAAGCCAGCATGGAGGAGATACTGAAACAGCTGGCTCTAGCAAATGCCAATCAACAGCAGACAAATGCAGGTTTGCAAAGGAGCCTTGCAGCCCAGCAGCAAGCTCATCAACAAGCCCAGCAGCAATCTGAGGCCCGCTTCATAGACCTGTTACAGAAGCAAGAGCAGAGACTACAACAAATGGAAGCAGTAATGCAGCAACGTCCGCAGACCAGTGAGGAAAGCCGTCCCACTAATACCGCGTCCTTTGGGGTGAGTCGTTTATTGACAAAAATGACTGGAGAGGATGATCCAGAGGTATTTTTGACCACATTTGAAAGGACTGCTGAAAGAGAAAAGTGGCCTGAGGAGCAGTGGGCTGGACTGGTGGCTCCTCTGTTAACTGGTGAATCGCAGAAGGCTTACTATGACCTAGAGCCTGACCAAGCAAAAGACTATGTGATGCTAAAAGCTGAAATATTGGCAAGGCTGGGTGTCACCCTGGCTGTCCGGGCTCAGCGTGTGCATAACTGGACTTTCCAGCTTGGAAAACCCCCCAGGTCTCAAATGTATGATCTCATTCACCTGAGCAGGAAGTGGCTACAGCCAGAGACTTTGTCCGCACCGGAGATTGTGGAACGTGTTGTGATGGATCGTTTCTTGAGAGCTCTTCCTACCGCCATTCAAAAGTGGGTAAGCCATGGAGACCCAGAAACGGCCGGTAAACTTGTGGATCGTGTAGAGAGATACTTGGCTACAGAGAACCTGACAGCCTCTTCCAGAGACTCTCGGACTTTCCACCCTAAGACCAGACCATCCCCAGGGGCGGATAAGATGATTCCAAGGGGTAAGGGTGGAGAGAGTGAGAGGGTGGGAGCTCTACCCCAAGTTTGGCGAGAACAGCCTGGGAAATCAGCGGCTCAAGAGGCGGCAAGAAGGATCATTTGCTACCGCTGCCGGCAAGCGGGACATATTGCAGCAAATTGCCCGGTTTTGGAGGAACCCATGCAGTGTGACTTTCTGACGGGCAGACGTCAGTCGCTGTGTGCGACAGTCGCATGCACTGCCATTCGGGGAACTGAGAAACATTTATGCAAAATGTGTATTAATGGTAGAAATGTTGTGGTATTGCTGGATTCAGGTAGCCTTGTGACCCTGATAAAGGCTGAATTAGTTAAAACAGAGGTCTCTGGGAATAGCAAGGTAGCTGTTATTTGTGTGCATGGGGACACCCGAGAGTATCCAGTGACTACAGTGTGTTTCGAGACCCCCAAAGGTACCCTCTCTCATCCAGTGGGGTTAGTATCTCAATTACCGCATGATGCCATTGTGGGAAGGGATTTTCCGAAGTTCTGGGAACTGTGGGATGATCCTGAGCCCCCCACTGGTGCCCCTATGTACCAGGAATGTGATAGCCAGAACTCCTCTGAGAGTGGGGAGGACTCTCCAGAATTTCCCTTGTCAGTATTGGCAGGGGAGACTCAAGAAACTGGAGAGGAGCCCACCTCCTCAGACGAAAACCTACCGTCTGTGGAGTTTTCTGATCTGGAGGTTCACAGGGAAAATTTTGCCACAGAACAGTTAAAAGACCCCGCCCTAATAAAGGCACGGGAAAACGTAGTGGAAATAGATGGCGAGTTAGTGAACCCAGATATTACCTACACTTACCCATACTTCAGCGTAGAGAAGGACCTACTGTATCGGGTGGCAAAAAGGGCAGAAGAAACCGTTGAGCAGCTGGTGGTGCCCAAACCTTACAGGAAGTTGGTGTTGGAGTTGGCCCATGGGCACATTCTTGGAGGTCATCTGGGGACAGAGAAAACCCGAGAGAGGGTATTACAGAGATTCTATTGGCCTGGGGTGATGAAGGACATAGAAAATTATTGTTCCTCCTGCCCTGTGTGTCAGAGGTCGGCCCCGATGCCACATTTCCGTAGCCCGCTGGTCCCTCTACCCATCATTGAGGTCCCGTTTGAGAGAATCGCAATGGATTTGGTAGGTCCTATAATCAAGTCCGCTAGGGGGCACCAGTACATATTGGTTATAATGGACTATGCCACCCGTTATCCAGAAGCGATCCCTCTCAGAAATACCTCGGCCAAAACCATAGCCAAAGAGCTATCTCTTGTTTTTAGCCGGGTGGGTATTTGTAAAGAACTGCTTACGGACCAAGGTACACCCTTTATGTCCCGGGTTATGAAAGAGCTGTGTAAATTGTTCAAAGTGACGCAATTGCGTACATCTGTGTATCACCCCCAAACCGATGGGCTGGTTGAAAGATTCAACAAAACCCTAAAACAAATGTTGAAGAAAGTGGTGGATAGAGATGGAAAGGATTGGGACTGTCTACTTCCTTATTTGATGTTTGCTATTAGGGAGGTGCCCCAATCCTCTACGGGATTCTCCCCCTTTGAGTTACTGTATGGGAGACACCCAAGAGGGCTGTTGGATATTGCCAAGGAAACTTGGGAAAGTGAGAGTTCTCCCCACAGGAGTGTGATTGAGCATGTCGCCCTGATGCAAGATCGAATTGCACAGGTAATGCCCATCGTGAAGGAACATTTGGCCCAAGCGCAGTTGGCACAGCAGAGAGTGTACAACCGTGGAGCAAAGACCCGTACCTTTTCCCCGGGGGATAGGATATTGGTACTTGTCCCTACGGTTGAAAGTAAATTCCTTGCCAAATGGCAAGGCCCCTACGAGATAATGGAAAAAGTGAGCGAAGTGAATTACAAGGTCAGACAACCAGGAAGGCGAAAGCCCGAACAGATATATCACGTTAATCTGTTGAAAGCCTGGAGGGATAGAGAGTCCCTAGTCGCAGAAACTTGGTCACCAGCTCAAACTGGTTGCGTGATTCCGGAGGTTGGAATAGCAGCCACCTTGTCACAACCCCAACAACAGGAGGTTAAGGAGTTTGTGCTTCGCAACAAGGAGGTGTTCTCTGAGCTGCCGGGACAAACATCTGGGGTAGAGCATGATATTATTACCCCGCCCGGTGAAAGGGTGAAGTTAAAACCCTATCGGATCCCAGAGGCCCGACGGGAGGCAATACGGGAGGAAGTACAGAAAATGCTGAACTTAGGGGTGATAGAGGAGTCCCAAAGTGATTGGTCTAGTCCCATTGTGTTGGTGCCTAAACCGGATGGGAGCTGGCGATTTTGTAACGATTTTCGTCAGTTGAACAAAGTTACAAAATTTGACACCTACCCCATGCCACGTATAGATGAGTTGATCGACCGGCTGGGAACAGCCCGATACATGACGACTCTTGACCTCACAAAAGGGTATTGGCAAATTCCCCTGGCCAAGTCGGCCAAAGAGAAAACCGCATTTGTAACCCCAGACGGGGCGTTCCAATATAAGAGAATGCCGTTCGGGTTACAGAATGCGCCGGCCACATTCCAGCGGAAAATGGACCAGATACTGAGGCCCCATCGGAAGTATGCTGCGGCTTACCTGGATGACGTAATTGTCCATAGCACAGATTGGGCCTCACATCTGCCAAAAGTGCAAGCAGTCCTAGACTCTATCCGGGAAGCGGGGTTTACGGCTAACCCCAAGAAGTGTACCATTGGGCAGGAGGAGGCCAAATATCTTGGGTACACCATTGGCAGGGGAGTGATAAAACCCCAACTCAACAAAGTCGAGGCCATCCAGAGTTGGCCACGTCCCAACAGCAAGAAGCAGGTACGGGCCTTTCTGGGAATCGCGGGTTATTATCGGCGCTTCATTCCCCACTTTGCTTCTAAGGCTGTGCCCCTAACCAACCTGACGAAAGGGAAAGGGTCGGTCATGATTAAATGGACCCCCGAGGCTGAGGCAGCATTCCA
This sequence comes from Rana muscosa, assembly GCA_029206835.1. Taxonomy (NCBI): domain Eukaryota; kingdom Metazoa; phylum Chordata; class Amphibia; order Anura; family Ranidae; genus Rana; species Rana muscosa. The sequence continues at coordinate 420,011,942 of CM055122.1, forward strand.
ATTCTTGAAACAAGCCTTATGTAGCCAGCCAGTGTTGTACTCACCCGACTTCTCTAAAGACTTTGTCGTACAAAGTGATGCGTCAGATGTGGGGTTAGGAGCAGTATTGTCCCAGGTCTGGAACGGGGAAGAGCACCCAGTCATTTACCTCAGCAGGAAGTTGAAGTCCCATGAGGTAAATTACGCCACGGTTGAAAAGGAGTGTTTAGCGGTGAAGTGGGCTCTAGATTCCCTTCGGTACTATCTGCTAGGTAGGCACTTTGACATGGTTACGGATCACGCTCCGTTAAAGTGGATGGCTCAAAACAAGGAGACAAATAGAAGAGTGAATAGGTGGTTCCTGGCCCTACAGGAATTCAACTTCACAGTAAAGCATCGCCCTGGCGTTCAAATGGGGAATGTGGATGCTTTGTCTCGAGTACATGAATGCCTGATTGCTGGTGTTCCAACCCCAAGGTTAAAACAAGAGGGGGGGGTATGTGACAGCAGGAAGGTAAAGTCACCTGGTTGCATCCAGGGGGGTAGATATATTTCTCCCAGATTCAGGCTTTATGCTGACTTATACAACTAGGGAGTTGATGAAGCCCAGCTGAGGCTTGTGTGCTCATGAATGACTCATACCTCTAGGGAGAGTGCTGGGCGTCGTGAGGCAGGGAGTTGATGAGACCAGCTGAAGCCTGTCAGTTCGTTTAAGGCCTCTATAAAAACTCCCAGCTTCATTAGATGTTAGCTCATGCCTGGAACCAGACCTGTGTGGACTGTCTAGGGAGAGTGAACCCCTGTGCGGTGAGACAAAGCCTGTGTGGCTATTTGTTTGGACTTTTACTAAACCAGGGACTTAGGGGCTAGGACAGCACCAGGCTGATCCCAGTTGTTAGTTTAGGAAACCTGCATGTTTAGTCAGAGGTCAAACTGACCAGGATTTATTTTGTTTGTTTCTTTTTGGCTTTGCTGTGTTTTTGTCACTGTACATAGAGAAATAAACCGCACCTTTTGATTTTGAAAACCACAACCTCCGTCTGCTGGCCCTGTTTTTGTGTGGGGAGCCCAACCAGGGGGTCACACACACCCGCTACCGAGTTAACCCCCTCACAACTTATTAAGTCTAATCTGTGTATTAGTGAGCGAGTATAGTAGTGTTGATAGTGTCAGTGTTCTGAGGCATAATCAAAAAATTTATAATTTATAAATTTCTAGAAGAGGGGATGATGCTATAGAGATCACCCTACAACACCTTTATAAACCCTGTAAAGTAAGCCAATGGAACTTACCGCTTTATACAGGACTTGAGGGAAATTAACAGTTTAGTTAGTTATACCTAGAGCACCAGTTGTATCTGATGTGCCATGCCACAGCCATACCATCCGATGCTACCCACTTCACTTCATAATGATTGGTTTAGCAAATGCGTTTTAGCGTCCTGGTGGACGAGGAGAGGGCATCTCCTTGTGGACACAGCCCATCTTTTCATTTATCCTTCACGGCCGGTGACTATCCTGGTGGATGATATCCTCAGGGTTATGTACCCTTTGTTGTCTATGCAATTATGCTCCAGACCACATTGCGAGCCCACCTGCGAGACAACACCTACACATAGATCGGTCCTACTACAGTATGTAATTATTCTTTGGAGGCCGGTTAAAAGGACGGGTTGAGTTTGCACCTAGAAGGACACTCTGTATTCAGAGTAATTGGATCCTTTATTCGGGGTCGTTGGATATATTTATATACAGTGGGGAGAACAAGTACTTGATACGCTGCCAATTTTGCAGGTTTTCCTACTTACAAAGCATGTAGAGGTTTTATCATAAGTACTTTGTAACTGTGAGATATCATAGGTACTCTTCAACTATGAGAGACGGAATCTAAAACAAAAATCCAGAAAATCACATTGTATGATTTTTAAGTAATTAATTTGCATTTTATTGCATGACATAAGTATTTGATACATCAGAAAAGCAGAACTTAATATTTGGCACAGAAACCTTTGTTTGCAATTACAGAGATAATACGTTTCCTTTAGTTCTTGACCAGGTTTGCACACACTGCAGCAGGGATTTTGGCCCACTCCTCCATACAGAGCTTCTCCAGATCCTTCAGGTTTCAGGGCTGTCGCTGGGTAATACGGACTTTCAGCTCCCTCCAAAGATTTTCTATTTGGTTCAGGTCTGGAGATTGGCTAGGCCTTCTTACAGAGCCACTCCTTAGTTGCCCTGGCTGTGTGTTTCGGATCGTTGTCATGTTGGAAGACCCAGCCACGATCCATCTTCAATGCTCTTACTGAGGGAAGGAGGTTGTTGCCCAAGATCTCGCGATATATGGCCCCATCAATCCTCCCCTCAATAGGGTGCAGTCGTCCTGTCCCCTTTGCAGAAAAGCATCCCCAAAGAATGATGTTTCCACCTCCATGCTTCATGGTTTGGATGGTGTTCTTGGGGTTGTACTCACCCTTCTTCTTCCTCCAAACACGGCGAGTGAAGTTTAGACCAAAAAGCTCTATTTTTGTCTTATCAAACCACATGACCTTCTCCCATTCCTCCTCTGGATCATCCAGATGGTCATTGGCAAACTTCAGACGGGCCTGGACATGCGCTGGCTTGAGCAGGGGGACTTTGCGTGCGCTGCAGGATTTTAATCCATGACGGCGTAGTGTGTTACTAATGGTTTTCTTTGAGACTGTGGTCCCAGCTTTCTTCAGGTCATTGACCAGGTCCTGCCGTGTAGTTCTGGGATGATCCCTCACCTTCCTCATGATCATTGTTGCCCCACGAGGTAAGATCTTGCATGGAGCCCCAGACCGAGGGAGATTGACCGTCATCTTGAACTTCTTCCATTTTCTAATAATTGCGCTAACAGTTGTTGACTTCTCACCAAGCTGCTTGCCTATTGTCCTGTAGCCCATCCCAGCTTTGTACAGGTCTACAATTTTATCCCTGATGTCTTTTACACGGCTCTCTGGTCTTGGCCATTGTGGAGAGGTTGGAGTCTGTTTGATTGAGTGTGTGGACAGGTGTCTTTTATACAGGTAACAAGTTCAAACAGGTGCAGTTATTACAGGTAATGAGTGGAGAACAGGAGGGCTTCTTAAAGAAAGAATAACAGGTCAGTGAGAGCCGTAATTCCTACTGGTTGGTAGGTGATCAAATACTTACGTCATGCAATAAAATGCTAATTAATTATTTAAAAAATCATACAATGTGATTTTCTGGATTTTTGTTTTAGATTCTGTCTCTCACAGTTACAAAGTACCTATGATAAAACCTCTACATGCTTTGTAAGTAGGAAAACCTGCAAAATTGTCAGTGTATCAAATACTTGTTCTCCCCACTGTAGATAATCGAGAGATAGAGGGTTTTTTGGTTTCATTTTAAGGGCCAGAAGTTTTGATTTACTTCGGCAGGTAAACCAATCAAGCAATAGGTTAAATTGATTGGCTGTTTTCAGCTTTCCAGGTTCTTGCTGAGGTAGCCATCCTAGCATTTGAGACTTACATATGGAAGCAGACCAAGCGGCTAAGGATGCTGCATTACAGCCCCGGACACTTGATGGGTCTGTGCAACTCACAGATTCCACCTAGTTCTGGCCCAGTATAGCTGGGATTAATAATTCAACTTTAAAGACCCCAGAACGAGAAGAACAAGTGGTCCAGAGGGGGCAACTTCTTATGAAACAAGACTTTGGAATCAATGTGATCTTTTATGTCTGCCAGCCATTCTGACCCCTCTGTATTCCCTCCAGCTTGACACATGGAACGTGTCTTCAGTCACAAGCAGTTATGGCTGCCCTAGTAAACGAACATGGGATAGAGACAGGGTTCACCACAGTTGGTTTTATAATATACCACTTCTTGTTTTACCTGTTACCAAAGGTGGTGCCAAAGGCTGAACCTCCCTTCCGGAGATATAAAAAAAGATATATCCGGGTGCCCGAGTAAAGGTATCTAAAAAGTGCTGTGGTTGTAGCACCCAGACTTGGCCTCCTCAATAGGAAAAAATAATGTTTTATTTGTATGCAAGGGACAATTGTAAGACTATGACAGGTGTCCTCGCCAAAAACATGGTGGAGAACTGCGCCCTGTAGGTTTTTTTTCCCAAAGATGGTCCCAGTTCAGGTTCAAGACATGTCTATGTGCCTCCGAGCATTAGCATCCTGTGCGATGGCAGTCAGGATGGCAACATCATTTACCCTGGGCAGACCTACTAATTTACCCACCACTCGCAATGTGACAATGTTACTTAAAATATTCACACCCAGCCCGATTTGAATGCCTTTTTAGGATTAAATAGGAGAACAGGGTGAGGTAGTACCACAACATGACTGTATACACATTGCTCAACGGGACACTTCTCCCAGGTCATTTATGTTTTCCACTGTTTTACCTGATGTACACAAGGGTTTTGTAGATTCTGCTGTTATTAGAGTGCATTTGCAGAGTCAGCTGCTAGAGCAGCCAGCACATACCCAAATGCCGGTACTAATACCTGAAATAGCACTGCTAGATCATACATTATTTAGATCTCCAGACACATGCCACAGAGAGAGATTTAAGGGATTGGGCGGGAATGACTTGGAAAAGACCATAAATGGACTTTTCCTCAAAGAGGGGAAGCCATGCATCCCCGAAGCTAGTGCATCTTTGTTTATAGCCCAATACCACGGGGTAGGCCATAGGGGATGGCGGAACACATGTGAAGTTTTACTGAAAGATTCTTTTTTTTTTAGGCCTACCTAAACTTGTTAAAGCTTATGTGTCACGGTGCATCACATGCATCAGGAATAACCCAAACACACCACACAAAGTGAAACATGGACACCTTCCGTATCCTACTACACCTTTCACTCTTTCCCAGCCTTTACATCAAAACTCTGTAAGGAGCTAGTGAGGGCACTTCAAATACAGTGGAAGAATGAGTAGAACCATCAAAGATAAACTTAGGAAAGCCACAGGGAAAAAAATGTTACCAGTGGTTCTTGCCAAGATCAGAATGACCCCCGGTAAAACCACAGGGTACTCTCCATTTGAGATTCTTATGGGTAGACCCTTTCCCACCCCTTGGGCTAAGAACACCCCTTATCTTGGAAGCAGGAGATCTTGATCAGATAAGGGAGGGGAATGTCAGAAAGTTAATTGAAACTTTAGACCAAGTTGAAAGAAATGTTGCTTGCACATCTCTTCTTTTTCTTCACAGAAATCAACACATCCCTTTCGAGTAGAGGACAAAGTAGGAGTAGGACCAAAGAGCAGGAATATCCCTTTGGACCTCCTACCACAGTAGTTGCGGTGACCCAGACAGGCATCCTAGTGGAGAATTCCCAAGCCTGGATCCATGCTAGTCGAGTAAAAAAGGTCAAGGTGGATTGTGCGAAGCAAGAGAAAGACACAAATAAAGCTTCAGTTCCAGACCAAGGAGGTGAAGCAGGTGTTGTAAATCCTTGAAAAGCTAATACAGCAAATTGACTTTGTTTACTGCTCAGGATTCTGAGAAACTTTGGACACTCCTGGGGGTGACCACACTTTCAGTGTTTCCCCCAACATGTATCATAACTAACTGTATATACCACTCAGAAGATTTAGGTGTCATAAAATATATCTGTGGAAAAGGAACTAACTCTAGCCACACTGGAAGGCATGCTAGAGTGAAAAGAGAAATTGGTGAAAGTTTTACAGACAGAATGTTATTGTTAAAGTTTAAATATGCTTATGCTAGAAAATCAGGATACGACAAATGTTGGATATGTAGTAAACTCCACCCGGGTACCACTAGAATCCCTTTAATGGTGGTGCCTTTGAGGCTTCACTCCTAAAGGGTACCCCACCTATTTGTCTTACTGATGTCACAAGAACATTTTCAAACAACACTTTTGTGTTCCAAGCCGTGGGTAGAAGCCACTCCCCAGATTTGTGCTTTAAGTTAGGTAATTCCACAAGAGGTGCTACAGCTTGCCAACATGCTGCACTTAAATTTTCAGCAGCATCACGGTATAGCTCCTTCTTCCTTACCTCAGACCCTTTATTTAATTCGACATTGCTCGAATTCCTAAGCGCCAACCCACCTCTACAGTAGGACAATTGTTGTCAACTATAGCATTCTCCGGTCTCTCTTACGAGCTAAGGAGAATGTTCCAAATGTTGCCTTTAGCCCTTGTCAATTATACATACATCTGTTGCAAGGATGTTATCCCTGGATCCCTTTTGAATCCCAGGGATAGTGTTATTTAGCGGCCCTGGTCCCAGTAATGGGGGTATTAGGTGATAGTAAAGGAGGACACTTTCTTAAAGATAGTTTATACCCCAGGTATCCTTTCAAACATATTAATAAAAGAGAATTGTTTGTTGAAAAGGATATGGCCTGGGCCTGGTTCCCTTCTAGTACAGGTTGGGGAATAGATTTAATGAAAAGGCTCAATAATTACACAGGTATTATTGATGATGTAATGAAAAAGAATTCTGATGATATTACCAAATTAAATATAGAAACTAGAGCAATCAGGAAACAATTAGAACTCCATGACCTGGCCATTGAAAGTATGAGTGCTGCACTTACGGGCCTGTGCGAAGTAACTGAGGACTATGAGTGTTGCACTTGGGTTCATAATACATCTATTGAGGTCCCTGATTCTTATGACATTATTGCCCAACATAGAAAGGAGGTAGACAAGCTACAACAAGAGGCCAGGGATATTGCCAAGACATGGAGCCCCTTTGGAGAAGGAGGTTTTGGATTTGGAGGTATTTTCTCTTGGCTTAAGGATATCGTGGTTACTATTATAATGATCTTAATCTTTGTAGTAATACTCTACTTATGCTTTAAGTATTGTATGTGCATTGTGGGAAGGGCCCAGCAGCCCCCTAGTGATATACTGCCTCATGCAATGTACTGTATATAAAAGCTTATAAGCACATCTAAATAGGTTCTTAAGCACTCTGCATATAGTTATTAGAAATCACATAGAAGAGGGGTTACAACTCTCTGTATTGCTAGGTGTATTACCCCATACCCCATGTGTATGTCTAAGCTAGGTTGCCATATAATAAATAAAGGAAAGAGGAGCATAAAAGCTGTACAAATTCATTTTTTATGAATTAAGAGGGGATTGAAGGAATATGAACCAATGTGACTCCATTTTGTAGTCAGCATCCATCTTAAGATGAAATAGCTTACATTGTATAACTTGTCCTTTGCACAGATATTTGTCTCATTAGTTATTAGTTCTCACAGAGTATGCAATTCCCCGAAGTGACGTTAATACACTTCTAATCTCATGTCTGTCCAGATATTGTTTTGGTACACTCTGTGTAGAGTCTCATAAACAACCTTGTTTATAGTACATTCTGTGAGAAGTCTCACACCCAACATAAGATGTAATATTGTTTAGGCTGGTTTATGCACGTCTTGTTATTGTATTTTACCATATAAGCTGTAAGAATTAAAGTACATGGCAGATCACTCTGAGCAACCAACACTGTCTGTGTGTTAAATGTTTTCAGGGTAATCTCCGAGCTCGTAGAGACAGAGAAAACAACCTGGTCAGATCTCGTACAGTCTATTGAACTAAGGAGGTTCACCCTAACAAGTAGTATGCAGGATCAGACCACAATAATCTGGCGACAGGAAGTGCAGAGGCAAGGCTAATCTGGGTAGTTCATGGGAGGAGCAAGGAGTTCAAAGTTCAACAGCAATCAAGGCACAAGGCAGGGTTGTCCAATGGATCAGGCAGGATTGTCCAATAGATCAGGCAGGGAGCTATCCAGCATCCCAGATAGCTCAGTGAGAAGAGTCAATGCCAGGCACAGAAGAGGTCCCAGGTTTGAGCCCAGGTCCTAACACCCCCTTTAACATGAAGGCCCCCAGATCACGCACCCCTTTGTGAATGGGCATCGGGTACTTTATACCCCTACACATTCACCAAAAAATACTAACCACAAGAAACAGTTTTTGACTAGTCTTTTATTTAAAAAGTCAATCATCAATCACAACGCCTGCTGGACCTGAAAAATAGAAGAAAACAAATGCTCTCACATCCTGGGAGGCCTCCCACCGTATGCCCACTTTGCGCTTTGACATTTCTTATATAGGCAAGGGACGGAGCCAGGTCCAGATTAAGAACATCATGGGCCTGGTGCTGAGGATTTTGGTGGGGCTTTTTATAAAAAATTAATAAAAATGCAAACAATTTTTTGTTATAACAAATTAAATTAAATAGAGAAAGGGATGATAAATGTTATGTCTCTTAGACACGGGGTGCTAGCAATGCTGCCAGTATCTGCTCAGCAAGTTACACACACAGGCCGGATGAACTTCTTAACCATGGCGAGGGTTTATTACTCACTCAGAAACATGATGACTTGTTACATGGAGGAGTCTTAATACAACAGGCTTCTGTCATTACCAGATCTATGCATCCATGATGCTGCTGCTGCTGCTTCCAGTCTCACACACACACCCTCTCTACTTCCTGGTACAGCCCCTCCCCCAGCATGCATAAGGAAAAAGGGTGAAGGGTCACAGTGTTCCAGCACAAACATCACAATAAAAGAGCGAGAAAGAGGATGAGAGAGATAGAGGATATGCATGAGTATGTGTGGGAGTGACAGCAATGCTGCCTGTCCAAGGCAAGTGACCGAAGGCACAAAACCCGGAATGAAGACTGGGTGAAGATGGAAGCGCCCAGGACCCGCCGGATTGATCACAGCGCAGCGCTAGAGGGCTCAGTCTGACAGGTAAGTGTACCCTAATATGCTGTGCATACTTGTACATTATGGCATAACCTACCTCAGGGCCTCTAAAAAGTAGTAATGTTAGCAAATCTTACTACCGATTTAATATCACAGGATCCCAGGTGCCTCTCATAGGGCCCCCTACTGACCCGGTGGCCCTTGAGCAGTGCCCAAGTGCATAGTTGCCAGCATTTCAAAAATATTTTCAGGGACCCTTTTTTTTACCAGTAGTATATTTAGAGTAGCTGAGATCCCTTATGTTCCTCTATACATCACAGATGAAATCACAAAATTAAATGAATACTAATAATGGGCAGATCAAAAATGAGGACTGAGAAGATTTCCTTTAGTTGAACTAACAAAAGTGTGCCCATTCTTGAGATGGTAACATTAAGGATATTCAATATAATTTTAAAGAACTGTTTTTGTGGGTAAGAGGCATAGGGTAGGAGTATGGACGGTATAAAAGTGTGAAGTATGTGCAGGTGAGGGAGAGGAATTTGGGGTGTATAACAGTGGGCACTATGTACAGGAGAGGAGTGTGGGGGGTATGACAGTGGGCAGTATGTGCAGGAGACAAGTGTGGAGGTTAAGACAGTGGGCAGTATGTACAGGAGATGAATGTGGGGGGTATAACAGTGGGCACTATGTACAGGAGAGGAGTGTGGGGGGTAAGACAGTGAGCAGTATGTACAGGAGACAAGTGTGGAGTGTAAGACAGTGGGCAGTATGTACAAGAGAGGAGTGTGGGGGGTATGACAGAGGGTAGTATGTATAGGAAAGGAGTGTGGAGGGTATGACAGTGGGCAGTATGTACAGGAGAGGAGTGTGGAGGGTATGACAGTGAGCATTATGTACAGGAGACGAGTGTGGAGGATAAGATTAAGGGCACACGGGTGCCACCCCCTCACTCCAGCCACCCCCTCTGTGTAGTATGGATAGATTCATGCATCGCATGAATCTATCCATGGGTGCTGTAGCCACCCCTATTCATGTTTCCGGACCCTTTTCGGATGCCGGGCGCCTGATTTACAGCAGCGGGGGGGGGGGGGTTGAAGCACCTGATTCGAGCCATAGGCTCTAATAGGCTTCAAACAAGTCCACCCAGGTGTGTTAGCAAAGCAAATAAATATTTGCTTTGCTAACACAGAACCGCTTTCCAGCCAATCAGGAGGCGCGGATGAAATACCGGTCAACTGATTGGCTGAAGGCCTTCTAGCAGAAAAGAAAGAAGACACGCACGGAGGACACAGGAGCCATCGCCACGCTACCTGTCCCACAGTATGTTTTTTTTTCTTTTTTTAGATTCATACTTACCTAGGTGGATGCAGCACCTGTCCCCACCATCTCTGCACTGAGGGCCGAGCCACCGAACACCGCCAATGGCTCGATTCTCACAGATCCCCAAGAGGAGAGCTGCTGACTGTTAGTCAGCAGCTCTCCTCTCTGCTCCTCCCAGCTCATGATAGCGCTGAGCTGTGGAGGGGCAGGAAGCAGACTTCGGAAGTCGGGATGACGTGCTGCCTCAACTGATAGTAGTGACGTCAGCGGAGAGCAGACTTCAGACCGCTCTCTGCTTAAAATGGGTCACAGGAGTGCAAAACAAATTGCACTCCTGTGATCCATAGGCAGGGCCGCCATCAGGGGGGTACAACCGTCACAAGTTTAAGGGGCCCCAGGGCCCGAGGGGCCCGCCCAGGCCAGAAGAAGGCAGGACGGGTGGAGGGGAGCCATGCTGTGCATTACACAAACAATCCCCCAGCTTCTGCTGTTCTTGTGTCACTGAGCTCAGACATCGAGCTCTTTACTGCCACCTCTGGCTACTATGTATATATGCATGTGTACCTTTTGTGTACTGGGTTTTTCTGTGTCAGCAACATGTCAGCTTTGTGAAAATGAGCTGGGACCAGGTAGCAAGACCTTATTTACATGTAGGGGCTGTGAAGGAAAAGGAGGGTGGCTGTTTGTGTACAGAGAGGGGCCATAGCCTTGTGTGTGTACAGATTTGTGTATGCAGTGGTGTATTTTGGTGTTGTGCTGCCCTAGGCAAGACTAAAATCAGGCGCCCCCTCCGTCTAAAATTGTCCCACCCCTTCCTTCTCAAGTGGCTGTGCGGGGTCCCTGGTAGCTGCGCAGAGTCCCTGGTGACTGTGCCGGGTCCCTGGTTTCTGTGCGGGGTCCCTGTGTGGGGTCCCAGGTGGCTGTGCGGGGTCCCTGGTGGCTGTGCGGGGTTCCTGGTGGCTGTGCAAGGTCCCTGGTGGCTGTGTGAGGTCTCTGGTGGCTGTGCGGGGTCCCTGGTGGTTGTGTGGGGTCCCGGGTGGCTGTGTAGGGTCCCTGGTGGCTGTGTGGGGTCCATGGTGGCTGTGCAGGGTCCCTGATGGCTGTGCGGGGTCCCTGGTGGATGTGCGGGGTCTCTGGTGGCTGTGCGGGGTTCCTGGTGGCTGTGCGGGGTCCGGGGGTCCCTGGTGGCTGTGCAGGGTCCCTGGTGGTTGTGCGGGGTCCCGGATCCCTGGTGGCTGTGCGGGGTCCCTGGTGGTTGTTCGGGGTCCCTGGTGGTTGTGCGAGGTCCCATGTTCGGCCTAGGCTAAGGTGACCAGATTTTTTTAATTAAATCCGAGGACATTTTTTTTTTTTTTACTAGTAATGGTGGCAATCAGCGACTCATAGCAGGACTATGATATTGCGGCGGACAATTCGGACACTAAGTGACACTTCTGACACTTTGTGAGAACCAGTGACACTAATACAGTGATCAGTGCTAAAAATATGCACTGCCACTGTACTAATGATACTGGCTGGGAAGGGGATAACATCTAGGGCAATCAAAGGGCTAAATGTGTGCCTAGTTAGTGTTTTCTCACTGTGGGGGATCAGGATCAATGTCTTCCATACTGACAGAACGGCGATCTACCTTGTTTACATAGGCAGATCACTGTTCTGCCTGTGTACATAACGATCAGCGGGTACCCGTGGACCCAGAAATGCAGAATTGCGTATATACGTGATCTTTTGCAGCGCGACCGCCCTGTAGCAGTAAATCTGCTATCGGGCGATAGGCAACTGGTTAAGATCATCAGCTTTATGATAACTCACAGGCAGCAGGCACTCTATCATTGCTCTGGCTGGCTCTGTCTGGCTCTGTCACATAACATGGCTGCTGGGTGCTGATTTTGTTAACTTATGACCAATATCCCAGAGAGACAGACAAAGTTCAGTGTAGTCTATTCACAGACACTCCTAAAGCACACCTGTGTTGAAGCCTTGAAGGCACTGGCAACCCCACCATCGGATCATTTTCCCCTCTGTTCCTGCTGCTGGACACCGTCAGCTGTGCTCAGCTGCCTCTCTCTGCTCGTCGCCGGCCGCCTCACAGCCTCTCAGTCTTACTCTCCCAGGCCACGGCTACTACTGGGTGGGGAGCAGAGGAAGCTCACTCCGCCAGAGAAGGCAAGGAGATAAGCAGGCGGGCGGCTAGCGGGGACTTGAGCCAAAGCAGAAGAACATGCGAGTGGAGCTGAATGGGCATGTGCCAGAAACTGAAGAAATATTCCCTCCGCTCCGACCAGCACATGACCATCAGTAAGGGGCACAGATAATGTGTAATTCCGATTTTTTTGTTGTTATATTCTGCACTGGCTGTCTTTGAAATTGCCCCCAGCCCCTGTTCAAATCCAATCCAGGGACAAAACCGGGGACAGAGTTGGTCCGGGGACAGTGTCCTCAATCCGGGGACTGTTCCCGGAAACCGGGGATGTCTGGTCACCCTAGCTTAGGCCAAAACACAGCACTGTGTGTATGAGAGGGGCTGCCATATATATATATATATATATATATATATATATATATATATAAATATACACAGGTGTGTGTGTGTGTGTGTGTGGGGCTGACATATATACCGGTGTGTGGGGGGGTGACATATATACAGGTGTGTGGGGGGCTGGCATATATAGGTGTGTGGGGGGGCTGACATATATACAGGTTTGTGTGTAACGGCCCCAAAAATTTCTGATGGCTGCCCTGTCCATAGGAGAAGTCCAGCCAAACGAGCCCAGGCTGGACTTCTTTAAACCGGCCGCTCTGTATGTAACTTCTGACAGGCTGCGCAAGTAGCCCCATATCTCCAGGAACCATAGATGGTAGAAGCCCCAACTTCAGCTACCCAATTCCCAAACCCCTAGTCACCGAGCCATGACTCTCGAAGTCGATCGTTTTTTTTTTTGTTCTTTAGGGCAAATGAGCCTATCTAAGGTAAGGGGTCTGGAGCTGCAGCCCCAATAGCCCCTATGTTAATCCGGCCCTGGGCGGAGCCACCCGGCTACATCACCCGGTGACTCCTATTTAAAACAGCACACTGATTCAATTTCCCAGCATTGGATCGGTGTGCTGTTTATCAGAGGAGCCGGTCCAGGAAACGGGACTTTGTTTGATAGCGGCCAGCATTTCAGATCCAAGCCTCTTGGCCGGCTCTCATCCCAACAGATTCCTGCCTGATTGTTTCTCCCTGTTCTACACTGGCCCTCAGCTTATTTCCACTCGCCAAATGCGAGCAGGCGAGTGGAAATTTTAAGGGCTGATATAGGGTAAGCGCTGCTTTAGATCAGATTACTTTGTTGTTGATGTCTATACATTATACAAGCTAAAGGTACCCATATTAGCACTAATATTAACGTTGCACAGGTTCCTGATTGTTATTGCACTTTCATGCAACACACCTGGGCGAGGTGTGCAGGGCAGATAGAAAACACCTGGTGTAAATAAACCTGGTGTAAACAGGGTGCTAAAAATGGTTGTCAATACACTTGTAAGGTGTAAAATACAGATTATGCCAATTTTTTTATTTTTTAACGGAACTATTCTTAAGGAAAAAACATCTTAAAAATGTAAATATTTTAAAGTGGAAAACTGCTAATGTTAATGTAAATGTATGTGTGATAAGGTAGAAAAAATTATTATTTCTTCTTAATTTAAAATTGTATTTAAAAAAAATCAATAAAAAGGAATAAGTGCAGGAACTTTCTATTTCTATTTAATGAATTTTCTTTCTGTATATTTGAATATTTAAAAATGGACACCAGTTTTTTCATCCATTCAACTAGAGGCTTCTGTGGATTTTGTATCCTCACACTTTCACTAGGCACCATCTCTTGTCCTCTGATGATATCATCATGCCCTCTCTGTAGAGCAGAGTTGTTTTACACGCTTGTCTTTACATTATTGTTTGTGAGTACCTTTCTTTATAATCAAATTTTAGTGTTTTAACTACACCACTATGGAACATTTTTGTTTTCCCCCTATACTGGATATTTTTGATTAAACCTGGCCCTGAGAAACCTCTAATGGGAGTGGTCAATCTATGCTACATCTTGGCTTATTCTGAATAATTCAAGCGCTGTTAGACCTTCTAATTTCAGTGGTCTAATTATCTTGTAAGCAGTGGATGTTTGTATTGGTGGTAGAGCACTAAAGTAATCACATTGGAAAGAAACACTGCATCTTTATTAGTTATTTAGGTTACGGTATTTGGTTGGTATCACAGACTTTTCTATGGATATTGTTTGTGTTTATAACAGACTGATTTTCACTTATCAATTAACATCTCATGGAGTGTTTGTCACCTTTATTGATTTTTTCACTTGTATTATTGTTTTGTACTATGCACAGTTGATGTGTTATGAGATATGAGTCAAAAGAACCTCAGCACAATCACTATTGTGAGAGTATTGTGCTTAATAATCCAATCAAGATAAATAGACTTACAATCACCAATATCTGAAAAAAAATATAGAAAAGTATGTAAAAAAAAAAGTATAATAAAAGAACCGATAATAAATAGATTAGTGTCGTTACTGCTGCTTCTAATAATAGAACCAATAATAAATAGACTATTGTCAGTACTGCTTCCCACACATCCTGTGTTCCCACAAGTGTCAACAACATATAAATATATCAAATCAGTGCCGCACAGTACTTTACAGTACTTTAGAAGCATTGTGAACTGCAAAATATATCATATGACCAAACTCATATCTCTGCCAACTTTTTTACGACCAACATTAACCACTTCAATACAGGGCACTTATACCCCCTTCCTGCCCAGACCAATTTTCAGCTTTCAATGCTCTCACATTTTGAATGACAATTACTCAGTAATGCAACACTGTACCCATATGAAATTTGCATCTTTTTTTTCTCACAAATAGAGCTTTCTTTTGGTGGTGTTTTATTTTGTGTGCTATAAATAAAAAAAGACCGAAAGTTTTGTGAAAAAATGCATTTTTCTCTGTTTCTGTCAAAATTGAGCAAATTTGAAATTTTTCTTCATAAATTTTGGACAAAATTTATACTGCTACATATCCTTGGTAAAAATAACCCAAATTAGTGTATATTATTTGGTCTTTGTGTAAGTTATAGAGTCTTCAAGCTATGGTGCCAATCTCTGAAAATTGATCACACCTGATCACACCTGATGTACTGAAGACCTATCTCATTTCTTGAGACACTAACAAGTCAGGAAAGTACAAATACCCCCTAATTTACTCCTTTTTGGAAAGTAGACATTCCAAGGTATTAAGTAAGTAGCATGGCAAGTTTTTTTAAGTTGTAATTTTTCCCCACAATTCTTTGTAAAATTACGATTTTTTTTTTTTTTTTTACTTTTACAAAATTGTCATTCTAACAGGTTATTTATCTCACTAAGCATATGCATACAACAAATTACACCCCAAAATACATTCTTCTAGTCCTCCTGAGTATGGCGATACCACATGTGTGAGACTTTTACATACAGAGGCCCAACATTGAAGTAGCACCTTCAGGCGTTCTACGAGCATAAATTACACATCTCATTTTTCAACCACCTATTATACTCTTGGAGGCTGTGGAACACCAGGACAATGGAATTGCCCACAAAATGACCCTCTGTGGCAAATTGTGAGGTATCCTCATATATAGAAGAGACGGACACTCATAGTGTGAATTTGAATGGGTTAAATTTATTATAAAAGTACATTAAAAAAGCTTGACATAGTCAAGTTTGTAAAAAATAATTGCAATCCAAGAGATCTGGACCGGCATGCGTTCCACAGACCAGAACTCCCCAAACAAGGTCCACTTACGCATTTCGTCATAGGATGTTGTCTGAGGCGGTCAAAGGTACACCATTCTTACTGTAAAACACAGAGGTGTATCGCTGATATTTTGGGGATGTGCGAGCTACAAAGGCACAGGAAATTCGGTCAAAATTGATGGCAAGATGAATGCAGTATGTTATTAAGAAATACTGGGGGGACATTTGCATTCATCAGCCAGGAAGCTGCGCATGGGACATACTTTGACATTCCAACATGACAATGATCCAAAACACAAGGCCAAGTTGACCTGTCATTGGCTACAGCAGAATAAAGTGAAGGTTCTGGAGTGGCTATCTCAGTCATTTGATCTCAATATCATTGAGCCACTCTGGGGAGATCTCAAACGTGCAGTTCATGCAAGACAGCCCAATAATTTACAGGAACTGGAGGCTTTTTGCCAAGAGGAAAGGGCAATTTTACCATCTGAGAAGATAAATAGCCTCATCCACAAATACCACAAAAGACTTCAAGCTGCCATTGATGTTAAACAGTATTAAGAACTGGGGTATGTAAACTTTTGATCAGGGTCATTTGGGTAGTTTCTGTTATGAATATGATTTAAAAAGAGTAAACACAGTTGATTGATAATAAATGGCTTCAGCCAAACACTAACCATGAGTGAAAGAAAAGTTTTTGTGTGATCATTCATATTCTCTGAAAAATGGCCAAGAAATCATAAATTCTGCAAGGTTATGTAAACTTATGCGAACAACGGTAAATGTGACTGGCAGGTAAGAGATTAACACTAGGGGGGGCAATCAAGAGGTTAAGTGTTCCCTAGGGAGGTGTTTCTAACTGTGGGGGGAGTGTACTGACGGGGAGTAGATCACTAGTGTAACGGGTCCCCAAATATCAAGGGGATTAACGCCGTTTACGATGTTCCCTCTCCTAGACACACATCCACTCGCTACCAATATCCACAGCTAAACGACCCTTTCCTATAGGAGCCGACCCCTCTGGAAGAAGACGAGACGCACTCTGTCTCTTCTGTAGTAGGAATGAATTTATTATTGAGAAACATTGTAACTTTATACACAGTTCAAGGCACATGATTTAACATGAACAAGGGCCCAGCTCCACCCACACATCCCAAGACTCAACACCTCATCCTGACATCTGATAGGCTTCAAAAGATCCCAACACAATAGAATATACGATCTCCAATACACATCTTTTCACAAAGGGTTGGCAGCCAGTCTGTCTGGCACTTTACAATACACACAAGGACAGACTTAAATGAACAATAGAAATGCAAAACAACTTAATTCCTCACAGCAATGATACTTAACCCCCACATACAGTATACATCCAATCTATATACAATGTATATACAGCCTTGAATATGGCTATCACAGACCATATCGGGGGTTTCTTTTATTCATCCTGTGTCCAAAGTGACCCCACTGTCACACATCTCCCCTTTCGGCAGGGGACTAACAGAGGAGGGGACCCCAGACGGATCTACTCCGAAGTTAGTCCATGGGTCCATTCTTCCAATGCTGGTATCCACCCAGTACCACAAATGAATTGCTCCAAGCAGAGCATTATTTACCCAGCCAACCTCTGCCTCTCTCAGAGAACATAGCCGCCGCTGGGGAGAAGACAGGGTGACTGGGCTCAGTCCGTCATGCTGTTGGGGATCTGGGTCGACTGCCCGGCATCCCTGGGGTATACAAGTGGAGACTGAAGTCCCATCCACTTGTGGTAGGTGGAAGTCCCCCAGTACTTGCAAAGCAAGGCTGACATCCTCCTGTCTCAGTGTCACACCATTTTCTGGGGTTGTGTCAGTGAGGACTGAAGTCCCATCCAATACCACAGGAACTCCCTCTTCTGTTAGTTGAGAGCCGAGGCCCGTGGCACTCGGCTCTGTTGCCAGCTCTTCTGCTGGGTTGCTGTGAGTGGAGACCGCAGTCCCATCCACTGATATCCGCTCAAGTGGCAGTTGTGTGCAGCGGCCAGTAGCATTCTGCCCTGCTGCCAGTGATTCAGCTGGGGGTAAAAGCTTTACAACCCCAGCTTGTTGCTGGAGAGAGGGGCCAACTGCCCCGGCTCCCTGAAACTCCACAGTTGTTTCCGGTGCTGGGCAGCACAGGTTGCTATCACTCTGCCCTGTTGCCAGTACTCCTGCTGGGGACTCCACACCATCTGCTCTGGCTACCTGTTGGGGAGGGAAAAAGGCTGCTTCTCCTCCCTGCATCTCTGAAATCCACTCAGAAAGAGGAACCATCACCTTCTCAACTCGGGCCTCCAACACTGCCACGGGTGTAGAGCAGGGGTCTGCAGTACTTTGTCCTGCTGTCAGTACTTGAGCGGGCGATGCATATATCATAACATCCTCTGCACAGTCCATTAAGTCCATACCTTCTGTAATCTGTGGCTGGGGAGATGAGCCAACTGCCCTAGCTCCCTGGAACTCCATATCATCCACTTCGGCTTTAAGGGTGGCAATCTTCAGATTTTCCACTGCTGATTCTTCAGCCAGGCTAGCTCCCTGGAACTCTATATCATCCACTTCGGCTTTAGGGAGGGCAATCTTCATCTTTTCCACTGCCGATTCTTCAGCCAGGCTAGCTCCCTGGAACTCTGTATCATTCACTTCGGCTTTAGGGAGGGCAATCTTCAGATTTTCAACTGCTGATTCTTCAGCCAGGATTTCATAGTTGTCAACTGGTAATTCCTGATAGTCCCAGGCAAAGGGAGCCCCACCCTGCTGCTGAGCAGAGTCTAGCAGCTGTTTGTAGGCAATCTCCAGCTCCCATTCCTGAGCGGCCAGAAACTCCAAATCTTCCTGTGCCCAGTGCCCTTCCGAGACATTCAGTCTTTGTTCTCTGTGCTCCATTATTTCCTCCAAACGCCACTCCTGATCACTCCCAAAGTCAGGGTCCTCGGACAGCCTCCAATACAACAATCCCAGGCCATTATAGTCAAAGCCTTCCGTGGGGCTGTCATCCGCTGACCATGGGCACTCTTGGGCTACATACCACCGGAGGGCTCTGTAGCTCTCGTCCAACCGCATCTCTGCCCGGATCAGCCTGCTTAACTCAGCTGTCCACTCCTGCTTCGGTTGTTCCCCCAATAACAGCATTCGTACTTCATACTGCGACCAGTACCTTACATGGATGGAGGGGAGAACTTTTCCCTGGTGTTGCTGCTCGAGGGCTAGCACTTTCTTCCAGAGTTCGCAGCGGATCGATTCCGACCATCCCAGCAGGACCTCCTCTGATACTGGTCCTCTATGCTGTATCTGCATCTCTCGCAACCTCCTTCTGAATTCCTTTTCCATGTCGGCTGGTATCTGTATCTCTCCTCTCCTTTCAGTTGGTGCTGCTTTTTTAGGTGTTGTCTCTGATTGCCGTATTTCCGCCATTCTCTGCTCATGTTGTCGCTCATCCTGCCGCTCGATTTCTCTAATGGCTTCCTGTATGGCGGTCTCTGATGGGTTAGCACCATATAATGCCAAGCGCTCTCGAACTCGTTGCTGAAACAAATCTTCAACTGACCGGGGTCCTGCATCACCATTCCTCTGGTTCATCTCGGCTCTCAAGTAAGTCTTTCAGCGTGACTTTCCTGCAGGCTGCATAGCTTGGTCATTCACTGTGGTGGCTTGGAGTGTCCCAGGAACTGGAGGGAAAATCCCGCTGCTGCCAACCAATGTAACGGGTCCCCAAATATCAAGGGGATTAACGCCGTTTACGATGTTCCCTCTCCTAGACACACATCCACTCGCTACCAATATCCACAGCTAAACGACCCTTTCCTATAGGAGCCGACCCCTCTGGAAGAAGACGAGACGCACTCTGTCTCTTCTGTAGTAGGAATGAATTTAATATTGAGAAACATTGTAACTTTATACACAGTTCAAGGCACATGATTTAACATGAACAAGGGCCCAGCTCCACCCACACATCCCAAGACTCAACACCTCATCCTGACGTCTGCTAGGCTTCAAAAGATCCCAACACAATAGAATATACGATCTCCAATACACATCTTTTCACAAAGGGTTGGCAGCCAGTCCGTCTGGCACTTAACAATACACACAAGGACAGACTTAAATGAACAATAGAAATGCAAAACAACTTAATTCCTCACAGCAATGATACTTAACCCCCACATACAGTATACATCCAATCTATATACAATGTATATACAGCCTTGAATATGGCTATCACAGACCATATCGGGGGTTTCTTTTATTCACCCTGTGTCCAAAGTGACCCCACTGTCACAACTAGGAACAGCAGATCTCTCTCTACTCCCCTGTCAGAACAGGAATCTATTTGTTTACATCGACAGATCCCCATTCTGGCTCTCTGTGGAGCGATCACAGGTGGCCGGCGGACACCCTGGCCACGCTCATCGGCTCCGGCGACGCGCTCCTATTGATCAAAAAGCTGCCGACAATAAGCTATTTGCGCAGCCGTCCCAACCTGCCGCAGTATAATGGCGGTGGCTGGTCAGCAATCGGTTAATGATGTAATATCGAATAAAAGAAAAGAAAAAGGAGTAGAGAGAAGCGCCAAGCCAAACCTTTAAAGTGGGGTTCCACCCAAAAGTGAAACTTTCGCTTATCTGGTTCCTCCCCCCCTCCGGTGTCACATTTGGCACCTTTCAGGGGGGAGGGGGGAGCAGATATCTGTCTAATACAGGTATTTGCTCTCACTTCCATGCGATAGATCGCCGCAGATTCTGCAGGGATCTATGCCATTTTCGGCCCCTCCTCTGTTCCCCCCGCTGTCTTCTGGAAGACACACACCACACAGTTCCCAGAAGACAGCAGGGACCAGTGAGAACATGTGCGAAGTAGGGAACCAGGCTGTGAAGCCGCAAGGCTTCACTTCCTAATTCCCTTACTGACAATGCTGGCTAATGCACCTGGGAGCCGAGGAACAGATCGGCTTTGTGTGAGGACATTGTGGGCACCCTGGACAGGTAAGTGTCCTAATATTAAAAAGCAGCAGCTGCAGTATTTGTAGCTGCTGACTTTTAATATTTTTTTTCGGCGGAACTCAGCTTTAAACAGCTTAGGAATTTATTCAGTAAATAGGTATAAAACAACACTAAAACATGCATGAAAAATTTTGGAGCACTTGCAGAGTGCTAGAGCAGGTGGGAGCTTCCACGTGCAGTGTCACAGGACTCTTAAGAGTAATCTCTGTTTTAATTTTTACTTTTGAAAGTGATTTCATCAGAGCAGTTTTGGCGGACTCTAAGATACTGACTATATGGGATTGACAAAACTAGAGAGCATTGGTGAAAACTGGTGGCATGAAGGTTTGCGTTTCCTGCTGTACTTTTTCCTAAAAAGTCTACCAGAAATAGAGCCATCTTTGTTTTTATAGATTTCAACATCTAAAAAAGGTTATGGATTGCAAATTGAAGTTCATGGTGAAGTTGGGATTTAGTGAATTGTTATTGAGAATGTGTAAAAAAGATTGTAGTACTTCTGGAGGAACATCCCACACCAAGAAAATCTTGTCTGTGTACCAGTACCATAAGGTCACATGGTCCATGTACTCAGATATGTCTTCTTGAGACATAATTTTACATTCCCACTCCCCCAGGTACAGGTTTTCGTAAGATGGGGCACAGCGCGTCCCCATCGCCACACCTTGCACCTTGCTGGAGGTAGTGGAAACGATTGAAAGTGAATGCGTTGTGACGCAGAGTTAAGTCAAGAGAAGCTAAGATAAACTCATTGATTTTCCATTAATGGCGTGAGTTTTGAAACAGGACATGTCTGATACATGACAAGCCTTCGTGATGAGGTATGCAACTGTAGAGCGCCTCTACATCAATGACTACAAGTAATGTCGATTCTGGTATACATAAGCCATCCAAGATACGAAGAAGATGGATGGTATCTTGGATGTAACTATTTAAACTGATGGTGTGTGGTCTTAGGTGATCATCAATGTATTTGCTTAGATTCTCAGTTAGGGAGCCATATATTATCGGGCGTCTTGGTGGTGGGTCAATTTCTTTATGAAGTTTGAGGCGAGCATAAAAAGTAGGTGTTCGGGGATGTTCTGTTCCAACAAAATCCCACTCAGCTTTTGTAATGGCTCCGCTCAAGTAAGCAGAATCCACGAAAGATTAGAATTCTTTGTTAAATCTTTCAATTGCTGCATTTGAGATAGGACGATACCATGATTAGTTTTTGAGAATTTCGGTGCACATGATGATGTATTGTTCATTACTCATTATTACAATGTTGCCCTCCTTATCAGAGGGCTTGATTGCGATACTAGAGTTTGTGGAAAAATTAGATAGTGCAGATCTTTTTTGCTCAGTTGGGTTTCCTTCTATATTGGTTACTTTTATTATATTGACATTGAACCAAAAATGTAAATGTATTTTATTGGAATTTTATGTGATAGACCAACACAAAGTGACACATAATTGTGAAGTGGAAGGAAAATGATGAATGGTTTTCAACAGTTTTTACAAATATCTGAAAAGTGTGGCGAGCATTTCTATTCAGCCCACCCTCCCCCCGCACCAAGTCAATACTTTGCAGAACCACCTTTCGCTGCAATTACAACTGCAAGTCTTTTTGGGGATGTCCCTACCAGCTTCGCAAATCTAGAGTGAAATGTTTGCCCATTCTTTTTGGCAAAATAGCTCAAGCTCTGTCAAATTGGATGGAGAGCGTCTGTGAACGGCAATTTTTAAGTCTTGCCACATGTTCTCAATTGGATTTGGGTCTGCACTTTGACTGGGCCATTCTAACACATGAATATGCTTTGATCTAAACCATTCCATTGTAGCTCTGGCTGTATGTTTAGGGTTCTTGTGCTGCTGGAAGGTAAACCTCCATCCCAGTCTCAAGTCTTTTGCAGACTCTAACAGATTTTCTTCTAAGATTGCCCTGTATTTGGCTCCATTCATCTTCCTATCAACTCTGACCAGCTTCCCTATCCCTGCTGAAGAAAAGCATCCCCACAACATGATGTTGCCACTATCATGTTTCACGGTGGGGATGGTGTGTTCAGGGTGGTGTGCAGTGTTCATTTTTTGGTCTCATCTGACCAGAGCACCTTCTTCCACAAGTTTGCTGTGTCCCCCACGTGGCTTCTCGCAAACTGCAAACAGGGCTTCTTATGGATTTCTTTCAACAATGGCTTTCTTCTTGCCACTCTTCTGCCAGATTTGTGGAATGCATGACTAATAGTTGTCCTAATAGTTGTCCTGTGGACAGATTCTCCCACCTGAGCTGTGGATCTCTGCAGCTACTCCAGAGTTACCATGGTTCTTTTCGCTGCTTCTCTGATTAATGCTCTCCTTGCCCGGCCTGTCAGGTTAGGTGGACGGCCATGTCTTGGTAGGTTTGCAGTTGTGCCACACTCTTTCCTTTTCAGAAAAGATGAATTGAACAGTGCTCCATGAAATGTTCAAAGCTTGTAATATTTTTTTTATAACCTAACCCTGCTTTAAACTTCTCCACAACTTTATCCCTGACCTGCCTGGTGTGTTCCTTGGCCTTCATGATACTGTTTGGTTCCCAAGGTTCTCTAACAAACCTCTGAAGGCTTCCACTGCTATCAATCTGCCCTGTGAGGAGAAAGTGGGGAGACCTGCTACTCTTGAGCACATCACTGGATCGAGAATGGGCTCAGGTAAGTATAAGGGGGGCCTTGCACACAGAAGTTTTTTAACTTAATGTATAAAATGCATTAAGGCAAAAACACTTCTACCCTTACAGCCACTTTAAAGTGTTAAGGCTGAAAAGTTAAAGCAATATCCCCTAAAGTGCTCTGTAGACAGTTACACTACCAGACACGCTAAGATCTAGAAACATTCTCAGATCGTTTTTAATTTCCAGTCTTAAATTGACTTATTTTTTATATTTGCAAATGAAAAATAAATGTATGAATATAAATAGTAGCTGATACAGTCAGTATTATACATTTTGGTTATATAAAATATTTCATTATTCATTTGAAAAAGAACAATTGTACTGTAAATAAAAGGATGACCAAAGTGAACATTTTGAACTTTATATTTGTAAACTCAGTATCTAGCTATACAAATTGAAAATAGCATCTCAAATATCTTTTGTGATCACTAGATGGCAAAGCGTTCCTTTTCATAAGTGTTATGTTAACAGCACTGTACAGATATAATTAGGTCACTGTGAGGTAAAATAAAGCTGAGTGAAAAATAAAGTGCATGTAGGTTTTTCCTTCAAGATTGCATTGCAATTTAAAACCAATTCTTTTCACTCTGTGAAGGTTGATTCAAGTTTCAGAAAAAGCACAACCAAAAAATAAAACACTAATCTAATAATATTGTAACCCACATACTAGCCAATGAAAGGAAAATATATTTCAGTGTTACTAATACAGTTGTTCAGTGGGCTGGGAATTAAAGGATGCAAACATTTAACATTTATCATACTTTGACATACTGAGAAGCATCTCTAGGCTGTCTTGACGGAAATGATTTATTTATAGTACCACACAAACTCAATTAGATTCAAAGAAAATCCTGATGTGAGCATTGCTTTTAGTAGTTATTTGTATGTTTGAAATATAGCTCTATTTCATGTTGTTGCATTTAAAATTAATATGAAATATCAGTACTAGCTATCTTATTACTGAAATCAATGCAGTCTGTAGAATGTAATGCTTTATTAAGCATAAGCTGTCTGAAAATATAATAAATGATTGATTTCCAGTCTCGCTATCATCACCACACACACCCTTTACCGACTCCCCTCCCATGCATTAGGATAACAAAATCAACCTAAAAGTCAGTTTCTCCCAGCTAAACCCACAGTCACATGAAGGGATGAATCCTGAGTCTTTCAGATTGCAAAGAAAATGTATCCTTTTTTTGGTGGCCATGTCACTGTCTGGTTGACACTTTCCATTGGCTGTCCAGCAATGTAGTCCTATCAGGCTCCAGAAGACTGCAGTGATGACGTTACAAAAGGCTGATTATTTAAGAAGGACTAATTCAACATTTGGATCAGGGATTAAAAGCACCATGGATGTATTTGCTTTTTTTTTGTGGGGTGGAGTGACATACAATGCCATGTATCATTTTCCAACCTGGGTAACTATATATCCGGATGTCCCTCCTTATGCAAAATTCAGGACATAAGCCAAGCTATATTTAGATAACTTGTTACCCTAGGTACATCTGAGTGAAAATTCACTTTTGTACAGTCTACTCCTATGTAATGAGTTTTTTAGTAAATTATAATGCCAAAATGCAATTTTGGAGCAAGAATATGGTCTGTTTTTTGCGCAGAACTAAAAAGAGAAAGGAGAGATGGCCTAATGTTTTTTAGACTATAAAGAATATTGGAATTCCTTGTACATTCCCCTTCCCTTACAGTTACCTTGAATTTTGCCATAAATGTATGGAGGTGGCCAGAAGAAAACATTTTATCACAATTTGTGCATTTTGAGGTTTTGGGCATTTATACTCACCTAGCTGTCCCCTGCCATTTCTGCAGTGAGAACTGAGCGATCAAACACCACTGATCCCTCAGTTCTCCCCCTCTGCTCTAAGCAGAGGGCCATGGCTGTCAGTCAGCGTCTCTCTGCTCTGCCATACAGTGCTCATTGGAGTTCTGGATTGTGAAGTGGGCAGGAGGGCTGGCGGATCGCTAAGAGGCTGAGCCAGCTGCCGGTCCAGGCTTATGGGTGGATCCTGACTGTAAAGTTGGGATCTTTCCTGAGCCCTGACTGGCCAAGTGACATCAACCAAAAGAAGGCTTTAGCCCGCTGTCGGCTTAAAACGAGTCACAGGAGTGCAGAACAAATTGCACTCCTGTGATCCATAGGAGAAGTATGGCCAAAAAAGCTTTGGCCATACTTCTCCTTTAACTACAACTGTGGCCTGAAAGCTAAACTCAAGGAAATGAAATTACCCTTGCAGTGCCCCCACATTTAAATGCTATTATCCCCACAATGTGCATAGAGGAAGCAAGAATGTGACCACAGCTGATAGCATCCTAAAAAAAGGTGACGATGATGGACTGGTTGCATGGATGGAGGAAGCCTGTCAAAGCCAAGAATAAGGTATGTATTACACCTTTTCCCTGCATTCGTAAAGTATATATGCATTTAGCCCTTGTAATGTGGAAATGGCTCACTGCAAGGGTAAATGTTGTCCAGTTCCCAGTATCCATCTTTAAGCACTACAAACCCTGAAAAGTACTTGTAGTCCCTTTATACTGTATTTGTCACTGCCACAAACTTTATAGAATTATTTGATGGGTTGAAAAATATAAACAGAAGGGGGAGCATGTGCGGACTCTAGCAGTGCGATTATGTGGTGTTAGAGCTCTGCACCGTTCGGGAAGAGAGCCACAATTTCCTCAAAACCCGCAAATATATTGACATACACACGGGGTAAAACTAGTACCCAGGACTATTCTGGACAATTTTTGGGGGAAATTATGGCGTTAGGAGGTGGCCGTGTGAAGTTAAAGAATCCCCTCATAAAGGACTCTAAGGGGAAAGCCACAGCTAAAATGGCACCGCCCCCCTCTTCTTCATATACAGCATCTGTGCGCTCTCACAGGCAAAGGCTGACAAAACCTGACTCCCCAGCAGATTCTGACTGTGAACTATTTACCTCACAAGACCCCTCACAGATTTCTCATGTAGCTCCAGAGATATTAAAGCAATTTGAACATATGCTGAACAAAGCCTTAAAACAAACATCAGATCAAATTACAGCTAACCTCACAAGAGAAATAAGAGCACTTGGCAAGCGCACAGCAGCACTGGAACTTAAAGCAGATGATTTGGAAAATGTCTCGCTTGAACACTCTATGGCAATAAAAAACCTCAAAGAGGAAAACGTAATTCTTCAAACCAAAATTGAGGACCAAGAGAACAGAGACAGACGGTCCAACCTACGTATCAGGGGAATTCCTGAGTCCATCACTGACTTACAGTCCACCATTACTGCTTTGTTCCAGGAATTGCAACCAGCCATTCCTATAGAAAGATTAGAATTTGACAGAATTCATCGTGCCCTTGCTGCAAAAAAACCTAACGGTCCCCCCCGAGATATAATAGTGAAATTACACTATTATCGTACAAAGGAACAGCTACTATCATCTGCCAGGGATAAAAAGCAGCTAAATTTCCAAGGAAATTACTATCAATTATTTGCTGACCTGTCCCAGCTAACGATTGCAAAAAGGCGAGCAATGAAACCCCTTCTCCTGGAATTACAGCACCAGAACATCATCTATCAATGGGGGTTCCCATTTTCCCTACGCTTTACTCACAAAGGGAAAAAATATACTTGTAGATCTTATGATGAACTTCAGAAAACTCTCACAGACCTAAATCTCATGGAACCAGTACCACAAAACACTCCAACCCGCAGAAGATACACATCTCTATCATCCGCAGGAAATTCTTCTCAACCCAACCTGAAAAATGGAAACCATCCTAGCCATAAAAGAGGCCGCTTCACATCTCCTCCTCAGGAACGTGATGATTCTATGGATTGAAAGATGCTCCCATAATAATACTTGCCTCACGTTTTACCCCCCTACTAGTCTTTTTAAAGACTTAGTGTCACATCCCATACCTTTTAGTTCAATAATATAAACTGCCACACTCTGTCTCCCTTTGTCCTCCAGAACTGTATGCCCAATGTTTACTTTGATTATGATCTTCCAGATCTGCATATACAAACTGCAGCCACAGTCCTAAGTTTTTTTTTTTTTCTCATTCTTTTCTCCATAGCCTATAGCAGGCATAGTGTTTATTACCCTAGATATCTCTTGACCTATATAACAGGCATAGCAATAAGGTCTTTTTGGCATTTATAAGAAATTTTATGGCCAATGGTCTAATCTCTGTTTTAATTTTTAAGATCCAGTTGACCTTCAGCCTATCATTAGGAAGTCTTTCGGTAGTATTAGTAATATAACACTAGGAACTCCTCATTTTTTTTTCCATTTCCTGGTAGTATCCTTGTTATAAAAAAACTGTATTCATAAAACTCGTTTAAAAGAGTTCAGACTAAAACTGTAGCAGCGCTACGGACAAAAGTTCATATGTTCGTCTTCTATAACAATCGCTTATATAGGTGATGAAGTGGTGGATGGTGAGTCTAGTTGTATTTAATCCAATTCTTATTCTTAGTGCTCCTTTCACCAAAGTGTATTTCACCGCGTGGGGGGATTTTCGAAAGTCCCCTTCAGGGGGCGCACTCACCAGATATAAGAGAAATGCAAGCCTAGATAAACCATCCTCCTTCAGCAACCTTGAGGGCGTGACCAACACAGCTTAGCAAACCGGAAGTGACGCGGATGCGTTCCAGGACCTGCCTCACAGGAAACGCTGATAGGATCTGACGTCCAGCGTTCATCAGGGGCAAGTTCCTAGCGCTGAAGCGCTCGTTTTGTTCCATTTTATTGCCTGTACAATACATTATTGTGGTACGCAGATTATGTAAGGGGGGAACTAAAGGGTCTTATTTTTTCAATAAATTGTCTATACAATATCACCCTATGTGGACATATTCTTTACCCTTACATATACCTGTGTTATCGTGTGGAGTTTATGGTGGAGAAGAAAAGGAATTTTGATTGTATCATTGCTGAAGGAGGATGGTTTATCTAGGCTTGCATTTCTCTTATATCTGGTGAGTGCGCCCCCTGAAGGGGACTTTCGAAAATCCCCCCACGCGGTGAAATACACTTTGGTGAAAGGAGCACTAAGAATAAGAATTGGATTAAATACAACTAGACTCACCATCCACCACTTCATCACCTATATAAGCGATTGTTATAGAAGACGAACATATGAACTTTTGTCCGTAGCGCTGCTACAGTTTTAGTCTGAACTCTTTTAAACGAGTTTTATAAATACTGTTTTTTATATGTGCATTTTATTTTAAGCAGCTGCTGTTTATTTATACATTTTTTCTATTGTTTATATCTTTACGGTATTTAATCCACAAGCGCAGAGTGATACTAGGAAGGAGGGCCAGGCTATTTTAGTATCTTTTTTTGAGTATCCTTGTTATACCCCCATTGCTAACTTTGAAGTTTTCTGACCATGTTCCACAAGAACGGGAGATCCGTGTGCCCTATTTTGCCTCCCTCATTCGGCCACATATAATAATGTGGAAGTCTGACCGAAGCATTCTTTGCCCTGAGGGTGATTTTTGTCTCCACTCACGGGAACAGTTTGAATGTATCTTTATGTGGATTTACATATTATTTTCTTTAACCATTTCTGTTTTACTCCTTTTCTTCACCTCAGTACTCATCTCTAATTCTTTCTCCTCCCCCACCTTCAAGTTCACCTGGATTGCACCAATTGACCAGAGCAACCTGATTTTGGGTAAGTTTATTTTGTCTACTCAGCTATCATGGCACCACTAAACATTCTGTCCCTGAAATTTCAGGGACTAAACATCCCCCAGAAACGTACCAAGGCCTTCCGTGCATTCCATGCCAGAAAGGCACATATAGTTTGTCTACAAGAGACCCACTTCACGAACACTTCCACACCCAAATTTATGTCCCACTTTTATCCGCAAACCTTTACGGCTTCGGCTACCTCTAGGCAGCGAGGCACCCTCATAGCCTTCCACCGCTCTACTCCATTTACCCTTCAATCTCAAATTAAAGACCCAGAAGGTCGCTATTTAATCCTCACAGGCCATATAATGGATACTGAAATTACTGTAGTTTCTTACTATGCACCCAACAAGAAACCAAACCCGTTTATGTCACACTTATTACAAGTCGTGAATGATCACAAAACAGGAACAGTCATACTGTGTGGAGACTCCAATCAGGTCCTCCTCCCATTTCCAGATAAATCCCCGTATACCCCACTCCACATTACATCCAAATTGTCTTTTTCCCAATTACTATCCAAATATAATTTAGTAGACTCATGGAGAGAATGTAATACCACAAAACGTAGATATACATACTACTCCCACCCTCATAAAACATTTTCACGGATTGACCATATACTCCTAACTATCGGTATGATCCCTGAAATAATCACAGCAGACATAATCCCCATCCCATGGGACTGACCATAATGCAATAATTACCTCTATTAAATCCACATTACCCAAAGGCCACGACCGCACTTGGTATCTCCCAGGCATTATGCTCAAGCACCCATCTTACCGTCAAATCATTGAACAAGCCATTAACCACTTAAGCCCCGGACCATTTGGTAGCTAGAGGACCAGAGGTGAATTCAGAATTTTGCACTGCGCTGCTTTAACTGTAAATTGTGCGGACATGCAATGTTGTACCCAAACGAAATTTGCGTCCTTTTCTTCCCACAAATAGAGATTTATTTTAATGGTATTTGATTGCCTCTGCAATTTTTATTTTTTACGATATAAACGGAAAAAGACCGAAAATTTTGAAAAAAAATGATATTTTCTACTTTTTGTTATAAGAAAAATCGAATAAACTCAATTTTAGTCATACATTTAGGCCAAAATGTATTCAGCCACATGTCTTTAGTAAAAAAAATGTCAATAAGCGTATATTTATCGGTTTGCGCAAAAGTTATAGCGTTTACAAACTAGGGTACATTTTCTGGAATTTACACAGCTTTTAATTTATGACTGCCTATCTCATTTCTTGAGGTGCTAAAATGACAGGGCAGTACAAAACTCCCCCAAATGACCCCATTTTAGAAAGTAGACACCCCAAGGAAATTGCTGAGAGGCATGTTGAGCCCATTGAATATTTTTTTTTTTTTGTCCCAAGTGATTGAATAATGACGAAAAAAAATAAAAAAAAAAATTACAAAAAGTTGTCACTAAATGATATATTGCTCACACATGCCATGGTTATATGTGGAATTGCACCCCAAAATACATTCTGCTGCTTCTCCTGAGTACGGGGATACCACATGTGTGGGACTTTTTAGGAGCCTAGCCACGTACGGGACCCCG
Source organism: Rana muscosa (assembly GCA_029206835.1). NCBI lineage: Eukaryota > Metazoa > Chordata > Amphibia > Anura > Ranidae > Rana > Rana muscosa. Next base: position 420,042,716 of record CM055122.1, read on the forward strand.
GAAACCAAGCACCGCCTTCAGGATTTCTAAGGGCGCAAATTTTTGATTTCACTCCTCACTACCTATCACAGTTTTGAAGGCCATAAAATGCCAAAATAGCACAAAACCCCCCCAAATGACCCCATTTTAGAAAGTAGACACCCCAAGGAAATTGCTGAGAGGCCTGTTGAGCCCATTGAATATTTTTTTTTGTCCCAAGTGATTGAATAATGACAAAAAAAAAAAATTACAAAAAGTTGTCACAAAATGATATATTGCTCACACATGCCATGGTTATATGTGGAATTGCACCCCAAAATACATTCTGCTGCTTCTCCTGAGTACGGGGATACCACATGTGTGGGACTTTTTAGGAGCCTAGCCACGTACGGGACCCCGGAAACCAAGCACCGCCTCCAGGATTTCTAAGGGCGCAAATTTTTGATTTCACTCCTCACTACCTATCACAGTTTTGAAGGCCATAAAATGCCAAAATAGCACAAAACCCCCCCAAATGACCCCATTTTGGAAAGTAGACACCCCAAGCTGTTTGCTGAGAGGCATGGTGAGTATTTTACAGCTCTCATTTGTTTTTGAAAATGAAGAAAGAACATTTTTTTTTTTTTTTCTTTTTTTTTTCAATTTTCAAAACTTTGTGACAAAAAGCGAGATCTGCAAAATACTCACAATACCTCTCAGCAAATAGCTTGGGGTGTCTACTTTCCAAAATGGGGTCATTTGGGGGGGGGTTTGTGCCATCTGGGCATTCCATGGCCTCCGAAACTGTGATAGGCAGTGAGAAGTGAAATCAAAAATTGACACCCTTAGAAAGCCTGAAGGCGGTGCTTGGTTTTTGGGGTCCCGTACGCGGCTAGGCTCCCAAAAAGTCTCACACATGTGGTATCCCCGTACTCAGGAGAAGCAACAGAATGTATTTTGGGGTGTAATTCCACATATGCCCATGGCATGTTTGAGCAATATATCATTTTGTGACAACTTTGTGCAAAAAAAAAAAAAAAAATTATTTTTTCCGCAACTTGTGTCAACATATAAAATATTCCATGGACTCGACATGCCTCTCAGTATATAGCTTGGGGTGTCTACTTTCCAAAATGGGGTCATTTGGGGGGTTTTGAACTGTTCTGGCATTTTATACACAACATTAGGAAGCTTACATCCACTCTTCTAACCACTTGAAGACAAAGCCCTTTTTGACACTTTTTGTTTACATGAAAACATATTTTTTTTGCAAGAAAATTATGTTGAACCCCCAAACATTATATATATTTTTAAAGCAAAGGCCCTACAGAATAAAATGGTGGGTGTTGCATTTTTTTTTTCTACACAGTATTTGCGCAGCGATTTTTCAAACGCATTTTTTGGGGAAAAAATACACTTTTTTTTAATTTTAATGCACTAAAACACACTATATTGCCCAAATGTTTGATGAAATAAAAAAGATGATCTTAGGCCGAGTACATAGATACCAAACACGACATGCTTTAAAATTTCGCACAAACGCGCATTGGCGACAAACTACATACATTTTTAAAAGCCTTTAAAAGCATTTACAGGTTACCCCGTTAGATTTACAGAGGAGGTCTACTGCTAAAATTACTGCCCTCGATCTGACCTTCGCGGTGATACCTCACATGCATGGTGCAATTGCTGTTTACATATGACGCCAGACCGACGCTTGCGTTCGCCATTGGGCAAGAGCAGGGCAGGACAGGGGTGCTTTTTTTTTTTTTTTTTTTTTTTTTATTATTAATTTTGCTTTTTTTTTTTTTTTTTTAAACTGTTGCTTCCATATTTATTTATTTTTATCACTTTTATTGTTATCTCAGGGAATGTAAATATCCCCTATGATAGCAATAGGTAATGACAGGTACTCTTTTTTGAAAAAAACTGGGGTCTATTGGACCCTAGATCTTTCCTCTGCCCTCAAAGCATCTGACCACACCAAGATCGGTGTGATAAAATGCTTTTCCAATTTCCCAATGGCGCTTTTTATATCCGGGGGGGGACATTCCCTCCCACTGCTTGTAAAAGCAGTCCAGAGGCTAATTAGCCACTAGGATTGCTTTTACATGAAAGCCGGCCGCTGGCTGAAAAGAATGATACCAAGATGATACCTAAACCCGCAGGCATCATTCTGGTATAAACATTCAAAGTCCAGCAACATACCAGTACGTTGCTGGTCCTTGTTGGACATGTATTGTAATCTTTTTTTTCATGCAGCCTGTTGGCTGAACGAAAAAAAAAGATTGATCGGTGGGTATGCCCACCATTAGAATAACGCCCTTCATCCACCCACTTCTAATGATGGGCATACATGCACCATTTATATATGCCGAAGCATGGGGGCATCTTCTCGCAAAAGTTATGCCGCGTACACATGGTCAGACTTTTCCACGGGCAAGCCTCCGTCGGAATTTCGACCGTATGTACGCGGCATTAGGAGCAAAATCGCTCCTCCGCTCCTGCTGCCCCAATGGTTCGGCATATATGCTTTTTTTTTTTAACTGTGGTGGTGAAATTACCTCCTACAGCACTGGAGTCGCAGGGATCAGGCCTGTCTCTGCGAACGCTGCAGTTATGTTTGTTGTGTTTTGTAAGTGACAGTGATCGATCGATACTGCACTTGGGTGGCCTGGGCTGGACGGAGGGGCAAAACGCAGGTGCTAGCAGGTATCTGGGCTGATCCCGCTAACACTGCGTTTTTGGGAACCCTAAACTGCTGGGGACGCTAGTATAGATCTGATCAGATCAGATATTGATCTGATCAGATACTATACCACTAAGGGGGGTGTATGCTTTACGCGTGGGTGTTAGCGTTACTGGCACTAACCTGACGCTGCCTGGGGTGTGACGCAGACCCTCTCTGACGCTAAAACCTAACTGATATCACCCGCCGGGCGATCAGGGGGTTAAACCTTTATTGGGTTATATACGGCGGGTGCCCTGACACTATAAAAAGCAAACTAACTAACCAGCATCACCCGTAACACTTATATGATGATCACTGGTGAAAGGGTTAACTAGGGGCAATTAGGGGGTTAAAACCTTTATTAGGGTAATATATGGGGGTACCTGACGCTATATAAAAACCTGACGGCGAACCTAAAAAAAAATTACTGGCTACCTATCGGCATCACCGACACTAAGACAACGATCATAAAAACGATTGCTTAGCGACAGTGGTGATAGGGGGTGAAAGGGTTACCTGGGGGGCGATCAGGGGGTTAAACCTTTATTAGATAATATATGGGGGTACCTGACGCTATAAAAACCTGCGGCGAACCTAAAAAAAATTACTGGCTACCGATCAGCATCACCGACGCTAAGACATCGATCAGAAAAATGATTGCATAGTGACGGCGGTGCTAGGGGGTGAAAGGGTTACCTGAGGGGTGATCAAGGGGGTTACACCTTTATTAGGTAATATATGGGGGTACCCGACGCTATAAAAACCTGCGGCGAACCTAAAAAAAATTACTGGCTACCGATCTGCATCACTGACGCTAAGACATCGATCAGAAAAATTATCGCTTAGTGACAGTGGTGATAGGGGGTGAAAGGGTTACCTGGGGGGCGATCAAGGGGGTTAAACCTTTATTAGGTAATATATGGGGGTACCCGACGCTATAAAAACCTGCGGCGAACCTAAAAAAAATTACTGGCTACCGATCAGCATCACCGACGCTAAGACATCGATCAGAAAAATGATCGCATAGCCACGGCGGTGCTAGGGGGTGAAAGGGTTACCTGGGGGGTGATCAAGAGGGTTAAACCTTTATTAGGTAATATATGGGGGTACCCGACGCTATAAAAACCTGCGGCGAACCTAAAAAAAATTACTGGCTACCGATCAGCATCGCCGACGCTAAGACATCGATCAGAAAAATTATAACTTAGTGACAGTGGTGATGGGGGTGAAAGGGTTACCTGGGGGGCGATCAAGGGGGTTAAACCTTTATTAGGTAATATATGGGGGTACCCGACGCTATAAAAACCTGCGGCGAACCTAAAAAAAATTACTGGCTACCGATCAGCATCACCGACGCTAAGACATCGATCAGAAAAATGATTGCTTAGTGACAGTGGTGATAGGGGGTGAAAGGGTTATCTGGGGGGTGATCAGGGGGTTAAACCTTTATTAGGGGGGGTTAGGGGGCTACACTGGACCTAAGACTAAACTTTGGTGACACTTTTACAGTCACAAATGTCACTGATTGCAGTGATCACTAAATAAATGGTCACTGCAATCAGTGACACTGTGACTGGGGGCTGGGGGGGCTGGGGGGTGATCTGGGGGTGTCTGGGGGGGCCTGGGGGGGGCGATTTATGGGCCTATGTGTCCTGGTGTCAGTGTAGTGTTGTGTGTACTAACCTGGCATCTTCTCCTGTACGGCGCTCGGTATATGTGAGCGCCCCAGGAGAGATGACATCACTTCCTCCTTCCTGGCAGGCAGGGGAAGCTCTCTCATTCGCCGGGAGCGATCGAGAGGGGGTGGCCGGAATCGAACGGCCGTCCCCTCATGCCGGATCGCTCCCGAAGGTAAAACGACCGCTCACTGTAAAGAAGGGGGGTCCGATCGGACCCCCCAACTATACAAAGGCAATCACGTATATATACGTGATTGTGCCTGTCGGTGCCATTCTGCCGACGTATATTTACAGTGGGCGGTCGTTAAGTGGTTAAAGACTATCTATCTCTTAATACCAGCCCCAAAATAAATACACTAACACTTTGGGAAGCTCATAAGCCAGTAATCCGAAATACAATACAGAAACAATCAGCTATATTCAAACGCAAACGGAAAACCCTTGCCCGCAAATTGGAATCTGAGTTTAATGCTGCCTTTTTATCCCATCAAGACAATCCATCACCACTAACAAAATCCTGCTTAGACAAATCTCGTATCGCATATGATTTATTCCTGACCGAAACAGTGGAAAAATCCTATAAATTATTTTATGAAATCCAATAAATCAGGAACTTACCTAGCACGCACACTTAACTCCTTGAACAAACCATTTAAGCCAATCCGCTTGAAATTGGCGAAAGTAATCCTATCAAAATAGTTCAGAGATTTCATTCCCACTTAACCTCGCTATATACATCACCCAACAACTTTGATCCAAAAGCAGCAGATGCATTCTTCTCTGATATAAATCTACCGGAACTTTCTCTTAACCAAAAGAATGTCTAATGCTGTGTACACACGACCGTTTTTAATGACGAGAAAAATGAAATTTTTTAAAATGGTCATTAAAAATGATCTTGTGTGGGCTTCAGAGCATTTTTCACGACGTGAAAAACGGCCATGAAAAAATTGGAACATGCTCTAATTTTTCACGTCGTTTTTTACATCGTCATTTTTCTCGTCATGAAAAACGGCCGTGTGTGGGCTTTAGCGTCGTGAAAAAAAATGCGCATGCTCAGAATCAAGTATGAGACGGGAGCACTCGTTCTGGTAAACCTAGTGTTCGTAATGGAGATAGCACATTCGTCACGCTGTAACGGACTGAAAAGCAAGAGGCTGAAAAGCGCGAATCGTCGCTCAACAAACTTTACTAACATGAAGGGTGGCGCCATCTGAATGGAACTTCCCCTTTATAGTGCCGTCGTACGTGTTGTACGTCACCGCGCTTTGCTCGAGCATTTTTTTTCACGATAGTGTGTAGGCAAGGCAGGCTTGAGAGGAATCACGTCGAGAAAAACTACAATTTTTCAATGACATTAAAAACGGTTGTGTTTACACGGCATTAGAAGAAAAAATCACACAAGAAGATGTCGCAATGGTTATCAAAAACGTAAAGTTAAACAAAAGGCCGGGCCCAGACGGATACTCCGCTTTATATTGCAGAACCTACACAGATACTTTATCACCGATCTTAGCTGAAGCTTTTAACGTACTGCTGGAAGGAAAATCTTTTAGACAGGAAACATTAACGGCCATTGTTTGCATGATCCCCAAACCTCTCACTGATGAAACCCTATGCGCAAATTACCGCCCAATTTTGCTTCTAAACCTCGATATCAAAATTTTAGCAAAATTTTTTGCCAACAGATTAAACAATATAATAGGGAATCTCATCCACAAAGACCAAGTGGGCTTCATGCCAACAGGCCAAGCGGGAGATAATGTCCGCCGGGCAGTTTTACTAGCACAGATCGTTAAAGCTAGACAAATACCCTCCTGTTTCCTATCCCTTGATTTAAAAAAGGCTTTTGATTCTGTATCTTGGCCTTACCTACGCTACACACTACAAAAATATGGTTTTGGCCCCCACTTTCTGACTTGGATCGAGGCACTCTATAAAAAAACAGTCACATACGTTAAATATGCAGGATACAAATCCAATCCATTCAATATAGAAAGAGGAACTCGCCAGGGATGTCCACTTTCTCCCCTTCTATTCGCCCTTTTAGTGGAACCACTAGCCCAACGAATCCGTTCAGACCCGACAATCACTTGTATTGAAACTGCTGGATACCAAAATAAACTATGTCTATTTGCAGATGACATATTACTATTTTTGTCATCCCCACAAGTTTCAGGACCCAACCTCTTACCCATCCTCAACACCTTTGGGATGATTTCAGGTCTTTTAATAAACCCTAAAAAATCCAAAGTCCTTGATATATCCCTCTCCAAATTAGAGTCAGACTCCGTTAAACATGAACTCCCATTCACATGGGCAGAGAGATCAATTTCTTATTTGGGGGTTCACCTAACAGCCTCATATTCCAACCTTTTCGCAGCAAACTATCCCCCAATTCTAAAACAAATCACAAAACTTTTACAACAATGGACACATCTCCCGATATCCTGGACAGGTAAAATTAATGCAATCAGAATGACAATTCTCCCAAAATTACTTTACTCATTTAGAGTCTTGCCAATCCCAATCCCATTTTATTACCTTAGATTACTTAAAAAAAGAACAGAAACCTTCGTGTGGGGCTCCACCAAACCCCGTATATCATTACACACATTACATTTACCTAAACTCATAGGCGGTCTTGGCTTTCCAAATTTTGCAAACTACTATAGAGCTGCACACATTGCCAGCCTCTCCAAATATCATGCTACTCATGAAATACCTTTATAAGTAATAATAGAAGCCACAGAATGTGACCCACTCTCCATCTCCAATCTGTTATGGCTCCTCCCCAAAGGACGCAAACCCTGCGTAATCCCATTACCAAACATTTTTTATCTCTATGGGACAAACTTAAATTTAAACACCCATTACAATCTCCCCACAACCCTCTATTATAATTCTCCAAAAACCCTGCTTTCTACCCAGCTTGGGTCTCCCCCAAATCATTCAAGGTTTGGACCTCACTGAACATTACACGGCTTAGTAACCTTATATCTCCTACATCCTTCCTCACATTTCCAACCTTATGTGTCATCTATAATTTACCAAATTACGAACTCTTTTGATTCCTCCAAATTAAAAACTTTCATGCACCACTACTAAATACTAATACCTCTCTGTCCCAAATTACAAATTTTGAATCAGCATGCCTGGAAAATCCCCATTCAAGAGGTATGATATCTTCAATATACTTCCAAATCTCTACTTACCTTGGCCTCGACAAAAATCTATACGCCCGCAAATGGGAGGAGGACCTGGAAAGAACATTTGATATGGCTGACTGGTCAAAAATCTGGTCAGCAACAAAATCTTCCTCCCCAAACATCCTGGCGGTAGAAACCAATTATAAGGTTTTAACTCAATGGTACCTCGTCCCCTCAAGGTTGGCCAAATTTACGCCAATCCACACAGCTCAATGCTTTCGAGGATGCTCTGACCCGTGTACCCACTTGCACATATGGTGGTCCTGCCCATTGGTTCAGATATATTGGAAAAAGATATTTGGAATTGCTTCCAGAATGTTTAATCTCAATGTGCAACCAGACCCAGCCACTGCCTTGCTCAATCTAAAACCAGACTATATCACATATATACAATTTAAACTCCTTATCCAACTTACCACAGTGGCTAAACAAACAATTGCTAAGGCATGGAGGACCCCTGACCTAGAGATACCCGAGACTGAAAGTAGACTAAATGTTTTTATGTCTCATGCCAAAATGTTAGCAAAAGGGACCAAATTCCTGTTTTTGAAAAAATCGAGAATCTTTGGATTAACTACCACTTATCACCATCCTGCGATAACAGAATTCTCATGCCATGGTAGCTGACAACCCTACCCAGATACAAGTGACTTACAAACCAAAACCCAAACTCTTAGAACATAGATGTTACCCTACTCTTTACTGTGAAGATCATAATGCTCTTTTTAAGTCCTCAGTCAAAAAGCCATGTTACTCGTGCCAATCCAGTGAACTCCTGTACTCTCTTCTCTATCTCTCCTACTACTCTTTCCTATTCTTCCTTGTGACTCTCTGCTTCTGTGTGCCCCCCCTTTTTTTTTCTTTTTGGTATTATCTTATTTTTTTCCTTATTTTCTAAAGAGTAAAAAAGTATTATTCTACTTAACGGTTTTAATAGTTCTGGTCCTTACGGTAGCATAATTTCCACCGCAGTTAGATATCTCAAGTTTTATTAACTAATGTACTTTTTCTTTTTCTAAAGTAGTTAAATAACCTACCAATCGGTAGTTTACTGTTGGACCTTAGAGTTTTACCATATCTGTTTAACACGTATGGCTCATTGTAATATTTATTACAACTGTATTGTAATTTACTTGCTTATTCAATCAATAAAATACTTTGACAAGGAGAAATATAAACAGAATTGCCATTTCATTCTCTCACCTGAATCCTTAGGCCTGTTTCAAACAAACCTCGGCTTGCATGAGAGCAGTGTGAAACAGCAAGCTTTGACAAAGCACTTGTGGAGCTTTCAGTAAGCTTTGTTGAAACTTTTAGGCTGCAGCCGGGGTCCACAGCTTGGGGTTTGATGCGTCCCTGTTCACCGATTTAGGTGTGAATCAGGTCGGAATGTTTGCCTGAATTTGCACCTGAATCAGAACCAAAGACACACAGTACCCTTTTTAAATGCAGACCGTGGCCGCCTCAAAGCTGTGTGAACCAGCTCCACTGAGAGCCGGTCACACTCTCCTGTTATGCAAATTGGATGCGGGGAAACCTGCCTGAAATGTGTGAACCTGGCATGAAAGTACCATTCAGCTCTAGTTTGTAAATGTTGAACACAGATCCTAATGTTGAACACAGATAATGTTGAAATGTTGAACACTGATATACTGCGCTGCCGCGCAAAATCACGTACCTGTACATGATTTCATACACAGGGTCTGGGGCGCGGGCCACCGGCGACACGCTCCCTCTGCGATTGGACACAGCGGGAGCCAATCAGCGGCTCTGCCAGACGTGATGTCCGCCGGGACCCACTGATCATTATGAGGATAGGCAGAATGGCGGTCTGCCTATGTAAACAAGGCAGACCGCCGTTCTGTCAGAGGGGAAAATTGAGATATATAAATATATCTCATAGTTTGTAGACGCTATAACTTTTGCGAAAACCAATCAATAGACGCTTATTCTGATTTTTTTGTAGCAGAATACATATTGGCCTAAATTGATGAATACATTTGATATTTTTTTTATTGGGTATGTTTTCTAGCATAAAGTAAAAAATGTTTTTTTTTTTTTTTACATTTTTAATTTTTTTTGTAAAGCGCAAAAAATACAGTAAAAACTACAGAGTTGATCAAATACCACCAACAGAAAGCTCTATTTGTGGGAAAAAAAGTACATCAATTTTATTTGGGTACAGCTTCGTACGACTGCACAATTTTCAGTTAAAGCAACGCAGTGCCGTATTGCAAAAAATGGCCTGGTCATGAAGGGGGTAAAATCTTCCAGGGCTGAAGTTATTAAGCAAACTGCAACTGGCTTCAGCAAGCTTTTAACAAGCTTCAAGAAGTGCCAAAGTCTGCTAGCTGCTTGTTTAATGCAGCAATCAACGCTCCGATTAGGATTTGTGTTCAATATTTACAAACTGGAGCTGAAAAAAGCTTCAACAAAGCTTGCTGAAAGCTCTACAAATGCTTTGTCAAATCTTGCTGTTCACACTGCTCCTCTACAAGCTGAGGCCTGTGTGTAGCAGGCCTTAGTCTTATGGCAGCAGGAAGAAGCAGAGAGAGCAGAATTCAAGATGAAAACCTCTTCTCCTTAGGGGGTCAGGTATGGATTTTGACAGGAACTTTTATATTTTGTTTTTTACTTGGGATCCCCTCAAAGTTCCAAACCAAACTCCTATCTAGGATATGGGTCTCCTATTGATTTTTTGGGGAGGATGCACTGTTTTTTTTCTTTCCTTCAGGGGATTATGGATGGAAGAGGCTGCTAAAATAAGCAAAACAATGTGGAGTCCCCAAAATGCATACTATTCCCTTATCCAGGCATGTTGGCTGGTTGGTCAGGAAAGGAAGGGGCAAATAGAGTGCATCACCCCCTCCCTTAATCATACAAAGCCACATGCCTTCGACTCTGGAAAGAATTCCTGACAAGGTATTACAGTACCTTGATATGGGCAACTAATTTTCATTCTCCATTACAAATTCCTGCTTGGCATGTCAGCTGCATGTGCCATCTTACACATGCTGCCATATGAGATGTTCTCAATAAGAAGGTCCCAAATTGCACAACATTTTCAAGAACGATGGGGGTTATTTACAAAAGGCAAATCTACTTTGCACTACAAGTGCAAACTTCAAGTGCAAAGTGCACTTGAAATTGCACTGAAAGTGCACTTTGAAGTTCAGTTGCTGTAGATCCGAGGGGGGCATGCAAGGAAAATAAAAAACAGCCTTTTAGCTTGCACATGATTGGATGATAAAATCAGCACAGCTTTCCCTCATTTCAGATCTACCCCTCAGATTTACAGCGACTGCACTACCAAGTGCTTTTCAGTGCAATTTCAAGTGCACTTTGCACTTGTAGTTTGCACTTGTAGTGCAAAGTGGATTTGTCTTTTGTAAATAACCCCCAATGTCACTTCCCTAATTGTGTTGATGTTATTGATGGTCATAATGCCTCCAGGCAGCGGTAGAAAATTCCTTAAAGAGGAACTGCAGTCTGCTCACATAGTTTGTAATAAATACATAATTCTGAAGCTTGCCTCCAGCCACTTTGCATATTATTTCATATATACTGTGATTCTGTACTTGCTAAATATGCTGCAGAAATCTCCCTCCACTAAGTCTGGCTGCAGCCATTTTAACTGTGGGCAGCTGAAGCTGCTGCCTGTTCCGTTCCTGGATTTATATATATAGAAGTGTGAAAACAATGTATGGCAAACTATGCCAATCAAATAAAGGCAGTCAAACATTTGACAAATCCACAAAAAGTCCCTTATTGTAAATCCATCATCAATCGATATCATCTAGTGATGCTGATTTAAGTCAATCAGGATACCTGCAAAAGAAAAATAAATCCTCCCGCTGAGAGGCATCCCACTCAATCACTTGTCACCCACCAAATGGAAAGCCCAGTGGATGATGCCTTTTATATACAAAGGTGTGGGGTCTCCTGGTGACATCTTTGACCATATATAGACATGCCCAATATATGGCCAGAGACAATCACTGGGATTTCTTGCCCTCTGCTTACATGGAAGGGATTCCTGGCCAAGTAAGTGAATGGGACTGGTGACATCACTGGTTGTTAAGGACTCAGAGGTGCGTGCATCACCAGTGTCCTTAACAACTATTGACAATGGGAAGCGGTCATGTGTAAAAGCGGTAGTAATACTTCCATTGTTCTTGATGCTCGGCTTCTGCCGAACAGGTAAATGTTCGGACATTTGTTTGTACTCACAAATAGCCAAAGTTAAATCTGAATCCCTAATCTTTACCATTATAGATGATGTCTCCAATGGCAGCAGTTCAGATGCAAAAATATCACAAATTCTTCATCTTGTAGAAAACAAAGTGACAATAAACTGCAAATACCTCCTGACAAGCCATGATGTTTTAAGATGAGGTTTCTCTTTACCCTGGGTGGACACCTTATGCAGCCCTATTTAATAAGCACACTGGACATGAAGTGGAGGGTATGAAATTTCCCACTGTATGGTGGAATAAAGTTAAACAGTAAATGATAATAATTTTTAAATGGTATGGATTCTAGGAAATGCAGAAGATAAAAACTGCCATGATGGAGGAGAGATTTTGTAGTGACCTTTGGTCACCAACATACAATTTAATTACTAATCAGAGCAAATTGAGTTGTTACCAAAATCCTCAGAAAACTTCATATTTAAAGAGATCTCATTGAGATCTTGAAGAAATGCCTGAAAATTGGATTCTTTCCCAGACCACATTGCCATAAATATTTTGGAAAATATAGAAGCCGCAGAGGTTTCCATAGCTGTCCCGGATTCCTGTTAAACCCATTTACCTTAAAACAGACTTTCACTTAACAGTGAAAATGCCACATACTGCCTCTTCCCCTTAATATATTTGTTTTATTTTTTTCTGAGAGCAGGTAGCTTTTTCCTGACAAGTACTCACTCCCACTTCCGCAATTCTGTTCTAGGCTAGAGTAACTTCAGCTTAGCGCATCCACCTCCACCTGCAACCTCCTGGGACACTTTTACATGTTACATGTTTTACATGTTTTAGGAGGCTGGGGAAGCAGTATGACAGAACTGTGTGAAGTCCCAGCCAGCTGCTCCCACGTCTAAGATGCCTGCGCCAGGGATTGTAAGCCCATCGAGAAATCTGCTTCAGTGAAGAAAGCGCTGGATTCCAGGTACAGTATTTGCAGCTGTTGACTTTTTTTTTTTTAAAACAACCAAAATTCTTCTTTAACAACAAAATGTACTACACTTGAGTAGGAAATACTGTACATGCATGCTCTAAAAGCTTACTACATTAATGATAAACAATAAGTCACCATACATTAGGGGAACATGATGTATTCTTGTAAGAAACTCAAGGTACCAGCCAAATAAGTGTGTTAAGAAGGTATGGTTTCATAGGCGTGCGCACAGGGTGTGCCAGGTGTGCCTGGGCACACCCTAATCACCTTCTGCAGTGCAGATTGCCCCTGCACTGCCGGCTTTCTTCCTCTTCTCTCCCAAAGGCTGCTGCTGCTGGCACACACTGGGGAAGTTTTAAAATGAGTGGGGGAAGGGGCCAGTAAATATATAATTTACTGGCCCCTTCCCTTTGTGAATGAAGACAGTAAGTGATCGCTACCATGTGTTTGAGCTTTGGAGTGCACACCCTAATGCAATAGGCTGCGCACACCTATGTATGGTTTCAAGGTGTATTTAAGATACCTGGACAAATGCGCACCAAGCGATGCCATGGGAATACAATGTGTTATCATACAATTCCTTATGAATACTGGAGAGGGAGTGTTATACTAGTGTAGCACCCTCTAGTGTGTGCTGCTGGAAGTGAGAGTAGGTAAATTATAGTCTGGTCCAGGGATAACCTGAGTCTCTGAATCTGGGTCAAGGTTTATTAGAGGCCAGGGCTGGATGACTCATCTTGGCAGCTCTCTGGTGTATCCCCCTGTTTCTAGAATGTTGGAGAACGTTCTGGAAAATAGTGGGCAGAGGCTAGGAGTGGTTGTTTTTGAATATTTAGGGACCTTTAGCTAATCCCCAGGTTTGAGACCTGGCAGGAACTAAAGAAGCCCTTAAATAGACATGATCTATGCCAGCAGGAGTCGTCGGGTGGAAGATGGAGAAGTAGTGCTGAGGAGAGGCTGTCAGTGGCTCTTAAGGGACCCCAACGGGGGGTTTACCTCGGGCTGGAGCTTGGGAGGCTGGCCTAGAAGGATCCCACCACAGGAGGTAGTTGGAGGGATTCAAGCCGGAGAGGCAGCAGAGAGATCAAGGAGAGATAGTGAGTAGATCAGCATGGTGCAGGGACAGACAAGGGGAGAGACTGCCAGCTGTAGCAGTGCTCTCTTGAAGACAGCAGTGTGCCAAGTCTTCATCTAACCTTCCCCTGGGGAATCTCCATGTGTGTGTCAGTCAGGAGGAAAGGGAGAAGAAAGCAACCAGGAGGGGCTAGCATTTTTGCAGCAGTAGAATTGGGTTCAGTGTCCATGGAAAAGCAGAAGATGATGAGAAAACCTGTTGAATCCACATGTGCTACTTTACTAAAAAGGGACAGCAAGTTCCTAGCCTGTATTGGGCTGTTGCTGAATTAACAATAGACTGTTAGTTCCACCAGGAGGGACCAGCAGGTGCTGTACATAAGGTAACCAAGTTTGTGCATGAGGAAGGAAGAAGAGGCGTTTGTACATAAGGAGGAAGTTGTCCCTGGTTCTGTGTTTGGACGTTTTTCAAGTCGGGCATCCCATAATTCCCTACCCCATCCAAGTTGTCATCCCCTAAAAAAACAACAAAAACAAGCCAAGGACTGTTTTCTGCATTTGAGTGGATGAAGGAAATGCTGTTTGACTGGATATGCAGCAGTTGGGAACCCAGACATCAGGGAACTCCTACGGGGGTAGTGCTACACTTGTGTCAGGAATCAGCAGCAGGGATGGTCAGATCACCGTGGCTACACTCAGGAGACTGTGATCAAACTGTGTATGCTTTAAGTGAGTGTTGTTTTGTTTTTTTTACTGTAAATCTAAATCCATTAAAACACCAGTACACAGCAAACATAAAAATATAAGTGAACCAAAAACCCAGTGACAGAATAGCTAACAACCTGACTATAATTCAAAATATACAATATACTGTATACAAAATGAGGAACACAGATCACAGTAATGCCAAAGATGAAAGGAGGAGGGGGGAACCAGGACTGGGAAGAGAAACAAGGGGAGCATATACAAGGCAGCATGATACATGGCAGAGGATGCAGGGCAAGAGCAAAATCAGGAGCAGGATAAATGGCAAACAGCATCTAGCTAGCAAAGCAAAACATTGGAGCAAGAGGGAAATGTAAAGGAGGAAATAAATACCTTCCCAGCAGCCAGCATCAGGTGGAAAGTGATTACTGAGATCTGCTGGCTGCTAGGAGACACTCGCTGGTGGACACCATGACTACAACCCTCTGCTCTGGGAAGCGCAGTGCCACCAGCAGGTGATCCAGGTCCTGACAACTTGAGTATGAGGGAAGTCCTGCCATATGTCCTCAACAAGTTTCCTAATCAGGAAATCAACTTCCCTTTAGAAGAACAAAACTTTAAAATGATTCTGATGCTTGAGAGTGTAGTCACCATCAGAAGTACTTTAGAGGCTAGCCTGATTTAGCTTTCACAGAATCTTAGAATAGTACACCAGAAAAAAAGCAATGCTAACAATGAACTGCAAAGCTCTATAAATTGTCATTAAATTTAAATAGCAATTTAGGATAGCGGGGTAGTGAAGTTACACTGTAGCAGACCCTGGCTGATGATAAGAAGAACAGACATGAAATAATGATAGACAGTCAAGTTATTTTATGTACATACTGTATACTCTCTACAATTAATAAACTAGGTCACAAAACCTTGTTCCTTTATACTAAGAAGCCTGATAAATGCATAGAAGATTAGGAAAGACATAGAAATAGCATATGTAGTTAACTGCTCAATTACCGGTAAGTATAGTTTTATATAAATATGCTCAACCAAAACTAAAATTATGTTTGCATTATGCCACTATATGGCATTTCTGGCATCACATTGTGCAGCAGAAAAAAGGTATATATAGTAATGACTAATTACATATTTAACCTTGTTTATAGCATTTCAAATTGTTGCTGTTAGAGAAACTGAAACAGAACAACTAAGAGATCAACACCAGACACTTCAGGGATCTTTGGGCATCATGTTTGTCTTCTTGAACTCTGATTTCAATGTTGCTTAGCAACACTAGCAGTAACAGCTGGAATGCCCTTGATCTTGTTTTGTAAACTATTAAGCAGAGGTGATGAGAAATGATTCCTCTGGAACAGAATTGAAACATGTTTCAGTAATTCTGAAACACAGATGTGAAAAAATATATATACAATATATATATATATATATATATATATATATATATATATATACAGTATATGTATTGCACAAAGTTCCCCGTACACTTGTTGTGCATTATTTAGCTTACATTTTGTAAAATAAATTAAAAATATACAAAAAGCTTAAATTATTCATGCTGTGACCAAAGGACTAGTCTTAAGAATGTGTTTTAAAATAACTTTCTGAAAGGTGGTGAATCCTATGGAGCGATGCAGTAAGCTATTAGCATGTGAAAATTACCTGCCATTACATCCATTGACCAATCTTTATACCTTATTTCAGCATAATTGGCAAAATAGCATTTACAGGTAAAGTGTGCTCTTGCTATGGCCAATATTATTTTTCATCAGACATTTAAAGGGAATGTGGGGACATTTTTTTATTTCTTTAAAACTTTAACACCAGCTTCAAATAACACCAATTCTCATGTATGACACAAAATTCTTGTGTAGGGACAAATGCATTATAGATGTAAAAATTCAAATATGGATTACCGTAATGATGAGTATGGAATGATGTAGAAACAAGCATGGGTTCAAGTGACTTTGAAAAATTAAAAATGAGTAAACGAACGCCTGACTTACCAACAACTCCTACTTACGAACTGCTGTGGGGGCTATCTGCCGTTCTGCGCATGCGCGGCCATTCGACGGAACATCGAAAAATGTCGGAAATGTTCGTAATTGCCATTCTGTGCATGTCTTAAGAACAAACTGAAAGTCCCTAACGCGTTCGTAAGTCGGGGACCCCCCTGTAAGTACAATCTTGTATTGTTCAAATCATACCAGCATTCTTACAATGAACATGTGTGGCCCCTTCCACACATGCAGACCGTTCGTCTGTTTTTCATCCACCCGTTGACGGATGAAAAACGGACATCAATGCATTCCTAAAAAAAAAAGATGACAACGGATGATTATCTATTTTCGTCCTTTTTCATCCGCTTCCATCAACATCTGTTTTTTTGAACGGATGAAAGCTCTATTTTTCATCCGTTGAAAAAATGGATCGGGCGAAAAACGGATGGCTTCTCGGAAAATGCAAATGGAACTTCTTATGGCTTTCTTTCAACAATGGCTTTTTTCTTGACACTCTTCCATAAAGGCCAGATTTGTTGAGTGCACAACTAATAGTTTTCCTGCGGACAGATTCACCCACCTGAGCTGTGGATCTCTGCAGCTCCTCCAGAGTTACCATGGGGGCCTCTTGGCTGCTTCTCTGATTAATGCTCTCCTTGCCCGGCCTGTCAGTCTAGGTGCACGGCCATGTCTTGGTAGGTTTGCAGTTGTGCCATACTCTTTCCATTTTCAGATGATGGGTTGAACAGTGCTCTGTGAGATGTTCAAAGCTTGGGATATTTTTTATAACCTAACCCTGCTTTTTACCTATCCACAACTTTATCCCTGACCTGTCTGGTGTGTTCCTTGGCTTTCATGATGCTGTTTGTTCACTAAGGCTCTCTAACAAACCTCTGAGGGCTTCACAGAACAGCTGTATTTATACTAAGATTAAATTACACACAGGTGGACTCTATTTATTAATTAGGTGACTTCTGCAGGCAATTGGTTCCACTGAAAAAAAAATTAAAAACATTTATCATTTCCTTCCAATTCACAATTATGTGCCACTTTGTGTTGGTCTATCACATAAAATCTCAATAAAATATATTTTTATGTTTTTTGT
Organism: Rana muscosa; assembly: GCA_029206835.1. Taxonomy (NCBI): domain Eukaryota; kingdom Metazoa; phylum Chordata; class Amphibia; order Anura; family Ranidae; genus Rana; species Rana muscosa. The sequence continues at coordinate 420,060,364 of CM055122.1, forward strand.
GGTAACATTACAAAATGTGGAAAATTTCAATAGGTATGAATACTTTTACAAGGCCCTGCATGGTCCCCCAGAACAAAGGTCTCAGCTGTCACAAATACAAAGTTTAGGCCTTTTTTTTCTGCTGTTGGAACATTTAAAAAGTCATTTTAACAAAGGTTTTCAGTTACTCCTCCACTGGATCCTTTTTACCATGTTCCAGAAATATAAATTCATACTTTCATTTATGATGGCCAAAAGGACAATGCTAAATAACCTTTTTAGTAGTAATAATACAATCCAGTATTAGCAGGAGAGGCGATCAATACATGTTTTTCTGCCTATAAACTCCTCCACGGTTCAGAAAATTCCAGTACTCCTGAAATTGTTTTGAAATTGTTAAGAAATCAGCAGAGCTTTTTAGAAACTACAAATGATTAGAAATAATGTGATTACAGTTCTATAACAAAGGAAAATGTTTACACTTGTTTGTGCTTTTTTTCCAAGGTTATTACCATCAATGAAACAGAGATTTAACTCTCACCCTCTGAACCACCAAACAGAGGGGAAAAAAAAGAAAAACACTGCAAAAGTAAACTATCGACTTCCTATTGTAAGCATCTGCTCTGTAGCAAGATAAATGTGATGCTTTTGGTTGCTTAACAGCTAAACAGCTTGCACAAATGTCATAAGAGCAAAGGTAACTTGTAGAAGCAAGGTAATTCAGGTACTTACTAAGGGAATATCAGAGGAAATCACATAAAATACAGGAACACAGTGCTACATAGGGGCAGCCTTTTCAACACCTAAATCAGAGGACTAAAGGTCCACAAGATTATATTCAATGAGGAATCAACCGGTATACAAAAATATAAACAACTTTATTGATAGAATTTCAAAGAAAACTGATATGTATAAAAAGTATCTCCATCATTACATTTTTTTTTTTAAATGCCAACATTTTTAGCACAGACAAGCAGCTGCTGCAGACACTCATCCATACAAGTTCACACACCTATTCCATGGAAGAGTTCATGTAAGGCAAGATCAAAGAATGCTGCAGTTATAAGGATTCTATCTCCAGAGCCATGAGTTGCAGTCCTGCATACATGTAATGTCAATCTGGAGCCCTATGTGCAGAGGATTAAATTGCCAATAACAATCTGAAGTTAACTTTAAGCCAAGCTGCCAGTCCACAAGTAAGAAAAATGGCAGATTAGCAAACTGATGATATGTTCTGAGGCCGACAGCTACCCTGGCTAAGTGGGGCCAGGCAGGAAGCAGGTGCAGGTGGATAGAGTGTGTGTGCAATTGTAGGGGTGGAAGCTGTGCTGTGTGTGGGTAAGCCAATTTCCAAAAGACATGAGTTAGATAAAGGTTAGGTGAAAGGAGCTCCTGACATCCAATGAGAAGTAGAGTGAAGGTGAGTGTTTATTTGTTTTATTTAAAGAAACAACAAACGGTTGAGCCTAAAAGTTTTGGGGGAAAAAAGACTCCCCCTTCTTCAGGGTTGTTGCTGTGTGCTAATGGTGAGTGGGGATATATCCCAAACTGCTGTGTCTATGACATCATATTTGAACTGGTTGTTGTTTTCTCTTGCAGGGGCAGTGTACGATTGAGTCAGCCAGGGAAATCTTACCACTCTCCAGCAGTGCTCATATACTCCTGTGGTCTCCAATGCACAGCTCGTCTCTGCTTCCCCGCACAGAAGGTAGCTCCCGGGTGTAGTCCATACAGCTGTAATATTAGTTATCTACCACTAGGGGTCCTCAGCACACACTCCTCCATTGACATTCATCACATCAATAAAGTGAACCCTGACTGCAATAGTAGTCAGTGTCATTTGGTAAGGATGAAAGGAATGATAAAAATGTAAATATTATCCAGATCTACCCATTATACGACAAAGTCATAAATCGGGGGAGGATAGATGATTGCTAAGATCAACTAAATCAGGTAAAGATCACTTGTCTATCTATAAGTGAATTACATCTAATGTCTCCAAGAAAACCTATAGGGCAAGTTATGGTCCCAAAAATGCCTATAGGTTACATTCGGTATTTAACCCCTTAGGGAGTTTAATACCCAATCTGAATATCCACATTTTTTCTTTCTGGATTAAGATCCTATTAAAATCACTCCTTCTCAGAGGGAGATTCAAACCATGGATGCCCGTGATACGTAAACCTTTTGGATTGCCTCCCTGAAATTGTGCAAAATGGACAGCAAGTGGACGTTCATCATCCTTTTTCTTAATGCTCTTGACATTTTCACCAATCTGAACTTCAAGCTGCTATTTAGTCTTACCTATATACTGTATGCTTTGCCACAAGGGCAAGTTAGCATATATATGACGTGGGTTTTCAACACCCACCTCACCAATCCAACTACTGGAATGTTCCTATGTCATCCACAAAGCACCTGGTTGCAAGACTACTATTTCACACCACTATAAATAAACAATATATAACATTACATTTGGCACTTATTCTTTGCTGTATAAGCAAATGTTGTGGCTAAAGCATTTTTTTTTAAACTATAAAGAAAAAAATATTTTTCTTAAGGGAAATTTTCACAGCTATGTCTTGTCCTACATCTGATAAAAAAAGAATGACATAAAAACCGACAGAATGTGCAAACGACAGACCAATCTCTTTACTCAACCTTGATCTAAAACTCCTAGCAAGAATGTTTGCTGATCATTTATGGCAGGGATCTCAAACTGGCGGCCCTCCAGCTGTTGCGAAACTACAAGTCCCATGAGGCATTGCAAGGCTGACAGTTACAAGCATGACTCCCTCAGGCATAGGCATGATGGGACTTGTAGTTCCCCAACAGCTGGAGGGTCACCAGTTTGAGGCCCCTGGTTTATGGTCATTACTGCCATACATCATTGGTCCCAAGCAGTCAGGGTTAATGTCATGTAGAGAAACAAAGGACAATGTTACCAAAGCTCTGAATCTTATCCACTATGCTTGTATACGTAAGGTCGAGGGCCTTCTCCTATCTACTGATGTAGAGAAGGTCTTTGACCGTGTAGCATGGGATTTTATGATGGCCACTTGCAGACATATTGGACTTGAATCTAGAATGCTGGCATGGATTATATTTGGGGCCTACTGCTAACATAAAAGTAAATGGAACCCTTTCTGAAGTGGTACACATACACAGTGTCACCAGGCAAGGATGCCCCTTATCGCCCTTGCTGTTTATACAAACCTTGGAACCATTCATTAGAACTGTAAATGTCAAAGCTTCCATCAAGGGTCTCAAGGTTTGCAACAGGGAGTACAAAATGGCAGCTTATGCAGATTATCTGCTATCTATGGTTCAGTCTCTAACTTAAAAATGTATTATTCAAAATCAGAAGCTTTGGATCTTACACTAGGAAACTGTTACACGATTGCAGGAAAATTCCCCTTTTAAATGAGAACCTAAAGCTTAAAATTTTCTAGGAATTTAGCTGACCCCCTCTTTACCTTCCTTGTATGATTGCAATTTTCTCCCATTGCTTAATTAAATAGAAAAGGATCTGAAAGCATGGAATATGAAATTATTTTCTTGGTTTGGGAGAGCAGCAATTCTTAAAATGTCGATATTGCCTAAACTCTGCTGCATGCTCTACCACTTAAGCCCTGTACACACGATCGGATTTCCTATGGATTCTAATCTGATGGATTTTTCCTTCGGAAATCCAATGAAGCTGACTTCCATCAGTCTTGCCTACACACCATCAGTCAAAAATCCGACCGTCCCAATCGCTGTGACGTAAAACACTCCGACAAGTCGAGAAAAATGAAGTTGAATGCTTCTGAGCATGCATCGACTTGATTCTGAGCATGCGTGGGTTTTTTGTTCAATGGAATTCCACACAGACGATCGGAATTTGCTATCATTTTTTTCCCATCGGATACATTAAAAACATGTTCTATTTTTTCTCACTGATGGAAAAAAGACCGATGGGGCCCATACACGATCGGTTTGTCCGATGAGAAAAGTCTATCGGACAGTTTTCATCTGTAAAACCGATCATGTGTACACGGCATTAGAGTCCCGAACAGTTCCTTTTTACAATCTTCATTCCTTACAAATCAAATTTGTTTGGTCATACAAATGACCCCCCTATCAAACACCAATTGATCACCAGACCCAAAGAGCAAGGTGGGATGGGCTTACCTGACTTTCACCATTAGTATTACACCACACACTTAACCAGAACCATCACTTGGCACTGCCACAGTGATTCCAAGGATTGGGTTCAATTTGAGTCTGCTGTCACAACTCTACTTGTACAATTCTCCCCGTGGATATCCTGGCCTTATTGCCCTGACCTGATGCAGGACCACTCGCTAATAGGAAACACAATACAGATCTTCCACAAAATTGCTGAGATATATAATATCACAGGGGTGCCAGACCCATTAACTCCTTTGATATGTAATCCTGAATTCCCCCCTGGGATGCACAACCCTTTACTTACAAATGCACCTAAAAGTCATCTCCAAACTCGCCACTCATTTTTTCCAGACAGGAACAATACAATCATTCACTGCACTTACTACAGGTCCAGACTTGCTTTTATTCCCCTTTTGGACATTTGAGAAGTTATGTCTACAGGGGAAGTCATGCAAAAAAGCGACGTCCACATCATACTCTTCGCTTTAGCAAGTCCCCACTCAGACACAGGACAGATTTAAAGAAAAGTGGGAAATGGCCCTGCAGTCTGAAATTTCTGAGAAACAATGACAGAATGTCTGTATTCCAGCACTCAAATGCTCTATAAGTACAAGGACACAAGAAAATGCTTACAGACTTTTTACACATTGATAAAATACAGCGGTGGTTCCCCCACTCATCTGGCCTGTGTTGGAGGTGTGGACAATACTTAGGTACATTGATACATACAATATGTGGTGACATTGCTCTTTCATAGCTTCATTCTGGACTCAGATCCGTTCTCTTTTATTAGATCATCAAACAAAAATTGAGATGACATCTGAATGTTGAATTTTGCATATTTTGTGGCTGCGGTTATGAAAATACAAACACACTTTATTGAAGCACTTGCTTAACGCAGCTATATTCCCTGATTCCGATTCAGTGGAAGTTCATCAAACCTCGACAGTCAAAGATTGGCTTCACAAAGTTAATACTTTATATGACGTGGGGTAGTCTCTTGCTAATGCTACAGATAATGCAGACCGTTTCCAGAAAATATGGACAGCCAGGTATATCTTTAGGTACTCTACAGACTATGACCAGGGCCGGTGCTACCACTAGGCAAACTAGGCAGCCGCCTAGGGCGCACTGCTGCCTAGGGCGCCCGGCCACTGGTGTTCCTACTCTTTTCTCTCTGCAGCAAGCAACTAAGTCTTAGAATCAGCAGGCAGCTGCACATAGTGTCAGAGGAACAGCAGGGGTGGAGGACTGTGTCTGTTTCCCGACTCCCGAATGAATGGAAGCAAGCAAACATTCATTGATGGGCACTGGTAGCCTGCATTTGATAGGCGTTGGTGAGGCTGCATTGATGGGCACTGGTGGGCTGCATTTGATTGGCACTTCATTAAAAAGGCGGGGAATGCATGGGCAGGGCAAAGGGGGTGGTGTCAAGGGTGGAGCCAAGGGGGAGGCGGCAACATGAGGTTTCGCCTAGGGTGTCAAAAATCCTTACACCAGCCCTGACTATGACAATGCATGGGTTAGCTGAAAATTGCAATTAACAATGTCTGTTATACATCTTGTCGGATCTTATACTTGGTTGTACTCACCATTTGGGGTTTACATTACTTAGCTGTTACTGGTGGTTTGAGTTTGTTGATACGGATATGTTGTGAACGATAGATTTCTTGCTAGTATCTATTAATGTATAGAAAAATGTAAGCCCTAGGGCTAACACTGCGCTATAAAGTGATTGATAATTGTTTGTAATAAAGAGTGATAAATTTATGAAAAAAAGCAGCTAGCACCTAAGTTTGGTACAAAAACTTAAATACAGATAAAAATTTCAGCGCTGAAGTGATAAAGTGAATTAGCACATAAAAATAAATAATGAAATAAGTGGAATATATGACCATAGGTTAAAAATGAATGAACCCAGCGATCAGCAAATATATAAACAAATGAAGTGACGGTATATTGTAATAATAAAAACACTCAAAAAAATTAAAAAAGAAAATTTCAAAAAAGAAAACAAGTGTTGTGAAGAAAAAACTAAAGCAGAGTCCCATCCAGATTCTATTAAGAAAAGTCCATAATTAAAAGTTGTCTTCCAAAATAAATCAAGGTGATTCCAAAGATACAGTGAGTGACACCAATCTTCCCAAAAAGCAAACGTGTGTTCAAACACCCAATAGTGTGGTAGCCTGCTTAACAAAAAGCCGTGACTGCAGATAACAGTCTCACCAAGCTCAGGGACATAGGTCTCCCCAGAACCAACCAAGGACAGCAGCTAGTAATCCAAGGGTTGCTTGCTGATCACCAACACAGCGTACGTACCAAGCTGCTGACAGTCCAATGGAGAGCAATTTTTTTTTTTTTTTTATCTATTAATGTATGCTATTAATGTATTTTAAAGTATTAATGTAATGACACCCCAAATATGAAAGGAGTTTAACGCCGTTTAAAGATATTCCCCCTCCTGGACACAAATTCACTGTCGATCCTCCACAGCCAGACGACCACTTCCCATAGGAATTAATCCTTCTGAAAGAACGAGACGCACTCTGTATCTTTCTCTGGATAGACTGCCTTTATTGCCAAGAACATTGTAACTTTTATACACATCCAATACTCCATTAATCTAAAATGAACAATGGTCCAGCTCCACCCACAACATAACAATACCAAATACACATTTGACAGTAGGCTAGCTTTTGTCTCCCAATACCCATCTCTTAGAAGGCAACAGCTAATCCCTTTATGTTTAAATAACTATGCATGACCTTTATATTCACCAGCCTGTCTGTTACTTTACAATACACACAAGGACAGACTTAATTTCCCCAATCCACATCACCACAAACAATGAACAGGTCTTTTAGAAGCTGCGATTCATTAGCATTACACTAGGCAGACAGGTGATTGATGCTGAACACATCCGTATCTCTCAATTAACCTGTTGAGTTCAGAATCAGTATATAGTCCTTTACAGATATCCTTGGGAATATGGTGGATAAATATTACAGACCCATTTTAGGTAGTCCAAGATATATTTCTTAATGTCCATTATTTCCTGGCTCACCCTGTGTCCAAAGTGACCCCCCTGTCACACATCTCCCCTTTCGGCAGGAGACTAACACAGGAGGTGACCCCAGACGGGTTGACTCCGAAGTTAGTCCATAGGTCCATTCTTCTAATGCTGCTATCCACACAGTACCCCAAATAAATTGCTCCAAACAGAGCATTACTTACCCAGCCAACCTCTGCCTCTCTCAGAGAACATACCCGCCGCTGGGGAGAAGACAGAGTGACTGGGCTCAGTCCGTCATGCTGTTGGGGATCTGGGCCGACTGCCCAGCATCCCTGGGGTATACAAGTGGAGACTGAAGTCCCATCCACTTGTGGTAGGTGAAAATCCCCCAGTGCTTGCAAAGCAAGGCTGACATCCTCCTGTCTCAGTGTCACACCATTTTCTGGGGTTGGGTCAGTGAAGACCGAAGTCCCATCCAGTACCACAGGAACTCCCTCTTCTGTTAGTTGAGAGCAGAGACCCGCGGCACTCTGCTCTGTTGCCAGCTCTTCTGCTGGGTTGCTGTGAGTGGAGACCGCAGTCCCATCCACTGATATCAGCTCAAGTTGCAGTTGTGTGCAGAGGCCAGTAGCAATCTGCCCTGCTGCCAGTGATTCAGCTGGGGTAAAAGCTTTACCACCTCAGCTTGTTGCTGGAGAGAGGGCCAACTGCCCCGGCTCCCTGAAACTCACCAGTTGTTTCCGGTGCTGGGCAGAGGTTGCTATCACTCTGCCCTGTTGCCAGCACTTCTGCTGGGGACTCCACACCATCTGCTCTGGCTAACTGTTGGGGAGGGAAAAGGGCTGCTTCTCCTCCCTGCATCTCTGAAATCCCCTGGGAAAGAGGAACCATCACCTTCTCACCTCGGGCCTCCAAAACTGCCACGGGTGTAGAGCAGGGGTCTGTAGCACTCTGTCCTGCTGCCAGTACTTGAGCAGGTGATGCATAATCCATAACATCCTCTGAACAGTCCCTTAAGTCCATACCTTCTGTAATCTGTGGCTGGGGAGATGAGCCAACTGCCCTAGCTCCCTGGAACTCCATATCATCCACTTCGGCTTTAGGGATGGCAATCTTTAGATTTTCCACTGCTGATTCTTCAGCCAGGCTAGCTCCCTGGAACTCCAAATCATCCACTTCGGCTTTAGGGATGGCAATCTTCAGATTTTCCACTGCCGATTCTTCAGCCAGGCTAGCTCCCTGCAACTCCATATCATCCACTTCGGCTTTAGGGATGGCAATCTTCAGATTTTCCACTGCCGATTCTTCAGCCAGGATTTCAGAGTTGTCCACTGGTATTTCCTGATAGTCCCAGGCAAGGGTAGCACCACCCTGCTGCTGAGCAGATTCTAGCAGCTGTCTGTAGGCGATCTCCGATTGCCGTATCTCCGCCGTTCTCCGCTCCTGTTGCCGCTCTAGTTCTCTCTTTTGTCGCTCTAGTTCTCTCTTTTGTCGCGCATCCTGCAGCTGGATGCCTCTAATGGCTTCCTGTATGGCAGTCTCTGATGGGTTAGCACCATATAATGCCAAGCGCTGTCGAACTCGTTGCTGAAACAAGTCTTCAACTGACCGGGGTCCTGCATCACCAACCCTCTGGTCCATCTCGGCTAGCTCCCTGATCAAGGTGGCCTTGTTCTTTGTCCCACTGGTCCCTTCTCGGCTCTCAAGTAGGTCTTTCAGCATGGCTTTCCTGCAGGCTGCATAGCTGGTCACTCACTGTGGTGGTTTGGAGTGTCCCAGGAACTGGAGGGAAAATCCCGCTGCTGCCAACCAATGTAACGACACCCCAAATATGAAAGGGGTTTAACGCCGTTTAAAGATATTCCCCCTCCTGGACACAAATTCACTGTCAATCCTCCACAGCCAGACGACCACTTCCCATAGGAATTAATCCTTCTGAAAGAACGAGACACACTCTGTATCTTTCTCTGGATAGACTGCCTTTATTGCCAAAAACATTGTAACTTTTATACACATCCAATACTGCATTAATCTAAAATGAACAATGGTCCAGCTCCACCCACAACATAACAAGACCCAATACACATTTGACAGTAGGCTAGCTTTTGTCTCCCAATACCCATCTCCTAGAAGGCAACAGCTAATCCCTTTATGTTTAAATAACTATGCATGACCTTTATATTCACCAGCCTGTCTGTTACTTTACAATACACACAAGGACAGACTTAATTTCCCCAATCCACATCACCACAAACAATGAACAGGTCTTTTAGAAGCTGCGATTCATTAGCATTACACTAGGCAGACAGGTGATTGAGGCTGAACACATCCGTATCTCTCAATTAACCTGTTGAGTTCAGAATCAGTATATAGTCCTTTACAGATATCCTTGGGAATATGGTGGATAAATATTACAGACCCATTTTAGGTAGTCCAAGATATATTTCTTAATGTCCATTATTTCCTGGCTCACCCTGTGTCCAAAGTGACCCCCCTGTCACAATTAATATAAACTATTAATGTATACTTTTATTATACTATCTCTTTTCCTCTTAAAACTTGCCATGCTGCATTTATCCTTGTATCATAAGCATCACATGTAGGCTTGTGCAATTCGTTTCGTAACTAAACTAAATTTGTCCGAATTTAGCAACTTTCGGACGTTCGGAAGCATTCGAATTTCTGAACAAAGCAATTACGAATAAAACTGAATCCAAAATAAATTATATCGCAAATAGCGAATGGCCGAATGCCTTCGGCATAATTTGTTGATGCGTTAATGCGGCCTAATGCAACAGCAAGTCGACTTGTGATCCTGATCGCATAACGAATAATTTAATTTTATTCAAATCGATTAGTTTTATTCCCTAGTGAGCTACTAAACAATTGGAAAGAAATTGATTCATCCGAATGTCTGCTAAATTTAACGAATAGTGAAATGAAATCATTCTTTATACAAAATCACGAGTCGACTTGCTGTTGCATTAGGCCGTGTTAAAGCATCAAAAAATTACGCCAAAGCCATTCGCTATTTGTGATATAATTTATTTCCGATTCGGTTTTATTCATAATCGCTTTGTTCGGAAATTCGAATGCATCCGAATGTCCGAAAGTTGCAAAATTCAGATGGATTTCGAATTTAGTTTGAATTCATTTGTTATTCCGGATCTTAGAGAGTTCGAGTTTTTAAGGCCAATCAGTTGATTCCTTGGGGGCTGTATTACTGGCATTGAGTAATTTACAGCCCAATCAGCTGCTTTATTTTGTACTGGAGGTTGGATTAAGGGCAAAAGTTCACTGCATTCCAGTGGGAACTGAGTGAGAAAGGGAGTTTGAGCAGAGGAGAGGAGACAATATTTGAGAAGCAGCATAAGAGAGTCCAGTCTAGTAAAGTTGTTCTCAAGATGGATTCAAGCTCTCAACATGAGGTTCCTCCTCCTGGTACCAGCAGCAGCAGTGACACAGCAAAAACAACCACCACCAGCACCTGTGAGTTTGTACCACCATTATCTGTGTCATGTATGTCAGCATCTGTATTGCCAGGCCCAGACAGTCGTACTTCCACCACCAGTACTACACAACGTTCCAGTAGTCGTGTTAGGCCTCACACGAGTGGCTTTTCAAAGGGGAGGCAAATGAAGCAACAGGAGCAGCTTGCCTGTCCTGTTTCAGTTCCTCAGCCAATGCGTTAAGGCAGATCTAGCAGCTGCAAGAGGCCAAGCTCTGATACTTTGAATAGCAGTAGTGCTAGGCTAAGGCCACCCTCCAAACTGAAAAGATCAGGGAGGGAAACTGTTGATGGTTAAAAATCTCCTACTAGCAGGGCTGAGAGGTCCTGCTCTGAGACCAGGAAGCAGTCGGCATCTATTACAGGACGTCGCCTTTTTCAGGATATTCCCCCAAAAACAACCTGCACAATTACTACTAGTACCAGTTGTGTTGTTATTTTTTACAACAAAGGCCTAACAGTACCACCAACACAGGCTTTTGATTCTGAACATCCATTTAAGCAACCTAAAAGTGAAATATTAGAATATGAGCAAGACATTTCGCGCGCTCATAGTTCCACCACCACCACTCCCATTGGCACCACCATCATCACTGAAATAATTACATCTGCAGGTCATAGAAGTAATGAGGGAGATTTTTTAGTCCCATTTTCAATTAGCTATTCGAGAGAAGAGGGAATTCAGCAGGTCCCCCCAACATCTGATGGTGATAAATCCTCCTTCGCAAACATGGAAGATTCAGATTATACCTCTCTCTTTAATCTTGATCAGGAACCAAATATTTATGAGATAGGATATTCCCCTTCCCATATTAAATTTGATTCCCCACTGTTGTATTCCCCTGAAAGAAAAGCACCGGTGGCACCTGCCTCTCCTGTTCCGGTTGAGTCTCCCATAAACATTAGTCCCGCCAGCACAACTGTTAGTCAAGTAACCTCCTTCACTATCCCTGACATGAGGCCACCTCCCGTTTTATCACAAAAACACAGCAGCATAGCAGAGTGCACAGACCAAGCTACAACCAAAATTAAGCAAGTTGCTCTAGCATCTGCGGCAAAAGAGGAAACTCAAGCCCCATACACACTATCAGTTTTCTTGCAGGTTTTTCTCTTCAGGTTTACCAAAACCATCTAATATGAGGTCAAACCTTAAGAGTTTCAATTTGTATGCAATCAGGCAGGCCCTTGCACTACATGGTTTTGGTAAACCTGAAGAGAAAAACCTGCAAGAAAACTGATAGTGTGTATGGGGCTTCTGTCTAAAAAATCTTCACCAAACAGTGGCAGCAGCCACATTCTAAAATTTGGGAGCATTTTGTGACAGTTGGTGATGGCCGCACAGCTGCATGTAAACTATGCAGCAGAGAAGTCAGCCGTGGGAGACTGTTGGGGCATCTCAAGAACACTGGGATGAAGCAAGACATGCTTACCCACCACGGCCAGTGGTGCTGAGGGAAGAAATGGGTGATGCTCCCCCATCTACGACAACTAGTACCAGCAGTGTTACAGTCACTGCTACTTCTGGAGCTGCAGGTCGTACTAAAATGCAAAATAAATCCATACAGCCCACTATTGAACATTTTGGTGGGTTACAGTACCGGGGGATGTCAAAACAGCAGTCCCGGAAACTTACGCGCCTCATTGGACAGCTTATAGCTATTGGATGTGCTTCTTACAATTTTGTGGAAGGGGAGCCCTTCAAGCAGTTTATGCAGACTGTGGCACCACAATACCAGGTCCCTTCACGCACCACATTTAGTAGAACTGTAGTGCCCTCGCTGTACCGTTCATGTGTTGGTGTTTTGAAGGAGTTGCTGGGGAAGGCTGCTGGCCAATCAGTGCAATTTACAACTGATTTATGGAGTGCGCCAAGTGGCCAGCATGCCTTCCTGTCCTTGACTGCCCATTGGTGGCAGCCCAATGTGTCGCAAGATATACAACCACCACAAACAATTGCAAGGTCAAGAAAAACCTCAAGTGCTGTGGCCACTGCTAAAGTACACAAGACAGGATTGCACTCCTTCCTCCTCCATGCTGAGGTGATGGATAAGCAGTAGTGATGAGCCGAACACCCCCCGGTTCGGTTCGCACCAGAACCCGCGAACGGACCGAAAGTTCGCACAAACTTTAGAACCCTATTAAATACAACGTTCAAAATCTAAAGTGCTAATTATAATGACTATTATGCATGTTATTGTCCTAAAAAGGGTTTGGGAACCTGGGTTCTGCACCAGGGGACATGTATCAATGCAAAAAGAAGTTTTAAAAACGGACGTTTTTCAGGAACAGTCATTTTAATGATGCATAAAGTGAAAAAAAAAGTCAAATATTCCTTTAAATATCGTACCTGGGGGGTGTCTAAAGTATGTCTGTGAAGTGCCACGTGTTTCCCGTGTTTAGAACTGTCCCTGCACAAAATTACATTTCTAAAGGAAAAAAAGCCATTTAAAACTGCTTGCGGCTTTAATGTAATGTCTGGTCCCGGTAATATGGATGAAAATCTTTAAGAAAAATGGCATAGCTACCTCATCACACCCCCCCCCCCCTACCCCAGCCCATTACCAGCCCCTTTGGGTCTTGTATGGATATTAAGGGGAACCCCGTACACAAAATAAAAAAGGCCCTATATACTCTGAACAGCCGTATACAGGCGGTGCATACAAGACAGGGACTGTAGGTTTGTTCTTATGTAGAATCTGTTTGTAATTTTTAACAGGTACATTGTTTAAGTGTAGCTCCAGGCAAAAAATCTATTTTTAAGCTTTTTGGAAAACATAGGGAAGGGTTATCACCCCTGTAACATTTGTTTTGCTGTCTGTGCAGTGTGCAGCTGTTCAGAACAGTTCACCTCACTTTCTGTCCTAATGACAAATGTTTTTTGAAAATTTGGGGTTTTTATTGAAACAAGAATTGGCGATAAAGCATCAGTGGAGAGGAGACACTTTTTTCCCATATTAACTCTTACAGGAGAGAATTTGCCTTCCTAGGGGTAGATTTCCTCTCACTTCCTGTTGTATCCTTCCGTTTGCAAGGAGGAGTCGTTTGTAAGTTGGATGTTTGAAAGTAGGGGCCTGCCGTATATACTCAGCTGAAATTTTCCCCTTACATGTTGGTGTTGCTACAACACTGTGAGCCCTCACAGTTACTCTTGGTGGGCGCATGAATGGGCCCTGCTGTGAATTATTAGATCAAGAATTGTAATTGCATGCCCCTGTTGAACAGGGGCTGAAAAATTGGGCCTTTGGTGGTGGTGGTGGTGGTGGTGTTGACACAACACTGTAAGGCCTCACAGTTAGTCTTGGTGGGCGCAGGAATGGGCCCTGCTGTGAATTATTAGATCAAGAATTGTAATTACATGCCCCTGTTAAACAGGGGCATACAAATTGGGCCTTAGGCACTGGTGCCACAACACTGCAACCCCTCACAGATACTGTACTTGGAGCACAGAAATGAGCCCTGTTGCAAAGTATTGCATCAAAAATTTTAATTACACGCCCCTGTTAAACAGGGGCTGAAAAATTGGGCCTTAGCCACTGGTGCTGGTGCCACGACACTGCAACCTCTCCCAGATACTCTAGTTGGAGTGCAGGAATGAGCCCTGCTGCAAAGCATTGCATAAAAAATTGTAATTACATGCCCCTGTTAAACAGGGGCTGAAAAATTGGGCCTTAGCCACTGGTGCCACAACACTGCAACCCCTCACAGATACTGTACTTGGAGCACAGCAATGAGCCCTGTTGCAAAGTATTGCATCAAAAATTTTAATTACACGCCCCTGTTAAACAGGGGCTGAAAAATTGGGCCTTAGCCACTGGTGCTGGTGCCACGACACTGCAACCACTCCCAGATACTCTAGTTGGAGTGCAGGAATGAGCCCTGCTGCAAAGCATTGCATTAAAAATTGTAATAACACACCCCTGTTAAACAGGGGCTGAAAAATTGGGCCTTAGCCACTGGTGGCGGCACCCAGAAACAAAAATGTTCTTCCAAGCTATCATTGTCAATCGGATCATTGAGGAGGATAGTCAGTCAACATAACAGGACAGTCACTCAGCATCAGCATCAGTCTTGAAGGGATGTGACTAGAGTTGAGCGGACACCTGGATGTTCGGGTTTGACGGGTTCGGCCGAACTTCGGAAAAAAGTTTGGGTTCGGGACCGAGCTTTAACCCGAACCCGAACCCCATTGAAGTCAATGGGGACCCGGACTTCTGAGGACTAAAAAGGCTCTAAAAAATTAATGGAAAGGGCTAGAGGGCTGCAAATGGCAGCAAAATGTTGTTAAGAGCATGGCAAGTGCTCTGCAAACAAATGTGGATAGGGAAATAACTTAAAATAACATAAAAAAAAATAAAAAATAAAAAAATATGCTGGAGGCCCCCTTTTCAGCAGAAGAGGTACGGGAAGTCATTAAGAACCTCAGAAACTCAACGGCACGATGCCACACATATGGTGGGAATGCCCCAGAATACGCCCTTTCTGGAATAAATTATTCAATTTAATGGATAAGCTAGTGGGAAAATAAAATACTTTGAAATAATGTAGTGGGGTGCTAAATTTAAGGGAAGTGTTTGAGTGGTAAATAGGCTCAAACACCCTAATTCTGTAGGATTCATGGACCATTTTGTCCTCGGGGGACAGTATTGGTGTGCAGTTCCCTGCGGTCTACAGGTGGCGCTGCCATGGTAGGCTAGGGTTGAACCGCGATACAGTGCTGTGCCTTTTGTGTCCCCTCGTGGCAGTAGTACAGCGGGGCGGTGAACCTGCTGTGCATGCCGGGAGAGCATATAAAAGGGGCAGACCTTTGACCTGGGGGCTGATGTCCAGTGGGGTCCGCGCCCAGGTGCCTTCGGCCTGGGTGCATGTGTTCCTGTTCCATCTCGGGCACCTTTAGCCCGTAGTGAGGTACTATCCTGGAGTTCCTGCTGCCCTGGGTATGGAGGCCTAGGGGCGGGAGTAAAGCCTGGAGTCCAGAGCCTTCGTCTGGAGTCCGCTAAGGGTCGAGGAGTCTTAGGGTGCTGCCTCGTGTAGGGGACCCTGTTCCAGGGAAGGGAGGATCATTCTGATGGACCGATGCGGGAGTCACGGTGAAGGAAGGGTCTGTTGACTCCCTGGAGAGATGTCTTCCCCTTGATATGGGCTAGGTACGTAGAAGGAGAAGCTCAAGGTCATCTTGAGTGTATCAGAGGCCTTATTCACCCGGCCCGTTGCAGGGGCCTTATACACCCTGGTCTGTGGCAGAGACCAAAGTTCTCCAGGTCCGTGGCAGGGGCCTTGTACACCCGGTCTGTGGCAGAGACCAACCTCAAGGTCTGTGGCAGAGACCGTGCACCTAAAACTGTTTGAGAAACCTAAGCAGTGAAGTGAATGTGCTACGTTTGTGCCTGGACCTCCTCCACACCTTAAGCTGTCCTGTTTCTTTGCTCTAACCTTTTCTATCCGTGTAGAGTTTATTTTGCCATGAGAGAATAAGAGTTGTAGTTTCAGCTGGTGTGGACATTGACTTTACTGGGAATTAAAGGACTTGCCTCTACCTACAGTAGAGGTGAGAATCATCCTCTGGAGGAGTTTTGACTCCGGCTGTGGACACGGCCCGTCAAGTACACCGCTCAACCTCTTTATATAGGAGGGTACGGGCTGGTAGTGCAGTGTGCCTTTCTCCCTACTGCGAGGAGCCAACTACATAAAGGCAGGTAAGGGGGAAAGGATCTGTGGGCTACAAAAAAATTAAATAAAAATGATAATCTTGACCTAGGAGGACGAGGTCCATATGGAGTAGGAGGTTGAAGTGGCGGTGGATGTGGCTGTGTAGGTGGAAGCGGTGGTGTAGGAGGACGAGGTAGCCAACACTGATTCAAAAATACAACAATGGCTGGGTAAGGCCGGTGATGTGTCGAATGTTGTTTTTTTAGCATAGCACAGTAGAAGACAAATATATAGAAATGGTTTATTTCACACGCCTCCAGATATGTATTTCACACTGCAAAATATTTTTTGTGGCCCTAAATGGCGTTTTTTGGAAGACCACAACACACCCACAGTACGTAACCGCTGAATCGCACAGCTACAGAACTGCAGAAAATGCTATTCAAAAAAAAAATTGTTTTTTTAGTATAGCACAGTAGAAGAAAACTATTTAGAAATTGTTTATTTCACACACCTCCACATATGTATAACACACTGCAAAATATTTTTTGTGGCCATAAATGGCGTTTTTTGGAAGACCACAATACACCCACAGTACGTAACCACTGAATCGCACAGCTACAGAACTGCAGAAAATGCTATTAAAAAAAAATGTTTTTTTTTTAGTATAGCACAGTAGAAGAAAACTATATATAAATTGTTTATTTCACACACCTCCACATATGTATAACACACTGCAAAATATTTTTTGTGGCCCTAAATGGCTCTTTTTGCAAGCGTACATTAAAGTGCAAATTTTATTTTATTTTTTTCTTGCCCTAAACGGGTCTTTTTTTGCACGAGCAAAATAAAATGGATTTTTTTTTTTTTTTGCCCAATGGGTCTTTTGGAAAAGAGCACAATAAAGTGCCTTTTTTTTTTTGTCCTAAATGGATCTTTTTCCAAGAGCAGAATACACCCACAGTATGGAAACGGTGTATCTCTCAACGTAATATATGCAGTGCTGGTGCACTGAGCTTGCAGATAAAAGGTAGATTTTCTCTGACACTGGGCTCATAGCAGTGTAAAAAGACTGCACTGCAACACAAACAGGTAAACCTATGCAGATCGCTGAGTTATATCTCTGAATCTGGACTCCTATTCCTATATAATATATCTCTCTCCCTAAAAGCAAAAAACAGGAACCTGGCCCTACACTACACTGTCTCTATCTTTTCCCTCAGATTCCAGAATCAGGACTCAGGCCTCGTACACACGACCGATTTTCTCGGCAAGAACCAGCAAGAAACTTGCTGGCAGAGAGGTCTTGCCGAGTAAATCGGTCGTGTGTACGCTGCTAGCGTGTTTCTCGTCGAGAAAACCGACAAGAAACCTCGACGAGAAAATAGAGAACCTGCTCTCTATTTTCTCGTCGAGATTCTCCTCGGCGTGTTTCTCGACGAGAAAAGTGAGTGTGTGTACACTTACCTGTCCGCCCGGAAGCCCGCGCATGTTCGAAATGAATTTGACGCATGCGCGGTAGCTTCCTAGGCATACGTAGGGTGTACCAAGATGGCGGCGACGGCATCGAATGTGACGAGCGCATGCTCGACGTAGTCGATGACGTCACCGCGTACACTCCTTTCAAAGAACCGCGGGTTCTTTGAAACGAGCGTGTGTACACTCGGCCGGGACAAGTTTCTTGTCCAAGAATCTCGTCGAAAAAAACGACATGTTTTTCTCAACGAGAATCTCGGCCGTGTGTACGAGGCCTAACTCATGTATTTTTCTATCTCTCCCTAAAAGCAGCAGCAGCAGACTAGATCCTCTCCCTATCTATTCTGAAGCAGAGTGACGTGTGTGCTGTGTGCCTCTAGCTTATATAGAAGCTGGGTCACATGTTGCACTGACCAATCACAGCCATGCCATTAGTAGGCATGGCTATGATGGTCTCTAAGGGCACACCAGCTAATCAAAAGGTGATTGGCTGGCCCCTGAAGCATTTCTAAATGCATAATTAGATTGCCGAACCCGAACCCGGACTTTTGCGCAAAGTCCGGGTTCGGGAAAAAGCTAAAGTTCGGTACGGACCCGAATTTTACAGTTCGGGTTCGCTCAACACTAGATGTGACATTTGAAAATAAATTAGTCTGTTATATCAGCTTCAGGTGTTTGGTAGCTGGTGGTGATCCAAGACTAGTTCATCTTTATGAAGGTCAGTCGATCAACAGAGTCGGTGGACAGGCGCACCCTGTGATCCGTGACAAATCCTCCAGCAGCACTGAATGTGCGTTCTGAAAGAACGCCGGATGCAGGACAGGCCAGTAGCTCAATTGCATACTGTGCAAGCTCTGGCCAGTGATCCATCCTCAAGACCCAGTAAGCCAGAGGATTTTTGGTGGGGAAGGTGTCCAAGTCTGACCTTGCCCCTAGGTATTCCTGCACCATGTATATCAGACGCTGGCGATGGTTGCTGGAACCGATTATACCTTGGGGCTGCGGACTAAAGAATTGTCTGAACGCTTCGGTCAGACGGCCACCTTCCCCACCGCTCCTTCTTTGACTGACCAAAGCCTCAGCAACTCGTTGTCCAGGACCAGGAGTTAGTAACCTCCCAGTCTCTGGGAACGCGTTGCACAGACCTTTCTGCAAGGCCCCCCGGAGTTGTCTCATCCTCTGCTCCCTCTGCGACAGTAAGATAAGGTCCGCAACCTTACCCTTGTACCGTGGATCAAGGAGAGTGGCCAGCCAGTAATGGTCCCTCTCCTTGATCCGAAGAATACGAGGATCCTTCCGCAGACTTTGCAGGATCAGGGAGGCCATGCAGCATAGGTTAGCTGAGGCATTCGGTCCGGAGTCCTCTGGGTCAGTAAGGACGACATGATCCGCAGCCACCTCCTCCCAGCCACGTACAAGTCCACTGGTTTCTTGGGACTGTAAATCATCCCTAAAAGACTGCTGCTGATGATGCTGAGTGCCAGGCTCCACCTCCATGCTGACACAATCCTCCTCCTCCTCCTCCTCCTCTTCTTCCTGTGCGATGGGTGGGACAGAAGGAACACTGTCTGGGTGAAGGGGGCCTTGAGAGGCAAGGAAGTCCTCCTCTTCCTGCCTCTGTTCTGCCTCAAGTGCCCTGTCCATTATTCCACGCAGCGTATGTTCCAACAGGTGGACAAGAGGTACAGTGTCACTGATGCATGCACTGTCACTGCTCACCATCCTCGTGGCCTCCTCAAATGGTGCCAGGACAGTGCATGCATCCCTGATCATGCCCCACTGGCGTGGTGAAAAAAACCCGAGCTCCCCTGACCCTGTCCTGGTGTCGTAGTCGCACAGGTACTCATTGATGGCCCTCTGCTGTGTGTGCAGCCGCTGCAGCATGGCCAACGTTGAGTTCCACCTGGTGGGCATGTCACATATAAGGCGGTTCTTGGGCAGGTTCAACTCCTTTTGCAGCTCAGCCAGGCGAGCACTGGCATTATAAGATCTGCGGAAATGCACACAGACTTTCATGGCCTGCCTCAGGACA
Organism: Rana muscosa; assembly: GCA_029206835.1. NCBI lineage: Eukaryota > Metazoa > Chordata > Amphibia > Anura > Ranidae > Rana > Rana muscosa. The sequence continues at coordinate 420,080,191 of CM055122.1, forward strand.
TCCTGTAAGCCCGGGTACCTGCCCAAGAACCGCTGCACCACCAGGTTAAGGATGTGAGCCACACAGGGCACCATTCCTGGCTTAAGCTGGCGTGGCGTCAACCACCTCTCGGCCTGCACCTGCAGAGCAGACAGAACCTCTGCCACAGTGTGGCTCCTGTCCCCCAAACACACCAGCGCAAGCACGGCATGGCATCTTTTTGCCTGCGTACTTGCGTAGCCCCTTGAACGTCTACGGAGCACCGCTGGTTCCGAGGACAAAGCACAGGAAGAGGCCACGGAGGAAGAAGAAGAGGAGGGGGTGGAGGACAGAGGTGTGTCACAACCAGTAGTAGCATTTTGGAGGCGTGGCGGTGGAACAACCTCCAACCTCCAACACTACTGCACCTTGTCCTGCATCCTTCCCAGCTGCCAAAAGAGTGACCCAATGGGCCGTGAAAGAAAGGTAACGTCCCTGTCCATGCCTGCTGGACCATGAGTCAGCGGTAATATGCACCTTACCGCTGACCGCCCTGTCCAGCGAGGCCAAGACATTGCCTTCCACATGCCGGTAGAGAGCCGGAATCGCCTTCCGTGAGAAAAAGTGGCGTTTGGGAACCTGCCACTGAGGAACCACACATTGCACAAACTCACGGAAGGGGGCCGAGTCTACCAACTGAAAAGGCAGCAGTTGAAGCGCTAGCAATTTAGCCAAGCTAGCATTCAACCGCTGGGCATGTGGATGGCTGGGAGTGAACTTCTTTCGACGGTCCAGCAGCTGGGGCAGGGAAATTTGCCTGCTAGAATCGGACGTCGGTGTTCTGCTAGCAGAGTGCCCGCAAGTACTTGGCTGTGACACACCTAATTCTACACCTTCATTCCTCTCAGAGCAGGTTTCAGAGAGGACTGAAGGTATAGTGGGGTTGGAGATCCCACCTGATGCGGTGCAAGAAGAGGTCAGCTTTGTTCTTTGGTGTGGGTCTTTAAGGTAGGCTTGCCAATGAGCTGCATGGCAGGTCAACATATGTCTGGTCAAGCATGTGGTGCCCAAGCAGGTGATGTTTTGGCCACGCGATATACGCTTGAGACATATGTTGCAAACAGCAGCTCTGTGATCTGATGCACTCGACTCAAAAAAGGCCCACACCAAAGAACTTTTTGAATAACGGGCAGAGGCAGCGCCCTGCACAGGCGGAGCTCTGCGGTGTGATTCCGTCGGTGTGCTGCCCTTACGCTGGCCCCCCGAGGGCATCCTGCCTCGTTGGAGATGTGCCTCCTCCTCATCCTCCTCCTCCTCCTCCTCCTCTCTCCTATTAGGCACCCATGTGGAGTCAGTGACCTCATCATCCCCTCCCTCCTCATCACTGGAGCCAATCTGGCAGTATGCTGCAGCTGCTGGAACATGACTGCCAGATTGGTGTCCTTCTTGAGCATCCCCTCTCTCTGCTCTCACGCTACTGCCTTCCTCTAGCTGGGTATCATCATCAGACCCTTCGAAACGCTGGGCATCCTCCTGGAGCATGTACCCAACACTGTGCTCAAACAGTTCGGGGGACTCCTCAGGAGGACATGGTTGGACTATGGAAGGAGTGACTGATGATGACATTGATACCAGGGAAGAGGACGCTTTGGCAGCTGCTTTGCCAGTACCCTGAGCCTGGGTGAGAGAGGATGAGGAAGATGAGGAGGGCTTGGTCATCCACTCTACCAAGTCTTCGGCATGATGCAGCTCAACACGTCCAGCTGCCGAAAAGAAGGACAAGCGTGTCCCATGGCCACGTGCTGATGGCGATGCACCGCGTCCACGACCAGCACTGTTGTCTCTAGACACAGAGCCTGCTTGCCCTCTTTTATTGGCTCCTGACTGTCTGCCTCTCCTTGTTTGCCTTCCAGACATTCTAATGGCCTGCAGGGAAATGGGAAAAGCAGCAATACAGGCTAAGTTAAGGTGTAATATGGTCAGGAGGCACACTCCGCCCGCTGTAAGTGCCGCAAAATCCTGTTGGTGTAACACACCAGGAAAAAGCATCAATACAGGCTAAGTTAAGGTGTAATATGGTCAGGAGGCACACTCCGCCCGCTGTAAGTGCCGCAAAATCCTGTTGGTGTAAAAAACCAGGAAAAAGCAGCAATACAGGCTAAGTTAAGGTGTAATATGGTCAGGAGGCACACTCCGCCCGCTGTAAGTGCCGCAAAATCCTGTTGGTGTAACACACCAGGAAAAAGCAGCTATACAGGCTAAGTTAAGGTGTAATATGGTCAGGAGGTACACTCCGCCCGCTGTAAGTGCCGCAACATCCTGTTGGTGTAGCACACCAGGAAAAAGCAGCAATACAGGCTAAGTTAAGGTGTATAATGTGCAGGAGGCTTAGCAACAATGACACTGACACTGTCCCCTGCCTATCCTTCTCTCTCCCTGCGCACAAGGTTTATCAAAGTATATGACACTGACACTCTCCCTGCCTATCCTTCTCTCTCCCTGCACACAAGGTTTAGCAAAGAATATGACACTGACACTGTCCCCTGCCTATCCTTCTCTCTCCCTGCACACAAGGTTTATCAAAGTATATGACACCGACACTCTCCCTGCCTATCCTTCTCTCTCCCTACACACAAGGTTTAGCAAAGAATATGACACTGACACTCTCCCTGCCTATCCTTCTCTGTCCCTACACACAAGGTTTAGCAAAGAATAGATTTGACAAGATTTGACACTGTCCCTGCCTATCCTTCACTTTCCCTGCTCCGGAACACACTACACAAGGCTGCCGCGCTGGCGGCCTTTTATAGTGTGGGGCGTGTACTAAACCCCCTCAGCTATAATTGGCCACAGGCATCCTGCCTGTGGCCAATCATTGCTCTCCTCGCTGCCGGCGCTGTGATTGGCCAAGCATGCAGGGTCACAGTGCATGCTTGGCCAATCACAGCGCCGGGATTACACTGCGATGGCGCAGTGTATTGTGGGCCATTCGCATCACTCGAATTTGGCGCGAACGGCCCAAATCGTTCGTTGTTCGCCGAACGTGCGAACAGCCAATGTTCGAGTCGAACCTATGTTCGACTCGAACACCGAGCTCATCCCTAATCAGCAGCACACATCACAGAATATTCTAAATGCACTTCAGAAAATGATAGGGAAGTGGCTAGGGGAATAGGCAGGCAAGAATGTCAAAATGGGATTTGTTGTCAGTGATGGTGGAGCTAACATGATAAAGGCTATCCGTGATGGAAGATTTTTTGGTGTGCGCTGCTATGCACACATCCTGCATCTGGTCGTTAGGTCTGCTCTCAATGATAACACTAAAGCCTCGTACACACGGCCGAGATTCTCGTCAGGAAAAAAACATAGTTTTTCCTGACGAGAATCTTGACAAGAAACTTGTCCCGGCCGAGTGTACACACGTACGATTCAAAAGAACCGCAGTTCTTTTGAATGGCACGAACGCGGTGACGTCATCAACTACGACGAGCGTGCGCTCGTCACATTCGATGCCGTCGCCGCCATATTGCTACACCCTATACCTATGCCTAGGAAGCTACCGCGCATGCATCAAAGTCATTTCGAGCATGCGTGGGTTTCCACGGCGACAGGTAAGTGTACACACGCTCGGGTTTCTCGTCGAGAAACAGGCCGACGAGATTCTCGCCGAGAAAAAAGACCGCAGGTCGTCTTTTTTCTCGTCGGGGAATCTGGGCAGTTTTCTTGACGAGAAATCTTAAACCCGCGTACACACAGCCGGTTTTCTAGGCAAGAAAGCTCTTCCGGCAGTTTTCTTGTCGTTTTTTGCCGAGAAAAACGGTCGTGTGTACGCGGCCTAACAGTGGAAGGTTAGCAGCACTTCTAGATTCATGCTGGTCACTTCCACCGAAGTGTGAAGGATAGCCACCTTCTCAGGCAGGCAGGCATTGTGGAGCACTGCCTCAAACAGGATGTTGCAACAAGGTGGAACTCCACATTACATATGCTAGAGCGTATTCTTGATCAACAGAGGGCGATTCACACAATGGCATACAAACATTTTTATTGGTATTGCCAGACCACTAGGCAGGGAGACAGTGCTCAGGCCTTTTGAGGATGTCACTGACAATTTAAGCCAAGAGAGTGCTAGCCTGGCACAAGGGGTTCCCCTCTTTGCACACCTATCAAATAAAATTGATTACTTCCTGTCCAATTGGGAACGATTGCCTGGCACCAATATACTGGCTGAAGTTGATGCCCTTCTGAGGAGGCTAAAGGAGCAACTCAGTTGGCGCATAAAAGAGCTCATTGACACTCACCCTGAGTTCATGTTAGCCACAATTTGTGACCTCCGAATAAAAGGCAAGATAGCAATCCGCAAAAATACTCTCACCACCTGGAGGGATAGATTGATAGAGAGGGTACGTGAGAGGGAAAGGAAAATGGGAATACAGTTAGAGGAGGGAGAAGAAGAGGAGCTGGAGATGTCTGATGATACTCTGTTACCTGATACTAGCAGCACTTCTTCCAGTGCTCACTCCACCAGAGCATCAGCTTTTTGGGCACAGTTTGGTGGGACCCACTAAACCGCCCCTAGAAAATAAACAACTGCTGGTCACATATAGGGCTGAGCTTCGAGTTCGAGTCGAACTCATGTTCGACTCGAACATTGCCTGTTCGCCCGTTCGCCGAACAGCGAACAATTTGGGGTGTTCGCGGCAAATTCGAAAAGTCTATGGGAGAAATCTAAAGTGCTAATTATAAAGGCTTATATGCACGTTATTGTCATAAAAAGTGTTTGGGGACCCGGGTCCTGCCCCAAGGGACATGTATCAATGCAAAAAAAGTTTTAAAAACTGCAGTTTTTTTTAGGAGCAGTGATTTTAATAATGCTTAAAGTGAAACAATAAAAGTGAAATATTCCTTTAAATTTTGTACCTGGGGGGTGTGTATGATATGCATGTAAAGTCGCGCATGTTTCCCGTGCTTAGAACTGTCCCTGTACAAAGTGTCATTTTTAAAGGAAAAAAAGTCATTTAAAACACACACAAACGGCTATTAATGAATTGTCGGCTTTTATCAATACATAGAAAAGTCATTGATAAAAAAAAAAAAAAAAAGCATGGGGGTTCCCCCAAATTCAATTACCAGGCCCTTCAGGTCTGGAATGGATATTAAGGGGAACCCCGCCGCAAATTTAAAAAAAAAATGGCGTGCGGTTCCCCCTAAATATCCATACCAGGCCCTTCAGATCTGGCATGGATTTTAAGGGGAACTCCACCCCAAATTAAAAAAAAATGGCGTGGAGTCCCCCCAAAAATCCATACCAGACCCTTATCCGAGCACGCAACCTGGCAGGCCGCAGGGGAAGAGGGGGGACGAGAGAGCACCCCCCTCCCTCCTGAACCGTATTAGGCCACATGCCCTCAACATGGGGAGGATGTCCCCATGTTGATGGGGACAAGGGCCTCATCCCCACAACCCTTGCCCGGTGGTTGTGGGGGTCTGCGGGTGGGGGGCTTATCGGAATCTGGAAGACCCCTTTAACAAAGGGGACCCCCAGATCCTGGCCCCCCCTATGTGAATTGGTAAGGGGTACATTGTACCCCTACCATTTCACGAAGAAAGTGGCAAAAAATGTAAATAAAAACACACAAACACCTTGGAAAAGACCTTTATTAAAAATATATATATATATAAAAAAACAACAACATTCCAGCGATGAAATCCAGTGTCCCGCGCCGTGATCCCGATGTCCAGCGCTGTCCGTCATTGGTTGTGCCTGAGCGGACCTGATGGGGAACTTCCTCCGCAGTGTTTTAAATGTATAGACCCGCCCCTTCTAAAGTTCCCCATCAGGTCCGCTCAGCGGACCAGATGCGGAACGCGAGAAGGGGCGGGTCTATTCATGTATTACACAGCGAACGAAGTTCCCCATCAGGTCCGCCCCTTCAGTATGTCCGACCCCGCCTACGTCATTGGCCTGAGCGGGGAACTTCCTTCACTGACATACCGAGGGGGCGGACCTGATGGGGAACTTTGTTTGCTGTGTAATACATGTATAGAACCGCCCCTTCTCATGTTCCGCATCAGGTCCTCAGCCTTACACCTAGTCATTGGCTGAGCGGACCTGATGGGGAAGAAGGGGCGGGTCTATTCATGTATTACACAGCGAACGAACGCTGTGTAATACATGAATAGACCCGCCCCTTCTCGTGTTCCGCATCTGGTCCGCTGAGGGGACCTGAAGGGGAACTTTAGAAGGGGCGGGTCTATACATTTAAAACACTGCGGAGGAAGTTCCCCATCAGGTCCGCTCAGGCACAACCAATGACGGACAGCGATGGACATCGGGATCACCGCGGGACACTGGATTTCATCGCTGGAATGTTATTTTTTATTTTTTTTAATAAAGGACTTTTTCAAAGTGTTTGTGTGTTTTTATTTACATTTTTTTACACTTTCTTCGTGAAATGGTAGGGGTACAATGTACCCCTTACCAATTCACATAGGGGGGGGCGGGATCTGGGGGTCCCCTTTGTTAAAGGGGTCTTCCAGATTACGATAAGCCCCCTGCCCGCAGACCCCCACAACCACCGGGCAAGGGTTGTGGGGATGAGGCCCTTGTCCCCATCAACATGGGGACATCCTCCCCATGTTGAGGGCATGTGGCCTGGTACGGTTCAGGAGGGAGGGGGGCCGCTCTCTCGTCCCCCCCCCTTCCCCTGCGGCTGCCCAGGTTGCGTGCTCGGATAAGGGTCTGGTATGGATTTTTGGGGGGACTCCACACCATTTTTTTTTATTTGGGGTGGAGTTTCCCTTAAAATCCATGCCAGATCTGAAGGACCTGGTATGGATATTTAGGGGGAACCGCACGCCATTTTTTTTTATTTGCGGCGGGGTTCCCCTTAATATCCATTCCAGACCTGAAGGGCCTGGTAATTGAATTTGGGGGAACCCCCATGCTTTTTTTTTATTTTTTATCAATGACTTTTCTATGTATTGATAAAAGCCAACAATTCATTAATAGCCGCGAGTGAGTTTTAAATTACTTTTTTTCCTTCAAAAATGACACTTTGTGCAGGGACAGTTCTAAGCACGGGAAACATGCGCGACTTTACATGCATATTATACACACCCCCCAGGTACGAAATTTAAAGGAAAATTTCACTTTTAATTTTTCATTTTAAGCATTATTAAAATCACTGCTCCCGTAAAAACGTCTATTTTTTAAACCTTTTTTTACATTGATACATGTCCCCTGGGGCAGGACCCGGGCCCCCAAACACTTTTTAGGACAATAAATTGCATATTAGCCGTTATAATTAGCAATTTAGATTTCGAACGTTCGAGTCCATTGTATTTAATAGGGTTCTAAAGTTCACACAAACATTCTGTCTGTTCGCAGGTTCTGGTGCGAACCGAACAGGGGGGTGTTCGGCTCATCCCTGGTCACATAGTTAGGGCTTACCTAGCTGAACCTCCTTTGCCCCCCCCAGTACAGATCCCTTGAGTTTCTGGGATGAGAAAAAGGGTGTGTGGCCTGCTTTGTCCTCGGTAGCCCAGGAGCTTCTTTCCTGTTCCTCAACCACGGTCCAGAGTGAGTGGGTGTTTTCTGTAACAGGAAATATATTATGCCCTCAGCGCTCACAATTGCTCCCCCAGCTCTTAGAGCAAATGGCTTTTTTAAAAGTCAACCTGCCAAAGCTTGGTTACCCTGCTCTTTAACTTTGATGCTGAATAAAAAAATAATACTCTATCTACATCATCCATGGTAACATAATCTCCACCAGCCCCATTCCCACCGTCTTCCCTAAGGTCATCATTCCATGCCAAATTATCACATGTCCCATACTGACCATTTCTGTGAGGGCTTAAACGTCAGATATGGTAGTTACTGCACATGGTCATGCAATATATCAGGAAAGCACAGACCATGCATGAGTGCAAACAGCACCTTGGAGGAATGCCTCCTGTTAGGGTTTTACTACCTGGACAGGTGTCAAAACTGGCTCAAGCTGCTGTATTTATTTACTTATAAGAAAGAATGTTATAAAATTATTAGAGTCATTTCCATAATTTCTCCTCATTAGTAGTTAGTTACAGACCATTATTTTTTTTTTTTAAGTTAAATCTGTTTTGTTTTGGTTGTTTTGTTATGCAGCTTGCCTGCTTACTAATCCTATACTTGTAGTACTGGTGGTGGCTATAGTGGTGATACTTAGTCTGCTGCTAATACACATACAGACAGAGGAAAATGAAGGCCTACATTGGTACTCCCAGTCTCCTATACTCCCACCACCAAAATGTTTTTTCTTTCCACCCTCTGATGGCACCTACATCGTGGCAAGGAGATTTTGCTGCTAATATATCCAGTCCACCAAAATATTCATGTAATCTCCAGGCCACAGTGTTGGCACTCTGGAAAGCCATCACCCACGACAAGGAAGGAAAGACTGTAACTGCTTTACTGTGAGGCAGAAATAGGTGAGTAACTGCTCAACTGCCCACTTACTCCCCCATCCATCATTGATTTCCATTAATTTATGTACCTCTTGTTTTATTTGACAATTTAGTTAAAGTACCACTGGAATGAGTGGATGAGGATTCATCATGACAGAATCATACAAGTCAAAGACTTCACAGGTACATATTAACCATACACATCTTTTAGGATGTATGATTAACGGCAAACTTATATGTAGGGATGCACCGATAGCGGTATTGGATACGAGTAATTTTTTATCTGTACTCGTCAATACCAAATACCATTCAGGTGCATCCAGGTGCTGTGAGGGAGCGTGACGCCGGATTCACAGCTTATGAGGAAGCCGGGCCTCCCGGATTCATGATTGACGACATATAAAAAATTACTCTTATCCAATACCGGTATCAGTGCATTCATACATAGAGGGAATCTCATGTGATCCATGTTCCTTTCAAACATAAAATCCAGACAGCTGTATAGAACACTTATACACTTTTCCAGATCATTATATGTTGTAGTCCAAAGTTGCAGTAACAGAAATGGAAATAGTATTAGTTGTCACGACTAATACTATTTCCAATTCAGTTACTGCAAGTTTAAACTACAACATATAATGACCTTGAAAAAGAAAGAGAATACTAAGGTCAGTGAGGCTGTATAATACCTAGCTAAATCTAAATGAAGTTGTTGATGGCACTGGCAACTGGCAAGGATGTTCTTTTAACTGTTTAAGTTGATTACCATGTGTGATAGTGAATTATTATTAAGCAACCAGATATGTAATGAAGTGTAAAATATCACATAGTATACAATATAAAAGCACTAAAGTATGCTTTTATTAGGCAAAAAATATTTCTATTTATTTACACAAACAACAGTAGGAAACAAAACATGTATGTTAACACGTATGCATACACAACCATTAACAAAAAGGTGAGCTGAGCTGCCTTGGGTCCTGGGGCAGAGGACGCATTATGCCGCGTACACACGATCATTTTTCCCGTCGGGAAAAATGACATTTTTTCCTTTGGACGAGAAAAACGATCGTCTGTGGGCTTTTTGCCGTTTTTCCCGACGGGAAAAACGGCATTAATCACGATGAGAAAAATTAGAACATGTTCTAATTTTTCTCGTTGTTTTTCCTGACATTTCTTCCGCGGCAGTGTTTCCTATAGGGAAACACTGCCGCAGAGCCCATAGACGATCGTTTTTCTCGTCATTTAAAAAAATGATGAGAAAAATGACCGTGTGTGGGGAACAAGCTGTTCCCTCGTTTAAAATGTCATTATTCACGGCGGTTTTTAAACCGCCGTGAATAATGATCGTGTGTACGCGGCATTAGCCCTCAGGTTTCCGAAGGAGAGGGTTATCTGCTGCTCTTAGTTTCATAGGAGCTCCCAGGCAATGGAGAATTGTGCCTGGAAATTGCTTCCAGCAAAGAGAGTCTTAAATGCTCCATTGCCTGGTTCTGCTGTTGGTTTACCCGGGCCAACATAATTTCTGTATGGTCAGTCTGTTGCCTGGCTGCAAGGTGAATGGTCCGGTTTAGCCTCCTGATGTCCTGTGACATTCTTCTATTGTCACTTGCCAGCCTCCGAATTTCTGTGAGCACCCTCTGAAGCACTGCATCGTGGACAGTTGCTGGGCCAGGCGGTACAGCAGTAGGTCTTGGTGGCATCCAGGTAGGAGGAGCCAACAGCTGTGGCTCCTGCAGTATAGGCACACCAGGGGCAGCATCAGATAGTGGCAGAATGCAGGAATCTTGGCCTGTGACTTCCTCCTCTGGCCATGGGGAGAAGGTAGGAGTCTGGCGAAACACAGGGGTGAGCTCTGCCTCATTCTGAGGCTCAATGCCCTCACAAATAAGGAGAGGTGAGCGAGGCGGGCTGCACTGCGCTCTCCCCTCTGGCTGGTCTTGTTGATCTGAAATAGATGAGATAGCCAATGTTGATGATAGCATTCAAAGAAATGGATTTCTAGAGATTAGAATTGAAAGTAGTGGTAATAATGCACTATGGAGAGTATAAAAGATCAGGTGGGGGAGGGGGGATAAGTTGCATTAATGATTAAGAGAGAATCCCAAAAAGGTTTATCTAGGAAAATACGGTTAAAACTTATTTTGAAAAATCTCTATCCGTTAGTGTAAATAGTTATTATTCACGTGACTCCTTGGCTCTCTCCTCTGCCCGGCTGACAGCTATAGCGTGCAGGGCCAAGCACTCACACTGACATCAGCTGGGGTTAAGGGGAAAAGAGGAGAGAGAGCCGAGGAGTCACGTGATCGCCAGGAGCCACTCTGATAAAGGTACCAATCGGCATATTTTTCATTTAAAACAGACACAGGGACACCTATTGTTATGTGACAGAGGGGATGGGATTATTTTATTGTAGATATGAGAGCAACAGGAGGGGACAGTGTCGACACTGACACAAGCAGACAGGCGGGGGGGGGGGGGGGAGCAGGGTAGCAGATGACGGTGACACAGAGCTCAGCAGCCATGATATACTGTGGTCAGTTTACAGAGGGGAGGGGTATAGCCAGACAGGGTCAGGCATGCTTTTTAGGTAAGGGTCCAAATTACACAGCAAAAGCACTATGCTTTAACCACTTAAGGACTTGACCTATTTTTCAGACTCAACTTACGTATGCGTTCGCTTCTGCGCGCAAGCTCGGCGGCATGGGGTGCTTTCAAAAAAAAATCTTATTTATTTTACTTTTTATTTTTTATTTTGACACTGTCCTTTAAAAAAAAATTGGGGTCACTTTTATTCCTATTACAAGGAATGTAAACATCCCTTGCAATAGAAAAAAAAAAGCATGAAAGGACCTATTTAATGTGAGATCTGGGGTCAAAAAGACCACAGAACTCATATTTAGACTAAAATGCAATAAAAAAGAAATAAAAAAAAAGAAATGTCATATTTTTTTTACCCCCAAAAAAATTCCCCTTTAAGACTGGAGGGAAGGAAGAGGACCCAATCATCTCCACCGCTACCGACTGCTTCGGTAAGCGGCAGAGGCGACCGGAGCACGGCGGTCCTCTCCCGCCCCGAAAAACATGAACTTGTGGCAAATCCGCCGCAGAGACCACTTTTATCTGAAAGAGGACAGCCTGCTGAAGAGGATACTGGGGTTATGGCAGCTATCTGCTGCCATAACAATGGTAGTCCCTCTTCAAACAGCCGACGTACAACTGCGGCGGGCGGTCCATAAGTGGTTAGGGTTTTTTTTTCTTTAGGTTAACAAATGCTTTAAATAAAAAAATGTTGTTCTTGTCTTCATTATATATATCAAATATTTTATTTTTGCGACTCTTTCTAAGTTCCACCCTAGTTACTGGTGGCCGATTGTAGTGGAGGATACTAAGATCAGATGCATTTCCAAAAATTGTAGAAATAGAATAAACAATTATAGGTTACACATACGAACAGTGGGGTCTATTTGCTAAAGGCAAATACTGTTTCAACTACAAGTGCACTTGGAAGTGCAGTCGCTGTAGATCTGAGGGGGACATGCAAGGAAAATAAAAAAACAGAATTTTTGCTTGTACATGATTGGATAATAAAATCAGCAGAGGTTCCCCTCATTTCAGATCTACCTCTCAGATTTACAGCGACTGCACTTCTGGGGAGGACATCCCCTCCCGCTGTTTGTAATAACATGCATTGGTTGTTATTACAAGAAAGCCGACCATCTGCTCTAAAGAACGGTATCGGGGTGATGTCATCAGCTGCAAGTATCAGCCCGGTACAACCAATCGAAGCAATATCTGTAATATTGGTAAGTTTGTGAATGATACAGATTATTACAAAAAAACGACCATCAGCCACCAATAGGGATGAGCCAAAAAAAAAACGGTTTGGTTCGCACCAGAACATGTGAACAGGCAAAAAATTTGATCGAACACGCGAACACCGTTAAAGTCTATGGGACAAGAACATGAAAAATTAAAAGTGCTAATTTTAAAGGTTAATATGCAAGTTATTGTCATAAAAAGTGTTTGGGGACCCGGGTCCTGCCCCAGGGGACATGTATCAATGCAAAAAAAAGTTTTAAAAACGGGAGCAGTGATTTTAATAATGCTTAAAGTGAAACAATAAAAGTGAAATATTCCTTTAAATTTCGTACCTGGGGGGTGTCTAAAGTATGCCTGTAAAGCAGCGCATGTTTCCCGTGTTTAGAATTGTCCCTGCACAAAATGTCATTTCTGAAGAAAAAAAGTCATTTAAAACCACTCGCGGCTATAATGAATCCCCGGGTCCCTGGAAATACAGAGAAAAGTCATTGAAAAAAACAGCAGGGCCCCCCCAGTACATTACCAGGCCCTTTGGGTCTGGTATGAATATTAAGGGGAACCCCTGCCATTTTTTTCAATGACTTTTATCTGTATTGCCGGACCCGACAATTCAATAATAGATGCAGTAGCTTTAAATGACTTTTTTTCCCTTTAAAAATTACATTTTGCGCAGGGAACCAAAACAAATTAAAAAATGCTTTTGGGTCCCCCCCAAAATTCCATATCAGGCCCTTCAGGGAAAAAAATGGCGTGGGGTCCTGCTGCAGTCTCCACTCCACACGAAACCCCATGACGTACGAGGGGGCAGGGTCACCCGTCACATCATAGGGTAAGCCCCGCCTACGTCATTGACTATTCCCCGGCAAGCGGGGAAAGCTGGGGCTTACCCTATGATGTTATGGGCGACCCCACCCCCTCGTACGTCATGGGGGTTTCGTGTGGAGTGGAGACTGGAGGTGGAGGAGACTGCAGCATCGCTGGACATTGAATCACCGTAGGACATAGAGAACAATGCTGGACAGACTGGATTACATCGCTGGAATGTTTTTTTTTTTTTTTTAAAAAGGACTTTCCCAACTGTGTCTGTGTGTTTGTTTTCAATTTTTTACACTTTCTTTGTGAAATGGTAGGGGTAGAATGTACTCGTTACCAATTCACATGGGGGGGCGGAATCTGGGAGTCCCCTTTGTTAAAGGGGGCTTCCAGATTCCGATAAGCCCCCCTCCCACAGACCCCCACAACCACCGGGCAAGGGGTGTGGGGATGAGGCATGTTGAGGGCATGTGGCCAGGTACGGTTCAGGAGGGGGGGCCGCTCTCTCGTCCCCCCTCTTTTCCTGTGGCCTGCCAGGTTGCGTGCTCGGATAAGGGTCTGGTGTGGATTTTTGGGGGGACCCCACGCCATTTTTTTTTATTTTGGTGTGGGTTCCCCTTAATATCCATACCAAACCTGAAGGGCCTGATATGGAATTTGGGGGGGACCCCGCGTTTTTTTTTTTGGTTCAGGGTTCCCCTTAATATCCATACCAGACCTGAAGGGCCTGGTAATGGGATTTTGGGGGGACCCCCGCACATTTTTTTTTTCAATTTTGCTTCCCTGCACAGAATGTCATTTTTGAAGGAAAAAAAGTCATTTAAATGACTGCATCTATTAATGAATTGTTGGGTCCAGCAATACAGATAAAAGTAATTGAAAAAAATGGCAGGGGTTCCCCTTAATATTCATACCAGACATGTTTTTTTAAATGACTTTTCTCTGTATTGCTGGGGACCCGGGGATTCATTATAGCCGCGAGTGGTTTTAAATGACTTTTTTTCCTTCAGAAAAACATTTTGTGCAGGGACAATTCTAAACACGGAAAACATGCGCTGCTTTACATGCATACTTTAGACACCCTCCAGGTATGAAATTTAAAGGAATATTTCACTTTTATTGTTTCACTTTAAGCATTATTAAAATCACTGCTCCCAAAAAAACGGCCATTTTTAAAACTTTTTTTTGCATTGATACATGTCCCCTGGGGCAGGACCCACGTCCCCAAACACTATTGATGACAATATCTTGCATATTAACCTTTAAAATTAGCACTTTAGATTTCTCCCATAGACTTTAAAAGGGTGTTCTGCGGCTTTTAGAATTTGCCGCAAACACCCCAAATTGTTCGCTGTTCGCCTGTGTGTAAAGTGTGGATGATGATGGTGCCTTGTGTCCTGTTTCTTTATATTGGCAGCTTGTGTACTCTACTTATATTGAGGAGAAATGGGCCGCTGCTTTCTGCCAGAAGCTGACGCTGGAGGGTCCAGGATACGGCTCAGGCTTTCTGTTAAAGATAGAATAAAAGAGTTAACCACTTCTGGACCAAGCCTACTTCTCACAGTTATTATTTACAATTTAAAATCATTACTCAGAACCACAAACATTATATATATCTATATATATTTTGTTAGCAAAGAAATGGCGGTTGTTGCAATATTTTAGGTCAAATGGGTAATGCGCAGTTGTCTTTCAAACGCAATTTTTGGGGAAAAATTAACAGAATTAAAAAATAAAATTAACAGTAAATTTATTTAGCCTAATTTTTTGGGATATTGTGAAAGATGATGTTACGCCAAGTAAATAGATACCCAACATGTTACGGTTTAAAATTGCAAACACTCGTGGAATGGCGACAAACTCCGGTACCTAAAAATCACTATAGGCCGATCACGGATTTTTTTTTAACGATGAATGCCCTGTACACACAAAAGGATTTCCAATGGAATAAAATCCGATGGAATTTTCCATCGGAATTCCGATGAAGCTGACTTTTATCAGTCTTGCCTACACACCATCAGACAAAATTCGGACCGTCCAAAACGCCGTGACATACAACACGTACAATGGCACTATAAATGGGAAGTTCAAATCCAATGGTGCCACCCTTTGGGCTGCTTTTTCTGATTTCGCGTTACCACGTGTTAGTAAAAGTTCGGTGTTAGCTGATTCGCGCTTTTCAGTCTCCGTGCTTTTCAGTCCGTTACAGCATGACAAATGTGCTATCTCCATCACTAACCCTAGTTTTACCAGAACGAGCGTTCCCGTCTTGTAATTTAGTCTGAGCATGCCTGGATTTTTCTCCAATGGAGTTCCACACAGACGATCGGAATTTCCTATCGTTTTTTTTTCCATCGGAAAAATTGAAAACAAGTTCTATTTTTTGACACCAATGGAAAAAAGTTTGATGGGGCCCACACGCGATCGGTTTTTCTGATGAAAAAAATCCATCTGACTTTTTTCATCGGAAAAAACGATTGTGTGCACAGTGCATTACAGTTTAGAGTTACAGAGGAGATCTTTTGCTATAATTATTTCTCTTGCTGTGATGATCACGGCGAAACCTCACATGTGTGATTTGAACATCGTTTACATTTGCGGTTGCGACTTAGGTGTGTGTTTTATTTGGTGGGCAAGCATGCGGGGCACTTTCAATTAAAAAAAATCCCAATCACCAAATCCCTCCTTTGCACGTACAAGTATTCAAAAAGCAAAAATCTGCATATTTTAATACTGTTTTTTCATATCTGCGCCATTGGCAGCCAAGTAAACGAGTACGTCACTTCCGGGTTACTACATTTGGGGATTTGATAGAATCCGATTCCGGCTTTGTTTGCGACTCTGGCCTGCCGGCGGACGTGCCGGCTGGTCGCTCCGGTCTCCCGGTGTGACTGGAGACCCGGGCAAATCGGTGGAAGGCGGGGGGTGCATCCTCTCCCGATCCTTATGATAACAGCTGAGTGGCTGCTGAGCCGCATCAGTTGTTATCATGACAAAGCCGACCTCCAGCTCTATAAACGGTACCGGGGTGAAGGCTGCAGCTGCATATCACTCCGGTACAACCACTTCCTCAAAGCGCTGTACAAATACGTCGTTTTGTGGGAAGTGGTATGCTACAGGACTTATTTGAGATTTAATTAATAATATTTTTTTCCTTGCACAGTGTGCCATTCATTGGCTGAAAACAATCGGCTAATCTCTCAGCCAGAGAATGGACAGCAGGATTGTCCAGCAGCACAGCAGAAGCCAGATATCGTTAATCTGACTTCAGAAAAAAAATGGATCCTAGCAAGTCCCAGGTAAGAGGACAAATCGTTGCTAAATGGTATGTGCTTTAACAACCCCCTACCCTCTTTTATTTAGCAATCCCATTCTTAAATCAGTTTCCTCAGTCCCCCTGCATATCACAATCCCCCTTCACATCTCAACCCCCTGCAACTCTGTCCTCCTTCACATCACAGCCCCTGGCCCCTCTGGCCCCCTTCACATTACACAGCCCATTGCCCCTCTGGCCTCCTTCATATTACACAGCCCTCACACCTCTGCCCCCTTCACATTACACAGCCCCATGCCCCTCTGGCCTCCTTCACATTACACAGCCCCCTGCCGCTCTGGGCCCCTTCACATTACACAGCCCATTGCCCCTCTGGCCTCCTTCAAATTACACAGAACCCTGCTTTTCTGACAGTTTCACATCTTAACCCCCACTCCACAGCTCTGCCCCCATCACAATACAGCCTCCACAGCTCTGCCCCTTGCTACCTTATTTGGGCACACAGAGCTGGAGACACAGTGGGAGACACAGCAACACTGAATAGTGGGCAGGAGTGGTAGGTGCGGAAGTTAACCAGCAGGTGATTGGTTGCTAGGGCTGCCTAGCAACCAATCTCCTGCTGGTTAACTTGGAAAGTTATCTTCAGAAGCTCCATTCTTTCCCAATATTCAGGGCTGCTTTGTCTCTCACTGTGTATCCGGCTCTGTGTGCAGAATGGTTCTGCCTCCTGTTCTCCGCTCCGCTGTGATCGTGATAGCGGCGGAGGCAGGGAGACAGAACCGACACCTAAATGGCTAGACTGCGGCGGTCCGGATGGCACAGTGACTCGGTCTGCATTCGGCCCACAGTCCGCCATTTAGTGATGTCTGCTTTAAATGTTAAATAAATGTTTGTTATTATTATGCTTTGTGTTTATGTTAGGTACTCACCACTGCCAGAATATTGAGGGCAGGAACTTGGAGCTGATCCCTCTACAGATGATGTTGCTCGATCTGGAAAACATAAATGTAAAGCAAAACGTAAGTCTCACATGCGTAGTTGTAAAAAAAAAAAAATATTGAGCTGGAAACAACCATATAACTGCAATATATAATGATATATTTCATTTTACTCACCATCTCTCTGATGCTCGACTGGACACTTGCTCCTGACTCCAGGGACATCCTCATCTGCAAGCAGGCCATCTCTCAGCTCTGCCTCCCGCTGTCTGAAGACCACAGCCTTTCCTCCAGTAGACTGGGCCAGGAGATGCTTCTCCATCTTTTTATTTACTGTCGCCCGACAATCATAAAACCTGCAAATGAAAAAAAGATATAGTTAATACACGTTACAATATTATTTTACATGTTACTTTTCTGTATGTGTCTGTGCCAAATAAATATTTTTGTTACGTTCAACTCAGTTTACTTTTTATTGATTAGACTACTATACTGTGTAATTTTCACATATATGTGTTGTGTTCTGATGCCGCGTACACACGATCGAGATTCATGGCGGTGAAAACACCGCTGTGAATCCCGACGGGAAAAACGAGGAACAGCTTGTTCCCCTACACACGGCCGTTTTTCCCGTCATTTTTTCTCTTGGTCGAGAAAAACGACCGTGTGTAGGCTCCCCGGCAGTGTTTCCCTATGGGAAAACTGCCGCGGAAAAAAATGCCGTGAATCACGACGAGAAAAATTAGAGCATGTTCTAATTTTTCTCGTCGTGATTAATGCCGTTTTTCTCGTCGGGAAAAATGACCAAAAGCCCACACACGAGAAAAATGGTCGTGTGTACGCGGCATAAGAGTGATATAATATTTGAATAATTACCTGTGCCTGACGCCAGTGGTGGCCCTGCGAACCTTGGAGACTGCATTCACTGGAGACTCATTCCCAGGCTGCTCTTTTTGCAGAGGTTGAGACATTTAGGCTGAAGAGTCTCACTTTGTCTGTGTTCACTGCAGCAACCAATTCAGAATTCTCCTCTGGGGTAAATATGGGCCCCCTTGATCTTCTCTGTCTCTTGGTTCGCTGGCGTTGCTGCACGTAGGCGTCAGCAATCTCTTCTAATGTAGGGGGGTGACATGCCTCCTTTTTTGGCCATGCTCCCGCTCCACTCCACCTCCATGTGAAGTGTAGGGGGTGATTTTACAAGAAATTGTTGCAACTTGACAGCCAATTGATATACAGGTTAGGGTTAAACATACCGCCAGGCCTAAAAAATTCTAAAAGTTACACTTTTTAAAAGAAATATATACATAGTATTTATAAATATAGCAACCATGTGGTTCTCTTTTGAGTTCATTTTATTTAGATTTTGTTTTTGAAGGGATGTTGAGCAGTTGGGGCGAACATAATATCAGATCTTGTTCCATTGATGGATAAAGTGACATCAGTCTGCCATGTTAGGCTGGACAGAAATGATGCAGATCATGGCTCTGAGTGTAAGTAATATGGTCAGTGTCTCTGAGTCATCCCGCTGCCATTTACACATCAATTTATGCCATCATTATAGGCACTGTTCTCTGTACTGTATGAAAAAGTTGCTATTTCAAGCAATAATTCTTGCACATCCAGTGTATGCTTAGGGGGTCAACAACTTGTGGTGAGTGCAGCCCTGGGAGGGTGATAGAAACAGGATATAATTTATTCAGCAAGGAACTCAGCCACTTTTTAATGTAAGAGTTTTCAGCACATTTTGAGATGGAGTGCACAGTAATTTAATGATGGTTTGTTAATGATTGTTTGCACATTTTATTGAGAAGCGCAGTGATCCTTTTCTGCTGTTTATAGTTGGTTATGGCCTGGTTTGACCCTGGGATCATATTTTTGAGAAATTATGAATGCCCATTTACTGTAATTTGGATTATTTTGCATGGACCTCCTTTTGCAGTACACAATTTGTCTTACTTAAGCTGAATATTTTGATAACCATATAGGAATATTTCCTTTATGTTTATTTGAAGTTCATAATCTAATATGACATCTAATAGTAAGTTCACATACTAATTGAACCTGTGATAACCTAATATTAAACATACAGGGGTGGATTTACTAACGGCAAATAGACTGTGCACTTTGCAAGTGCAGTTGCTCAAGAGAATAGAAAATGAGGGGGAGCTCTGCTGACTTTCATCATCCAATCACATGCAAGAAAAAAACAGTTTGTTTTGTTTTTATTTTCCTTGCATGTGATTGGGTATTCTTCACAAAGTGAAGCTCCCTTTTGAACTAAGCTCTGGAGCAACTGCACTTGTAAAGTGCACAGTCTTCATGCTGTCATTAAACCTACCCCACAGTTTATGATAATTTTGTATGCTTTAAAGCAGAGCTCCCCTGAAACAAAAAATATTAAAAGCCAGCAGCTACAAATACTGCAGCTGCTGACATTTAATATTAGGACACTTACCTGTCCTGGAGTCCAGCGACGTCGGCAGCAGAAGACGAGCAATTGCTCGTCACTCTGCTGCCCCCACCGCCATCCTCGGTGAGGGAACCAGGCAGTGAAGCCTTGTGGCTTCACTGCCCGGTTCCCTACGGCGCATGCACGAGTCGCGCTGCGCCGTTCTCACTGGTCACTGTTGTGTTCTGGGAGCCGAGTGTCTCCCAGAACACAACGGGTATTCTGCGGAAAGTGGCGTGAATACCCGCAGAGAGGTCTCCCGGAAGTGGGTGCAAATACCTGTCTTAGACAGGTATCTGCACCCCCTCCCCCCTGAAAGGTGCCAAATATGACACCGGAGGGGGGGTTCCGATGAGCAGAAGTTCTACTTTAGGGTGGAGCTCCGCTTTAAGGTGTTCCCTGTTTGCAACAAAGTAATGGCATTGTTATAATCAAGAATTTATAAAATAATATTTCCAGTTATTTGGGATGTTCAAGGCTCATTATATAATTAATAGGAGTGGCCCAATTAAATTAATACATAGTACATAGTTTCCTTCCGGTCATTTATGAAATTGCCCAACTCAAACACCTACATGTTAGGCAGCCATTTAGCTTCTCCCATCAGCTGAGAGTTAATGGGTCTTCTCAGACGCCTAGCTATTCACATCAGCTGTGGGGCATCGGGTGTTCTCCGATTCTTAACTGCTCCAATTAGCTTTGTAACAAATCTGGCCACACGCTCATTAGCTGGATTGGTCCTCAGCACAGAAGAAGCCTTATTTAAACCTTATTATCCTTTGTCTCTGTGCTTGTGATAGGGTTATCTTCCTGGCTCCCTGTTTATTTCCCTGCCTGACCACTGCTATTATCTTGGATTCCATTGTTGCCAACCTTTATGCTTTATGCTCAGCATACTATATGGTTTGCAACCTGAATTTGACTTTGGATTGTTAACTGGACTATACTTGATTTCTACCAGCCCTGACATTATAACTGATTTTCGACTATGCTTGCTCACTCCTTGCCCAGACCCTGGACTGTCCCAGGATTCCACTACCAGCCGCTTGTCAGGTAGGTGCAGTGTGGTGTAGCAGTAAACACTCAGAGTCCTGGTTTCAAAAACATTGTATTGAAACAGAAAGTCAACTGCACAATCAAGACCAGCGGGAGGCTCACCTGTCCGGGATCACTTACAACCAGTAGCAAATTGACAGAGATCTTATGACTCACAGATGCCAGCCCCTGTCAAAAGGAGCAAAGTGTGGCCTGACCGATCTGACCCAAATGCTTCCTGAAGAGGTAGATGCAGTCCCTGCTCTCTCCCTACTTCACCAGAAACTTTTCCTATTGCTATCACTGTCGCTGTCAGATGGGGTCTTGTGCCTAACCGATCCACTCGCATAAAGTGCACAAAACTCAGGGGTCAAAGTCTTAAATAGACTCTGCCTGACCTATGATGGCTGCCAAAGAAAAATGGGGCATGTGCAACCAACTGGATCACTGCCCGAGTGATGGAGGAAATCATAGAGAAAAAAAAGCTTCCTCTCCCCTCTGCATTGCCACTGCAGATGTGTCTACATGCTGTCTAGTGACTGACCACCCTTGTGACTACAGGTCCTCTTCCTCATCTGACTTGCTCAGTCTAAGTCAGTGCCAGATTTACAAGGCTGTAAAGGGGGAAACTGCCCCCTTCTTTTATAGAAAAATTAAACGTACCCCCCCCCCCCCCTCCCCGAGGAAGTGATGTGTTAGTTAAGGAAATTATCCAGTTTGCAGCCTTTGCCAAGCTTATGTCTCACTCTATCTCAACAGGCAGTTTTATTACATGATGAAGGGCTTTCTGATACCTGTAGCTATTAGAATATATTGGAGCATGATAGTCACCAGTTGTTCAGGAGAAAGGTCACTCAGCAAACTGGCACTGATAAAGAATTATCTGAGAACCACAATGAGCCATGTACAACTAAGTGGTCAATGCCTACTGGCTGTTGAAAGCAGTGTCCTCAAGATGATACAGTTTGATGAGTTACTTAAAGGTTTTGCTAATCCTAAGTTCAGGAAGCAAGACTATTTGTAAAAATTGTAGTGTGATGCATAACTGTGATGTATGACTTGCCAGTTCCAATTATGTGTAATGTGTATTCTTACAGTCAATAAAACTTAGAAAAAAATCAGGCAAGTGTCTTCTTCAGAACCTAGCTTATATTTATAACAAATGGGGTTTATCATTCATTTCAGTTCACTTTTTTATTTGTCATGTAATTTAATTTTTATGTTGATGGGCCCCTGAGCGTGAAGTGCCCCCAGCCCCCCAAAATCTATGTCTGGCATTAGTCCCAGTGCCATATGACTAGAAACTATAGCAACATGTTCTAAGACTTGGGGCTAGTAGGTCTGCTATCCTTAAGGGAACAGGGGCTGCTATAGGCAGAAGAAACACCATCCAGCTATACATCCAAGGAATATAGGTGTATAGGCGCTGGAAACTTCCCACACAAAATCTCCGCCCGGTACTCAGACTTTGAGGCTGCTGACATCTCCAATGTACCAGAATAAAGGAAAGGGATGGTCGGCACTCAGGATGACATGTCATGGCTCATGACTAAGGACTAACTTCTGAAACGTGTAGGCTGTTTTACAGCTTTGTACATGCATTAAATAAAGAAATACTATTTTAGATGTCATTCTGAGTGCCGACCCTCCCTTTCCATCATCCAGCTATAGTTTCTTACTATATTAGGCTATGCATTACACTATACCTTTGAGGGTAATAAAATTGGCAGCAAGGGATGGGAATGTGGAGAAAAATCAGGTTGGGCATTAGAGTTTCTGGTCTATGTGTCTTCTCCCTTTACCATCTTGAACATACCCCACCAATGTTAGGTGCATATTTCTAAAGTAGTGAGAATGATATTTAAAAAAGATTAACTTGTGATGAATCAATCAATGCCATTAAAACCACATGCACAAGGAAGTTTTACATGGAGTGTATTTTTGGTGAATCTTAAGTATGCCCATATGTGTTCAGGTTTATTCATGAGATATATGAATCAATATAAGGTGACAATTATATTGCTCTTTGTTGTGCATCCTATTTTAAAAATCTGTCATTGTGCTTTTAGGTCCAGAGCATATTAATATTTTCAATAATACAATTAGCAGCAGTTGTAAATTATATTTTATATTTGCATTCTGCAGTTTAAGAATGCTATTTTTCTTAATAGTTTTTTTTTTCTGTGTCTTTCTCCTAGTCATAAAGTAGATCTCCCTAACAGACAGTGGCTTTCTTCTTTGAAGGTATTCTTCATAATTTTGTGCTATCAGCAAAAATTACATTGACCATTAATAAATGATTCAAGGAACAAGGCCCATGCTGATCATTGTGATATTCAACTGCTAAATCTAGCCTGTTTTTAGTATTTTCTACTTGCAAATGCCTTTTGCCTTCTGATTTGTATCAATTTTTTTACCCATGTGCAAACATTGTATCCTAGTCCTTGCATTGCTACCTTATCTGTCAGAATATTAAGAACAACAATGTCAAATCATTCAGCAAATTTTGCATAATAGTTGACACACAAGTTGTACTTACTGGTCTACAGTAGGGATGAGCCGAATACCCCCCAGTCCGGTTCACACCAGAACCTGCGAACAGACTGAAAGTTTGTGCAAACTTTAGAACCCTGTTAAAGTCTATGGGACTCGAACGTTCAACATTAAAAGTGCTAATTATAAAGGCTAATATGCAAGTTTTTGTCCTAAAAATGGTTTGGGGACCCGGGTTCTGCCCCAGGGTACATGTATCAATGCAAAAAAAAGTTTTAAAAATGCCCGTTTTTTCGGGAGAAGTGATTTTAGCCACTTGACCACTGGGCACTTAAACCCCCTTCCTAACCAGACCAATTTTCAGCTTTCGGTGCTCTCACATTTTGAATGACAATTACTCAGTCATACAACACTGTACCCATATGAAATTTTTGTCCTTTTTTTCACACAAATAGAGCTTTCTTTTTTCGTGGTATTTAATCACCATTGGGTTTTTTATTTTTTGCGCTAAAAAAGAAAAAAGACTGAAAATCTTGTAAAAAAATGAAATTTTCTTTGTTTCTGTTATAAAATGTATCAAATTAGTAATGTTTCTTCATAAATTTTGGCCAAAATTTATACTGCTACATATCTTTGGTAAAAATAAGTACAAATTGTTGTATATTATTTAGTCTTTGTGAAAGTTATAGAGTCCACAAACTATGGTGCCAATATCTGAAAATTGATCACACCTGAAGTACTGACGGCCTATCTCATTTCTTGAGACCCTAACATGCCTGAAAAGTACAAATACCCCCCAAATAACCCCTTTTTTGAAAGAAGACATACAAAGGTATTTAGAAAGAGGCATGGTGAATTTTTTGAAGTTGTCATTTTTTACCACAATTCTTTGCAAAATCAAGATTTTTTTTTCTTTTTTTTTTATCACTAAATTGTCATATTAGCAGGTTATTTCTCACACACAGCATATGCATACCACAAATTACACCCCAAAACACATTCTGCTATTACTCCCGGGTATGGCGATACCACATGCGTGAGACTTTTACACAGGGTGGCCACATACAGAGGCCCAACATGCAGGGAGCACCTTCAGGCGTTCTGGAGCACCCAGGCCAATTCTGACATTTCTCTCCTACATGTAAAAATCATCATTTGTTTGCTAGAAAATTACACCAAACCCCCAAACATTATATATGTTTTTTTAGCAAAGACCCTAGAAAATACAATGACGGTTGTTGCAACTTTTCATCTCACACGGTATTTGCGCAGCAATTTTTCAAACGCGTTTTTTGGGGAAAAAAACAGTTTTGTGCTTTAAAAAAAAAAAATTGTAAGGTTAGCCAAATATTTTTGCATAATGTGAAAGATGAAGTTACGCCGAGTGAATAGATACCTAACATGTCACCCTTCAAAATTGCACATGCTCGTGGAATGGCGCCAAACTTTGCTACTTAAAAATCCCCATAGGCGACAATTTTTTTTTTTTTTTACTGGTTACGTGTTTTGAGTTACAGAGGAGGTATAGGGCCAAAATTATTGCTCTCGCTCCAACGTTCGCAGCGACATCTCACATGTGTGGTTTAAACACCGTTTTCATATGTGGGTGGGACTTACGTATGCGTTCGCTTCTGCATGCGAGCACACGGGGGCAGGGGCGCTTTAAAAAAAAAAAAAAAATTATTGTTCATTTTACTTTATTTATTTTAGTTTGACACTTTTTTCCCCCCAAATTTTTTTTTTTGATCACTTTTATTCCTATTTATTCCCTTGTAATAGGAATATGGCATGACAGGTCCTCTTTACAGTGAGATATGGGGTCAATAAGACCCCACATCTCACCCCTTTTTTTAACACAAAGTTAAGCATGGCCGAGAATGGCTGAGCATGGCTGGTATGGCCGAGTATGGCAGGGTATGGCAGGGTAGTGCAGAGTATGGCTGGGTATAGCTGGGTATTGCACAGTATTGCAGGGTATCGCAGGGTATGGGCAGGGTATCGCAGGGTATGGGCAGGGTATCGTAGAGCATAGGCAGGGTATCGCAGAGTATAGGCAGGGTATCGCAGGGTATCGCAGAGTATAGGCAGGATATTGCAGCGTATAGGCAGGGTATCGCAGAGTATGGGCAGGGTATCGGAGGGTATGGTCAGGGTATCGCAGAGTATAGGCAGGGTATCGCAGAGTATGGGCAGGGTATCGCAGAGTATATGCAGGGTATCGCAGAGTATAGGCAGGGTATCGCAGAGTATGGGCAGGGTATCGTAGAGTATGGGCAGGGTATCGCAGAGTATAGGCAGGGTATCGCAGAGTATGGGCAGGGTATCGCAGAGTATGGGCAGGGTATCGCAGAGTATGGGCAGGGTATCGCAGAGTATGGGCAGGGTATCGCAGAGTCTGGGCAGGGTATTGCAGTGATGGCTGAGCAGGGATGGCTGAGCAGGGATGGATGGATCTGTGACTTCAGTTGTCACAGAGCAGCGCTGTGGGCACTACACATCCAGCCCACAGCGCTGCTGCCATCTGCTCTCTCCCCTCTCCTCTCACAATGTACCGATCGGTACACAGAGGGGAGAGAGGAAACCGGCGTCATCACATGACGCCGGTTTGTTTAAAAGTGATCGCTCCGTCATTTGACGGAGCGATCACGTGGTAAACGGCCGCGATTAGCGGCCATCTACCGTGATCCGTGATGCGCCGGGTCTTCCCGGGTCACACGGGAGCAAGATTCTGGGAGGACGTCCCTGGGACGTCGTCCCAGAATAACTCGCCCGTGCTGTAGCCGTCTTTTGGCTATGGCGCGGTCGGCAAGTGGTTAATGATGCTTAAAGTGAAAAAAAAAAGTGAAATATTCCTTTAAATATCGTACCTGGGGGGTGTCTATAGTATGCATATGAAGTGGCACGTGTTTCCCGTGATGACATTTCTAAAGGAAAAAAAGTCATTTAAAACTGCTTGCGGCTTTAATGTAATGTCTGGTCCCAGCAATACGGATGAAAATCATTGAGAAAAATGGCTTGGGTACCCCCAACCCCCAGCCCATTACCAGCCCCTTTGGGTCTTGTATGGATATTAAGGGGAACCCCGCTCCCAAATTAAAAAAAGGAAAGGGGTGGGGCCCCCAGGCCCTATATACTCTGAACAGCAGTATGCAGGCGGTGCAAACAAGACAGGGACTGTAGATTTGTTGTTAAGTAGAATCTGTTTGTAATTTTGAACTGGTACATTTTTAAGACTTCCGGGCTTTCTCAAGCTCGAGCTTGAGAAAGGAGCGTGCACCTCGTACAATTTCCTGGTGCGCATGCTCAGAAACCGGTTGCTGTATGCCAGCTATATCACATTGCTGAACTCTGCATCCCAGCCCTCTCTGTGTTCGCTAGGCTGCGTTCCAGGCCTTGCTTTGGTTCCTGCCACAAACCCCGGAAGTCTCCTGTGAACAGGACACCGGCTACTTGGACAAACAGAGCACACCATCATGCTGACTACAGAGATGAAGCGTGACAGTACTGGACTTCCCTTTGCCTAACTACACTTACCTAAATATGAGTTTTTTAATGCATCTTGTCATTAAATTTGATCAGTCTTACTAAGAGGCGCCTGTTGCTTGTTTTCTTCTCTTACATTTGTTTTGCTGTCTGTGCACCTCTTCAGAACATTTCACCTCACTTTCTTTCCCAATGACAATTTTTTTGGAAAATTTGGGGTTTTTAGTGAAACAAGGATTGGTGATAAAGCATCAGTGGAGAGGAGACACCTTTTTCCCATATTAACTCTTACAGGAGAGAATTTCCCTTCCTAGGGGTAGATTTCCTCTCACTTCCTGTTGTCTCCTTCCGTTTGCAAGTAGGAGTCGTTTGTAAGTTGGATGTTTGAAAGTAGGGGCCTGCCGTATATACTCTGCAGGAATTTGGCTCTTAGGTGTTGGTGTTGCCACAACACTGTAAGCCCTCACAGTTATTCTTGGTGGGTGCTGGAATGGGCCCTGCTGTGAACTATTATATCAAGAATTGTAATTACATGCCATTGTTGAACAATGGTAGAAAAATTGGGCCTTTGGTGGTGGTGGTGGTGGTATTGCCACAACACTGTAAACCCTCACAGTTACTCTTGGTGGGCGCAGGAATGGGCCCTGCTGTGAAATATTAGATCAAGAATTGTAATTACATGCCCCTGTTGAACAGGGGCAGAAAAATTGGGCCTTGGCACTGGTGCTACAGCACTGCAACACTTTACAGATACTCTAGTTGGAGCGCAGCAATGAGCCCTGCTGCAAAGTATTGCATCAAAAATTTTAATTACACTCCCCTGTTAAACAGGGGCTGAAAAACTGGGCCTTAGCCACTGGTGGCGGTGCCACAAAACTGCAACCCCTCACAGATACTCTAGTTGGAGCGCAGGAATGAGCCCTGCTGCAAAGTATTGCATCAAATATTGTAATTACACGCCCCTGTTAAACAGGGGCTGAAAAATTGAGCCTTAGGCACTGGTGCTGGTGCCACAACACTGCAACCCCTCACAGATAATGTACTTGGAGCGCAGCAATGAGCCCTTCTGCAAAGTATTGCATCAAAAATTGTATTTACACAGCCATTTTCTATAAATTCTTGGGGTGTGCGGCTCCTGGACTCTTCCCATATGCGTTTTTTCTATTCTTTTGAAAAATTGGGCCTTAGCCACTGGTGGCAGTGCCCAGAACCAAAAATGTGCTGGTTCTGAGGACAAAGCACAGGAAGAGGCCATGGAGGAAGAAGAAGAGGAGGGGCTGGAGGAGAGAAGTGTGTCAGAATCAACAGTAGTAGCATTTTGGAGGCGTGGTGGCCAAGCAACCTCCAACACTACTGCACCTTGTCCTGCATCCTTCCCAGCTGCCATCAGAGTCACCCAATGCACCGTGAAAGATAGGTAACGTCCCTCCCCATGCCTGCTGGACCATGAGTCAGCGGTAATATGCACCTTACCGCTGACCGCCCTGTACAGCGAGGCCAAGACATTGCCTTCCACATGCCGGTAGAGAGCCGGAATCGCCTTCCGTGAGAAAAAGCATTTGGGAACCTGCCACTGAGGAACCGCACATTACACAAACTCATGGAAGGGGGCAGAGTCTACCAACTGAAAAGGCAGCATTTGAAGTGTTAGCAATTTAGCCAAGCTAGCATTCAACCGCTGGGCATGTGGATGGCTGGGAGCGAACTTCTTTCGGCGGTGCAGCAGCTGGGGCAGAGAAATTTGCCTGGTACAATATGACGTTGGTGTACCGATAGCAGATTGCCCGCAAGTACTTGGCTGTGACACACCTGTGACACACCTAATTCTACACCTTCATTCCTCTCAGTGCAGGTTTCAGAGAGGACTGAAGGTATAGTGGGGTTGCAGATCCCAGCTGATGAGGAGCAAGGAGAGGTCCGCTTTGTTCTTTGGTGTGGGTCTTTTAGGTGTGCTTGCCAACGAACTGCATGGCAGGTCGACGTACGTCTGATTAAGCATGTGGTGCCCAAGAGGGTGATGTTTTGGCCACGCAAGATACGCCTGAGACATATGTTGCAAATAACAGCGCTGCAATCTGATGCACTCGCCTCAAAAAAGGCCCACACCAAAGAATTTTTGGAATAACGCTCTGAGACAGCAGCGCCCTGCACATGCGGAGCTCTGCGGTGTGATGCAGTCAGTGTGCTGCCCTTAAGCTGGCCCCTGGAGGGCATCCTGCCTCGTTGGAGATGTGCCTCCTCCTCCTCCTCCTCCTCTCTCCTATCAGGCACCCACGTGGAGTCAGTGACCTCATCATCCCCTCCCTCCTCATCACTGGAGCAAATCTGGCAGTATGCTGCAGCTGTGGGAACATGACTGCCAGATAGCTGTCCTTGTTGGGCACCCCCTCTCTCTGGGCTCACATTACTACCCCCTCTCTCTGGGCTCACCTTACTGCTTTCCTCTAGCTGGGTTCCATCATCAGAGCCTTCAAAATGCTGGGCATCCTCCTGGAGCATGTACCCAACACTCTAGTCAAACAGTTCGGGGGACTCCTCAGGAGGACATGGTGGGGCTAAGGAAGGAGTGACTGATGCCATTGATCCAAGGGAAGAGGCCGCTTTGGCAGCTGCTTTGCCAAAGTACCCTGAGCCTGGGTGAGAGAGGATGAGGAGGATGAGGACGGCTTGGTCATCCACTCTACCAAGTATTCGGCATGTTGCTGCTCAACATGGCCAGCTACCAAAAAGAAGGATAAGCGTGTCCCACGGCCATGTGCTGATGAGGATGCACCCTGTCCACAACCAGCACTGTTGCCTCTAGACACAGAGCCTGCTTGCCCTCTTTTATTGGCTCGTGACTGTCTGCCTCTCCTTGTTTGCCTTCCAGATATACTAATGGCCTGCAGTGAGATGTAGCTGCACAAAGGTGGGATGTATATATATATATTAGGGCTGTGGAAATTAACTATTAATTCCTCGATTAATCAATTAATGTTTTTGATCGATCAAAATTATTTTGATCGGTACTCACCTCTCCGCCGCCTTCCGGGTCTTCAGGGAGTTCCGTCGGAGATCCAGTGACGTCACGGACACCGACGGGGCTTGCCGTGTCCATCTTAAGGGCTCCTTTGCTGTGCCTTCATATCTGCATGCCGGCGGGACCTTACTATCTGCCACACGCAAGGGCTGTTACACTTCCCTCTATCACTTCCCTCTATCAACCTGGGATTCTACAGCCATCCACTGGGAGTTGTGATAGTTCCCTTCACGGGACATCTACATGCCGACGGACTGATGTTAACCCCTCCTCATCTGGATTCAGCAGTGGTATCGTTGTACACATTTTTATACCAGTATCATACTTAGCTACATGTTTTTATGACTGCTTTTGCTACCGTTTGATATTACTCGCACCATTTTTACAGTTTATGTAGCTACATCGATTTTATCTCCAGTGCAATATTTATTTTGTTACCTACTTGAAGACTATAAAAGTTTTAATGCTATTCCCATCGAGCGCTGCCTTTGTGTGTTTTTTGTATCCTGCTATCCATTTTTCCAGTGGTTGGTAGCTGCACTGGGAATCAGCCTGCAAGGAGATCAGCTAAAAGTATTTGGATCTGTATGTGCGTTATAATTAACCGAAATTAGTCTATTAATCGATTTAAAAAAAATTGATGAATCGAACACGAACATTTTAATCAGTAACAGCCCTAATATATATATATATATATATATATATATATATATATACTGATTATACTGCAGCTAGCAGAATCAACTGTGTAGCAATTGTCTTCAGTTTTAGGTGCTCACTGTGCAGAGGACACAGTAAACTAACTGAAAATACTTACAGCTCCCTGCCTGTGGTATTGGTATGAGAACACCACCAATTGTATTCAGGTACCTTTAGGTGCACGCTGTGCAAAGGACACAGTACACTAAGTGAAAATAAAGCAGCTCCCTGCCTGTGGTATTGGTATGAGAACACCACCAATTGTATTCAGATACCTTTAGGTGCACGCTGTGCAAAGGACACAGTACACTAAGTGAAAATAAAGCAGCTAGCACAATCACCTGCCTGCCTGTCAGTATAGAGAATAACAGGAATGGATCTAGCTAAACTGAATACAGTGTGTAAATATATATACAACACCTAGGATGCATATATATCCTCTACACACTGTAACTGCAGCTAACTGACTCGCCTGCCTGCTCTATCTAACTCAAATCAAATTACACTGTCTTTCTCTTTCTTTCTTTTAACAATCGCCGCAACACACTACACAAGGCCGCCAAGCCGGCAGCCTTATATAGTGTGGGGCGTGTACCTACTCCTCTGAGCCATGATTGGCCAAAGCCACCCTGGCTTTGGCCAATTATGGCTCTCCATTTTTTCCGCGCTTTGATTGGCCAAAGCATGCGGGTCATAGTGCATGCTTGGCCAATCATCAGCCAGCAATGCACTGAGATGCCGCAGTGAATTATGGGCCGTGACGCGCCACTCGAATTTGGCGCGAACGGCCCATAATGTTCGAAATTCAGCAAACTCGCAGCTCATCCCTAGTCTACAGTTGCCTTGTTCTATTTTATCTCAGTTCTCTTTAATAGCAGCATAGCATCTGCAGTATGCCTGTCTTATTAGCTTTTCCCCCTTAAAAAAGTCTTAGAAAATAAGAAAGTGCAGAATATCAATTACTGGACTTAAAGTAGAAATTAAAGTATAATAAATAATAAACTCTTCCCTGCCAATCCCAACACTTTCATTAAAGAAAAACCACAGACCTGATATCAGCTTAAGCCAGTTCTGAAGTACATTGACATTTCTGTGACCCAGTTGCATGCCATCCAGCTGCATAGATGTTTATTTGGTTCCTTTACATTACTTCAGGGACTAATGTGTGGGCAGCCAATAAAAGCCTATACAACTTTAAAGCACAGATGCATTATTCAGAATAAAGTCCTCGTAGTGCAATCTTTTGACACCTAGGGAGTGATTTACTGAACTGTCTGGATCTGAGATTGAAAACTCATACTATCTAGTACCTGAATCTACAAGTTTAGGCATCATGCCATATTGATCCAAAGCTCCAGCACAAATTTTTAAATAGGTAATATTGTAAGCTATGTCCCTATGGTGATTTAATCTTTATGCAATATGGCCCATAAAGGACTAAAAATATTCAAATGATATCCTTCTATCATATTTACACTTTCACATGCCAATACATGCTAATTTAACCTTAAAAAGTAAAAAAAAAGGGGGAAGTGAATACAATAATGTAAGGGGGCACTCATATTAAGGTTCCCTCTATATTGGTAACCCCCCCACCTTAGTGTATTCACCTTGCAGAAGGTGGTCTCTAGTCACCAGTGCCCCCCCACATCAGGGTTACCCCTTACATCATGATCTGCAACGTTCCCCTTTACATAAGAGTTCCCTTTCACTGTAAGGGGGAACTCCTGTAGACTATGATGTAAGGAGGAACTCTGTGCTGGCTGGGTTATAGTAACCTGACCTTCATGTAAATTGAGAAATATGTTTCTTGACTTTTGTTTAACTTAAACACAGTGCTAATAGCGCTAGCTATGTGTTTATAGTTGAAATATTGATATTTACACTGTTTATCACTGAAAACTGTAATTTTAGGAACTTTTTTTGCAGTTTCAGTAAAAAATGTGGCTTTGGCAGTAAATTTCAAGATTTGTTGTCAGTAAAAATTGGTGCAGTTTGTAAATTTTGGCGTCCTGCCAGTAAATTTCACTTCGGGGGTTGGCAACACTGCTGTGTACTACCACGTCGGCCAGAGTACTTACCTAAGGCATGCTATCTAAGCCATTCCAGATAACAAATGGCACCCGACAGGGGTGCCCATTGTCCCCTTTAATATTTAATTTATTAATGGAGCCATTGGCGTTGTATATATTAGATTACATCCAGACATAATGGTATTTTCTATTGATTTTAGAGAACACATTGTCAGCCTGTTCGCTGATGATGTTATCTTAATGCTTACTAATGTTACTTCTTCCCTGGCCGCGGTACACTGCACTCTCCAACTGTTTAACACAGTGTTATATTATAAAGTAAATGAGACTAAGTCAAATATTTTGGATCTAGGAGTGGATCCCACCACTAGGAAAACCTTCCAGAATAGCTATGCTTAGGTTTGGATACCAGAATTTCTTATATGGGCATTACTCTTACCCAAACAACAGACATCTTTTTTAAGGAAAATTATTTACCTCTCATACAGTAATTATACTTAGGTCAGGCTTGACTTAAATTGCTGAACATAAGCTCTTCTGGTCGGGTTGACTCGCTGCCTTTTAAATGCAATTGCTGCCACAACTATTATATATATTTAGGACAGTCCATATTCTGGCCACTAGGTCCTATTTTACATCTTTGCAATCAATACTTACATTTTTTTTTAATGGCAAGCCAAACAGGTGAGATGTGCCTTTGGTAGAATATTTAAACTCAGATCTGCGGGAGGTATGGGTGCTGCTTTACAAGACAATAGCTACAATCCTAGCACGAATCAAAGATTGGTTTATAGAACCCCCAGCTTCGATGTGGAGTGCAATTGAACAGCACTCTCTACCAGGGGAGAGCTTATTTACTTATTTGCTTCCCTGCACATGCCCTTGATTCTTACGAATTTATCCCCTACAATCCAAGCTGCCTTGGGGTCTTGGCATAGTTTATACCCTTCTTAAACTACTTCTCTACCAATCCCCATCTTGTTTTTTCACTTTTAATTCCAGATTTATCACTTGACAGATGGATAGCTAAGGGGCTTGGCTTTATTAACATTTTACACAGCAACAATAATGTAATGATCTTGATGATGATTTCAAGGCTTTTCTTCTTTTCAAAGCAATAGCAATAATAGGAGGCTCTGTCTTTTCCTCAGTTTTTTCTGTGGAGGTAGATGTGGTGGAGAGGACTTGCTAAAGTTCAAACCGAGCATCATAATGTGAAAGAAAGGGGATTTAAGTGGCATGGTTGTTGGTGCCAGATGGGCTAATCTACTGGAATTTTCACGCACAACCATCTATAGGGTTTACAGAGAATGGTCCAAAAAAGAGATAATATCCAGTGAGTGGCAGTCGTGTGAACAAAAATGCCTTGTTGATGTCAGAAGTCAGAGGAGAATGTGCAGACTGGTTCAAGATGATAGAAAAGCAAAATGAACTCAAATAACCACTCGTTACAACCAAGATATGCAGAATACCATCTCTGAATGCACAACACATTGAACCTTGAAGCAGTTGGGCTACTGCAAAAGAAGACCACACCAGGTGCCACTCCTGTCAGCTAAGAACAGAAAATTGAGGCTAAAATTCACACAGGCTCACCAAAATTGGACAATAGAAGATTGAAAAAAAGTTGCTGGTCTTATGAGTCTTGATTTTAGCTGCAACATTCAGATGGTAGGGTCAGAATTTGGCGTAAACAACATGAAAGCATGGATCCATCCTGCCTTGTATCAATAGACATGTGCACGCGTATTTTGTTTCGGAATTTTGTTTTCGTACGAAAAATAAATTTATTTAGTTACTCCCGAAATTCGTTTTTATTTATTTTGTTTTTCGTTAGAAATTGCATTCGTCCGAAAATCTGAATTAATTAAGGTTGAATCTGTCATTGAAGGCTTATGGTGTCTGTCGAATGTTCAAAGAAGATTAGACGGAGCAGCTAAACTGTACGACGCCGCAATCGTACATTTCCGGTCGAATGTTCCGCCTACAAGCTAATTATAGTAGAATTCTAATGTTGTATGACTAGTAATAATTATATTTTTTAATTATTATTACTAGTCAACCAACATTAGAATTTTTCTATAGCCTATGGGCGGATGCATTTGACCGGAAATGTACGATTGCAGTGTCGTACAGTTTAGCTGCTCCGTTGAATCTTCTTAGAACTTTCGACAGACACCATAAGCCAGGGATATGCAATTAGCGGACCTCCAGCTGTTTCAAAACTACAAGTCCCATCATGCCTCTGCCAATGGGTGTCATGCTTGGGCTGTCAAAGTCTTGCTATGCCTCATGGGACTTGAAGTTCTGCAACAGCTGGAGGTCCGCTAATTGCATATCCCTGCCATAAGCCTTCAATGACAGATTTGACGCTTGTATGTTCTTCAATGCTTTGTCAAATCTTCGTCATTCATGTTGAATTGTCAAGTTAGTTCTAGCTATTTTACTGCTCCTCCTCTTTGGTTACAATCAGCCAATAACATTGATCATCATTATTTTTATTTTATTTCCCCCACCCAATTCCAGCAGCGATCTTTTCTCTCTATGTCGAATCTTTTCTCTCTATAATGTCGAATCTTTTCTCTCTATGTTGAATCTTTTCTCTCTATGTTGAATAATCTTGGTCTAATAGAGTTAAGGTTAGGCACATTCGACCACAGGTTCGATAGACACAGATTGTTATTGTCAGCCTCATGTCGAATCTCCTATATATATTGAACTGTTGTTGCAACGAAAATGAAAATAAAGCATTTGTTTATGTCGGATCTTTCGGTTTTCGGATTCTGCGCTTTCGTTTTCGTTTGTTAAAACGATAACGGAAATACCTGAAATTGCATTCGGACAAAAACGAATGCACGTGTCTATGTATCAATGGTTCAGGCTGATGGTGGTGGTGTAATGGTGTAGGGGATATTTTCTTGGCACATATTGTGTTCCTTAGTACTAATTGAGCATTGTTTAAATGCCACGGCCTACCTGAGTATGATTGCTGACCATGTCTATCCCTTTATGACGGGCATCACTAAATGGCGGACCGCAGGCCAAATGCGGACTGCCTCACTCTCCTGTGCGGCCTGCCGCGGGTACCGCCATTTAGCAGCTATTTCTTCCCCCTGCCGTCTCTGTAATCCTCACAAAGAGCCGAAAGAGGGAGGCAGAACAGTTCTGGATGGAGGGCGGAGCTGGCGGAGGTTAACAAGAAGGTGATTGACTGCTAGGATGAAGGGCGGTCTTAGTAACCAATCACCATCTTGCAACACCCGCCCTTCATCCGAGACATGCCGTGCCTCCCTCCGATCTTCGGTCTGTGCAAGGTAAGTGAGGGAGGGGGCAACGTTACAGGGAGTGAGGACACTAGTCTGAAAAGGAGGAAAGTGTGTGCTGACTCGCTGAGGACATTTAAGTGGAGTTGTTAAAGGCTGTGAAGTAGTGGGCTGAGGACATCAGGGTGGGGGGGGTGGCTGAGCGGACTGTGATGTATGGGGGAGTCTGAGATGTGGATATTACAGTGGGGAGATGTGGATATTACAGTGGAGGAGATGTGGATATTTCAGTGGGGGAGATGTGGATATTACAGTGGGGGAGATGTGGACATTACAGTGGGGGAGATGTGGATATTACAGTGGGGGTAGATGTGGATATTACAGTGGGGGAGATGTGGATATTACAGGAGGGAGATGTGGATATTACAGTGGGGAGATGACGTGGATATTACAGTGGGGGAGATGTGGACATTACAGTGGGGAGATGAGAATATTACAGCGAGGGAGATGTGGACATTATAGTGGGAGATGTGGATATTACAGTGGGGAGATGTGGATATTACAGTGGGGGAGATGTGAATATTACAGTGGGGAGATGTGGATATTACAGGGAGGGAGATGTGGATATTACAGTGTGGAGATGACGTTGATATAACAGTGGGGAGATGACGTGGATAGTACAGTGGGGGAGATGTGGACATTACAGTGGGGAGATATGGATATTACAGTGGGGAGATGTGGATATTACAGGGGGGGGAGATGTGGAAATTACAGGGGGGGAGATGTGGATATTACAGTGGGGGAGATGTGGACATTACAGTGGGGGAGATGTGGATATTACAGTGGGGAGATGTGGATATTACAGGAGGGAGATGTGGATATTACAGTGGGGAGATGACGTGGATATTACAGTGGGGGAGATGTGGACATTACAGTGGGGAGATGAGAATATTACAGCGAGGGAGATGTGGACATTATAGTGGGAGATGTGGATATTACAGTGGGGAGATGTGGATATTACAGGGGGGGAGATGTGAATATTACAGGGGGGGAGATGTGGATATTACAGTGGGGAGATGTGGACATTACAGTGGGGGAGATGTGGATATTACAGTGGGGGGAGATGTGGATATTACAGTGGGGGAGATGTGGATACTACAGTGGGGTAGATGTGGATATTACAGGGGGCGGAGATGTGGATTTACAGGGGGGGGGAGATGTGGACATCACAGTGGGGTAGATGTGGATATTACAGTGGGGGGAGATGTGGACATTACAGTGGGGAGTGGGGAGATGTGGACATTACAGTGGGGAGATGTGGATATTACAGTGGGGGAGATGTGGATATTACGGGGGGGGGAGATGTGGAAATTACAGGGGGGAGATGTGGATATTACAGTGGGGGAGATGTGGACATTACAGTGGGGGAGATGTGAATATTACAGTGGGGAGATGTGGATATTACAGGGAGGGAGATGTGGATATTACAGTGTGGAGATGACGTGGATATTACAGTGGGGAGATGACGTGGATAGTACAGTGGGGGAGATGTGGACATTACAGTGGGGAGATATGGATATTACAGTGGGGAGATGTGGATATTACAGGGGGGGGAGATGTGGAAATTACAGGGGGGGGAGATGTGGATATTACAGTGGGGGAGATGTGGACATTACAGTGGGGGAGATGTGGATATTACAGTGGGGAGGTGTGGATATTACAGGGGGGAGATGTGGATATTACAGTGGGGAGATGACGTGGATATTACAGTGGGGGAGATGTGGACATTACAGTGGGGAGATGTGAATATTACAGCGAGGGAGATGTGGACATTATAGTGGGAGATGTGGATATTACAGTGGGGAGATGTGGATATTACAGGGGGGGAGATGTGAATATTACAGGGGGGGAGATGTGGATATTACAGTGGGGAGATGTGGACATTACAGTGGGGGAGATGTGGATATTACAGTGGGGGGAGATGTGGATATTACAGTGGGGGAGATGTGGATACTACAGTGGGGTAGATGTGGATATTACAGGGGGCGGAGATGTGGATTTACAGGGGGGGAGATGTGGACATCACAGTGGGGTAGATGTGGATATTACAGTGGGGGGAGATGTGGACATTACAGTGGGGAGATGTGGACATTACAGTGGGGAGATGTGGATATTACAGTGGGGGAGATGTGGATATTACAGTGGGGAGATGTGTACATTACAGTGGGGGAGATGTGGACATTACAGTGGGGAGATGTGTACATTACAGTGGGGGAGATGTGGACATTACAGTGGGGAGATGTGGACATTACAGTGGGGGAGATGTGGATATTACAGTGGGGGAGATGTGGATATTACAGTGGGGGAGATGTGGACATTACAGTGGGGGAGATGTGGATATTACAGTGGGGAGATGTGGATATTACAGTGGGGGAGATGTGGACATTACAGTGGGGGAGATGTGGATTTTACAGTGGGGAGATGTGGATATTACAGTGGGGAGATGTGGATATTACACTGGGGGAGATGTGGACATTACAGTGGGGGAGATGTAGATATTACAGTGGGGAGATGTGGATATTACAGTGGGGGAGATGTAGACATTACAGTGGGGAGATGTGGATATTACAGGGGGGGAGATGTGGATATTACAGGGGGGGATGTGGATATTACAGGGGGGAGATGTGGACATTACAGTGGGGAGATGTGGACATCACAGTGGGGGGGATGTGGATATTACAGTGGGGGGGATGTGGATATTACAGTGGGGGAGATGTGGATATTACAGTGGGGGAGATGTGGATAATACAGTGGGGGGAGATGTGGATATTACAGTGGGGGAGATGTGGACATTACAATGGGAGATGTGGATATTACAGTGGGGAGATGTGGATATTTATTTTTTATTTTTTATTATTTCAAAGAAGTTTTATTGAAGTTTTCACAAGAACAAAGGAATGACAACGGAAACATGGGTTTCAAAGCGCATACATCAAGGAGTATATAGTACGAAAAAGTTGCACCTTAATAAAACAGTATATGAGACTACCTTAGTAACTAAATAACTATGAGATTCAACTCGGGGGTTAGAGTGGAGATTGGATCTCAGCGTAATTGCATTAGTAAGGGGGAGAGTGGTCTATATCCAGAACTCAGAGGCAAGACCGAGTTAGTTAACTTTATTGAGTCGGAGGAAAGGGAGTACTTTATTGGGGTGTAACAAAATGGAGTGAGACAAACCTGTGAAGGCCTCAATCCTCCCGCCCACCCCTGATGGGATCATTCTGTGGGCGAGAAGGCGACCAAAATAAACAACATAACGAAGAAGGACATTCGGTTTATCGGTAATATAGTAAGACCTAACATCCCCGGCAGTACTGCCGCCCCTCCTGACCTGGTCGCAAAAGGACTAACCAATTTGATCAAGGTAAATAATACAACTTTGAGTGTAATGTATAAGCTACAGAAAACAGATATAAATCTAAAAAGATGGGGTATACCTGGTCAGGTAAGACGTTCAGTGCAGATCTGGATTCTTAACATCAGTAAGCGATAGGGTAAAAGGAGGGAATGGGGGAGACTAGGGGAATGACAGATTGAACGAAATATTAAGAGTGATGCATTTAAGGTACTTAGGTAGGAGTGAAGGTCCCTGCTAAGGGAATCGGAGCCAGTGGGGGGTCCGTGGTCGATGTTGTCTCCCTATATTGGAACCATCAAGCCCATATGGTTCTGAATTTTCGCGGGGTTATCCTTGGCTTGAAAAATATGTTTTTCCATCTCTGCAATCTTGTCAACTCTGTTATGCCATTCAGCGATGGAGGGGGGGACCGTGTTTTTCCAGTGGGTTGGTATACATTGGGTAGCTGCATTAATGAGGTGTAAGGTAAGAGACTTGCGGTAGGTCGAAATAGGAATGGAGGTGTGGTGTAGTAGGTATTGTGCTGGTGAGAAGTCTGGAGTGTAAGTAGTGATTTTGATGATTAAAGTATGTATGTCTTTCCAGAAAGGTTGTATCAGAGGGCATTCCCACCAAATGTGGAGAAAAGACCCAGGGGCAGAGGTACATACCCAGCAGAGAGGGGAAACAGTCGGGAAGATTCGATGTAGTTTGTCTGGCGTACGGTACCATCTTGTGTATAATTTATATCTATTTTCTTGTGCGGATATGTTAACCGAGCCTTTATGTGTATGTTCGCAAATTCGTTCCCAATCTATCGTGGAGAAGTCAATAGATAGATCAGTGGCCCATTGTAGGTGAGTCCGAGTGTCGGGGGGGATCCTGAGAGTAAGAGGGCATATATAGTAGATATTAAATGCCTGTGGGGTTCCGTGTCAGTGCAGAGGAGTTCGAAGGGGGTAAGAGATCTAAACCATTGGGAAAGAGGGCGAACCTGAAGGAGGAAATGATGTATTTGCAGGTATTTAAAGAAGGTTATGCAGAGGTTTGGGAATTTGGAGGACATCTCAGGCTGTGTGAGAAGTGTGTCATCTTCAAAGCATTGATAAGCCCTGACTGGAGGGTCCGTGGGCCCAACTTGCCGGACAGTAGTAGGAATATCAGCCGGAAAGTCCTGGTTCTGGGTAAGAGGTGTCAGTGGCCCGGGACACGGGCTTAGTTGGATAACGTGACAGGAAGTTCTGAAGTTATGTAGTGTTGGACCTATTAGAGGATGAGTGGAGCAAATCTGGGGGTGGAGCATGCGTTGATCCATGGTAGATGTGCAAGAGGAATTTGGGAAAAATAATTTTCCACCTGTTCCCAATCTTTGCTTGTGGAGTGTGCGTGCCAATCCACTATTCGTGTAAGTTGGCAGGCCCTGTAATAGGAGTATAGATCTGGGAGTCCTATGCCTCCCCTACTCTTGGGGAGTGTCAATTTAGCCCAGCTCAGACGAGGGGGACCTGCCGACCAAAGAAGATTTCTGCATATTCGTTTAAATGAGGTAAAATATGATGGGGGGAGTTTAATCGGGATGGCTTGTAAAAGATATAACAATCTGGGAAGCACATTCATCTTTAAAATGGCAGCTCTGCCGAACCAGGAGAAGGGACCC
The DNA here is from genome assembly GCA_029206835.1 of Rana muscosa. Taxonomy (NCBI): domain Eukaryota; kingdom Metazoa; phylum Chordata; class Amphibia; order Anura; family Ranidae; genus Rana; species Rana muscosa. The sequence continues at coordinate 420,120,969 of CM055122.1, forward strand.
TTCAGCCAATTAGTTGCATCTTCCCTAATAGTTTGAAGTGCAGGGAGAAAATTCTTTGCAAAAAGGTCAGACAATCTGGTAGGAATTTTGATGCCCAAGTAAGTGAGTTTGTTGGGTTCCCATCTAAAAGGGAAATTAGCTTGACAGAGTAGGACCGTTTGTTGAGGTAGGGAAATGTTGATTGCCTTTGATTTATCAAAGTTGATTCGTAGGTTGGAGAGGTGTTTAAAGAGGGTAAAGTCCTTGAGAAGGTTTGGGATGGTAGTCAAGGGATTCGAAAGAAATAATAGAATATCGTCCGCGTACGCCGCAATCTTGTATTGATTGCGATTAATGGTAATCCCCTGTATATCGGGGTTGTCTCTAATTTTGCGGAGGAAAGGTTCCATGGTAAGGACGAAGATGAGCAGGGAGAGGGGGCATCCCTGACGCGTGCCGTTATTTATGGAGAACGTGGTTGATAGCCGACCATTAACCCTTATCCTGGCTGTGGGGGATGCATACAGCGCCATAATCATTTGTATAAGCCGTGGTGGGAACCCCACAGCTTGAAGACAGGCGGACATGTAGTCCCACGCTACCCTGTCAAAGGCCTTTTCCGCGTCAAGGGACAGAAAAAATCCCTTAGACGCAGTGGATGTCAGCCAATGGTGTATGTTTAAGGCCTTGGTAGTGTTATCCCTGGCTTCCCTGCCAGGGATAAAACCCACCTGGTCGGTCGAGATTAATTTGGGGAGCAAGGGGAGTATGCGGTTTGCCAAAATCTTTGCGTAGAGTTTCACGTCCACATTTAGGAGGGATATAGGGCGATAATTGGAAACTACTGTCGCGTCCCTACCTGGTTTCGGAATGAGCGTAACGTGAGCCTCTAAAATATCCCTGTTTTGAGGGGGGTAGGTCATTAAAGGCTGTCACAAAATGTGGGAGCAAGATGTCCGAGAGAGATTTTGACTGGTTTCAACTGTTTCAGGGCCTTTAGTGCTTCTGCAGTGGAGATTGGTACGTCTAGATCAGTGAAATCATCCGAAGGAAGGGAAGGGCTGTTTTGGGTTAAGAATTATTTTATAATTTCGGGGCGTCTAGAGAAAGGGTCAGTCATATGTGGAGTGGGAAGGTTGTACAGTTTGGAAAAATATGTTACAAATTGATTAGCTATGTCTTCCGTGCGATTAACAGTGGTGCCAGAAGGGGTTTTGATAGTGTGGATCGTGTGTGTAGATTTTTTCTTTTGTAAGGCTCTTGCCAATAGTTTGCCCGCTTTATTCCCAAATTCATAGAACAATTTCTGTGTTAATGTATATTTACGCTTTAAAGTTTTCTGGAGTTCTTCTAAGAGGTCGGCCCTGGCTGCTAGGAGATCCTTGAGGCATTTGTCGGCTAATGATCGTTTGTGGGTGTTTTCAAGTCGTTTCACTCGGTTTGATAGGTCTTCTATGTGTGCTTTTCTAAGTTTGTTTCGTTTAGCCGCCAAAGATATGATTTCGCCCCTGATTACACACTTGTGGGCGGCCCACGTAACCGTTGGGGATGTGTCCCCATTGGAGTTTTCCCTGAAGTAGTGAGAAAGACATTCAGTTATTTTGAGGTTATTATCTACGTCCAGTAGAAGCAAATCATCAAGGCGCCAGATCATAGATCCGGTCCGTCGGGACAGGAGTGTGATAGTCATGGTTATTGGGTGATGGTCCGATAAAACCATGGGTTCAATGGTAGCCTCTGTAAGTGTGGTCAGGTCGTCTTGCGTTATGAAGAAATGATCGAGTCTAGAGTATTTGTTGTGCGGTGCGGAAAAAAAGGTAAAGTCTTTTACCGTCGGGTGAAGTGTGCGATACGAGTCATGGAGAGTTAAGGTACTAAGGCGAGTCTTGATTGCACGGAGGGCGCTATAGGTCATAAAAGAGGAACCATTAGAAGTGTCGAGGGAAGGAACGAGAGGAACGTTAAAATCTCCTCCCAAAATTAAGGTGCCAATTTTAAACGCAGTGAGATGGTCCAGGGTTTTACGGTAGAAAGCCACGTGTTTAGAGTTTGGTGCATAAATGTTTGCAATATTAAAGGGTTTGTCATGGATCATACCTTTAAGGAAGAGATATCTCCCGTTGAAGTCCCTCTCAACATCTGTGATCTGGAGGGGACAATGTTTCGATATTAAGATGGAGACCCCTCTTGATTTAGCTATGTCGTTGGTCGAGTGGTAAACAGTGGAGATCATGGAGCTTGGGGATATTATTCGTACGGAAATGGGACTCTTGGATAAGAGCGATATGTGTTTTGGCTCTGCGAAGGTTAAGTAATAATTGGGATCGTTTCTCGGAAGTATTTAGACCACTCATGTTGATAGAATATAGTTTAAGTCGTGTAGGGAGATCGGTGACCATGGGGTCAGCCTCAGTTCTTGGAAGTTCGCCCGTCATACCTAGGGGGGGGTGAGAATATACAGGCGTTACGGTAGCGATAGTAGCGCTTCCAAGATGTTATGGAGAAGAGGACGGAAGGGTGAAGACTGATGAGGGAGAGGAACCTGTCCAAACTACTCAAAATTGGGGGATGATCGGTGATTTACAGGGCGTGGAGGGTAGTCACACGACCTACAGGCGTTCTCGTACCCTCTGACGCCTCCGTGTGGGGGCTGACCAAGACCAAAGCCGGTGAAGGACTTTAGATTGAGGGGTGAAAGTGTGTATAGAGGGGATATCCCACCACCCCAGGACAATCTAACACTGAAATACGGAGAACCCGATACCGTATGAGCTAAAGAAACGTAGTGTACGCTATCAAGGAGCATTTTAACCCGAGGACTTATTGCGAGTTTAAGAGCCTAGGATCAGTGAGAAGGTATTGTGTATAGGTCACAGGGGTTGGGACAGCGTCCTAAGTAAATGGGGTATCTCCTTGCGTTTCATATTCGTGTCTGAGTACCAATTGTTGTTCTTCATAGGTATATCTACATAAATACCGGCACCATCTATAAGCATGAACAACAGGTATCTAAGAGCTGCAGCTTACAGTGGGACATTACCTCTTAAGGCGTCATACCCACACAAAATAACCATATAAACAATGGAACAGAACTATCTTAAACCATTAGTAAACAATAAAAGGTACATGGCATAGGGTATGAATCATTTCGGAGGACCCCGTACCGTACCTTAATGAGCAGAGAAGTGGTGTCTACTCCCATAACTCCAAAAGAGCAAATAATAGAATAAGTATAATGAAGGATACTGATTTAAGCTTAAATGGTTGGCCAGAAGGTCATAATTTCCCTCAGGGTATTAGAGCTTAGGGAGGGGGGGAAGGGAGGAAGAAAGAGGAGAAAGGGAGAAAGAGGGGTAAGGGAGAGGGGAGGGAGGGAGGGGTTAGGGGATAGGATGAAGAGGAGGGAGACATGGACCTATGGGTGGGAGGGAGTAGGGGAGGAGAAGGGAAAGGAGGGGTGAAAAGGGTGGGGGGACGGGAGGAAGAGGGGAGGGAGAGGGGAAGGGGGGAAGGGGAAGCGGATGGGGAGGGGGTAAGGGGGAAGGTGATGAGAACGGGAGCGGTGGGGGATGAGAGGAGAAGAAATGGGTGTGGAGACGGGGAGGGGAAATGGGATGAAGGGAAGAGGATAGAGAAGAAGTGTGGGAAGAATAGGTTGGGATAGGAGGCAGAGGAGGAGGGGGTAGCAACCCACTACTTCCACAGGTAGCATAAAGTAGGTAAACAGGTTGTGGAGAGGTGTTCGGCATTGGGCCGAAATGTTCAGTGCTGAGATAAAGTCTTGACAAGCTTGACTGCTGATGTCGGGCAAGTGAAAGCCAATACTTCCAAGGAGTTCTCGAGGAAGAGTCAAAGTAGTTTAGAATGGGGGATCATAGAGTGCGTGAGACCTGCGGGAGAAGATGCAATGGTGTGCTGGTACAAAAGAGATTACCATACCGATAGTCATAGTCCATATTTAGCCCAAATGCTCCGACTGGTATATTAGAGGAGAGTCAGGAAGTAGATAAGTCCCCTAAAGGCGAAAGGAAGAGTGGTATGGTTGATGCATAAAGGGGCCCACATCAGCAAAGGTCGGAGCAGGCAATCTATGCAGCCTTCTCCGAGCGGGGGGGCTAAGATGCGCGGTCGGTATAATCGACGTCCCGGAACAGCAGGTCAGAGGTGTTGATATCACACATGAGGAGAGTGTACGTTGGCGGCCTAGAGCGGATCTTCTTCTGGGAGAGAGAGCGGTATCCAGCGGATGTTGAGAAGAGAAGCATCCTGTGTGTCGCATCCGGAAGTGATGTGGTAGGGTGCGCAGCCAGTGACGTCCCACTAGCCGCGGGTTGGTCTGGGGGATGTAGTCAGCTGTAGTCTGCTGGATGACGTAGGTTGGATGATGTAGGTTGGATGACGTAGGCGGGAGGGCGGGTCAGAGTCTAGGTGCAGTGGAGCGGGAGCGAAGGCCCAGACATAAAGCGTACTACTGGAAGAGCCAGTACCAGCGGCCGGGACGGAGTGAGGCCTGCAGTACAGAGAGGCCGTGGAAACAAAGTGAAGGATGAAAGATTAAAGAATAAAACAATAGTACTGTGGTTATTTCTGTGAAACTTCATAACCGTACAAGAGTACGAAACAGAGGTTAATGAAGCCAAATCAGGGTGGTCATAAAGTACGATACCTAACGATCCCGAGGGGCTCTCCTGGATGTTGGGGATTCCGTAGGGCTGAAACCTTGCCGGGAGTTGCGGGAGGTAGCGTGAACTCTGGATCCCGATGGGGATCTCCTCCTTCTATAGCTGATAAGCCTGGGTTTCCATGGGTTCTTCCCGGAATTTGGTGGGTTTGCTTACTGCATAGCGGAAAGTTGCGTACCATTCCGGGACGGCCACACGAGGAATATCCAATGCATCGCAAAACGAAGGTAAATCCTCCGGTACTCTGAGAAGTGCCGTACGTCCCATAGCTGTGGCTGACAGACAGAAAGGAAATTTCCACTTATATCTGATTCCTTTATCTTGCAATACGGTCAGAAGAGGTTTTAATGCGCAGCGGTGCTGGAGTGTAATTCACGACAAGTCCTGGAACAGTTGTATTGGCATCCCTTCATGCACCAGCTGTTGACCCCTCGCCTGTCTGAGAATGTCCTCCTTAAGCGCATAATCCACTAAACAGCAGACAATGTTCCGTGGGGGATCTGATTCTCTGCCCTTTGGGCGCAGGGCGCGATGGATGCATTCCATGACGATCGGGGTCTGTGGAGGTCTATTTAGGACGGTATTAAACAGTGTGGTCACCGTTTGGGGGATATGATCTCCCTCAACGAATTCCAGTACCCCCGCACTCTGAGGTTGTGGCGGCGCCCCCTGTTGTCTAAATCCTCCATATGTCTTTGCATGTCCCGGAGCTGAAGGGTATGGGTATCAATTTGTTTGGTGGCCCTGCGAATGTCTTTCTCCTGGTAGTCTGCCTGGACTTCCACGGAATGCACCCTGTTGTTTAAGTCGTGGATGTCAAGGCGGAGGTCCGCATTTACCGCCGACAGGGTGTCCTTAATGTCGGTGGCGATGGAGCGGAGGTCTTGTATGGTCAGTGGTGGCTGGGGTGAGTTCGCCCCCCCGTTGTCCGGTGGAGAGGGAGCCGCTGATACAGCTGACAGGGGTATTCCCTGCAATGGATGGGATTGTGCTTGGGAGCGGCTCTGTGAATGTCCTTGGCGGGACGCCGCCATGTTCCCCCTGATGTTTCTGAACATCTCGGGTATGTTCTGATTCGTACCTCCCGGTTGTTCAAGCGGGGAGCGAGATCTGGAGGCTGACGATTGCCTGGAAGCAGTCCCCATCGTTTAAGGTATGAATGAGGCGAATTTGGGGTGTCAGGACTCCCGAAAACAAACAAAATTATCCTGAGGTGGCAGGAGCTCGTGACTTAGGCATCCATTCAGTAGCAAGGTCCGGCCACGCCCCCCGAGATGTGGATATTACAGTGGGGGGAGATGTGGATATTACAGTGGGGAGATGTGGACATTACAGTGGAGAGATGTGGACATTACAGTGGGGAGATGTGGACATTACAGTGGGGGAGATGTGGCCATTACAGTGGGGGAGATGTGGATATTACAGTGGGGAGATGTGTACATTACAGTGGGGGAGATGTGGACATCACAGTGGGGGAGATGTGTACATTACAGTGGGGGAGGTGTGGACATTACATTGGTGGAGATGTGGATATTACAGTTGGGGAGATGTGGACATTACAGTGGGGGAGATGTGGATATTACAGTGGGGAGATGTGAATATTACAGTGGGGGAGATGTGGACATTACAGTGGGGAGGTGTGGACATTACAGTGGGGAAGATATGGATATTACAGTGGGGAGATGTGGATATTACAGTGGGGGAGATGTGGATATTACAGTGGGGGAGATGTGGTCATTACAGTGGGGGAGATGTGAACATTGCAGTGGGGGAGATGTGGATATTAATAGTGCGGAAGCAACATGCGGTTTGGCACATGCGAAAAGGCGCCACGGGTAACGACATGATGTTCAGACCTCTCATGGAAGAAAATTTTGCTGACCGGACCTCAGTGAATTTTAATTCATTACCCCTGCTTTATGACTACAGGGTATCCATCTTCTGATGCCTACTTCCAGCAGGATAATGCACCATATTACAAAGCTAAAATCATCCTAAACTGGTTTCTTGAACATGACAATGAGTTCACTGTACTCTAATGGCCTCCACCAGATCTCAATCCATTAGAGCACCTTTGGAATGTGGTGGAATGGGAGATTTGCATCATGGATGTACAGCCGACAAACCTGCAGCAACTGCGTAGTGCTATCACGTCAATATGGACCAAAATCTCTGAGGAATGTTTCCAACAACTGGTTGAATCTATGCCACAAAGAATTAGGGCAGATCTGAAGACAAAAAGGGATCCAACTTGGTACTAGCAAGGTGCATGGTGTAGCAACAATGCAAACATTTTCTTATGCCGCTTTGTACTTCTTTTGTAAGGTACCTCTTTTTATACATACTGGACTGTTTTTGTCATCTTCTGTGATCATTATGCCAGTGTTCGCTAGTCAGTAATATCAATACTAGGGATGAGCCAAACACCCCCCAGTTCGGTTTGCACCAGAACATGCGAACAGGCAATACATTTTTTCGAACATCCGAACCCCGTTAAAGTCTATGGGACACGAACATGAAAAATCAAAAGTGCTAATTTTAAAGTCTTATATGCAAGTTATTGTCATAAAAAGTGTTTGGGGACCCGTTTTTTCGGGAGCAGTAACGGACGTTTTTAAAACTTTTTTTGCATTGATACATGTCCCCTGGGGCAGGACCCGGGCCCCCAAACACTTTTTATGACAATAACTTGCATATAAGCCTTTAAAATTAGAACTTTAGATTTCTCCCATAGACTTTTAAAGGGTGTTCCGCGGCTTTTCGAATTTGCCGCGAACACCCCAAATTGTTCACTGTTCGCCGAACGGGCGAACAGGCAATGTTCAAGTCGAACATGAGTTCGACTCAATCTCGAAGCTCATCCCTAATCAATACATTGCTGTAAGGTAGAGACGTTTAAAGAAACACATTGTTCATCCTAATTGCACCAAATGTATACCAGTGGATACATCATGTTAAACTTAATTGTATACTAGCAACATAACAGTCAATACATGTATCAATAATGCAAATTCAAATTAACCACCTGCTGACCACTCACAGTAAATATACTGTAAACAGGCGGCAGGTACAGTCACATACTTTTTTTAGGGTTTAGATACAGCACAAGTTTGACAGCAGATTTCAGCCAATGATTTTAGCTGAAACCTGCTAATGGTGTCCAATCACACACAAAGTTCTGCGTTTACAAAAACACAGAACTCTGTGTACAGGGAAAAGCAATCTGGCTGTTTCTTCTTCCTGAAAAGCAGGGGAAATAATTTGCCAGATCAGAAAGTAAAAGCAACACACATTACACACAGTTAGGCACACAGTTTACCCCTTGATTGCCCCTATATGTTAACCCCCTCCTAGCCAGTGTCATTAGTACAGTGTCAGTGTATGGTATTGTCACTGATCACTGTATTAATGTCACTAGTGACATCAGTGTCTCCCTATCTCTCTAAGGCCCCTTTCACACTGGGGCGTTTTTCATGCGGTTTAGCGCTAATAATAGCGCTGTTATACCGCATGAAAAAATTCTGCCCTGTGCCTTCAATGTGAAAGCCCGAAGGCTTTCACACTGAAGCGGTGCGCTAGCAGGACCGCTCCAAAAGTCCTGCTAGCCGCTTCTTTACAGCGGTAAAGGAGCGGTGTGTTCACCGCTCCTTTACCGCGGTCTCCCATTGAAATCAATGGGACAGCGCGGCAATACCGCCCGCAAACCGCGGCAATAGCCGCGGTTTGCGGGCGGTATTAACCCTTTTTCGGCCGCTAGCGGGGGTTAAATTAACCCCCCTAGCGACCGCATACCGCGGTAATAACGACAGTATAGCAGCGCTGAAAATCACGCTGCTATACCGCCACCGCTCCTGCCCGCCCCAGTGTGAAAGGGGTCTTACATTGCTCACAGAGTACCTTGGATATGCTCTGGGGATGGCTTGCACTTGAATTTTTCCTAAAGCATATATGAACAAATTCCAATCAAAACAAAAAGACAATATCAAACTGAACTATATCACAGCTGTTCTCATTGTCGTGCGCTGGGTAAACTCTTTCTTCTTAAAGTGTCGGCTAATGACCTTTCCAGCCAGTGTCTGTTAGAGCCAGATTGCCTGCCACCCTATCACAGTCACACTATAAATGGTTGATCACTGGCATTACAGCATAGCGTCTATAGCTTCGTAAATCCAGTATAAATACCAGTATAAATACCAGTATAAATACCATAGTTTGTAGATGCTATAAGTTTTGCACAAATCATTTATTATACACGTATTGGGAGGTTTTTTTTTTTACCAAAGACATGTAACAGAATACATTTTGGCCTAAATTTATGAATAAATTAAATTTGTTTACACTTTTATTGGATATGTAGAAAGTAGAAATTATTGTTTTTTTTCAAAATGTTTTTTTTTTTTTCATTTATATAATAAAAAAGTGGTAATAAAATACCACTAAAAGAAAGCTCTAATTGTGTGAAAAACATTATGTAAATTTAATTTGTACTCTGAGTCTCTAGTAGACTGTATTAGGAAAGGTCTGAGGGTAAAGCCTCGTACACACGACCGAGTTTCTCGTCGTAAAAAACACGTCGTTTTTTCCGACGAGATTCTTGTTAACCTTGTCGATTTTCTCGTCAAGCTTTCCATGCGTACACACTGACATTTCCCAATTTCCTCGTTGTTCTCCGCGGTCACGTCCAGCACGTACGACGGCACTATAAAGGGGAAGATCTTTTTTCTTGGCGCCACCCCTTGGGCTGCTTTTGCTGATCTCGTGTTACCGCGTGTGAAGTAAAAGTTTAGGAAGAGACGATTCGCGCTTTTCAGTCTTCGTACTTTTCAGTTTGTTTTCTGCGGTTCAGTTTGTGCTTGTGGGTTCGTATCTTGACTTTCAGGGCGTCTAGGCAGGTCGTATCTGTTTTACAGTGCGTTCTTGCCTGTTCGTTTCTGTTTTTCAGTTCGTTATTCATAGGCCTTGCTGTTCTAAAGTGCGTTCTGTTCTGTACGTTCTGATAAGACGACCGTTTCCTAGCCATGTCGCCTGGACGTTCTCGTCGTCGAGTTCGTGCTGTGCGTGCGCTTGGTGTTGGTCTGCTTGTTTTGGACCAAGACCAGTCCATGAATGGTGTGAGGAGGAGTTCATGGACCAAGAATTGGTTGCTCCAGCGGGACCAATTCTGCCATATGCCTCTGCTGCGGGAGATCGTCGAGAATAATCATGAGGACTACAGGAATTTTCTGCGGATGTCTGACCCCGTTTTTCAGGAACTGTTGGCTTTGGTGTCCCCCTATATTACCAGGCAGGACACCGTTATGCGGGAAGCCATCAGTGCTGAGCAGAGGCTCATCGCCACGTTACGTTATCTGGCGACAGGGAGAAGTCTTCAGGACTTGAAGTTCACGACAGGCATCTCCCCCCAGGCTCTGGGCCTCATAATCCCAGACACCTGTTCTGCCATTATACAAGTCCTGCAGGAGGACTATATTATGGTAAGTTTTCTCCCCTTTGTCCTCATGCATGCTGGAAGTTTTAGATTGCCCCTTTTTTCTCCTCCATGCATATTTCCCTTCACTAACCTTTCCAGCAGGGGTGCTTGTTGCTCCAAATGTTTGGGGGTTCAAACCCCAATTTAGGAAATAAACTTCCTCCTTTTTTGCTCTGGTGCCTATTAAACGCCCCCATTTGTTCCCTCCAATGTAGCCATTTTGTTCCCTCCAATGCAGCCATTTGATTCCCTCTAATGCAGCCATTTTGTCCCCTCCAATGCAGCCAGTTCCCCCCCAGCCCTGCACTTACCTTCTTGTGGTCAGCGCCATCCTTCTTCTGTCCTTGATGTCTTCTCCTTCCCTTGATGTTGCATCAGCCAATCATGTTACCATTAAACAGACTTGTTGAACATGATTGGCAGAGCAGCCTGTCAGTGTTTACCCAAGGAATGCCCCCCCCCCTGCGTCCCCTATTTAACTTTTCTGAAGCCAATTACATCCCTCAGGCTGTAATGTGCAAGACAATTTTCCTTACTGTTTCCTTACTGATATGCAATTTTAAGCCCATAAATGCCGCAGTTCTTCATATGTCGGTCGCTTAACAGGTGGCCATCCACCTGAATAGTGGGCGGCATAGACAATACATAGGTTAATGCAAGGCATGAACCTATGTATTGTTCTTAGTGACGGGCACAGGAGAGAGGGGGCAGTGCTCCAGCGCCCACTCTGGACGCACTGCCACTGCAATGCTATCCTGTGGCCAAACACATCTACCCCCCCTCCCCATTATAATTTATTCATGGACCATCATAGGGGGTGATGAATATGATACATGAGCCTTCCATTATACTTATTTAAAACACCTTAATAAAGGTAGACTTTGCTTGATGTTGGCCTCTAATGTATTTTCTTAGAATCTCCTTGTAATGTTTGATTTGTGTATTCTAATATTTTTTCATCTTGTTTGACTCCACAGCTTCCTTCCACGCCACAGGAATGGCAGACTGTGGCATCGGAGTTTGCCACGCGGTGGGACTTCCCCAACTGTGGTGGTGCTATAGACGGGAAGCACGTCCGCATCGTGCCGCCACCCCGTTCTGGGTCCTACTACTTCAATTACAAGGGGTTTCATAGCATTGTGCTGATGGCGGTGGTGTCAGCACGGTATGAATTCCTCTATGTTGATGTAGGGAAGAATGGCCGGATGTCTGATGGGGGATCCTTCATCCAGACGGAGTTTGCCCTCCGTCTCCAGAGTGACGACCTTGCATTGCCACCGGATGCAGGGAATGTTGAAGGACTCCCCTTTGTTTTTTTGGCTGATGAAGCCTTCGGGCTTGGACCACATCTTATGAGGCCATTTCCTCAGAGGACCCTGACCCCAGAGAAGAGGGTGTTCAATTACCGGCTGGCCAGGGGCCGAAGAGTCATTGAAAATGCCTTTGGCATAATGGCCAGCCGGTTCCGCCTTTTTATGACTTCAATACACTTGGCGGACTACAAAATAAACTATGTAGTATTATGCTGCTGTGTGCTACACAATTTTCTGTGGCACAAATCTAATTCCTATATGGCCTCAGTTTTGCCTGAGGCTGGACTTTCCCCTGATAATCCCCTGCCGGGCCTGGAATCTGCCCGTGCTGGCTTGCCCCCCCAAAATGCCTGTGAGGTTCGGGACAAATACATGGACTATTTCACGGGTAGGGGGGCAATTCCTATGCCAGGCCATGGCTAAAGATTCCTGTCTAACGATCACAATAAAAATCTGGTTTAAACTTCTAACTTTTGTTGGTTTCCTGTCTCCTAGTTTGTCTTAGTGCATTTGTAGTGCCAAGTGTATTTTCCTTTAGTAAATACCAACCATTTCACTATGTAACCTTTAAAAAATAACCAAATAAGGTTATAGTGTATTAGAAAAAGAAGCTACACGTTGTTTGTGTTCAAATATTTTACTATGTGCAAATTCACACACCTTTTTTTTTTTATTTTACATTTTTTGTTTGCCTGGCCACAAACCGGCAATTGTTTTCTTAGGAAAATACAAAAACAACAGTTGCATTCCAAAAATTACAAAATTGGATACCTCGGAGCAATCTGAGACATTCACTTACACAAACTATATGTCTCTATGTGCCCGTCCTAATATGGGGTCCTGCCACCCCTTGCCCAGCCAAAAATTGAATACGCACACAATTGGGATTATTTTCCTATAGGGATTTTAGACTCCTGATCCCTATTGTCAACATGTGCTATCTGCCATCAGGGGTGATCAATGGACGTGTTTTGGGGGTGCAACCCCTTCCTCAGTTCACCTACTTTAGATACGAGGAAGGGGTTGCACCCCCAAAAGACGTACATGGATATCCCCTGATGGCAGATAGCACATGTTGACACACTGTGTGCAGATTAAATTTTTGGCTGGTTTGATTGTCAAAAAGTTTTTAAAAAGTTGAAGAACAAACATGAAAAAAAGGGGGTTTGGATGCCTTATTGAATTCTCCCCAAAACATCGAGAATGTCTTTAAATGTTTGATCCATCACATGAATTCTTTCTTTAATTTTGTCCAGTTCCGTGCTACATTCCATCACTTGCTGGATGAGGCGGAGGGCACTGTCAGCAGAGAAACCTGTACTATCCTTCACCCCAACATTCACATCCCCTAAAAACAAAATAAAAAGGTATTATAACTCTGCAGGCCTACCTCTCTTACCTGAAGCTGTGGTGTCAGATACTGACCTGTTGTGGTGACCAGTTCCACAACGTCATCCACCTCTCCTTCCTGCACTTCTCCTTCCTCCACCTCAACTTCCTCAACATCTTTAGGTTGTTGGTCTTTTGGAGTTTGGGGTTGTTGTGAAGCTGTGGGGTTCCTGTGCTCCCTGGAGTGTCCTCCTCCCCTATGAGAATCAAACAAAAGGTAGAGTTATCACACAGAAATTCTCTATGTAAAAAAAAAAAAACAGGCTAAATTGCTTGGAAGTGGGGTACAAGTGTGTGTTTGGGCGGAAGTTAAAGATGAATGCATTATTTCTGACCAAGAATATGTTTAGTATTCACCTTTGTCTGTCATTTTTTAGACATGTAGGCAACACAAAAATTCTCTGATGCACCTGTGTGGGACACCCAAAAAAGGCGGGTCTGGTGGCCCACACTATAGTGCTCCAAAGTACAGATGTGGGAGCAGCTGCTGAGTGTCCTCTCCTTTACACAGTTTACAGTTTGCATTTCATTCTCTTTACAAACACATCATCTAGCCTAAAACTTTGTGCCCCAAATTTCCCAAAAAATGGCAGATGTCTAATTACTTTTGTGGCTGTAAAATAAGCCAAAACAGCGGATAGTGGCCGAACGAAGTGTCTGTAACGTAACGAACGATTACTGTGCCCAACCAAGTTCAAAATATTACATTTTGGAAGGGAGTCCAATAAGAAAAAAAAACAAAAGCAGAAACATGTCAGTTTAGAAAAGGATTAATAGCAGAAAAGTGTACATTTTACTTACTTTTTGCGAGCATTCTCTTAATGCTCCTTAACTGCTCTGGCTCCCTCAGTTTGAGGTCTGACCACCTCTTTCTGAGCTGCTCATTTGAGCGTTTCACCCCGAAATTCGTCTTCAGACTCTTCACTACTTTAGTGAGGATTTTGGCCTTCCTTCTATTTGGTTTGCTATACGGCCCATGCTTTGCGTCATAATCAGACTTGAGCAAGATGTCCACCATCTCCGCCATCTCGGCAAAAGACATATTCGATGCCTTGAATCTCCTCCTTGATCGTGACATTTCCTCGGTCTCCGGGCTTGTCTCCTCCTCGTTAGTTGCGGAATTATCAGACACCTGCTGTAACTCTGCCATATCTGTCTGCGCGCCGAAAGAGAAGGGGCGGGGAAAAGATGTTAGTTAGAACGTCATGGGCGGGCTACGTGTGCGGAGCAACGTGTTCGTATTTTGACGCATGCGTGGTGTGTATATAGCAAACACACATGTGACTATAGTACGTTCGGTGTGCGGAGAGAGGAGTTCAAGTGACGGACGTGCGAATGAAGGTATGTGATTTTGAGACTGTGCCAAATTGTTGGCCTATACTGTTTTGAGAATGTTGTAGGATATATATGGTGACTACGATGTTAAGGAGGCTAGACTGTTTGCCTCACATTAGTTATATATTATTTATTTAACTTGCAGATACAATATGAATGTCTTTATTAGCGACAAAGAGTTCCTGGCGGAATTTATTGACCGGGTAAGGGAGCTGCCGGCTCTGTGGGAGACGAAAAACCCCATCCACAAAAAAAGAGGGGTGAGAAAAGCAGCGCTGGAGAAGCTGCTCCCATTTGTGCAGACCAAGGTGCCCACAGCCACAGCAAAACAAGTGGACACTAAAATTGGGAGCTTGAGAGGCACCTACAGGACTGAACGCTCTAAGGTCCTGGCTTCTCAGAGGTCAGGAGCAGCAGCAGATGATGTGTATGTCCCGATTTTGTGGTACTACAGCTGGATGTCCTTCCTGGATGACCACATTGAGGCAAGGCCATCACTCTCCACTCTTCCCCCCAGACTTCCCTGCAGCCAACCTGAGCCTTCTCTGGAGCAAGAGGAGGCAGCCATCCTGGATGATCCTGATTTGGCCATCTGGAGCCAGGTATAGTATTAAATGAAATTGCATTGTGATAAAATTAATGTTTGACAAATATGTCAAGATGAGAAACATACAATATTTTGGGTTCCACAAGTGAAATCAAGATCTCGAGACATTAGTCTGCACTTAATTGGGTGCTAAATAGTCAATCTGATGTAGGTGTAAATTAGAAAAAATGATTTCTGGATTTACATTCTAATTGCTTCAATCATGTTTATAAAGTTTGATGCAAAGATTAAACCAACATATTAAACTATGTCCCTTTTTCATACACAGGATGAAATCAGCCAGGAGGAGGGTCTGGAAACTGTCAGGCAGGAGGAGGAAGGGCCCAGTGGCAGCCAGGAGGAGGCAGGGCCCACTGTGAGCCAGGAGGTGGCAGGGCCCAGTGGCAGCCAGGAGGTGGCAGGGCAAAGGAGAAGCACCAGATCCCAGGTGCCTCCCATCCGGCTTCCCAAAAGAGGCAGGAGGGACAGGACCACCAGTGAGGCAGCAATGGTCCTTATTAAAGAGGCCCATGCCACCCTCAAAGAGCCCACATCCCCTGAAGAGGCCATTGCCGGCCTAGTGGAGGCAAAGTTCAAGGTGATGAGCATGGAGCAACGCCTCCTATGCGAGCCCCTGCTCATCACCTTGCTCAACAAGGGGGTGATGGAAAAAATTACCCCCAATACAGCTATTTGTGAGGTGACACAACTGTCCCAACCTCAACCTCCTCCTCCACCTCCACATTCTTCTTCTGCCCCACCCCCTTCTCCTCCACCTCCACCTTGTTCTTCTGCCCCACCCCCTTCTACTCCACCTCCACCTTGTTCTTCTGCACCACCCCCTTCTCCTCCACCTCCTCCTCCTCCTGACAGGAGTACCCCACCAGTGGCCCAGCCTCCAGCCAAACAAAGAAGGAAGGCTGCAGGGAAGGCTTCAGGAAAGGTTGCAGGGAAGGTTGCCAGGAAGACGAGGAAGTGATGGCCTTGCTTCATTGTGGTCGGACAGAAGGCAGCCTGTTGTAGTACCACACACTTGGGACATATATATCACCTGCTGCTGTTCCTGACCTCTGGGAGGCCAGCATCAGATTGTGCTCAGAAATGTTGGCCTTCTCAAGCTCCCAATTTTAGTGTCCACACAGGGTTGCTGTGTGCTCTGGGGTCCCTGGGATGCACAAATGGCAGCAGCTTCTCCAGCGCTGCCTTCTCTTTATTTTAGTTCAAACATGAATAAATTTTATTTTTCTTTAAGTTCATACTTGACTATGTGTATTTGTAAAAATGTAAAATTTAGCTTTGGAGTAAGCAGATACATTTGATTGACAAAAAAAGAGACAGATAACAACCCCCCCAAAAAATAACTCAATCGTATTTCCCAAAAAAGTGTGTAAAATTTCAATAATATATATTAAAAGATTCAATGGGAGATCACTATCAAAACATTGCGAAATTACAATTAACATCAATTAGAAAAATATCAAATTTTTTAATATTCCTAAAAACTTGCACGATATAATACACATAAATCTTCTTAAGAGCAGCATGAAAAAGGTTAAAAAAAGATAGTCATAACTCTGTGTGAATATCAGCAGCAAAAGAAGTTCATTCGTTTGGATTAATGTAACATTCTAACGAAGATTTCAATGCACAACATTTAAACGATGCAAAAATTTGGAGCGTGACGAATGTGCTATCTCCATTACGAAGGCTTGTTTTACCAGAAGATGCGCTCCCGTCTCATAGTTGCTTCTGAGCATGCGCGCTTTTGGAAGAGTCGTAAAAGCATACACACGAACCATTTTCTCGTCACAAAACAGGCCGACGAGAAACACGACGAGGAAATCTGGAATCCTGATGAGAAAATAGAGAGCAGGTTCTCTATTTTCTCGTCGAGATTCACGGCAATTTTCTCGTCGTAAAACCATACACACGAACGGTTTTCTCGACAAAAAAGCTCACGCGGCACTTTTCTTGCCGGTTTTGGACGAGAAACTCGGTCGTGTGTACGAGGCTTCAAACAGGAAAAGTGACCTGGGGTGTGCCAAAGTCACGTGGTCAGTATGCCTAAAGGGGGCAAAAATAAAGACAATAGCATGAGCTAGCGAACAGATTTTTCGAAGTAACCGTATGTAACATTAATCAACCAAATGCATGACATCTCAACATGTGGATCCTGGATATATCTGGAAAAACATGCTGAATTCCAGCCTTTGGTGGCTGCTGCATCAGACAAGACTTGAGGAGAGAAAAAACGACTCTGCAGGGATGAACATAGTTATTCCGTTCCAGTGTTGGAGGAACTCGTCCCACATACGCAAGTCAGATAGAGCTGCGGTATCTAACTTGACCCGTGAGTCCGAGTCAGGGGCTAAGGGTAACATGGTCAACAATCGAGAAATGAACGACCTACCCTGGGGAATGATCCTCATGGCAAAATTTTGCATTCCCAACAATGACTGCAATTCTACTCTGGAACAGGACTGGGAGATCGTAAATACATGTATCCGATCTCTGATCCTCTCTATCTTATCTGTAGGCAGACTGGCTTGAATGGCCTGAGTATCCAGCGTTATCCCCAGGAATGTAAGTGCAGTCACCAGACCTTACATTTTCCTTGCCGCCAGAGGGACGTTATGAGCAGAGAAAAGTTTCCGTAGATTGGCGGGGGCCTGATTAGAACTTTCAATGAGGAGGAAATCATCCAGACAGTGGATGACTTTATGACAGCGTTCTATATGAGTGAGTATCCAGCTGTGTGCCTGTGCGAAAGTATCAAACAGCCAAGGGCTACTTTTGAACCCAAAAGTTAGTTTAGTGGCAAAATAATACAGACCCCTCCACTTTATCCCATGCCACTGCCAGAGTGACGCCAGAATCGGGAGGAGTTTGAACGCATCCGCTATGTCAGCTTTGGATAGCCAAGTGCCCTCACCCACCCCGATAATACGTTGTATAGCCTGATCCACTGACACGTACTTGAGGGAAAACTCTTCTGACAGAATCAAGGAGCTCAGGCTAGGTACATGTGAAGAATGAGGGGCTGACAAGTCATAAATTAAAAGTAATTTATTTAAAAATTTACCTTTAATCAGACCAAGGGGGTTGACCCTCCAACTCTGGAAAGGCAGTGTTGAAAAAGGTCCTATGACAAAACCCTTTTCCAGTTCAGACTGGAGCAGCAAATCCATCGCCTCCATGTCTGTGGCTGATGATCTCAAATTCTGAATTCTGTTCCCACGGCAGAGATGTGCTCTACGAACGAGCTCAGATGCTGCTCTGCTACAGAAAGGCAAAGTGTGGCTTGGTATAATGATGCATGCTAGTACATCATAAAAGGCTGCACACTGTAATCTGCTCCTTCCAGAACAAGACCATCCCTAAACAAGGAATATCTGCCTATCCTGTCGGTGATTCTGAGATTCTACTAAGCCTTGTTTGACCCCCTTGAATAAGGGCAGTCGCAGGCTTTCTGGTAAGCCTTTTATCCTATCGAGGTGACGGGCAACACAGGTGTTGAGCACTATTTCCACATATCTGCACTGGAGGTCACCTTATTGGATATCAACTTTCATTAACTTTTTTGTCGGTTTATTTTGAAATTTCGCATTTGCTATTTGCTGTATGAATTTTTAAGCGACTTTGGTCCTTTAGCATAGTCACAAAATTTGGAGGACTACTACAGCACAGTTTATCACTGTATTTCATTACACAGTTGCATATTAATATTTCTCCTCTTTTTGGATATAAGTCACTGTTACTTTAGCACTGCACATTTTATACTGTTTGTACATTTTGCTATTCCACGTATAGTTTTATATATGTACTACCTAGCGCTGCACTTTTGTTTTTACATAAAGACATAGTATGCATTGTGTAGGACTAAAAAAATGTTCAGCTACAAGAATTTACAGAGACCGAGTAATCTGAGGCGAAGCAGGTAAATTAAAAACGTAAACTCTACGGAAAGAAGAAAATGTGTCAAGCAACTGGTGTGAGTAGTGTAAAGAAAAAAAAACATGTGAAACAGTCGAAATTAATCCTGTATGAGAAACGGATGAGGAGACTTGCTACTGCACAAGAAACGATCATCTCAACCCGTTGGTATCTATAAACGTTATAGGTAAACACTGCAGTGGTATGACGCCGTGACCCAACCCGTGAAGAAAACAAAAACCATGTACCATGTATGAGTAGACAATCAAAACCAGTATTCAGTGAAACTGAATGTATCGACATACACATAAATTACACATCTGAAGTATCTATATCTTACCTTAACATAGATCTCCTTTCCTCTCTTTGCTTTTTTTTTTTTAAAGGCCTTGACACAGTGACCAAGGCCAACCATGAAACAACATTGTGTGAGCAGGGCTGAAAAATGTGTCAATCCCATGCATATTAGAGGCCGAATAAACCAAATGCATAACAGGCAAATTAAAAATGTATTCTCATGCCTAGGAACCTGAAGACGTGTCAGGCAATGATATGAGTAGTGAAATGTCATGATGCATGAAAACATAACGTGACCGCATGAGAAACGGACGAGGAGACTTTCAAACCGCCCAAGTCAATTAGAAACGATCATCTCAATCCGTAAGTACCCATAAACTTGATGGGTAACCCCACAGTGGTGTAACGCTGTAAGGCCTAATACATGCAAATATGATCGTGTAACATGTGTGAGCCTACAACGAAAAAGCCGGTACTAGGTGAAACAAAAAGTACCTATCTGAGATTAACTGAAACCGAAAAAAATATGACATGTTATGATCCTTGTTGATATGCAGAAACAATAACTATGGAAAAATAAACATAAACATACAAAAAGCTACCACTCGGAACAACTCATGGCTCTGAAGTCAGGTTTGAATAAAGAAATCCTCATCGTGACTGAAACATTGCATGTTTTTTAGTGGTCACCGTCAGAGACTTCTGGGTGGAGGAGGTTCGGATTATGACGTGCACTGTGTGACTCCTGCCAAGCTTGATGTGGAGTGCATAGGTGTTAACTAGAAGGTACCCTCGCCGGCAACTCCCAAGTACGAGTGCAAGCTGCGCCAACAGTTTTGGAACAAAATAGTAAGCCGTGCTGCCCCATGATTTAACACACGTAAAAAGGAAAAAGCCCAAGCAACTGAACAACAGAAGTGGCAACAATCCATGTGCTGGAGATCTGCATTGAATTGTAGCAGTGAACATACCCAGTTGCAACACCCACCTCATGCATCCAGGGACCCTGTGACACCTAATATGGCTCTGGCAGCAATGGACACAATTCCTACAACAACCTCCAACTGCCCATATACCCTCAGCCCAATGTCCTCTCTCCGTCCATCTACCCATGTTGTTTACAGTGGAGGAATCTTGCGCTGGTTGCACTATCCCCCCTGTGGACAAGAGAAAGCCTTCCAGATACAGAGTGACACATTTCCCCCTGCCCCCACCTTCCTATCATGAAAAGGACCCCCAAAACAGCCTCCCCCTCTGAACGCCATACAGAGCGGGCTACGACCCCCCAAAGGCCAACACCATGGCCACAAGACAGTCCAGAACCTGTGTCTGAGCGTGAAGCAGAGAGGTGAACCCAGCTGCAGCCGCACGTCCACTTTGCAGCAAAAAAAACAGAAATAATGTTGACGGTCGTACCGGAAATGATGCGTAATGTGAGAAGCCCCGCCCACACGAGAGAAACAGGCAAAGGAGGATTGAGGGTGGGTTTAAATACAGCCCAGCTCCTCCTACAAATCCAGGCTGACCACACATTTTTTTACAGTGTTGCTTGACTGCGCAATTGCCAGTTGAAATAGCACAGTACTAAATATCAAAACTGCCCTAGTCATGAAGGGGGTAAAAACCTCCAGAGGTCAAATGGTTAAACATATCAAAATATAACTCTTCCTTGTAGATGGCTTAAGCTGGCCATACATGTTTCGGAACTCGGCCAGTCCAGCAGTGACCAGCCGAATTTCGATCCATCTACCAATCGACTTCTGTTCAACCACCCTGTTGGATTTTTTTTTTTTTAATACAAATGCTTTTATTGAGAATTCAAAAGTATAACAAAAAGGAATCGCTATACAGAGGATATCATGTATATAACATTGAAAGGGTGAATCTAAACCAGATATATAATACTATATGTAATATGCAGTAACAATTTTAACATGAGCCATGCTTCTATAGCAGGGTTTAAAAAGTACCCTGTCTTTATATTCAAAATGTACTGACTTTTAAACCTCAGAGTCAGAGATGGTAACTGTATCCAGGGTGGTTTCTTCTCTAGCTCTTGAAATTTAGATCATAACTGCAACATTGAGTAACTACATGTCCCTCAAACTATGTGCTGAACTAAATCATAGTAAAAACAAAACAAAAAATTAAAAGAGAAAGATATGCTAAACACCATGTATGGCTTGGAATTTGTGCCATTAGGGATATTATTGTAGGGAGAGATAACCAGTTTCCACTCAACCACCATAAGATTCCCAGTTCATCCATTTGCGGTCAAAGATATGCCTCGTATCCATAATAGTATGATGTACCCGTTCCATTAATCGAATTGCTTCCATTCTCTGTAGTACCTGTGACCATGGCAATATGGGGGACCGCCAGCTTAGTGCTATGGCCCATAGGATTGCACAAAAAAGCGTATGGGCTAATTTTTGGGACGGTGCTGAAATCTCTGGAGTTGTTGCAAAGAGTAGGAACGTTGGTAAAGTCAAGGTAACAAATGAACCTGTTATTTGGGCAACTTTGGAAGCAGCCTTTTGCCATATTGGCTGGAGGGCAGGGCAGCTCCAAAAGGTATGGAGAAACAAACCTGTATCTTGGCATTCCCTGAAGCAGTTGTCCGCAACGCTCAGGTAAAACAGGTGCACCTTCTTGAAGGTCAAGTACCATCTGGTGTGCAATTTCACCACCGTTTCTTTAAGAGATATGGAGAGGGTGCATTTGTGCATGTTTAAGATCATAACTGACCATTCCTCCAGAGTAAATTCCTGACCTATTTCCTTTTCCCATCTGACAATCGCAGAAGACTTATCTGGTAACCCAGATAAGTTAAGAGTAATGAGATTGTTCTGCTCAAACCATAGATAGTCAATGGGTGAGGCATATACAGGAGGGGAATCTTTTATCTCCCAAAAAGGTGAATAAGGGTGGTCTTGGGGATGAAAGCTGGAATTTCTGGTGGTATAATGACCATAAATTAATAGTTTGGGAGACAATACTATTTAATGGGCTCAGCTCCCTGGTCTTAACTGCATTATGACATAGCAGGCCTGGGAGGTATAATGGATGAATCAATATTTTTTCTAATTGGAGCCAGGGGATCGAGGCTGCAGAGGCGTGCCAATGTGCTGTTTGTGCCAGTCATGTAGTATAGTCATATATTCAGAAGGCCTAGGCCTCCTTGTGAGAGGGGCCTATGAGTTATTAATTTCCCATATCCAGGTCTCTTACCCCTCCAAATAAATATATCAACTTCCCTTTGCATCTGTTCAATGGTCTGATGGGAAACATAGATTGGCAGGGCTCTGAAGTAATAGAGAAGCTTTGGCAAGATGGACATCTTGATCGCTGTCACTCTGCCCATAAGGGAGATGGGGTAAGTGGACCACAATCTCAGCCATTGTTTAACCTTTGAGAAAACTTGTGAGTAGTTAGCAGTATACATTTCTCTCCTGGAGGGAGCCAGACGAACCCCTAGATATTGTAGAGTGTTATCGGATACCTTGAAGCCAAATAAGTCTTTGATATTAGCTATAATATTTTGGGGAATATTTATTGGAACTGCAGAGCAAATGGATAAATTAACCCCTAGCCCTGAGACTATGGAATTCTCACAAGACTGTTACAAGGCTAGGGAGAGACAGCAGTGAGTCAGGCAAGAACATAAGTATGTAATCTGCGTACATGCTTAACTTAAATTCCTCCTCCCCTTCTGATACCCTTTAATATTCTGGTTGGCCTAATCGCCCTCTCCAGTGGTTCTATTGCCAAGGCAAAGATCAAAGGTGATAGAGGGCAACCTTGCCTGGTACCTCTACCCCAATAAACAGAGAAGAAGCCAGGAAGACAGATTTGGGTTCTGGGGAATGGTACAAGGCCTTAAAACCATGTAATAATTCTCCACAGAAACCAAATTTTGCTAAAATACTATCCATGTATGACCATAGCATGCTATCGAAGGCCTTGTGTATGTCTAGTCCCAATACCAATACTCTGCGGGAGAAGAGATCTACGTCCTGTATGATGTTAGAAGCCAGGCAGATATTATCCGTGATCTGTCTGAAGGGAATAAACCCAGTTTGCTCTGGGGCTACTAGGGAGAAAATAACTAACAGCTAACAGTCTACCTAAGATTTTTAGGTCATTATTAAGTACCAATATCGGCCTATAATTTAGAACATAATATAGTGAAACAACAAGGGGCCAAGGGGGTGAGACCCACCCTTCAAAAATAGCAACCTTCTGTGGACTATCCAGTTCAATACTCATCCAGCGCTTCATCTCCCACTTTTCAATTCTGTCTGGTAATGTATACGGGAGAACAGTAAAATAACAGCCCCCTATTAAATGAACAAAGGGGAGACAGTAGTAGTACAAAGAAGCTACTGTGAGTAGGAGGGCTACACAGATGGGCGAGAAGAGACTTTGCTAGGATATCAGACTCGTTAGAGTGTGATTAGGAACTTCGCCAGCCATCCTTATTCATGTCTCTCTTTCTCTAGCTCTTCGCCGGTTTTATCTATCCATTTGAAATGAAGGAGTGGCCCAGATCGGGGTCGAGTAAGGGGTAGATGGGAGCCTTGGGGTGGTGTGTGGTTCCAGTAGGCCCATCGTTTGAGAGAAGGGGAGAGGGTTGTTTGGGACTTTATATGAGGTAATGGGTCAATTACCTCCATCTCTGTTGATTGTATGATAAAGAAGAAATGTGCGGGAAAAGTTAGGATTGGTTGGGGGTAATTAGCATATCTAGAATACATTGTATAATTAATATTTTAATACTTTCACATAATGCATCGTACATGACTATATTGCATTATTGAAGAAATGAATAAACATACACATATTATATACCTATTTAGCAGCAAAGGGGCAGGAAGATAACATATTTAACCTCTTGCTTACTGGGCACATAAACCCCCTTCCTGCCCAGGCGAAATTTCAGCTTTCGGCACTGCGTCGCTTTGAATGACAATTGCGCGGTCGTGCGACGTGGCTCACAAACAGAATTGATGTCCTTTTTTTCCCACAAATAGAGCTTTCTTTTGGTGGTATTTGATCACCTCTGCGGTTTTTATTTTTTGCGCTATAAACCAAAAAAGAGCGACAATTTAAAAAAAAAACACAATATTTTTGGATTTTTGCTATAATAAATATGCCATTTAAAAAAAAAAAATAATAATTTTCCTCAGTTTAGGCCGATACGTATTCTTCTACATATTTTTGGTTAAAAAAAAATCCCAATAAGCGTATAGTGATTGGTTTGCGTAAAAGTTATAGTGCCTACAAAATAGGGTATGGAATTCTGACATTTTTTTTATTTATTTATTTTTTACTAGTAATGGCGGCGATCTGCGATTTTTGTCAGGACTGCGATATTGCGTCGGACACATCAGACACTTTTGACACATTTTTGGGACCATTTACATTTATACAGCGATTAGTGCTATAAAACTGCACTGATTACTGTATAAATGTGACTGACAGGGAAGGGGTTAACACTAGGGGGCGAGGAAGGGTTTAAATGTGTTCCCTATGAGTGATTGCTACTGTGGGGGGAGGGGACTGACTGGGGGAGGAGACCAATCTGTGTCCCTATGTACAAGGGACACACATCGGTCTCCTCTCTCCCTGACAGGACATGGATCTGTGTGTACCGGCCGATCGCGGGTACCTGGCGGACATCACGGCCACCAGGCACACGCATCGGCATCTCAGGGATGCGCCGGGCATGCGCGCGCGCCGCCGCCGGCGCTCGCGCGCCCCCCACTGGCCGGAGGAGCGGAGGCCGTATAAAGACGGCCTCCCGACATTATAGAACCACTTTGCGGCCGTCATTAGTCGTATGATGGGCGCGAAGTGGTTAAAATTCACGGATTTTGCTGGGGGATAATTTGTTCAAAACAAGAACCCATATACACAGACATAAAATACAATAATAGAATACTGCAGTGATACATGTTTGGAGCATGAAGGTGTAAGCTCTACTTACAGGCCCAACTTAACGAGCAAGTCATTGTCCTCCGATAGGTTAAACACTGTGTAAGTAGTGCCATTATGTGGTATTGTTAACTTGAAAGGGAAGCCCCATCTATATCTTATCCTGGCGGATTGTAGAACCATGGTGACTTCTTTCATTTGTCTCCTTTTATCTAGGGTCGCTGGGGAGATGTCCAGGTAAATCTGCATGGAGGTCCCTTCATACCGGATTATTGGTGTGTTGCGAGAGGCTCTTAGTATATCCTCTTTCATTAGAAAATCTTTTAGACACATCACTATGTCTCTTGGTGACTTTTCTGGTGGAGGTTTTGCCCTGGGGGCCTGTGGATTCTGTCACAGGTAAAGGCAGCATCAGCGTGGTCAAGGAGCAAGGAGTGAAATATGCTCTTCACTGCAGCCTGCAAATCCACCACCGTTTCAGGGATACCCCGCACTCTGATGTTGTTTCTCCTGTTGAAGTTATCTAAGTCCTCCAGGTGGGTTTGCAGTTGGAGGACAGTGTCTAATGCCCCATACACACGATCGTTTTTCATGCCGTTAAAAATGCCATTTTTAAAAATGGGCATTAAAACCTATCGTGTGTATGCTCCAGAGCATTTTTAACGACGTGAAAAACGGGCATTAAAAATTTCGAACATGCTCTATTTTTTCACGTCGTTTTTCATGTCGTTTTTTTTAACGACGTGAAAAAACGATAGTGTGTATGCTTTAACGACGTGAAAAAAACCGCGCATGCTCAGAATCAAGTATGAGACGGGAGCGCTCATTCTGGTAAAACTAGCGTTCGTAATGGAGATAGCACATTCATCACACAGTAACGGACTGAAAAGCACGAGGCTGAAAAGCGCGAATCGTCGCTCAACAAACTTTACTAACATGAAAGGTGGCGCCATTCGAACGGAACTTCCCCTTTATAGTGCCGTCGTACGTGCTGTACGTCACTGCGCTTTGCTCAAGCGTTTTTTTTAATGATCGTGTGTACGCAAAACAGGCTTGAGAGGAAACATGAAAAAAAACTACAAGAAAAACGTTGGTTTAAAAAATGCCATGAAAAATGATCGTGTGTATGGGGCATGAGAGTTTCTCATGGTCTTTGCGCAAATCTGCATATGCTAGTTGAAGCTTATCATGTTTCATTTCTAGCATGTCCTAGTGCAGCTATCTCCTTTGTTAGAGTGTTAGTTGATTTGTGCAGCTCTGCCTGGAACTTGAGGGCCAGTTTATCATGCATGGCTGAGAGGCTATCCTCCAAATCAGCCCTAGTGAAATGTGGAGCGTACTCACTGGGTTACAGGGTCACAGATGGTGAGGCTGCTGAGCCAGGATAATCCACATGTGTCTGTAACAGCTGGGTGCCATCTTGGGACATATTGCTTGTTCCAGCAAATAAGTTGTTAGGGACTGCTGTGTGGGCTTCTTCTTACGGCTCCTTGAAGATGGCATGCACTGAGGGATCCCCCACGGGTGTTACAATAAAGAGAGTGGAGATTAGATTATCTCTGTCCCTGGGGAATGGGTTTAAGTCTTCACTTCCCCCGGAGCTCCTGTGTCTAGCATCCATCAAGTTCTGGGCGCCCCCCCCACCCTGTTGGATTTTAGCCACCCAATCAGGGCAATTATTATTATAAATATTATAAATGTTTTCAACAAATGTATACTGTAATCTGAAGTGCTGGGTATTATATAATATAACTGAATAAATAGAGAAAAAATATATTTTTAGATGCATGTAATATAGGTAATCATACTGTATTTTGTATTCTCAGGGTACCTTTATGTTTTTAGTGGTAGGTAGCAGCTAAAGCAGCACACAGAGTATAGCATATTTCCCTGAATTTGCTTAAATTATCCTTATGTAATTATTTGTTCTTTATCCTTACTCATTTTCACACGTTAATTCTCCACCACCTAAACTGTCTGCTCCTCTGTGTGTGCAGATACCAGGAGCAACAGCAGATCCCAGAAAATGCAGAGGTCTGTTCTTTCCATGCAATACAATGAACTTCTAAAACAGCATCTACAAGTAAATTATATAATTTTAGAGTGTGTTACACCATATCAACCCTGCTGTGTGGCTTGACTGGAAGTAATTAGAATGTTTTAATAGCCATTTTGCTTGGCATTTGTTGCTTAGTCTTGATTTGGCATAGGAACACACATGAAGCCATTGGCTGCCATTTTGCTTTGCTTGGATTATGGTGTGTAAATGTGCTTTTAAGAAGGAATGAGCTACCTCCAGGCATACCTGTCCTCAATTTATTGACTGCTTTATATGTTCATTGAATGGAGCTCTCATAGTTTAGGCCCCATTCATATCTGGTGATTTGGGATTCCAAATCGCACTGCAATAGTGGCAAAAAGCACCACACTGGTTTAGGTGCCATTTATTTTTAAATCGTGCGGCAACTTCGGCAAACCACATTTCTCTAAGCTTGTCTCCCAAAATAAGCTCCTGCTCCAATTTGGGCAACAAGCTTCGCACTATGCGGTTTGCGGTATCACATGACAATCGCAGCAAAACTGCACCACATTTGAGGTGCCGTTTAAAATGAATGCCACCCAAACACACGTGGTGCATTTTCCCACTATTGCAGTGTGATATGGAATCGTGGGCAGAATCGTTGTGATTTTCCCCGTGATCCCAAATTTCTAGATTTTAACGGGGCTTAAGAGTTAGGGACTACACTTCCCAGAGTGACCTTGACAATGCAATGTGGCTTTCACATGAAGGGGAAGAAGAGACCCCCAGGGGGAGGGCCATCTGGTGGGGTAGCAGCCAAATGGAAACCAAAGGAGAGCACTGCCTGTATGCAGCAGTGACCAAGGCACACGCTACTGTCACAGATGGAAGTTTCCATCATCATTGCACACCACTGAGCCGAAAGCCTGCATACATAAACAACACGCTGTTTACAGGGTAACCATGACAACATGTTTTAGAGGCACGTCCCTCCTTTGTCAAATCTTCTTTTTCATAAAGGTTAAATACGCAATGGATTGTGTTTCTCTTCTGTTTTTTTGTTGTTTTCCTGTGTTCCTCTCCCCCAAGAGGTCTGTGAAGCTGCAGTCCTAGAGTAATTCTCCCCAGATTGGATCAGTCCCATATATTGACAGACTAGGACTGTCCAGATATCTGCTCAACACCTTGTGGCGGTTGTTTTATTAGATTGATTCTTCGCTTACAGTGGGTTCTTCTATTCATGGTGTATTGGTCAGGACAGTGGCGGCTGGTGCTCAAATTTTTTGGGGGGTGCAAACAAACTGAAAAAAAAAAAAATCAATTGCCGCCACTGTGCCCATTAAACGCAGCCACTGTGCCCAAACGCCACTAGTTTGTCCCCAAATGCAGCCAGTTTGTCCCCCAATAATACAGCCAGTTTCCCCCCATAATACAGCCAGTTTGTCCCCCAATAATACAGCCAGTTTCTCCCTCATAATACAGCCAGTTTCTCCCCCAATATACAGCCAGTTTGTCCCCAATATACAGCCAGTTTCTCCCCCAATATACAGCCAGTTTCTCCCCCAATATACAGCCAGTTTCTCCCCCAATATACAGCCAGTTTCTCCCCCATAATACAGCCAGTTTGTCCCCAATATACAGCCAGTTTCTCCCCCATAATACAGCCAGTTTCTCCCCCAATATACAGCCAGTTTCTCCCCCAAATGCAGCCAGTTTGTCCCCCAGTATACAGCCAGTTTCTCCCCCATAATACAGCCAGTTTGTCCCCAATATACAGCCAGTTTCTCCCCCAAATACAGCCAGCTTGTCCCCCCCCAGCCCTGCACTTACCTTCCCCGAGTCAGCGCCGTCCTTCTTCCGTCCTCAATGTCTTCTCCCGCCCTCGATGTCACTTCAGCCAACCAGGTTACCGGTAACCAGACCCGGTGAACCTGATTGGCCAGGGAACGCACCCCTGTGCGTCCTCTCATTAGGTATTTAGAAGCCGATTACAGCCCTCAGGCTAGGCACTTCTAAAGGCCAATCAGAGCTGTTATTCAGATGGCCGGCGCTCAAGGGGCCAGCCATCTGAATAGTGGGCGGCAGCAATACATAGGTTCATGCAATCCATGAACCTATGTATTGTTGTGAGTGACGGCCGGGCGCAGAAGCGAGCGGTAGCGGCGCTTCTGCGCCCACTATGGTCGCGCCGTCATGTGTAAAAAAAAAGACATTTAAAAAAAAACTATTAAAGGGCCCGTTTTTTCTTTGGTGACCACAGGAGGGGGGGGCGGCGCCCGGGCGCCCCCTATGGACGGGCCAACACTGGGTCAGGAGCAATTGTTGGATCAAAGTTTTATATGCTTTTTATAAATTAAATGGAGCATTTGTCTTTTTTTGTTAGCTTGCTTGAAATGGAGAGGCTACATACAGGTGATACTCGAAAAATTTGAATATCGTGCAAAAGTTCATTTATTTCACTAATGCAACTTAAAAGGTGAAACTAATATATGAGATAGACTCATTACATGCAAAGCAAGATAGTTCAAGCCGTGATTTGTCATAATTGTGATGATTATGGCTTACAGCTCATGAAAACCCCAAATCCACAATCTCAGAAAATTTTAATATTACATGCAATCAATAAAACAAGGATTGTATATAGAACAATATCGGACCTCTGAAAAGTATAAGCATGCATCAGGGGCGGATCCAGAGGCAGATCCCGTGCTGCAGTACACACGCTGCTGGGTCCTCTAGGAGCCAGGGGCGGATCCAGAGTCTTTTCTCGGGAGGGGCACTGACAAAAAATATGTTTTTTTGTGGGAAATTTATGGGGGAAATGGCTGGTGTCGGCGCTTCAATCATCCCGGCACCATGGTTGTTATGGTGTCAGGATGATTGAAGCGCATTATTTCTATTATTACATTGTAATATAAAATTAAATAGTTCAATGCAGAATCAGTGGGAGCCCTGAGTGTGTCACTTGCCACCGTGGCCTGCAATTAGTGGGAGCCCTGAGTGTGTCACTTGCCACAAGTTGCGGATTGTCACTTGCCACGTCACCTGCCACATCTTGTGGATTGTCACTTGCCACACCTTGTGGATTGTCACTTGCCACATCACCTGCCACACCTTGCGGATTGTCACTAGCCACACCTTGCGGATTGTCACTTGCCACGTCACCTGCCACACCTTGCTGATTGTCACTTGCCTGCCACCAGATGCAGATTGTCATTTGCCACGTCACTGACACAATTTGCGGATTGTCACTTGCCACGTCGGCTGCCACACCTTGCGGATTGTCACTAACTTGCCTGCTAAGGTGTAGTTTTGGTTGTCTCTTGCTGTGTCCCAGACTCCCAGAGTCAGGCAGCAGAGAGATAATGTAATCTCTCTGCTGCCTGCACAGTGAGGGCGGAAGTCACTGCAGGAATGCAGGGCAGGCACGGGCGGTGAGAGATGATCTCATCTCTCTGCTCCCCCGCTCCCGGGTAGCTGATTGGCCAGCTGCCACACTGAGCCTGCTCTCTCACTCTCACCTGCGCTGCCAACACACTGAGCAGCACGGTCTGCCCACGAACCGCGCCGCCCGCCCACAAACCGCGCCGCAAGCGGAGCCGCCCACTTACTTACCCATCTGTGGATCCTGGACATGAGCTTCAAATGTCGTATTCCTCTTGTCAAGCCACTCCTGAACAACAAACAACGTCAGAAGCGTCTTACCTGGGCTAAAAAAAAAACAGACCTGGTCTGTTGCTCAGTGGTCCAAAGTCCTCTTTTCTGATGAGAGCAAATTTTGCATCTCATTTGGAAACCAAGGACCCAGAGTATGGAGGAAGACTGGAGAGGCACACACTGCAAGATGCTTGAAGTCCAGTGTGAAGTTTCCACAGTCTGTGCTAATTTGGAGAGCCGTGTCATCTGCTGGTGTTGGTCCACTGTGCTTCATTAAGTCCAGGATCACCGCAGCCATCTACCAGGAGATTTTGGAGCACTTCATGCTTTCTTCCGCAGACGAGCTCTATGGGGATGCTGACTTAATTTTCCAGCAGGACTTGGCACCTGCCCACACTGCCAAAAGTATACATTCTATGAAAAATAAAAACATATTTATGTCTCAATTGTGCAGTCTTACTGCTTATAATGACAAATTTCTAATATACAGGATGATAAAATGTATTTCAATTTATCTGCTCAATTGATTGAAATAACAAAGGAATACATTTTTTTCACAGAAAAATATATAATATGGGTAAGTGAAATTAGATATTTTGGAATATTCTGTCATTAGGGAGGCATGAAGCCAGATCTGAAATAAAAATGGCAGCAATATCTTGCTAGAGACCACCTGAAACACCAGCCAGAGAAACTGTTTTAAGAAATGCCAATTATCTGTCAAAATCCATTTCACATCTAGCTGAAGTTTTGTCACCTTTGGGAGAACTTTCCTTTGACTTTCGCTGGAAGTCTCATCAAAATGACAAATCCAGCAAAGTAAAGCAGCTCTTTTCTGGAGATGAGTGAATAAAATAATGTCAGACTTTCCAAGATAGTAGTCCAGATCACCAGACAAAAAGACTGGTATTACTGCTGGATGGCTGTGTGTATAAGTCCCATTCATATCCACTTGACCCCCTTCAACCTGTAAGTCAGAAAAGTTGCTTTTGGCTGGTCATAGTTGATCCAATTGCCTCGTGTATTTATCAAATACGGTGTGACAAAAATTATTGCAACGACCGCCATTTTATTCTCTACGGTCTTAGAAAAATATGATTGTTTTTAACTTGTAAACACCAAATCTCAGAAAGAGGCTCGGTCCTTAAGTGATTAAATAAAAAATAGTAAATGTCCACAGGCACCTCAATAGGTACCTATATATACCATAGCAGCGCTACTGTCATTAATTGTTATGACCAGCTTTCATACGGTATTCACATATGAGAAAAGATGTATGACAGAGGGTGATAGCCAGCCCAAAAGACACAGGTGGTGATATAAATGTGGAATTTGTTGAAGTGCACCTCACACCAGAGATCCTCAAAACGTGCGCCACACTCCCCCTAGGAGTTCACACTCACCAGAGAGTTAAAAACATCGGAATGTTTTTAAATTACCATAATCCTCCTTCCTGGATAGTGTCAGCACTGCAAATCGTCCCCACCATGTACTCGAATAAGGGGAAAAAAAACGCAATTCTGTTTTAAATCCTTTATTGCGATTTCCACTGACACACTTTAGTAAAATCCAGCAGTATCCAATGCTGCACACAGCAGCGTTACTTGCAGCACAGGATTAACATGAGAGACACCAATACTAAAAAGCCGGTGATGTAAAAAAAGTCTCGACCTATGTAGGGTCTCGACCGCATCACTTCCGGTGCAGCTACGTCAAAAACACAGCTGATGGCGGGCTCGACTGCGCGTGCGTGGCTTCACCGCACCTATACCACGCATGCGCAGACGCTCGGTTTAGTCCGTGAAAATTCTAGACTCGAGCAGGCGGGCGGAGGCGTTACGAATTGCTTAACATCGTCGGCAGCACCGCCTCCAGACCCGCCCCCAACACGCCCCTAGCTTGCTCTGGAGAAGGGGGTGGGCCCCGTGCATAGCACTGTGTACAGTATATTATTGGGACAGAGGTCGAGGTTAAAATATAGAGCTGCACCGCCTCCAGCCCCGCCCCTAGCCTGCTCTACTGAAGGGGGGCGGGCCCCGTGCATAGCACTGAGTCCAAGTACAGTACTGTGCATTGTTCTGCCATCAAATATGCTGCCTCACTGTGCCCGTCAAACGCAGCCACTGCACCCAGCAAATGCAACCACTGTGCCCGTCAAACAGCAAACGCAGCCACTGTGCCCATCAAAACGCAGCCACTGTGCCCGTCAAACAGCAAACGCAGCCACTGTGCCCATCAAAACGCAGCCACTGTGCCCGTCAAACGCAGCCACTGTGCCCGTCAAACGCAGCCACTGCACCCAGCAAATGCAACCACTGTGCCCGTCAAACAGCAAACGCAGCCACTGTGCCCGTCAAACGCAGCCACTGTGCCCGTCAAACGCAGCCACTGCACCCAGCAAATGCAACCACTGTGCCCGTCAAACAGCAAACGCAGCCACTGTGCCCATCAAACAGCAAACGCAGCCACTGTGCCCATCAAAACGCAGCCACTGTGCCCGTCAAACAGCAAACGCAGCCACTGTGCCCATCAAAACGCAGCCACTGTGCCCGTCAAACGCAGCCACTGTGCCCATAAAAACGCAGCCTCTGTGCCCGTCAAACAGCAAACGCAGCCACTGTGCCCATCAAAACGCAGCCACTGTGCCCGTCAAACGCAGCCAATGCGCCCAGCAAACGCAACCACTGTGCCCATCAAAACGCAGCCACTGTGCCCGTCAAATGCAGCCACTGTGCCCGTCAAATGCAGCCACTGCACCCAGCAAATGCAACCACTGTGCCAGTCAAACAGCAAACGCAGCCACTGTGCCCATCAAACGCAGCCACTGTGCCCATCAAATGCAGCCACTGTGCCCGTCAAACGCAGCCACTGTGCCCGTTAAACGCAGCCACTGTGCCCTTCAAACGCAACCACTGTGCCCGTCAAACGCAGCCACTGCACCCAGCAAATGCAACCACTGTGCCCGTCAAACAGCAAACACAGCCACTGTGCCCATCAAACGCAGCCACTGTGCCCGTCAAACAGCAAACGCAGCCACTGTGCCCATCAAAACGCAGCCACTGTGCCCGTCAAATGCAGCCACTGTGCCCATCAAAACGCAGCCACTGTGCCCATCAAACAGCAAATGCAGCCACTGTGCCCATCAAAACGCAGCCACTGTGCCCGTCAAATGCAGCCACTGCGCCCAGCAAACACAACCACTGTGCCCATCAAATTGCAGCCACTGTGCCAGTCAAACAGCAAACGCAGCCACTGTGCCCGTCAAAACGCAGCCACCGTGCCCGTCAAACGCAGCCACTGTGCCCGTCAAACACAGCCACTGTGCCCATCAAACGCAGCCACTGCGCCCAGCAAACGCAACCACTGTGCCCATCATACGCAGCCACTGTGCCCGTCAAACGCAGCCACTGCACCCAGCAAACGCAACCACTGTGCCCGTCAAACAGCAAACGCAGCCACTGTGGCCGTCAAAACGCAGCCACTGTGCCCGTCAAACGCAGCCACCGTGCTCGTCAAATGCAGCCACTGCGCCCAGCAAACGCAACCACTGTGCCCATCAAAACGCAGCCACTGTGCCCGTCAAACAGCAAATGCAGCCACTGTGCCCTTCAAAACGCAGCCACCGTGCCCGTCAAACGCAGCCACTGTGCCCGTCAAACGCAGCCACTGCGCCCAGCAAACGCAACCACTGTGCCCATCATACACAGCCACTGTGCACGTCAAACGCAGCCACTGCACCCAGCAAACGCAACCACTGTGCCCGTCAAACAGCAATCGTAGCCACTGTGCCCGTCAAAACGCAGCCACTGTGCCCGTCAAATGCAGCCACTGTGCCCTTCAAACGCAGCCACTGCACCCAGCAAATGTAACCACTGTGTCCAGCAAACGCAGCCACTGTGCCCATCAAACGCAGCCACTGTGCCCGTCAAACAGCAAACGCAGCCACTGTGCCCATCAAAACGCAGCCACTGTGCCCGTCAAACAGCAAACACAGCCACTGTGCCCATCAAAACGCAGCCACTGTGCCCGTCAAACAGAAAACGCAGCCACTGTGCCCATAAAAACGCAGCCACTGTGCCCGTCAAACAGCAAATGCAGCCACTGTGCCCATCAAAACGCAGCCACTGTGCCCGTCAAACGCAGCCACTGTGCCCGTCAAACGCAGCCACTGTGCCCGTCAAATGCAGCCACTGCGCCCAGCAAACGTAACCACTGTGCCCATCATACGCAGCCACTGTGCCCGTCAAACGCAGCCACTGCACCCAGCAAACGCAACCACTGTGCCCGTCAAACAGCAAACGCAGCCACTGTGCCCGTCAAAATGCAGCCACTGTGCCCGTCAAACGCAGTCACTGTGCTCTTCAAACGCAGCCACTGCACCCAGCAAATGCAACCACTGTGCCCAGCAAACGCAGCCACTGTGCCCATCAAACGCAGCCACTGTGCCCATCAAACAGCAAATGCAGCCACTGTGCCCATCAAAACACAGCCACTGTGCCCGTAAAACAGCAAACACAGCCACTGTGCCCATCAAAACGCAGCCACTGTGCCCGTCAAACAGCAAATGCAGCCACTGTGCCCATCAAAACGCAGCCACTGTGCCCGTCAAACAGCAAACGCAGCCACTGTGCCCATCAAAACGCAGCCACTGTGCCCGTCAAACGCAGCCACTGTGCCCATCATACGCAGCCACTGTGCCCGTCAAACGCAGCCACTGCACCCAGCAAACGCAACCACTGTGCCCGTCAAACAGCTGTTTTCCCTGGACATCCATCCCTTCTAATCTATCCCATGTATTCTCTGTGTACTCTGGACATGTCTCTGGGCCTCTATCCTTTCTAATCTATCCCATGTATCCTCTGTGTACTCTGGACATGTCTCCGGGCCTCCATCCCTTCTAATCTTACAGGGGGAACTCTGCGAACCCTGATGTAAAGGGCAACACTGATGTAAAGGGCAATGCTGCAGACCCTGATGTAAGTGGGAACTCTGATGTAAATGGGAATGCAGTGGACTCTGATATAAGGTGGTCTCTGGTGACCAGAGCACCCCTTACATCAGAGTTTCTCCTTAGATTATGCTCTGCAGCATTTCCCTGGACATCCATCCCTTCTAATCTATCCCATGTATTCTTTGTGTTCTCTGGACATGTCTCTGGGCCTCCGTCCCTTCTAATCTATCCCATGTATCCTCTGTGTACTCTGGACATGTCTCTGGGCCTCCATCCCTTCTAATCTATCCCATGTATCCTCTGTGTACTCTGGACATGTCTCTGGGCCTCCATCCTTTCTAATCTATCCCATGTATCCTCTGTGTACTCTGGACATGTCTCCGGGCCTCCATCCCTTCTAATCTTACAGGGGGAACTCTGCGAACCCTGATGTAAAGGGGAACACTGATGTAAAGGGCAATGCTGCAGACCCTGATGTAAGTGGGAACTCTGATGTAAATGGGAATGCAGTGGACTCTGATATAAGGTGGTCTCTGGTGACCAGAGCACCCCTTACATCAGAGTTTCTCCTTAGATTATGCTCTGCAGCATTTTCCTTTACATCTGAGTTCCCTTGCACTGTAAGGGGGAATCCTGCCGACTCTGATGTAAAGGGGAATGACGGAAAATGTGATGTGGGGGGGAGGGGGACTCTGGTGACCAGAGACCACCTTCCGCAGAGTGAATACACTAAGGTAAGGGGGGGTGTTACAGATATAAGGGAAAACCTTTATATCAGTGCCCCCTTACATAATTGCATTCACTCCCCCCTTACATCAGTGACCCCCCCCTCAGACTTACCTGATGGCGCTGTCACTGACCTCCTCTCCGGTGCAGCGTGCAGGTCTCAGTTAGATGGCTCCTGGTTGGTGGCTCTGGTTTTATTCTATAGTCTGTTCTCCACAGTCCATACACGTCTGACTCCTCCCGTAATCCCAATCCCGGCGACGCTCTCACTCTTGATTCCTCTCCAGACTCTCCCTAAGAGACTGCAGACACGATAAAAGACAAGAGATAGTCAGAGATTGCAGACAGGTTAGAGGCTGCGGACAGGATACAGGAGGTGGTTAGAGGCTGCAGTCAATAGGTGGTCAGAACATGTGCACAGGATAGAGGAGGTGGTCAGAGGATGGCGGACAGGATACAGGAGGCAGTCAGAGGATGTGGAAATGATACAGGTGGTGGTCAGAGTATGCAGACATTTAGGGGTAGCAAACAGAGGGGTTCCCCATGTAAGGGGTGCATACAGAGGGGTCAGTCATGTAGGGGGATTACACAGTGGGATGAAGTCCTGATAAGTGCTGTCACAGAAGGGCCCTCACACAGGATACATGGCAGGCAGGGCAGTGAGTTTGGCACACACAGGGTGATCAGGTTCCTGTTCTTAGGGGAGGTGGGGTCCTGATCCCTAGGAAAGATGGGGTCCCTAGGTGAGATGAAGTCCCCGTTGCCAGGGGAGATGGAGTTCCTGCCCCCAGGTGAGATGGAGTTCCTGCCCC
Organism: Rana muscosa; assembly: GCA_029206835.1. Classification (NCBI taxonomy): domain Eukaryota; kingdom Metazoa; phylum Chordata; class Amphibia; order Anura; family Ranidae; genus Rana; species Rana muscosa. Next base: position 420,158,056 of record CM055122.1, read on the forward strand.
CAGGTGAGATGGAGTTCCTGCCCCCAGGTGAGATGGAGTTCCTGCCCTCAGGTGAGATGGAGTTCCTGCCCCCAGGTGAGATGGAGTTCCTTCCCCCAGGTGAGATAGGATCCCTGCCCCAGAGTGAGAAGGGGGTCCCTGTCCCCAGGGGAGAAGGGGGTCCCTGTCCCCAGGAGAGGAGGAGTTCCTGTTCCCAGGTGAGTGGCCCAGAGGGTCCCTGTTTCCAGGGGAGAAGGGGTCCCTGTCCCCAGGAGAGAAGGGGTCCCTGTCCTCAGGTGGGGGGAAGGTTTCCCTGTCCTCAGGGGGAGAAGGGGTCTCTGTCTTGGGGGGGGGGAGGGGGTCCCTGTCCCCAGGAGAGAAGGAAGTCCCTGTCCCCAGGAGAGAAGGTGTCCCTGTACCCAGAGGAGAAGGGAGTCCTGTCCCTGTCCTCAGGGGGAGAAGGTTTCCCTGTCCTCAGGGGGGAGAAGGTTTCCCTGTCCTCAGGGGGAGAAGGTTTCCCTGTCCTCAGGGGGAGAAGGGGGTCTCTGTCTTGGGGGGGGGGGAGTCCCTGTCCCCAGGAGATAAGGGAGTCCCTGTCCCCAGGAGAGAAGGTGTCCCTGTACCCAGAGGAGAAGGGAGTCCTGTCCCATGGAGAGAAGGGAGTCCCTGTCCCCAGGAGGGAAGGGAGTCCCTGTCCCTAGGAGAGAAGGTGTCTCTGTCCCCAGAGGAGAAGGGAGTCCCTGTCCCCAGGAGAGAAGGGAGTCCCTGTCCCCAGGAGAGATGGGAGTCCCTGTCCTCAGGAGAGAAGGGAGTCCCTGTCCCCAGGAGAGAAGGGAGTCCCTGTCCTCAGGGGGGAGAAGATGGTGTCTCTCTCGGGGGGGAGGTGGAAGTCCCTGTCCTCGGGGAATATGGAGTGGGATATGGGATGGTCTCACTTACCATGACCAAGTCTGCAGGTCCCTCGTTTATGGTTGTGTGGGCTCCCTCCAGCAGCACGGATGGGCGATCAGCTTATCCCCAGGGAGCACAGCTACGGCTTGACAATCTGACAGCAATTGATGGGCACAGTGGCTGCGTTTTGATGGGCACAGTGGCTGCGTTTGCTGTTTGACGGGCACAGTGACTGCGTTCGATGGGCACAGTGGCTGCGTTTGCTGTTTGACGGGCACAGTGGTTGCATTTGCTGGGGGCAGTGGCTGCGTTTGAAGGGCGCAGTGGCTGCGTTTGAAGGGCACAGTGGCTGCGTTTGACAGGCACAGTGGCTGCGTTTGACGGGCACAGTGGCTGCGTTTGACGGGCACAGTGGCTGCGTTTGCTGTTTGACGGGCACAGTGGTTGCATTTGCTGGGTGCAGTGGTTGCGTTTGACGGGCACAGTGGCTGCGTTTGACGGGCACAGTGGCTGCGTTTTGATGGGCACAGTGGCTGCGTTTGCTGTTTGACGGGCACAGTGGCTGTGTTTTGATGGGCACAGTGGCTGCGTTTGCTGCTTGACGGGCACAGTGGCTGCGTTTGATGGGCACAGTGGCTGCGTTTGCTGTTTGACGGGCACAGTGGTTGCATTTGCTGGGTGCAGTGGCTGCGTTTGACGGGCACAGTGGCTGCGTTTGAGGGGCACAGTGGCTGCGTTTGACGGGCACAGTGGCTGCGTTTTGATGGACACAGTGGCTGCGTTTTGATGGGCACAGTGGCTGCGTTTTGATGGGCACAGTGGCTGTGTTTTGATGGGCACAGTGGCTGTGTTTGCTGTTTGACGGGCACAGTGGCTGTGTTTTGATGAGCACAGTGGCTGTGTTTGCTGTTTGACGGGCACAGTGGCTGCGTTTTGATGGGCACAGTGGCTGCGTTTGCTGTTTGACGGGCACAGTGGCTGCGTTTTGATGGGCACAGTGGCTGCGTTTGCTGTTTGATGGGCACAGTGGTTGCATTTGCTGGGTGCAGTGGCTGCGTTTGACGGGCACAGTGAGGCAGCATATTTGATGGCAGAACAATGCACAGTACTGTACTTGGACTCAGTGCTATGCATGGGGCCCGCCCCCCTTCAGTAGAGCAGGCTAGTGGCGGGGCTGGAGGCGGTGCAGCTCTATATTTTCTCTCGACCTCGGTCCCAATAATATACTGTACACAGTGCTATGCACGGGGCCCGCCCCCTTCTCCAGAGCAAGCTAGGGGCGTGTTGGGGGCGGGTCTGGAGGCGGTGCTGCCGACTATGTTAAGCTATTCGCAACGCCTCCGCCCGCCCGCTCGAGTCTAGAATTTTCACGGACTAAACCGAGCGTCTGCGCATGCGCGGTATAGGTGCGGTGAAGCCGCGCACGCGCAGTCGAGCCCGCCATCAGCTGTGTTTTTGACGTAGCTGCACCGAAAGTGACGCGGTCGAGACCCTGCATAGGTCGAGACTTTTTTTACATCAACGGCTTCCGCGGCTTACTTCCGGTTGTCTCTTCCTGGCTGTGGAACGCAAAACGTCATTTCTGGTCGTCGTAATGTCACGCTCTGACGCGTTATGTCATCTGAGGGTGTGGCCTTATGGGGCAGCGCTCCGGTATTTTATGTCTACAGACTGCAACACAGATTGACTATCCCAGCGCGCGGCCCAATCTCTTAAAGTGCACACACAACAGGTGTCAATACACCACACGGGAACTGGTATACATAGTGCTGCAATCATTTTGCGCCAGTCTGTATCTAACACAGAATACTAGTGTAATTCTGCATTACACAATACATTGGTCTATTAAGGCATAAATTCACAGTACATCCAAATTGCCATAAAAAATGTACATAAAACATGAATAAAAAAGCACTATAGTGCATTAAGCCGATTAAATTCATAATGTATTTATCATATTATTATGTCTCCCTATTCATAGTGCATTATTTAACCACTTAACGACCGCCCACTGTAAATATACGTCGGCAGAATGGCACCGACAGGCAGAATCACGTATATCTACGTGACTGCCTTTGTATAGTTGGGGGGTCCGATCGGACCCCCCTTCTTTACAGTGGGTGGTCGTTTTACCTTCGGGAGCGATCAGGCATGAGGGGACGGCCGTTCGATTCCGCCCCCCCCTCTCGATCGCTCCCGGCGAATGAGAGAGCTTCCCCTGCCTGTGTACTGTTTACACAGGCAGGAGGAAGTGATGTCATCTCTCCTGCGGTGCTCACATATACCGAGCGCCGTACAGGAGAAGATGCAGGTTAGTGCACAAAACAGCACACTGACACCAGGACACATAGGCACATAAATCGCCCCCCCAGGCCCCCCCAGATCACCCCCCAGCCCCCAGTCACAGTGTCACTGATTGCAGTGACCATTTATTTAGTGATCACTGCAATCAGTGACATTTGTGACTGTAAAAGTGTCACTACATTTAGTTTTAGGTCCAGTGTAGCCCCCTAACCCCCCCTAATAAAGGTTTTACCCCCTGATCACCCCCCAGATAACCCTTTCACCCCCTAGCACCGCCGTCGCTAAGCGATAATTTTTCTGATCGATGTCTTAGCGTCGGTGATGCTGATCGGTAGCCAGTAATTTTTTTTAGGTTCGCCGCAGGTTTTTATAGCGTCGGGTACCCCCATATATTACCTAATAAAGGTTTAACCCCCTTGATCGCCCCCCAGATAACCCTTTCACCCCCTATCACCACTGTCGCTAAGCGATCATTTTTCTGATCGCTGTCTTAGCGTCGGTGATGCAGATCGGTAGCCAGTAATTTTTTTTACGTTCACCGCAGGTTTTTATAGCGTCAGGTACCCCCATATATTATCTAATAAAGGTTTAACCCCCTGATCACCCCCCAGGTAACCCTTTCACCCCCTATCACCACTGTCGCTAAGCGATCGTTTTTATGATCGTTGTCTTAGTGTCGGTGATGCCAATAGGTAGCCAGTAATTTTTTTTTAGGTTCGCCGTCAGGTTTTTATATAGCGTCAGGTACCCCCATATATTACCTAATAAAGGTTTTAACCCCCTTATTGCCCCTAGTTAACCCTTTCACCAGTAATCACCATATAAGTGTTACGGGTGACGCTGGTTAGTTAGTTTGCTTTTTATAGTGTCAGGGCACCCGCCGTATATAACCCAATAAAGGTTTAACCCCCTGATCGCCCGGCGGGTGATATCAATTAGGTTTTAGCGTCAGAGAGGGTCTGCGTCACACCCCAGGCAGCATCAGGTTAGTGCCAGTAGCGCTAACACCCACGCATTAAGCATACACCCCCCTTAGTGGTATAGTATCTGAACAGATCAATATCTGATCTGATCAGATCTATACTAGCGTCCCCAGCAGTTTAGGGTTCCCAAAAACGCAGTGTTAGCGGGATCAGCCCAGATACCTGCTAGCACCTGCGTTTTGCCCCTCCGTCCAGCCCAGGCCACCCAAGTGCAGTATCGATCGATCACTGTCACTTACAAAACACAACACACATAACTGCAGCGTTCGCAGAGACAGGCCTGATCCCTGCGACTCCAGTGCTGTAGGAGGTGATTTCACCACCACAGTTAAAAAAAAAAAAGCATATATGCCGAAGCATTGGGGCAGCAGGGGCGGAGGAGCGATTTTGCTCCTAATGCCGCGTACATATGGTCGAAATTCCGACGGAGGCTTGCCCGTGGAAAAGTCTGACCATGTGTACGCGGCATAACTTTTGCGGGAAGATGCCCCCATGCTTCGGCATATATAAATGGTGCATGTATGCCCATCATTAGAAGTGGGTGGATGAAGGGCGGTATTCTAATGGTGGGCATACCCACCGATCAATCTTTTTTTTTCATTCAGCCAACAGGCTGCATGAAAAAAAGATTACAATACATGTCCAACAAGGACCAGCAACGTACTGGTATGTTGCTGGACTTTGAATGTTTATACCAGAATGATGCCTGTGGGTTTAGGTATCATCTTGGTATCATTCTTTTCAGACAGCGGCCGGCTTTCATGTAAAAGCAATCCTAGTGGCTAATTAGCCTCTGGACTGCTTTTACAAGCAGTAGGAGGGAATGTCCCCCCCCCGGATATAAAAAGCGCCATTGGGAAATTGGGAAAGCATTTTATCACACCGATCTTGGTGTGGTCAGATGCTTTGAGGGCAGAGGAAAGATCTAGGGTCCAATAGACCCCAGTTTTTTTCAAAAAAGTGTACCTGTCACTACCTATTGCTATCATAGGGGATATTTACATTCCCTGAGATAACAATAAAAATGATAAAAAAAAAAATATGGAAGCAACAGTTTAAAAAAAAAAAAAAAGCAAAATTAATAATAAAAAAAAAAAAAAAAAAAAGCACCCCTGTCCTGCCCTGCTCTTGCCCAATGGCGAACGCAAGCGTCGGTCTGGCGTCATATGTAAACAGAAATTGCACCATGCATGTGAGGTATCACCGCGAAGGTCAGATCGAGGGCAGTAATTTTAGCAGTAGACCTCCTCTGTAAATCTAACGGCGTAACCTGTAAAGGCTATTAAAGGCTTTTAAAAATGTATGTAGTTTGTCGCCAATGCGCGTTTGTGCGAAATTTTAAAGCTTGTCGTGTTTGGTATCTATGTACTCGGCCTAAGATCATCTTTTTTATTTCATCAAACATTTGGGCAATATAGTGTGTTTTAGTGCATTAAAATTAAAAAAAGTGTATTTTTCCCCAAAAAATGCGTTTGAAAAATCGCTGCGCAAATACTGTGTAGAAAAAAAAATTGCAACACCCACCATTTTAATCTGTAGGGCCTTTGCTTTAAAAATATATATAATGTTTGGGGGTTCAACATAATTTTCTTGCAAAAAAAAAAAATGTTTTCATGTAAACAAAAAGTGTGAAAAAGGGCTTTGCCTTCAAGTGGTTAGAAGAGTGGATGTAAGCTTCCTAATGTTGTGTATAAAATGCCAGAACAGTTCAAACCCCCCCCCAAATGACCCCATTTTGGAAAGTAGACACCCCAAGCTATATACTGAGAGGCATGTCGAGTCCATGGAATATTTTATATGTTGACACAAGTTGCGGAAAATAGACAATTTATTTTTTTCTTTTTTCTTTTTTGCACAAAGTTGTCACTAAATGATATATTGCTCAAACATGTCATGGGCATATGTGGAATTACACCCCAAAATACATTCTGTTGCTTCTCCTGAGTACGGGAATACCACATGTGTGAGACTTTTTGGGAGCCTAGCAGCGTACGGGACCCCAAAAACCAATCACCGCCTTCAGGCTTTCTAAGGGTGTAAATTTTTGATTTCACTTCTCACTGCCTAACACAGTTTCGGAGGCCATGGAATGCCCAGATGGCACAAACCCCCCCAAATGACCCCATTTTGGAAAGTAGACACCCCAAGCTATTTGCTGAGAGGTATGGTGAGTATTTTGCAGATCTCGCTTTTTGTCACAAAGTTTTGAAAATTAAAAAAAAAAAAAAAAAAAATGTTTCTTCATTTTCAAAAACAAATGAGAGCTGTAAAATACTCACCATGCCTCTCAGCAAATAGCTTGGGGGTGTCTACTTTCCAAAATGGGGTCATTTGGGGGGGTTTTGTGCTATTTTGGCATTTTATGGCCTTCGAAACTGTGATAGGTAGTGAGGAGTGAAATCAAAAATTTGTGCCTAGAAATCCTGAAGGCGGTGCTTGGTTTTCGGGGTCCCGTACGCGGCTAGGCTCCCAAAAAGTCCCACACATGTGGTATCCCCGTACTCAGGAGAAGCAGAAAAATGTATTTTGGGGTGTAATTCCATATATAACCATGGCATGTGTGAGCAATATATCATTTAGTGACAACTTTTTGTAATTTTTATTTTTTTTTGTCATTATTCAATCACTTGGGACAAAAAAAAAATATTCAATGGGCTCAACAGGCCTCTCAGCAATTTCCTTGGGGTGTCTACTTTCTAAAATGGGGTCATTTGGGGGGGGTTTGTGCTATTTTGGCATTTTATGGCCTTCGAAACTGTGATAGGTAGTGAGGAGTGAAATCAAAAATTTGCGCCCTTAGAAATCCTGAAGGCGGTGCTTGGTTTTCGGGGGCCCGTACGCGGCTAGGCTCCCAAAAAGTCCCACACATGTGGTATCCCCGTACTCAGGAGCAGCAGCAAAATGTATTTTGGGGTGCAATTCCACATATAACCATGGCATGTGTGAGCAATATATCATTTAGTGACAACTTTTTGTAATTTTTTTTTTTTTTTAGTCATTATTCAATCACTTGCGACAAAAAAAAATATATTCAATGGGCTCAACATGCCTCTCAGCAATTTCCTTGGGGTGTCTACTTTCCAAAATTGGGTAATTTGGGGGGGTTTTGTACTGCCCTGCCATTTTAGCACCTCAAGAAATGAGATAGGCAGTCATAAATTAAAAGCTGTGTAAATTCCAGAAAATGTACCCTAGTTTGTAGACGCTATAACTTTTGCGCAAACCAATAAATATACGCTTATTGACATTTTTTTTACTAAAGACATGTGGCTGAATACATTTTGGCCTAAATGTATGACTAAAATTGAGTTTATTCGATTTTTCTTATAACAAAAAGTAGAAAATATCATTTTTTTTCAAAATTTTCGGTCTTTTTCCGTTTATATCGCAAAAAATAAAAATCGCAGAGGCAATCAAATACCATTAAAAGAAAGCTCTATTTATGGGAAGAAAAGGAAGCAAATTTTGTTTCGGTATAACATTGCATGTCCGCACAATTTCCAGTTAAAGCAGCGCAGTGCAAAATTCTGAAAACAGCTCTGGTCCTTTAGCTACAAAATGGTCCGGGGCTTAAGTGGTTAAAACACAATTAATACAAAGTTAAAAATCTAATTTATATAATTTGTGATACCATTTAAATATAAAATATGAAGAATACATATATTGTGACAGCAGGCAGGTAAAATCACCAGGTTGCATCCAGGATGGGAGGTATATATGTCCTAGATTCAGGCTTTATGCCGATTTATACCACTAGGGGGAGTGCTGGGAGTCTTGCAGGGGAAGAGTTAATGAGCCCAGCTAAATCAAGTGGCTCATTGAGGCCTCTACAAGAACTCCCAGCATGCTAAGGGAGATGCTCCAACCTGGAACCAGATCTGTGTGAATAGTCTGGGGAGTGTGATCTCTGTGCGGTGAGCCAAAGCCTGTGTGGTTATTGTAAGAACTTCAAAAAAGCAGGGAGCTAGGGACTGGGACAGCACAAGGCTGTACCCAGTTGTTAGTTAGGGACACCAACGTGTATAGTGAGCGGTCAAGTTGACCAGGATTTCTTTTCATGTTTCTTTTTGTTTTGCTGTTTTTCCCTTGTAAATAGTTTGAATAAACCGCACCTTTCGTTTTTGCAACTATAAACTCTGTCTGCTGTGCCTGTTTTTATGTGGTGAACCCATCCAGGGGGTCACACACACCCGCTGCCGAGTTAACCCCCTCACAATATATATATATATATATATATATATATATATATATATTGTGGGAGATTAGCTTGTGGGGATCACCTTTTTCACAGAATGAAGGTCAGCGTACAGGCAGTTTCTTTAAAACCTGGCGTATTGCCAGCTTTATTTACAAGTGGTTTGCAATAGTCATATAAAAATAAACAAAACAGCAAAACAAATCCTTGCCGTCCGGCGCTAAACTATACAGTAACCGCTCTCTATACGGTGAGGGGCTGGTCCCCATCACCCACAAAATACAAGGTAAAGTAAAGCAAACCTTTTCTTTCAGTCCAAAATAACCAGCGCTCCTCTTACTCAGATTCCCTTCTGAGTCTTAGGCCAGAGCATTGCTGTGCTCTCTTCCTGGATCTTTAAAGCCCAGCTGCCTATGGATTCCAGTGAACCTGAATATCCGGACCGGAACCCAGCCAACTACAGAGGCTAGAAAAACCTGGGCCGGACTCTGGTTCAGTCCCTTACAATGGACCGAATACGAGGTGAAACATAGCGACTGTCATATATCTCACCTCACATACCGTCACATATCCTCCCCCTCTGCTCAAGCCCCTGCGGCTGAGCACTTGACCCAGCCATAAAGTGCACGCGGGAGAGGGCATCAGCATTATCCTGGAGTTTGCCCGGCCTGTGCTCAACCGTGAATTTAAAGGGCTGTAAAGCCAGGAACCACATTGTCACACGGGCATTTTTCTCCCTGTTGTCACACATCCACTTCAGGGGAGCATGGTCTGTGACCAGCCTGAACGACCTCCCGAGTAGATAATACCTCAGGGATAGTGATGAGCCGAACACCCCCGGGTTCGGTTCGCACCAGAACCCGCGAACGGACCGAAAGTTCGCACGAACATTAGAACCCTATTAAATACAATGGATGCGAACGTTCGGATTCTAAAGTGCTAATTATAACGACTATTATCCATGTTACCCCAGATATACTAGGAGTTGAGTCGGTACCAATACTGACTTCTGAGTGTTCAGCACCCAACCAAAGTAACGGAGGGTCTGACAGCGACAACAGGGTGAACCAACTCCCTCCGGGATCTTTGTACCTTCACAAAGCAATTGAGGGGCCTAAAATCCAAGATTGAGCGAGCCCCCTCCTTCTTGGTACTACAAACAGTCTGAGTAAGAAACCCCTGAAAGCCGTTCCTGTACAGAAAACAGGAATTATCACCCTGCGTATCTGCAGGTCTTGAATCGCCATGTCTGGTCCCGGTAATATGGATGAAAATCTTTAGGAAAAATGGCATAGCTACCCCATCAATCCCCCCCACCCCCACCCCAGCCCATTACCAGCCCCTTTGGGTCTTGTATGGATATTAAGGGGAACCCCACACACAAAATAAAAAAGGCCCTATATACTCTGAACAGCCGTATACAGGCGGTGCATACAAGACAGGGACTGTAGGTTTGTTCTTATGTAGAATCTGTTTGTAATTTTGAACAGCTGCATTGTTTAAGTGTAGCTCCATGCCAAATTCCTTTTTTTTAGCTTTTTGGAAAACATAGGGATAGGTTATCACCCCTGTCACATTTTTTTTGCTGTCTGTGCCCCTGTTCAGAACATTTCACCTCACTTTGCGTCCCAATGACAACTGTTTTTGAAATGTGGTGTTTTTATTGAAACAAGGATTGGTGATAAAGCATCAGTAGAGAGGAGACACCTTTCTCCCATATTAATTCTTACAGGAGAGAATTTTCCTTCCAAGGGGTAGATTTCCTCTCACTTCCTGTTGTCTTCTTCCGTTTGCAAGTAGTAGTCGTTTGTAAGTTTGATGTTTGAAAGTAGGGACCTGCCGTATATTCTCTGCAGAAATTGTCCCCTTAGGTGTTGGTGTTGGCACAACACTGTAAGCACTCACAGTTACTCTTGGTGGGTGCTGGAACGCCCTGCTGTCAACTATTATATCAGGAGTTGTAATAACATATAATTGTTGATCAGTGGTAGTAAAAATTGGGCCTTTGATGGTGGTGCTGGTGCCACAACACTGTAAGGCCTGACAGTTACTCTTGGTGGGCGCAGCAATGGGCCCTGCTGTGAATTATTCGATCAATAATTATAATTGCATGCCCCTGTTGAACAGGGGCTGAAAAATTGGGCCTTTGGTGGTGGTGGTGGTGGTGATGGTGGTGCTGGTGCCACAACACTGTAAGGCCTGACAGTTACTCTTGGTGGGCGCAGCAATGGGCCCTGCTGTGAATTATTAGATCAATAATTATAATTGCATGCCCCTGTTGAACAGGGGCTGAAAAATTAGGCCTTTGGTGGTGGTGGTGGTGGTGATGGTGGTGCTGGTGCCAGAACACTGTAAGGCCTGACAGTTACTCTTGGTGGGCGCAGCAATGGGCCCTGCTGTGAATTATTAGATCAATAATTATAATTGCATGCCCCTGTTGAATAGGGGCTGAAAAATTGGGCCTTTGGTGGTGGTGGTGGTGGTGGTGGTGATGGTGGTGCTGGTGCCACAACACTGTAAGGCCTGACAGTTACTCTTGGTGTGCGCAGCAATGGGCCCTGCTGTGAATTATTCGATCAATGATTATAATTGCATGCCCCTGTTGAACAGGGGCTGAAAAATTAGGCCTTTGGTGGTGGTGGTGGTGATGGTGGTGCTGGTGCCACAACACTGTAAGGCCTGACAGTTACTCTTGGTGGGCGCAGCAATGGGCCCTGCTGTGAATTATTAGATCAATAATTATAATTGCATGTCACTGTTGAACAGGGGCTGAAAAATTGGGCCTTAGGCACTGGTGGCACAACACTGCAACCCCTCACAGATACTGTACTTGGAGCACAGCAATGAGGCCTGTTGCAAAGTATTGCATCCAAAATTTTAATTACACGCCCCTGTTAAACAGGGGCTGAAAAATTGGGCCTTAGCCACTGGTGGCGTCACCCATAAACCAAAATGATCTTCCAAGCTATCATCATTAATCGTATCATTGAGGAGGAGGAGGAGGATAGCCAGTCAACATAACAGCACAGGCACTCAGCATCAGCATCAGTCTTGAAGGGATGTGACATTTTAAAATCAATTAGTCTGTTATATCAGCATCAGGTGTGTGGTAGCTGGTGGTGATCCAAGACTGGTTCATCTTGATGAAAGTCAGTCGATCAACCGAGTCGGTGGACAGGCGCACCCTGTGATCCGTGACAAATCCTCCAGCAGCACTGAATGTGCGTTCTGAAAGAACGCTGGATGCAGGACAGGCCAGTAGCTCAATTGCATACTGTGCAAGCTCTGGCCAGTGATCCATCCTCAAGACCCAGTAAGCCAGAGGATTTTCGGTGGGGAAGGTGTCCAAGTCTGACCTTGCCCCTAGGTATTCCTGGACCATGTATATGAGACGCTGGCGATGGTTGCTGGAACCGATCATACTTTGGGGCTGCGGACTAAAGAATTGTCTGAACGCATCGGTCAGATGGCCACCTTCCCCACCGCTCCTTCTTTGACTGCCCGAAGCCTCAGCAACTCGTTGTCCAGGACCAGGAGTTTGTAACCTCCCAGTCTCTGGGAACGCGTTGCACAGACCTTTCTGCAAGGCCTCCCGGAGATGTCTCATCCTCTGCTCCCTCTGCGACGGTAAGATAAGGTCCGCAACCTTACCCTTGTACCGTGGATCAAGGAGAGTGGCCAGCCAGTAATGGTCCCTCTCCTTGATCCGAAGAATACGAGGATCCTTCCGCAGACTTTGCAGGATCAGGGAGGCCATGCAGCGTAGGTTAGCTGAGGCATTCAGTCCGGAGTCCTCTGGGTCACTAAGGACGACATGATCCGCAGCCACCTCCTCCCAGCCACGTACAAGTCCACTGGTTTCTTGGGACTGTAAATGATCCCTAAAAGACTGCTGCTGATGATGCTGAGTGCCAGCCTCCACCTCCATGCTGACACAATCCTCCTCCTCCTCCTCCTCTTCCTGTGCGATGGGTGGGACAGAAGGAACACTGTCTGGGTAAAGGGGGCCTTGAGAGGCAAGGAAGTCCTCCTCTTCCTGCCTCTGTTCTGCCTCAAGTGCCCTGTCCATTATTCCACGCAGCGTGTGCTCCAACAGGTGGACAAGAGGTACAGTGTCACTGATGCATGCACTGTCACTGCTCACCATCCTCGTGGCCTCCTCAAATGGTGCCAGGACAGTGCATGCATCCCTGATCATGCCCCACTGGCGTGGTGAAAAAACCCGAGCTCCCCTGACCCTGTCCTGGTGCCGTAGTCGCACAGGTACTCATTGATGGCCCTCTGCTGCGTGTGCAGCCGCTGCAGCATGGCCAACGTTGAGTTCCACCTGGTGGGCATGTCACATATAAGGCGGTTCTTGGGCAGGTTCAACTCCTTTTGCAGCTCAGCCAGGCGAGCACTGGCATTATAAGATCTGCGGAAATGCACACAGACTTTCCTGGCCTGACTCAGGACATCCTGTAAGCCCGGGTACCTGCCCAAGAACCGCTGCACCACCAGGTTAAGGACGTGAGCCATACAGGGCACATGGGTCAGTTGTCCCTGTCGGAGGGCAGAGAGGAGGTTGGTGCCATTGTCGCAAACCACCATTCCTGGCTTAAGCTGGCGTGGCGTCAACCACCTCTCGGCCTGCCCCTGCAGAGCAGACAGGACCTCTGCCCCAGTGTGGCTCCTGTCCCCCAAACACACCAGCGCAAGCACGGCATGGCATCTTTTTGCCTGCGTACTTGCGTAGCCCCTTGAACGCCTACGGAGCACCGCTGGTTCCGAGGACAAACCACAGGAAGAGGCCATTGAGGAAGAAGAAGAGGAGGGGGTGGAGGAGAGAGGTGTGTCACAACCAGTAGTAGCATTTTGGAGGCGTGGCGGTGGAACAACCTCCAACACTACTGCACCTTGTCCTGCATCCTTCCCAGCTGCCAAAAGAGTGACCCAATGGGCCGTGAAAGAAAGGTAACGTCCCTGTCCATGCCTGCTGGACCATGAGTCAGCGGTAATATGCACCTTACCGCTGACCGCCCTGTCCAGCGAGGCCAAGACATTGCCTTCCACATGCCTGTAGAGAGCCGAAATCGCCTTCCGTGCGAAAAAGTGGCGTTTGGGAACCTGCCACTGAGGAACCGCACATTGCACAAACTCACGGAAGGGGGCCGAGTCTACCAACTGAAAAGGCAGCAGTTGAAGCGCTAGCAATTTAGCCAAGCTAGCATTCAACCGCTGGGCATGTGGATGGCTGGGAGTGAACTTCTTTCGACGGTCCAGCAGCTGGGGCAGGGAAATTTGCCTGCTAGAATCGGACGTTGGTGTACTGCTAGCAGAGTGCCCGCAAGTACTTGGCTGTGACACACCTAATTCTACACCTTCATTCCTCTCAGAGCAGGTTTCAGAGAGGACTGAAGGTATACTGGGGTTGGAGATCCCAGCTGATGCGGTGCAAGAAGAGGTCAGCTTGGTTCTTTGCTGTGGGTCTTTAAGGTAGGCTTGCCAACGAGCTGCATGGCAGGTCAACATATGTCTGATCAAGCATGTGGTGCCCAAGCGGCTGATGTTTTGGCCACGCGATATACGCTTGAGACATATGTTGCAAACAGCAGCTGTGCGATCTGATGCACTCGCCTCAAAAAAGGCCCACACCAAAGAAGTTTTTGAATGACGGGCAGAGGCAGCGTCCTGCACAGGCGGAGCTCTGCGGTGTGATTCCGTCGGTGTGCTGCCCATACGCTGGCCACTCAAGGGCATCCTGCCTCGTTGGAGATGCCTCCTCCTCATCCTCCTCCTCCTCCTCTCTCCTATTAGGCACCCACGTGGAGTCAGTGACCTCATCATCCCCTCCCTCCTCATCACTGGAGCCAATCTGGCAGTATGCTGCAGCTGCTGGAGCATGACTGCCAGATTGGTGTCCTTCTTGAGCATCCCCTCTCTCTGCTCTCACGCTACTGCCTTCCTCTAGCTGGGTATCATCATCAGATCCTTCGAAACGCTGGGCATCCTCCTGGAGCATGTACCCAACACTGTGCTCAAACAGTTCGGGGGACTCCTCAGGAGGAGGACATGGTGGGTCTAGGGAAGGATTGACTAATGAAGATAATGATACCAGAGAAGAGGACGCTTTGGCAGCAGCTTTGCCAGTACCCTGAGCCTGGGTGAGAGAGGATGAGGAGGATGAGGTGGGCTTGGTCATCCACTCTACCAAGTCTTCGGCATGATGTGGCTCAACATGTCCAGCTGCCGAAAAGAAGGACAAGCGTGTCCCATGGCCATGTGCTGATGACAATGCACCGCGTCCACGACCAGCACTGTTGCCCCAGACACAGAGCCTGCTTGCCCTCTTTTTTTGCCTCCTGACTGTCTGCTTCTCCTTGTTTGCCTTCCAGACATTTTAATGGATGGCCTGCAGGGAGATGGGAAAAAGAGCAATAAGGGCTACCTTCAGGTATATACTGTGAAGGAGGCTTAGCAAAAATGACACTGTCACTGTCCCCTGCCTATCCTTCTCTGTCCCTAAACACAAGAATTTGCAATATGCTTCAGCAAGATTGGTTTAGCACAGAACAGCACACTGACAGTTTCCCTCACTGTCCTTCTCTGTCCCTACAAACAAGATTTAGCACAGAATATCACACTGATAGTTTCCACGAGTGTCCTTCTCTGTCCCTAAACTCAAGGATTTCAAATATGGAACAGCAAAATTGGTTTAGAACAGAATAGCACACTGTCAGTTTCACTCACTGTACCTCTCTGTCCCTAAACTCAAGGATTTCAAATATGGTTCAGCCAAATTGGTTTAGAACAGAATAGCACACTGACACTTTCCCTCACTGTCCTACTCTGTCCCTCCCTACAAACAAGATTAAGCACAGAATAGCACACTGATAGTTTCCACGAGTGTCCTTCTCTGTCCCTAAACTCAAGGATTTCAAATATGGAACAGCAAAATTGGTTTAGAACAGAATAGCACACTGACACTTTCCCTCACTGTCCTACTCTGTCCCTCCCTACAAACAAGATTAAGCACAGAATAGCACACTGATAGTTTCCACGAGTGTCCTTCTCTGTCCCTAAACTCAAGGATTTCAAATATGGAACAGCAAAATTGGTTTAGAACAGAATAGCACACTGACACTTTCCCTCACTGTCCTACTCTGTCCCTCCCTACAAGCAAGATTTAGAACAGAATAGCACACTGATAGTTTCCACGAGTGTCCTTCTCTGTCCCTAAACTCAAGGATTTCAAATATGGAACAGCAAAATTGGTTTAGAACAGAATAGCACACTGTCAGTTTCACTCACTGTACCTCTCTGTCCCTAAACTCAAGGATTTCAAATATGGTTCAGCAAAATTGGTTTAGAACAGAATAGCACACTGTCAGTTTCACTCACTGTACCTCTCTGTCCCTAAACTCAAGGATTTCAAATATGGTTCAGCAAAATTGGTTTAGAACAGAATAGCACACTGACACTTTCCCTCACTGTCCTACTCTGTCCCTCCCTACAAACAAGATTAAGCACAGAATAGCACACTGATAGTTTCCACGAGTGTCCTTCTCTGTCCCTAAACTCAAGGATTTCAAATATGGAACAGCAAAATTGGTTTAGAACAGAATAGCACACTGACACTTTCCCTCACTGTCCTACTCTGTCCCTCCCTACAAACAAGATTAAGCACAGAATAGCACACTGATAGTTTCCACGAGTGTCCTTCTCTGTCCCTAAACTCAAGGATTTCAAATATGGAACAGCAAAATTGTTTTAGAACAGAATAGCACAATGACACTTTCCCTCACTGTACCTCTCTGTCCCTAAACTCAAGGATTTCAAATATGGTTCAGCAAAATTGGTTTAGAACAGAATAGCACACTGACACTTTCCCTCACTGTCCTACTCTGTCCCTCCCTACAAACAAGATTAAGCACAGAATAGCACACTGATAGTTTCCACGAGTGTCCTTCTCTGTCCCTAAACTCAAGGATTTCAAATATGGAACAGCAAAATTGGTTTAGAACAGAATAGCACACTGTCAGTTTCACTCACTGTACCTCTCTGTCCCTAAACTCAAGGATTTCAAATATGGTTCAGCAAAATTGGTTTAGAACAGAATAGCACACTGACACTTTCCCTCACTGTCCTACTCTGTCCCTCCCTACAAACAAGATTTAGCACAGAATAGCACACTGATAGTTTCCACGAGTGTCCTTCTCTGTCCCTAAACTCAAGGATTTCAAATATGGAACAGCAAAATTGGTTTAGAACAGAATAGCACACTGACACTTTCCCTCACTGCCCTACTCTGTCCCTCCCTACAAACAAGATTTAGCACAGAATAGCACACTGATAGTTTCCACGAGTGTCCTTCTCTGTCCCTAAACTCAAGGATTTAAAATATGGAACAGCAAAATTGGTTTAGAACAGAATAGCACACTGACACTTTCCCTCACTGTCCTACTCTGTCCCTCCCTACAAACAAGATTAAGCACAGAATAGCACACTGATAGTTTCCACGAGTGTCCTTCTCTGTCCCTAAACTCAAGGATTTCAAATATGGAACAGCAAAATTGGTTTAGAACAGAATAGCACACTGACACTTTCCCTCACTGTCCTACTCTGTCCCTCCCTACAAGCAAGATTTAGAACAGAATAGCACACTGATAGTTTCCACGAGTGTCCTTCTCTGTCCCTAAACTCAAAGATTTCAAATATGGAACAGCAAAATTGGTTTAGAACAGAATAGCACACTGTCAGTTTCACTCACTGTACCTCTCTGTCCCTAAACTCAAGGATTTCAAATATGGTTCAGCAAAATTGGTTTAGAACAGAATAGCACACTGACACTTTCCCTCACTGTCCTACTCTGTCCCTCCCTACAAACAAGATTTAGCACAGAATAGCACACTGATAGTTTCCACGAGTGTCCTTCTCTGTCCCTAAACTCAAGGATTTCAAATATGGAACAGCAAAATTGGTTTAGAACAGAATAGCACACTGACACTTTCCCTCACTGCCCTACTCTGTCCCTCCCTACAAACAAGATTTAGCACAGAATAGCACACTGATAGTTTCCACGAGTGTCCTTCTCTGTCCCTAAACTCAAGGATTTCAAATATGGTTCAGCAAAATTGGTTTAGAACAGAATAGCACACTGACACTTTCCCTCACTGTCCTACTCTGTCCCTCCCTACAAACAAGATTTAGCACAGAATAGCACACTGATAGTTTCCACGAGTGTCCTTCTCTGTCCCTAAACTCAAGGATTTCAAATATGGAACAGCAAAATTGGTTTAGAACAGAATAGCACACTGTCAGTTTCACTCACTGTACCTCTCTGTCCCTAAACTCAAGGATTTCAAATATGGTTCAGCAAAATTGGTTTAGAACAGAATAGCACACTGACACTTTCCCTCACTGTCCTACTCTGTCCCTACAAACAAGATTTAGCACAGAATAGCACACTGACACTTTCCCTCACTGTACCTCTCTGTCCCTAAACTCAAGGATTGAAAATATGGTTCAGCAAGATTGGTTTAGAACAGAATAGCACACTGACACTTTCCCTCACTGTACCTCTCTGTCCCTACAAACAAGGTTTAGCACAGAATAACACACTGACACTCTCCCTACCTATCCTTATTTGTCCCTAAACACAAGGAATCCAGGATTAGTAAAGGAAAAAAAATGACACTGTCCCTGCCTATGCTTCTCTTTCCCTGCTCCGGAACACACTACACAAGGCCGCTGCGCTGGCGGCCTTTTATAGTGTGGGGCGTGTACTAAACCCCCTCAGCAATAATTGGCCACAGGCATCCTGCCTGTGGCCAATCATTGCTCTTCTCGCTGCCGGCGCTGTGATTGGCCAAGCATGCGGGGTCACAGTGCATGCTTGGCCAATCACAGCGCCTGGATGACACTGCGATGGCGTAGTGCATTGTGGGCCATTCGCGTCACTCAAATTTGGCGCGAACGGCCCAAATCGTTCGATCTTCGTCGAACGATCGAACAGCCGATGTTCGAGTCGAACGTATGTTCGACTCGAACACGAAGCTCATCCCTACTCAGGGAGTCTAAGGCCCATTTAATGGCGAGACACTCCTTTTCAACAATGGCATAGTTCCTTTCGTGCTTGTTCAGCTTCCGGCTTAGGTATACAACCGGGTGTTCCTCACCATTCCTGACCTGTGACAGTACAGCCCCTAGGCCCACCTCAGAGGCGTCTGTCTGTACGACAAACTCCTTTTTGAAGTCCGGGGTCACCAGCACCGGTAGTGCACAAAGGGCCTGTTTTAATTTTTGAAACGCCTTCTCAGCCTCAGTGTTCCATTTGACCATGACCGACCCTCTGCCCTTCGTCAGGTCAGTCAGAGGGACGGCAATAGTGGCAAAGTCAGGTATAAACCGTCGGTAATACCCCGTAATGCCTAGGAAGGCCCGAACTTGTTTCTTGTTTATGGGTTGGGGCCACTTTTGAATTGCCTCAATTTTATTGGTCTGAGGCTTGACAAGTCCCCGGCCAATAACATAGCCCAGGTACTTGGCCTCCTCCAGGCCTATGGCACACTTCTTTGGGTTAGCCGTGAGGCCTGCTTCTCTAAGGGAATCTACCACCGCCTGTACCCGGGGCAGGTGCGATTCCTAATCTGGGCTGTGGATGACCACATCGTCCAAATAAGCAGCTGCATACGGGCGATGTGGTCTCAAAGTTTTGTCCATCATTCGTTGAAATGATGCAGGGGCCCCATGCAGACCAAAAGGCATCCGCTTGTACTGAAACAAGCCCTCAGGAGTGGAAAAGGCAGTCTTCTCCTTGGCCGATTCAGACAGCGGTATTAGCCAATAGCCTTTTGTCAGGTCTAGGGTCGTTATATAGCGAGCCTGTCCCAACCTGTCCACAAGTTCGTCGACCCGGGGCATCGGGTATGCATCGAACTTGTATACACTGTTAAGTTTTCGAAAGTCATTACAAAACCTGATAGTGCCATCAGGTTTTGGGACCAGCACTATGGGGCTCAACCACTCACTGTGGGACTCTTCTATCACATCCAACTCCAACATGTTTTTAATTTCTTTTGCGACTGCCTCACGCCTGGCCTCTGGGATTCTATACGGCTTCACATTTACCCGAACCCCTGGTTCCGTCACTATGTCATGTTGGATCACGTTGGTCAGTCCAGGTAAGGGGGAGAAAAAGTCTCTATTTTTATGCACAAACACCCTAACGTCACTTTGTTGTGCCACGGACAGGGTTTCCGTGATGGGAACGTCAGGTGTCACGGGTACCCGGTCAGTTGGAGGCGGGGACGTGGCCAGTAAAGTCTCTTGGTCCTTCCAGGGTTTAAAGAGATTCACATGGTAAATTTGGTGTGGTTTCCTTTTCCCTGGCTGGTAGACTTTGTAGTTTACCTCCCCCACCCTTTCGACAACCTCGAAGGGACCCTGCCACTTGGCTAAAAACTTACTTTCCACCGTGGGGACCAATACCAACACTCTGTCCCCAGGGCTGAAAGTACGGACCCTGGCACTTCGGTCATAGACCCTCCTTTGGGCCTCCTGGGCCCGCTCCATATGTTCTCGCACCAGGGGCAGGACAGCTGCGATTCGATCCTGCATCAAGGAGACATGCTCTATGATGCTTTTATATGCGGTTGCCTCACCTTCCCATGTTTCCTTGGCAACATCTAGCAGTCCCCTGGGATGCCTACCATACAAGAGTTCAAAGGGGGAATAGCCTGTGGAGGCCTGCGGAACCTCACGTATTGCAAACATGAGATATGGCAGCAAAAAATCCCAGTTTCTCCCATCTTTGTCGACCACCCTTTTCAGCATACTTTTCAAAGTTTTATTAAATCTTTCGACCAGACCATCCGTTTGGCGGTGGTAGACAGAGGTACGGAGATGGGAGATTATCTATAACTTACAAAGCTCCTTGGTAACCTTGGACATAAAGGGGGTGCCCTGGCCGGTTAAGATCTCTTTTGGGATCCCCAGTCGACTAAAGACATGGACCAATTCCTTGGCGATAGCCTTCGCAGAGGTATTGCGCAAGGGTATGGCCTCAGGATAGCGAGTCGCATAGTCCAGGATCACCAGAATATGCTGGTGACCGCGGGCAGATTTCACAACCGGCTGGGGGGCTGAGAAAATGGGGTGACGGTGCCGACATTTGGCACTCGGGGCACGATTCGCAGTACTCCTTGACATCTGCATGCAATCCGGGCCAGAAAAATTTCTGGGCCATTCTCTCCCTGGTTTTTTCAACACCGAGATGCCCCCCATTACATGACCATGGGCCAGGTCTAGCACGACCCTGCGGAAGGGTTTGGGGACTAGTAGCTGTTCTACCTCGTCCTCTCCATGTTTTATCACTCGATACAATAAATTGTTTTTAATTGCCATGTAAGGGAAAGACATCACCCAATTAGGATCTACCGGTTCCCCATCCAACATCTTAACATTTTCCCTGGCTCTCATGAGGGTGGCCTCTCGTAATTACTCGGTACAGAAATCCTCTCTCCTGACCTCTAAATTGGGTACCACATCTTGGCTACTCTCAATGTCAGGGTCAGAGGGGTTTTCCTGTTCGTTACCCTCAGGCTGGGAGCTAGCTTCCAGGTCCTCCAGCTCCCCAACCATGACAGGGAAAGGAAGAGGGTCTCCGGCTTCCTTGATCCCACCAACAGCATCCCCTTCCCTTTGGCAAAAAGGGTTGGGTGAGAGTTCCCGTGCTTCCCCAGCAGGGGGAGCTCTATCTACCAGCCTCCCTTTGCTCTCCCATAAATTCCAGAAATGGGGAAAAACTCTTCCCACTAAAGCTTCATGAAGCAGTGAAGGTACCACCCCCACTGAATGTGTTATACGGCCCCTGGGGGTCTCAACCTCAACCACCGCTGTCTGGTAGTCTTGAGTGTCCCCATGGATGCAAATTACCCCAATAGTACTGGGGTGTAGTTTTGTGGGGTTCACACAATCACTCACTTCCATCCACAGAAATAACACACATTTGTTTTTCAATGCGACTCTGACATGATGCAGTACATGCGACCTGTGCAAACAAAGAAAAGCGTCTTTTCATATAAGCATAATCGCATTGCATAGGTTCATCATTTAAAGGACAGTTCGCAGCAATATGCCCTAATGCATGCCAACGAAAACATCTTATATGCTCAACCCCCAGTCCTCTCAACGATTCCAAAGACCTTCCTGGCTTCTTTGGCCAGTCTCCAGGTCTAGGAAGCACAGTCTCATGAGTTGGAACAACAGTCTTATCAAATCTCCCCAAGCTCTTGGACCCCGGAACAGTCTTACCCGAACCTCCGGGAGATCTTGCACCCCTAGACACACCGAAGTGGGGCGTAGATGGATTCACCAAGTCCTCAGTAGCACTGTACCTCTCCACTAGGTCGACCAGTTGGGCTGCAGTTTTGGGGTCACCCTGTCCGACCCATTTCCTCAGAGCAGCTGGAAGCACACGCAGATACCGGTCCATTACCACACGCTCTACGATCTGCGGGCCTGTAAAGGTCTCTGGCTGCAACCACTTCTTGGTGAGGTGGACCAGGTCAAACATTTGCGAACGGGGTGGCTTGTTGCTGGAGAATGACCACTGATGCACCCGCTGGGCCCGGATTGCCATGGTGACACCCAAGCGTGCGAGTATCTCTGTCTTTAGAGTCTCATAGTCCTGGGCCTTATCGGGTTCTAGGTCAAAATAGGCCTTTTGGGGTTTTCCTGTTAAAAATGGGGACAACAGACCCGCCCACTGTTCTTTTGGCCATCCTTCACGGACAGCAACTCTCTCAAAAGTCGCCAGGTATGCCTCGATATCATCAGCAGATGTCATTTTCTGTAAGTGGTAGGATGCACGTATCATCTTGGCTTCCACTGGCACATGAGGTGCGGACCCCTTTTTCAGTTCCATCAGAGCCTCTGCAAACTGACGGTTCATCTCCTGCTGGGCCGCCTTTTGTGCTGCAGCGGCCTCTGCGATTTGGCGGTTCATCTCCTGCTGGGCCGCCTGTTGTGCTGCAGCGGCCTCTGCGACTTGGCGGTTCATCTCCTGCTGGGCTGCTTGTTGTGCTGCAGCGGCCTCCTGTTGTGCTGCCTGTTGTGCTGCGACTTGGCGGTTGGTTTCCCGCTGAGCTGCATTGGCCTGTAGCAGGGCCTTTAACATTTCCTCCATCTTCAGAAAATGCCCGCTGAATCCACCACGTGTGGGAGATTAGCTTGTGGGGATCACCTTTTTCACAGAATGAAGGTCAGCGTACAGGCAGTTTCTTTAAAACCTGGCGTATTGCCAGCTTTATTTACAAGTGGTTTGCAATAGTCATATAAAAATAAACAAAACAGCAAAACAAATCCTTGCTGTCCGGCGCTAAACTATACAGTAACCGCTCTCTATACGGTGAGGGGCTGGTCCCCATCACCCACAAAACACAAGGTAAAGTAAAGCAAACCTTTTCTTTCAGTCCAAAATAACCAGCGCTCCTCTTACTCAGATTCCCTTCTGCGTGTCAGGCCAGACCATTGCTGTGCTCTCTTCCTGGATCTTTAAAGCCCAGCTGCCTATGGATTCCAGTGAACCTGAATATCCGGACCGGAACACAGCCAACTACAGAGGCTGGAAAAACCTGGGCCGGACTCTGGTTCAGTCCCTTACAATGGACCGAATGCGAGGTGAAACATAGCGACTGTCATATATCTCACCTCGCATACCGTCACAATATATATATATATATATATATATATATAAATAATAAAAAATATATATGCACTGAATGTGCAGGCCTCAAATGTCGCTAATGAAACAATTTATGTCTAATTCAAAATTTAACCCTTTTGGGGTGAGCAAGTCGATCAAATAAATCCAGAGAGTTTCACACTTGGAGAGTTCCCTGACCATATTCGAACCTCTCCACACAGGCTTTATACAATCGACGCCCCAAAATTTGAGGCCAGAGTGATCCTGATTATGGTGATTATGGTGAAATTTAAAATATAGTGACCTATTATGGTCTTTAAAACACAATTCTATATTCTGTATGTGCTCCGCAATACGAACCTTCAGGGGTCTCTTCGTGCGGCCTACATACATCAGGCACTTCAAGACATACACAACATACACTACATGGGTTATGTTACAAGTGATGAATTATTTGATAACAAATAATTTTTTGTTGGAAGTTGATATAAATCTATCTAGACCCCTCATAGGCTCAGAGACCTCTCTGCATGCCCTGCATTTGCAGCATGCAAAAAAATCTCTGTCCCAAAAAGAGGCTGGCCTAGTGGGAGGGTCCAACACCTTTTTTACCACCGCGTCACCAAAACTAGGTGCCTTACGGTAAATACATTTAGGTGTCTGGGGTAATACATTTTTAAAGGTTTTGTCTAGGCATAAAATATGCCAATGGCACTAAAAAATTAATCAATTTCCCTACACTGGGAATGGAACGACAAGATGAAACCACATTTGTGACTTGTATTAGTCCTCACTGGTGTCACATGTTTCAAACAGTCCTCTCGCAGGATGGCATTTATCTCCTCGACAATCGCATCCAACTGTTGCGGACTATAGCCCTTCTTTATAAATCTGTCCTTTAATACTTCAGACTGGGCAAGATAGTCATCCACAGTTGAACAATTTAGTTTTACCCGCATTAATTGGCCCTTAGGAATATTCCTCAGCCATAAAGGGTGATGGCCACTTTGTAAAAAACTATTGCGATCGGTCGGCTTAAAATAAACCTTGGTTTCCAATCTGTCCTTGACCCTATATATGTTAACATCTGTGAAATTGATATGATCTTTACTCCACTGGCTCGTACGTTTAATATTATTCTCATTACTATTCAGAT
The DNA here is from genome assembly GCA_029206835.1 of Rana muscosa. Classification (NCBI taxonomy): domain Eukaryota; kingdom Metazoa; phylum Chordata; class Amphibia; order Anura; family Ranidae; genus Rana; species Rana muscosa. The sequence goes on from CM055122.1 coordinate 420,182,250, forward strand.
ATTCAAGATAGCTAATTAGAGATAATTCTGGTCCTTCCCATATAAACATTTAGTCGTCAATGTATCGCCTGTGAAAGAATAACTTATCTCTTTTCTTACCAAAGACATACTTATCCTCCCACTCCCCCATAAATAAATTAGTTATACTAGGTGCGAATTTCGCGTCCATAGCTACACCTTTCTTTTGTGAAAATAAATTATTGTTAAAACATACATAATTATGGGAGAGGCAAAATTCAAGGGCAACTCTTAAGAAAATTTTCTGGTGATGGGGAAAATCCTCTCTTTTACTCAACGCCCAATTGAGGGCTAATAACGCATCGTCATGCTGTATAATCTTATAAAGCTAAGAGACATCCAAGGTGACAAGAAAAATCTCACCTCTCAACCAATTTAACCTCTTGCAAGAGTTGCAGTAAATTTTTCCTATCCTTAAGGTAAGCTTTAGTAACTACAACCCTTTTTTGAAGGAATTGGTCTAGATATTGTCCCATTCTAGATGTAAGCGACCCAATCCCATTGACAATGGGCCTAGCGGCGTGATTTATATTTATAAATTGAATGAGGAAAAGGACCCAGTTCCAACTCAAGTTGAGAGGTCAAAACAACATAATCCTCATGCACAACAACAGGTGTATAGGAATGAAAATCAAAATGTCAAGGTTTGCCACGTGAATTGGTGACGTGTGCGGCGTGCACGCAATACTCCCGTGATTGGTGAGTGAATGCGAGGGGAGAGGCGCACGCCACCCACCATGAGGCATTCTAATTAAGTCTGGTTAATGTCGGTTTAATTAATTAATTGATTTATGTATTCTTATATATATAGCGCAGTGTTAGCAAGCAAAATTATGCCTCAGTGGAAGTCCTGTAGGATGAAACGTGTCGGGTTAATGCTTTGCTAAAGCTCTACACACTGCACATTTTTTACATATTTTTTGTGATCACCTTTTTATTGTACACATCTGATACAATGTTTGTACCTTTTTACATTAAAATCCTATATTTTGGATCTGTGCTATGTGGAAGCCTTCTCTCTTTCTTCTTTTATGATCACCATTCCCATCGTTGATTGGTGAGCGATTTGTGCATATTGCACAATACTAGGAGATCTTGGTTGAGTTCCCGGTTCCTGTACCCTTTGACTGCTTCATAATTACTGGAGTGTGCCTATATCTCAGCTATCTATAGAGATCGTAACCGGCAATACATTTTTGCATCCTTGACTGTATTACTCACCACCGCTGGCGTGTGGATCCACAACTCATGGTAAGAGTACCTACCCCTCCCCTGGGTGACGGAAGCACAGTCCTGGGTGTCTTCTTATTTTGAATATTGGAATACCATCATCTGCAACTTTTTGGGATATATTAATATCTTTCATTCTGCTAAAGATTCTCTCTGTGGAGTATTTCCGAAAAATCCTATTTTTATGGACTTATCACTTTGTCACATTTTGTTTCTGTTTATCTGAACATTTAAGGTTATATACGTGCACTTTAGATATTACCTCATATGCCTGTATTCAGTTCAGTCGGCTGTTATGATAATATCTGATCTATTAAATAATAAAAAAATGGTAATCAATACAAGCCGCCTAGTGATTACCCCACCACGCTGTTTTAACAGAAGAATACAGTGCATCAAATACTAGCAGCAGCCACTTTAAATATATATAACCCTGTGAAAAATATAGTCAACACACTAAAATAGAATGACAAACTATAAGTGGCGCTAAGTGAATATAACAATTATATTGGTATAAACTGTGAAAAAAGTAATAGTGAAATATACTTAAATCTTAAAAATGAACAAAAGGCATAAAGAAAAATTCCAAAAAATGTGTATAGAGTGACAGCACAAATAAAGTCCATATAAGTGTATAGTGATAGTGTTCAAAATTAGATGATAATCTTCTTCTTTTCCACCACACCACAGTGTTCAAGTGAGTCAAACCCCCTTCAGATAGGACACTCACCGCAATGCAATGCCTTACACTCTCGTGTTTTGGCAAATGAGCAGACAGCACCTCTCAACTAGGTGGATTGGTTCCACATCCGATGCAGTGATCCTCAAACAGGCTCCACATAAATGCAAAAATAAATGCAAAGGATAGTGTAATACTGCAAAGTCAGTTTTATTGGTACTACAAAATCTTCAAATATTGCACTCACATGATAACCAGTAAAAGTAAGCCAAAATCACACTGCAACCGAATCCACAGCATTAACTTCACACTGTCACAACCAACGAATGATGGTCACGGCGGACCCAGGATCAGCACAGGTCACAAAATAGTATATAAACCACTCTCTACCTGTCCTCTCCACTTGCGAACGCCGTTTTCCAAAGGTGGCTGATAATAAAGTCTGTAACACACGGCACTCCACACACGCTTGATCAGATTGTCAATAGCCTGCCGTGTAGCCACACCCCGACATGTTTCGTAATTGATACTTAATCATTCTGAATGCGTTTGTTAAAATTTTTCTTTTTTTACGTGTATTTTGATTACCATATATACTCGAGTATAAACCGACCCGAATATAAGCCGAGGCACCTAATTTTACCACAAAAAACTGGTAAAACGTATTGACTCGAGTATAAGCCTAGGGTGTCCATCTGCATGCCTCACTGTGCCTCACTTTGCTTTACTGTGTCCATGTGCATGCCTCACTGTGCCTCACTGTGCCCATGCCTCACTGTGTCCATGCCTCACTGTGTACATGCCTCACTGTGCCCACTGTGCCCAATCTCCCTACCTGATCTCTGGCGCTGTGTTACTAGACTGACATTTAACATGGGAGTCTATGGAAGGGGTGCCCGGATTTGAAAAATCGGTGCTCCTCGGCCGTAGGTCTCCTGGACAAAAAACTTTGCACACTTGTAGAGGAAGAGTGGTGCTACTTGTGTGCCATGATTGGGGTCCAGGGGCCTAGGACTGGCCGGTACCGGTCCCCAAAATCACCAGAGAAATTACCGTTTAACATATGAGTCTATGGAAGGGGTGCCCGGTTTGAAAAATCGGTGCTCCCCGGCCGTAGGTCCCCCGGACAACAAACTTTTCACACTTGTAGAGCACGAGTGGGGCTACATGTGTGCCAAGTTTACAGCTGGCTGGAATCAGGCGCACAAAGATGAAGATGGACACAGACTCGAATATAAGCCGAGGGGGGCATTTTCAGCACAAAAAAATGTGCTAAAAAACTCGGCTTATACTCGTGAATATACGGTTTTTGATTTTAGCACCCTGATAATGTTTGCACAATCCTAGTGGTGTATGTGCACTCTTCCCTAGGTTTTTACCTGGGGCTTACATGCTTTATTAGCGCTACACATTTTCATTCACATTTTTATACAATTAGGCCTCGTACACACGACCGAGTTTCTCGGAAAGAACCAGCAAGAAACTTGCTGGCAGAGATGTCTTGCCGAGAAATTCGTTTGTGTGTATGGTTTCTCGTCAAGAAAACCGACAAGTAATCTCGACGAGAAAATAGAGAACCTGCTCTCTATTTTCTCGTCGAGATTCTCGTCGGCATGTTTCTCGATGAGAAAAGTGAGTGTGTGTACACTTACCTGTCCTCCGGGAAGCGTGCGCATGTTCGAAATGAATTTGACGCATGAGCGGTAGCTTCCTAGGCATAGATAGGGTATACCAAGATGGCGGCGATGGCATCGAATGTGACGAGCGCATGCTCGTCGTAGTCGATGACGTCACCGCGTATGTTCCATTCAAAGAACCACGGGTTCTTTGAATCGAGCGTCTGTACACTCGGCCGGGACAAGTTTCTTGTCCAAGAATCTCGTCGAAAAAAACAACATGTTTTTTTTTACGAGAATCTCGGCCGTGTGTACGAGGCTTTAATCTTATTGTTGTTTTAGCAGCTTAGTCTCACATTGGTGGCGCAGTAATTTATTCCTCATATTCTTATGGTATATTACCTGTACATATTTTTAGATGCATTTTCAGGTTTAAAACGGGTGGGATGTGTATATATTTTGTAAGAAATTAGGGGGAAAAAAACTAAATTAAAGTGATTTTTTATCTCATTTTTTATAAAAAGCCTTCTGTGTGCAGCAGCCCCTCTAATATTTACCAGAGCCCCATCTAGATCCAGCGATGTTGTTGTAGGAGTGTCTCAGCTGCCCTGGACTCCCCCCGGGCTGAGACAGCAGTGTGTGCGGCACCATTGGCTGAGACAGCAGTGTGTGCGGCACCATTGGCTCCGGCTGCTGTCAATCAAAGTCTGTCAGCCAATGAGGAGAGAGAGGGGGTGGGGGCCGGGCGGCGGCTCCATGTCTGAATGGACACAGGGAGCTGTGGCTCAGCTCGGTTACCCCCATAGCAAGCTGCTTGCTATGGGGGCACTCAACAGGAGGAAGGGGCCAGGATCACAGAAGAGGGACCCAAGAAGAGGAGGATAGGGGCTGCTCTGTGTAAAACCACTGCACAGAGCAGGTAAGTATAACATGCTTGTTATTTTTAATCAAAAAAAAAAAACAAGACTTTAAAGAGAAGTATGTTGGGTTTTTTTTGTCTGTTCATACTTACCTCGGTGGATGGAGCATCAGACCGATGCTCAATCTGTCCCCCGCTGTCTCTCCATTGAGAACAGAGGCACCGGACACCGCCAATGGCTCGGTTCTCACAGATCCCCGAGAGGAAAGCTGCTGACTATCAGTCAGCGTCTTTCCTCTCTGCTTCTCCACGCTCATTGGTGCGCTGAGCAGTGGAGAGGCAAGGAGAGGCTGTCTTAGTGGCTCGCTGAGATGCTGAGATTGCCATCAATCAGGGCGGCTGGCGGATCCCGACCTGGAAGTCGTGATGACGCGCTGCCCCGATTAATGGCAGTGATGTCAGCGGAGAGCGGACTTCAGATCACTCTCCGCTAAAAACGGGGAACAAGAGTGCAAAACGAATTGCACTCCTGTGACCCAAAGGAGAAGCTCAGGCTGGACTTCTCTTTTAAGTATCACTTTAAGCCCTGTAAAATTCACTTATCTCTAGCTATGGGCTAGTTATACTATAATAGTAATTTTGTTTTATAGATAACTCATCAAAAATGCTAATCTAAAAAATTAAACCTGTTCTACTCTTTCAGAAAATCCACCCTATACTATTACCCTCAAAGTGTCAGACATCAAATTTAGATGTGCATCATTTATAGCAGACCTATAAATCATTTGGCATTTTGGTTGAACAAATGCAAACTTTTAAAAAAATATTATTTTACATACTGTACTGGACATAATTAGTATAGTTGAAAAAAGACACCTAGTTCAACCAATGCTGTGTTAAAGTCTGGTTATTGCAACACATTTGAAACCAGAATTAACCAGTTCTGGACCAGCCGCCACAGTTGTACTGCAGCAGGTTGACTCGGCTGGGATTCGCTCCAGAACCGATCAGTCTCTAGGCCCAGGCCAACGATTTCTGGCCTGGACCTGGTGATCTGTTCTGGCAAATTAAATCCTTCCCCTGCCTGTGTAAGTATAAACACAGGCAGGGGAAGTGATGTCATCTCTCCTCGTGGAACACTTTTCGTTCCAGAGAGAGAAGAGAAAACATCTCACAGTAAGTTGCACCAACACTACACTAACAGCAGTACACGTAGGCACACTTGTGACCCCCCGATTACCCACCGATCACCCTCCCCCCGTTAACCTCTTCACTCCCTGTCACAGTGTCACCCAGTGCAGTGTTCAAATTTTTCATTGATCACTGTACTGGTGTCATTTGTGACAATAATCAGTGTTAGGGTACTTAGTAGTAGCCCCAGATAGGTCTAGGGACCCCCCCTAAACCCCCCTGATAAAGGTTTAATCCCTTGATTACCCCCTGTCACCCGTGATCACGGGTGACGCTGGTTAGTTAGTTATTTTTTTATAGCGCACCCGCCATATATTACCTAATAAAAGGTTTAACCCCCTGATCACCCGGTGGGTGATATCAGTTAGGTTTTAGCATCAGACAGGGTCTGCATCACCCCAAGCAGCATCAGATAAGTGCCAGTAGCGCTAACACCCACAAACGCACCATACACCTGTCTTAGTAGTATAGTAGTATAGTGTCTGAACGAATCAATATCTTTGATCTGATCAGAACTATATTAGCATCCCCAATGGTTTAGGGTTCCCAAAAATGCAGCGTTAGCGGGATCAGCCCAGATACCTGCTAGCACCTGCGTTTAGCCCCTCCGCCCAGCCCATCCAAGTACAGTATCAATCGATCACTGTCACTTACAAAACACTAAACACATAACTGAAGCATTCACAGAGTCAGGCATGATCCCTGCGAATGCTAACAGTTTTTTTGGTAGCGTTTGAAGTAGTCGCTGACAGTCAGGTGATCTTTTTTGCTGTGAGTTTCACTAGTTGTACCAGTAAATTTAGAGACCAAAATGTCCAATCGAAGGTACACTAGTGAAGAGGCCTACATGTTTCTGAGCCTGACAGATGAAAGTGAAGAGGAAGTCACCATCTGTCAGATTCAGGCTCAAAATACGAACCTGTAGACAGCAGCGGCACCCTGACAGATAGCTCTAACAACGGAGTAGTGGTCTCTGCCAAGGTCAGGCGTTCCCGACCCCATTTTTCTGCTGTTGTTGAGGTGCAAGAACCACATGGCTCTTGTATGAAGCAGAGAGCCAGTACTAGTGCCTCTCATCCTTCTGGTGAACTGGCAAGCACCAGCGGCCTAGTACATCCTGGTCGTACATCCAGCACTGAACTAACACTTGGTGACGTGGCGAGTTCCATAAGTGCAGTTCAAGCTGGTGAGGTGGCTAGCACAAGTAGAGTCTCGCAGCCACCAAGAAGACAATAGCAGGCCCGTCGAGCCCATAGTGCCCTTCCTGCTGCATTTGCCAATCCGAATTGGGAGCCCACCACTTCTGCAGCACCCATACTTCCCATACTTCCCCCATTCACTGGCCAACCCAGAATTCAGGTGGAAACAGTTGATTTTACACCACTTGATTTTATTTGCTGTTTTTTACTGAAGATCTCTATAGATATGTTGTGGACCAAAGCAATTTGTATGCTGGTCAATTCATCGCCGCTAATCCCCAGGCACAGATTGCGTTAAAAAATCAAGTTGTTTTATTGATTTATATCATTTAGTGACAACTTTGTGAAAAATACGTTTGTAATTTTCCCACAACTTTTGGCAAAATATAAAATACTCCATGGACTCAACATGCCTCTCAGCAAAAAGCTTGGGGTGTCTACTTTCCAAAATGGAGTCATTTGGGGGGGGGGGGGTTTGTGCTATCTTGGTGTTTTATGGCCTTCGAAACTGTGATAGGTAATGAGGAGTGAAATCAAAAATCTACCCCCTTAGAAATTCTGAAGGCAGTGCTTGGTTTCCTGGTGGTCCTGTACGCTGCTAGGCTCCCAAAAAGTCCCACACATGTGGTATCCCTGTATTCAGGAGAAGCAGCAGAATGTATTTTGGGGTAAAATTCCACATACAACCATGGCATGTGTGAGCAATATATCATTGAGTGACAACTTTATGTAATTCTTTTTTGTTGTCATTTTTCAATCACTTGTGACAAAAAAAAAATATTCAATGGGCTCAACATGCCTCTCAGCAATTTCCTTGGGGTAATACAAAAGTCCTATTGGATAATATGGGAGTTTCAGGGTGCTATTAATTGGCCAGAATACGACAGTTATAGTAAAAAAATATATATATTTTTATTATTACATACAAAAAGAGAACATATACAATAAAACAGTTTCTCCATACAACTGTTCCACACTTATTCAAACTGATGCTTACATAAACGTTAATCACTCAGAGCGTGATCTAGGAGTCCGTGTAGTCCTACATATAGACAGCTGCAGACATATAGATCCTATTGTGTGTATTGGCTTTCAAATTGGCCGATCTAATTTAAAAGGATGAAATTGCAATGGTAAGTATATTATATGTGGGACATTGAAGCTAAATATAATATAGATAAAACAGGCAACCATCTACGTAAAAGTAGGTTACAGCATGTAATCCACCATTATATATATATCCGTCTAATTTCAGTATGCTCAAAATAGTCCGGTTTTACCTGTCTGCAGCTGTGTGGAAAATGTGGCTGCTAGCAGGGGCGGATCCAGGGGGGGGCAACAAGGCAATTGCCCCCCGAGACCATCTGTCACACTCACTTGCTTGCTCTTTTTTTTTTTTGCGCCTGATCTCCCGGACTTTGGGGACACGGTACCGGCCGGCCATAGGTTCCCTGGACCCCAAACGTGGCACACATGTAGCCACATGTCTCCTCTACAAGTGTGCAAAGTTTTATGTCCGGGAGACCTACGGCCGGGGAGCACTTATTTTTTAAACCCGGGCACCCCTTCCATAGACTCCAATGTTAAACGGTCATTTCTTTGGTGATTTTTGCAGACCCGGTACCGGCCGGTCATAGGTTCCCTGGACCCCAAACGTAGCACATATGTACCCCCATGTCTCCTCTACAAGTGTGCAAAGTTTGGTGTCGAGTAGACCTACGGCCGGGGAGAACCGATTTTTCAAAGCCGGGCACTCCTTCCATAGACTCCCATGTTAAACATCAGACTAGTCATGGGCACAGTGAAGCATGGGCACAGTGAGGCATGGGCACAGTGAGGCAAAGTGAGGCACAGTGAGGCATGCAGATGGACACCCTAGGCTTATACTCGAGTCAATACATTTTCCCAGTTTTTGGGGTAAAATTAGGTGCCTCGGCTTATATTCGGGTCGGCTTATACTCGAGTATATACAGTACTTGTTCTGCAGCTGCCGCTGACTCTCTAAGTCTCTCTCTCAGTTTCTCACATCAGCCGATCAGCGGCGCAGAGAGAGAGACTCGTCTAATGTAGTTATGCGGCGCACTGACACGATACTAGGAGCGGAGGAGGAGGTGGGTGGAGCCTCTTCCCTGCACTTGTTGCTAACGTCTGGGCCGCTTGGCGTCTAGCAACGAGTGACGTCAGTGAGTCACGTCGGGCCGCTCTTCGAGCAGGTGCGATAGCGTGTGGCTTCACAGACGGGTAAGAAAGCAGGCGGCTCCACTTGCGGCGCGGTTTGTGGGCGGGCGGTGCGGTTCGTGGGCAGACCATGCTGCTCAGTGTGTTGGCAGCGCAGGTGAGAGTGAGAGAGCAGGCTCAGTGTGGCAGCTGGCCAATCAGCTAGCCGGGAGCGGGGGAGCAGAGAGATGAGATCATCTCTCACCGCCCGTGCCTGCCCTGCATTCCTGCAGTGACTTTTGCCCTCACTGTGCAGACAGCAGAGAGATTATATTATCTCTCTGCTGCCTGACTCTGGGAGTCTGGGACACAGCAAGAGACAACCAAAACTACACCTTAGCAGGCAAGTTAGTGACAATCCGCAAGGTGTGGAAAGTGACAATCCGCAAATTGTGTCAGGTGACGTGGCAAATGACAATCTGCATCTGGTGGCAGGCAAGTGACAATCAGCAAGGTGTGGCAGGTGACATGGCAAGTGACAATCCGCAAGGTGTGGCTAGTGACAATCCGCAAGGTGTGGCAGGTGATGTGGCAAGTGACAATCCACAAGGTGTAGCAAGTGACAATCCACAAGATGTGGCAGGTGATGTGGCAAGTGACAATCCGCAACGTGTGGCAAGTGACACGCTCAGGGCTCCCACTAATTGCAGGCGACGGTGGCAAGTGACACACTCGGGGCTCCCACTGATTCTGCATTGAACTATTTAATTTTATATTACAATGTAATAATATAAATAATGCGCTTCAATCATCCTGACACCATAACAACCATGGTGCCGGGATGATTGAAGCGCCGACACCAGCCATTTCCCCCATAAATTTTCCACAAAAAACATATTTTTTGGCAGTGCCCCTCCCGAGAAAAGACTCTGGATCCGCCCCTGGCTCCTAGAGGACCCAGCAGCGTGTGTACTGCAGCGCGGGTCTATTTATACCGATCACCTATACATCGTGCGCAACGTGAGGTGTGACGTCACTTTTCTCCGATGTACGATCGGACGCAAATGGGTGACGTGGTGTGCAGAGGAGGAGTCTTGTCCTCCACTGAGCAGCCCAGACTTGTGATGTGCAGGCAAGCCGGGGGGCGAGGACTGCTCAGGAGAAGCAGCAGAATGTATTTTGGGGTGTAATTCTACATACAACCATGGCATGTGTGAGCAATATATCATTGGGTGACAACTTTGTGTAATTATATTTTTTTGTCATTTTTCAATCACTAGTGACAAAAAAATTAATATTCAATGGGCTCAACATGCCTCTAAGCAATTTCCTTGGGGTAATACAAAAGTACTATTGGATAATATGGGACTTTCAGGGTGCTATTATTTGGTCAGAATACGACAGTTATAGTAAAAAATATATATTTTTATTATTACATACAAAAAGAAAACATACATTCTCCATACAATTGTTCCACACTTATCATTCTACATGTTTCACCATATGGCTTCCTCAGGAACAAAGCGTGGACATTCTTTTCTATTATGTAGATAAGAACGAAAAATGCATTATTACAAATACATATCTACCACATAAGATTGTTAATATTTTATGAAAAATGTATCATTCATTTGTTAATACATCTTAAAGCTGTACCTGAGATAATCAAAGAGACCTTTTAAGGAAGTCGCTCTGAACCCACATGGGGGATGTTCAGAGTTTGATGTATGGTTTCAGAGCAACTTATTGAGCACACATTCCTGGGTGTAGAGCTGAGCACTGATCCAGCTGTATTATCCACAAGTGAGGGGTATTGTTCTTAAAAGTTGTATGGCCCTTTAAAAATCTTTAATTTCATATGGATAATAATAAATTAATTGATATAGCATATGATATGTCAGTCCCTATCTCCATAAGGTTCACATCTACATAATCACATTTCCTTGTACAAAATACATTGCATATGCAATAAAAATCGCATACCATAGGGATCTATTCAATCTACAGGTACTGCATACATAGTTATATTTTTGTTATAAATTACTGTGGTACTTTTCATAATACAGTGTAAATAGGTATATTAGTAAAAAGGTCATTTATCACTTAAAGGGGTGTTCCAGCCGAAAATACACTTTTTAAAAAAAAATACCCCTATAATACACAAGCTTAATGTATTCTAGTAAAGTTAGTCTGTAAACTAAGGTACGTTTCGTTCGGTTATTACAGCATTTAGAAAATTTATAAACTAGAAATAGGCTGTGGCCATTTTAAGTGTGGGCATCTGAAACCAGACCGTATTTCTTCCTGGATTTCAGGCTTGCAAATCTCGCACATGCTCAGTGCTGCACAAGCAGTATAAAATGTTTCAGTTTCATGTTTACTTTTTTCTCCAGTGTCAGAGCAAGTTGCCACCCCCTATTTATGTAAACATCTCCTCCCCTTCTCCCTCCAGTATGTACAAGCAATATTATTCTAGACATACAGAAATCTGCTGATAAAGGTAATAGCTTTAAAAATATCCTAATTGTAAACTAAATCATTTGTTTCTGTGCAGATATATCTACATAATAAGATTATATTTATTTATATATATATATATATATATATATATATATACATACACACTGTTATATATAAATTTTATTGTTAGTATGTGTGCATATAATATATATATGTATATATATATTTATCTTGTTTTCTATGTATCTTGTATGTATCGCGTGTGTGTATTTATATCTATATATATTTATCTTGTTATGTGTGTATATATATATATATATATATATATATATATATATATATATACATACATACACACCTTTATTATAATAAATATTGCTTGTGTGTGTGTACACATCTGTAAATAAATATATATATATATACACACACACATACATTTATTATATACATACACACACATAATAATGTTATAATAAAGATCTGTGTGTGTGTGTGTGTATATATATATATATATATATATATATATATATATACAAACCTTTATTATAACATTATTATGTGTGTGTATGTATATAATAAGTGAGTGTGTATGTGTAATATATATATATTTATATATATATATATATATATATACACACACACAGATATGTACACACAATATTTATTATAATAAAGGTATGTGTATATATACTGTATATACTCGAGTATAAGCCGAGTTTTTCAGCACATTTTTTGTGCTGTAAATGCCCCCCTCGGCTTATTCTCGAGTCACCTTTTTGCGCCTGATCTTCCGGATTTTGGGGACCCGGTACCGGACGGCCGTAGGTCCCCTGGACCCCAAACTTGGCACACATGTAGCCCCACTCTTCCTCTACAAGTGTGCAAAGTTTGTTGTCCGGGGGACCTATGGCCGGGAAGCACCCATTTTTCAAATCTGGGCACCCCTTCTATAGACTCCAATGTTAAACAGTAATTTCTCTGGTGAATTTGGGGACCCGATATCGGCTGGTTGTACGTCCCCTGGACCCAGAACTTGGCACACATGTAGCCCCATTTCTCCTCTACAAATGTACAAAGTTTGTTGTCTGTGGGACCTACAGCCGGGGAGCACCGATTCTTCAAAGCTGGGCACCCCTTCCATAGACTCCCATGTTAAATGTCAGTCTAGTCGTGGGCACAGTGAGGCATGGGCACAGTGAGGTATGCAGATGGACACCCTAGGCTTATACTCAAGTCAATACGTTTTCCCATTTTTTTGTGGTAAAATTAGGTTTCTCGGCTTATATTCGAGTATATACGGTGTGTATATATATATATATATATATATATATATATATATATATATATATACACACTTATATATTTATTATATATAATATTACACACACAATATATATATATTAAATGTGTGTGTGTATGTATATGTGTGTAATATATCATATATATATATATATATATATATATACACACACACACACCTTTATTATAATAAATATTGTGTGTGTGTACTTTATATAGAGAATATTAATATATATATATACACACACATAATATTTTATAATAAAGGGGTGTGTGTGTGTGTGTGTGTGTGTGTGTAATAAAATATATTCCACTTTGATCAGAAGTTAAATCTGCAATAAACTGCAGCAACATTTCACCTCACACACATAAAGGAGTTTTGCAGGGAGAGGGCAGAATATACAATATGCACACTGAGCGCACATACTCCTCGCCAGTGCCATCACATGTTGTACAATGCCATCTCATGTTGTACAATGCCATGACTGTGCATGCGTGGTTCGTCGGATGCATTATTCGATGGGAGGCATTATTGGACAAGACACCTACAGTTGGCTACCAATGAGTTGATGGAGGGCCTGTAGACACACACAGAAGGTGACTTACCCCTCACACCATCTCCCTGCAGTGCATGCCTTCGGCTCAGGCCTCCTCTCAGTAGCAGGGCCAACATGGTAACAGATGATCAGCAGTTCCGTGTACTCCCTCTGTCGCCCCATTTCCCTCTGACAAGTGGCTCTCACTCCACCTCCATCAACTCATTGGAAGCCAACTGTAGGTGGCTTGTCCAATAATGCCTCCCATTGGATAATGCATCCGATGAACCACACATGCACAGTGATGGCTCTGTACGGCATGCGCTGGCATTGTACGGCATGCCATGGCTCTGTACGGCATGAATGCCATGGTACAACATGTGATGGCACTGTACGGCATGTCATGGCACTGGCGAGAGGAGTATGTCCGCTCACAGTGTGCATATTGTATATTCTGCCCTCTCCCTGCAAAACTCCTTGATGTGTGTGAGGTGAAATGTTGCTGCAGTTTATTGCAGATTTAACTTCTGATCAAAGTGGAATATTAGGCTATAATGTGACCCCCAAGACTTCCCCCTCCCCTCTAGAGCTTCCTTACACAGGCGTGGACAGAGCAAGGCACAATAAGACTGTTGGATTTTGCCTCAGCGCTGTGTAGATAGGCAAATAATGCCTTCCATCGGATAATGCGTCCGATGATCCACGCGTGCGCAGTACGTAATGTCACTCTAGCTGGTCTCCCGATCAGCTGTAGCTACGTCATAACTGCGCATGCGCAGTGCGTCGGATGCTCTTTTCGACGTGAGGCATCATTTGACAGGATGATTTACAATGCTGTGCTGGCCGACATTGGATGCGATTAGCACCACACTTCAGTGCAAATCAAATGTGATGTCTGGGCAATGCAAACTCAGCCATACAGATTGTATGCCTGAATTTGCATTTGGACCGACCAAACTCACACAGGACCCATTTTTTTGGTCCGCACCAGAATCAAATCGCATGGGTGTTCACCCATGCAATCCAATTCCTGTCCGAATTGACAGTTCGCACTGCAATATGTGAACTGATTTGGGGGTGTCATTAGCTTTCTATTGACACTCCCAGCAGTTCGCATATGGCAATGTGAACTGCCTGCGAGCTGTATGCGATGCGGGAACCCACATTGGATTCTCATGGTTCCCACATCGCTGCAGTGTAAACCAGCCCTTAGAATGATTTAAGGGTTGCCAGTGTTCTGTGTACAGATTGTTCTGCTTTTAGTTGTTGAAACTCGGTTAACATTGGTGCAATGCGAGAACCTTGCGACTGCACTGCAGATTTCCCTCATCGCACCTGACTTGCAGGCAATTCACCTCACACTGCCCTATGCGAAACACTGGGAGTGTCAATACAAATTTTATCACACCCCCAGATCGGTTCACATATCGCAGTGCCAACTGTCAATTCAGACAGCAATCGGATGGCATGGGTGTGAATGATTCTGGTGCAGATCAAAAAAAAGGGGGTTCTGCACGCCTTTGGTCCAAATGTGATGTGATTTCAGCCATGCAATCTGTATGGCTGAAGCCAGGTTCACATTGGTGCAATGCGAGAACCAGCGCAATTCCACTGCTGGTTCCTGCATTGCATCTCTCCTACAGACAGTTCAAATTGCCCTCTGTGAACCACTGTGGGTGACAAAACCAATGTTAATGACACCCCTGGATCGATTAACAGATTGCAGTGCGAACTTTGGAATTGGACTGAAAATCGGATCGCATAGGTTAGAACACCCATGCAATCCAATTCCAGTGTGGGGAAAAAAAATTCCCTGCACCTTTTTTATGCAAATTCAATGTGGATTCAGCCATACAACTGTGTGGCTGAACTCGCATGTCTGATCAAAGCACAAGTGACGAACAGCGCACCAATGTGAACCAAGCCCAAATAGGTGGATTGTAGTCCCTTCTTTGCTTCCCCCTGTCTGAATGCTGATCTGCCTAGTTTACATAGGCAGATCCCTGTTTGGTGTGGTTTACAGAGAATACTTTTACTAATCGCAGATGCAATGGCGCTCACCCAAGGCTGAAATGCCAAAGCATATATACAGTGGGTATCAGAAAAAAATTCACCTGCCATTAAAATAAATATTTAAATATGATTTATTAAAAAAAGCAAATGCTAAATAAATGTTGTAAAATACACTTTTACTGACACAAATTTTTATTGGCAAATATACATTATTGTTATAATAAAACATTTCTTAGGTTAAATCCTAGTTGTCCAATTATACCTAAAAGAAAACAAAAAATAATAAAATGAACAGGGTGTACATAGAAAAATCTAAAGCAATACAGAGATTAAGTAGAAAGTAAAAAAAAAAGTCTACACAATTACCCCCCTTCCCCCAGTCTGCACAATTACCCCCCCTACCCCCACAATTACCCCCCAGTCTGCACAATCACCCCCCTTCCCCCAGTCTGCACAATCACCCTCCTTCCCCCAGTCTGCACAATCACCCTCCTTCCCCCAGTCTGTACAATAACACCCCCCCCCACAGTCTGCACAATCACCCCCCCCCCCACAGTCTGCACAATCACCCCCCTTCCCCCAGTCTGCACAATTACCCCCCCCCCCCCACAGTCTGCACAATCACCCCCCTTCCCCCAGTCTGCACAATTACCCCCCTTCCCCCAGTCTGCACAATTACCCCCCAGTCTGCACAATCACCCCCCTTCCTGCACAATTACCCCCCCTTCCCCCACAATTACCCCCCAGTCTGCACAATCACCCCCCCCCGACAGTCTGCACAATCACCCCCCCCCCCACAGTCTGCACAATCACCCCTTTCCCCCACAATTACCCCCCAGTCTGCACAATCACTCCCTTCCCCCACAATTACCCCCCAGTCTGCACAATCACCCCCCTTCCCCCACAATTACCCCCCAGTCTGCACAATCACCCTTCCCCCAGTCTACACAATTACCCCCCTTCCCCCAGTCTGCACAATTACCCCCCCCCCCTTCCCCCACAATTACCCCCCAGTCTGCACAATTACCCGCCAGTCTGCACAATCACCCCCCTTCCCCCAGTCTGCACAATCACCCCTCTTCCCCCAGTTTGCAGGGGGGAGTAAGATATGAGAGAGAAGTAGAGGCAAAGAAAAAAGAATTCAGGAGGGAGAGGGGGTTGTGCAGATAGCTCACGTACCTTCCCACTCAGGTTAGTCTCTACAGGAGTCCATGCAAAAGGCTGGAGTGTGGGCGGGGTTTGGGCAGAAACAAAGGGGAGGAGGAATGTTGGATCGGACAGTGGCGACGGGCGACAAGCAGATACAGAGACTGACTCGTGTGTTTGTATGTGAAACAAACAAGGAGAGGGAGGATGGAAGGGAGCATTATGGCACTTTGGCGCCCCCACCTCCGCAGGCACTAGGGTGCACTGCACCCGCCTCGGATCGGCCCTGCCTCCCATTCGTGTCATCTCCTTATCTGCAAAAAAACGCGAGATTTCGGCAATAGGCGATTCGCAAGGACTACTGGGATACATGATGCCCATCCCAGGAACCCTTGCGAATCGCCTAGTGACGTAATCGCCTAGGCGAATAAGGAGGAGGAAGTAATGAAGGAGTACAATAAAAAGGTATTTACGAGCAAAAAATAAATAAAAAAATGTCCATTGTGAAAACTATGAGCTTAGGGCATGCAGCACAGACAGAGATAAAAAAATGGGTGGAACTCCGCTTTAATAAGCTTACAAGTTCTCTAAAGGGGGGAAAAATGCGAACAGAAAAATTTCTGTATCGCATCCCCCCTTAAATGGTGGTTAACATAGGACCACAATGTGGACCACCAACACATGTAAACATATGTCATAATATCTTTTTAAACTCAGATACTCCTCAATCACCACGGTATTTGTTATGATTCTGCAGCCGTAGGAGACAATACTGACGAATGATATATAAACATTAAGAAGGTAAACATATAAATGATAATGGTGGATTACATGCTGTAACCTACCTTTTAGTAGATGATTGCCTGTTTTATCCTTATTATATTTGGCTTCAATGTCCCACAGACAATATACTTACCATTGCAATTTCGTCCTTTTGAATTAGATCGGCCAATTTGAAAGCCAATACACACAATTGGATCTATATGCCTGCAGCTGTCTATATGTAGGACTACATGGGCTCCTAGATCACGCTCTGAGTGATTAACGTTTATGTAAGCATCAGTTGGAATTTTATTCAAATTATAGCAGGAAATGTGATTATGTAGATGTGAACCTTATGGACTGACATATCATATGCTATATCAATTAAATTATTATTATTAAAGAACCATACAACTTTTAAGAACAATACCCCTCACTTGTGGATAATCCAGCTGGATCAGTGCTCAGCTTCACACCCAGGAATGTGTGCTCAATAAGTTGCTCTGAAACCCTACATCAAACTCTGAACATCCCCCATGTGGGTTCAGAGTGTCTCCCTTAAAAGGTCTCTTTGATTATCTCAAGTACAGCTTTAAGATGTATTAACAAATGAATGATACGTTTTTCATAAAATATTAACAATCTGATGTGGTAGATATGTATTTGTAACAATGCAATTTTCGTTCTTATCTACATAATAGAAAAGAATGTCCACGATTTGTTCCTGAGGAAGCCATTTGGTGAAACATGTAGAACGATAAGTGTGGAAGAAATGAGATAGGCAGTAATAAACTAAAAGTTGTGTAAATTACAGAAAATGTACCCTAGTTTGTAGACGCTATATCTTTTGTGCAAACCAATAAATATACGCTTATTGAATTTATTTTTAACAAAGACATGTGGTTGAATACATTTTGACCTAAATATATGACTAAAATTGAGTTTATTTGATTTTTTTATAACAAAAAGTTTTTCTGTTTATATTGCAAAAAATTAAAATTTTAAGCGCAGAGGCAATCAAATACCATCAAAAGAAAGCTCTATTTGAGGGAAAAAAAGGACGCAAATTTTGTTTGGGTACAGCATTGTATGACCGCGCAATTATCAGTTAAAGCAGCGCAGTGCCAAATTGTAAAAAGTGCTCCGGACATTAAGGGGCCAATTTTTCCAGGGCTGAAGTGGTTAAGAAGGTAGAATGGGATACCCTAGCCAATACCTTTTTAAAACAGTAATGTGAAGAAAGTCTGATGCCCTGTACACACGATCGGAATGCCGATGGGCTAAAATCTGATGGAATTTTTTGTCGGAATTCCGTTTAAAGCTGTCTTGCATACACACCATCAGACAAAATTCCGACCATCCAAAACACAGTGACGTACAACACGTACGACATCAATATAAAGGGGAAGTTCAAATCCAACGGTGCCACCCTTTGGGCTGCTTTTGCTGATTTTGTGTTACCGCGTGTTAGTAAAAGTTTGGTGTTGCCGATTCGCGCTTTTCAGTCTCCGTGCTTTTCAGGCCGTTACAGCATGACGAATGTGCTATCTCCATTACGAACTCTAGTTTTACCAGAACAAGCGCTCCCGTCTCCTAATTTAGTCTGAGTATGCATGGATTTTTCCTATCGTTTTTTTTTCCATCGGAAAAATTTAAAACATGTTCTATTTTTTTACACCGATGGAAAAAAGTCCAATGAGGCCCACACACGATCGTAATTTCCGATGAAACAAGTCCATTGGACATTTTTCATCGGAAATTACGATCGTGTGTACAGGGCACTACTGGCCGCACTTCCATAAAATCACCTTTAGGGATGAGCTTCGAGTTTGAGTCGAACCAATGTTCGACTCGAACATCGCCTGTTCGGCTGTTCGCCGAATTTCGAACATTATGGGCTGTTCGCGCCAAATTCGAATGGCGCGTCACTGCAGTGCATTGCTGGCTTATGATTGGCCAAGCATGCACTATGACCTGCATGCTTTGGCCAATCACAGCGCGGTAAGAACGGAGAGCCGTAATTGGCCAAAGCCAGGGTGGCTTTGGCCAATCATGGCTCAGAGGAGTAGTTACACGCCCCACACTATATAAGGCCGCCGGCTTGGCGGCCTTGTGTAGTGTGTTGGCATTGGTTAAAGAGAGAGAAACAGTGTCATTTATATTGAGTTAGATAGAGCAGGCAGGCGAGTCAGTTAGAGGATATATATGCATCCTAGGTGTTGTATATATATTTATACACTGTATTCAGTTTAGCTAGATCCGTTCCTGTTATTCTCTATACTGTGACAGGCAGGCATGTGATTGTGCTATGAAAAACAAAAAAAGGGAGAGAGTGACCTCAATACGCCCAAACCAATTGTATCATGCACATGCTTCCATCCCCGTGTATATATGTGGTAAAGGGAAAAAAGAAAGTTTTGGGACTTTGAATGAAGCATGTGTATGTAGCATGATGAATGGAATGGAACTTATATTTTCCGGGTCATGTGTTGTGATTCCCGATACGGGGCAGCACAAGATCCTTTAACAACAATGTCAATTATTAACATTAAATCAATTTGGGGTTCATGGAAACATGTAGTACCCAGTATAAAATAGATTGTGCCATGTAATAATGCATGACACACGGTTTCAAAAAGAAACATAATAATACAATAAAAATAAGCATAATCAAATTGACATATTTAATAAACATAATTGATACAAAGAAGAACAATTGATATATAAAATAAAATGCATATACAGATCCAAAAATGTATAATTGTCATAAAGAAATGATATCATACAATAAAGTGCATTATTTGAGAGGAAGGCTAGGTTTGGCATCCTTGAATCAGAACACTCATATGTCTTGACGCGTTTTGTGGCAGTTTATAGCCACTCATCAGGAGAAGGATGCATGTACTTTGGCTACAGGACAAGAGGAAAAAGGCAAGGATAAATAAAAAAGAAAATCCTTAGAGGGTGTTCCATGAACTCAATGAGAGTAAACAGAGGACTAATACGTTACCTATGGTATCTATCCACCTTGGTTGTGGACCTAGTCCATGGGCCTAATCGTAAGTGTTTTGATGAATAAATTTGGTCCCCTTTCCATAGTTGTGCCCCTCTTTAGGACATTACATGCTAACGGTCCCCCTCTTTTTTAATCATAGTTAAATCTTGGCATCATACTACTGATGAGTAGCTTTAGGCTACGAAATGCGTAGAGCCTCCAACAAGGGTGCCCTGACAAGCTCGTCATAACCATGGATTTTTAATGCAATATTTTTATCATCATGTTACATACCGAGGTGTATATTGGATGTACTATGTGATTATGTATATTTGCATTGTTGATCATGTCTATGTGATTTTTACATATGCCCTCTTTTGATTATCAATATATCATTTCTGTTATCATTTGACTACGAATTAATGTGTTTTTATTAAAGCATATTGATATTAGAGTTAATGTTATTATCATTATTATTATCATATTTCTATGAGTATCATTATTATTGTTGCAATTATCATTTATCATAAATATTAACACAATTAGTGGTGATGCATTATTGCTATCACCACCATTAATCTCTAAGTATCATAATCATACGGTTTATATGCATTGGTCTCATAATGGTGGTCGGCTCCACACTTATGTGTGGGGCCACCACATAACCTCATATTAACATCAAAATGTTTCTATTGAAAACACATTATTTATCCAATTTATTAAATGTACAGACGCACCTCATTTAAAGTCCCACCAACCTTTTGGGTTGGGTTGAGCCTTCCTCTCAAATAATGCACTTTATTGTATGATATAATTTCTTTATGACAATTATACATTATTGGATCTGTATATGCATTTTATTTTATATATCAATTGTTCTTCTTTGTATCAATTATGTTTATTAAATATGTCAATTTGATTATGCTTATTTTTATTGTATTATTATGTTTCTTTTTGAAACCGTGTGTCATGCATTATTACATGGCACAATCTATGTTATACTGGGTACTACATGTTTCCATGAACCCCAAATTGATTTAATGTTAATAATTGACATAGTTGTTAAAGGATCTTGTACTGCCCCGTATCAGGAATCACAACACATGACCCGGAAAACATAAGTTCCATTCCATTCATCATGCTACATACACATGCTTCATTCAAAGTCCCAAAACTTTATTTTTTCCCTTTACCACATGTGATTGTGCTAGCTGCAGTCCGTGTTTCACTTAGTGTACTGTGTGCTTTGCATAGCGTTCACCTAAAGCTTACCTGAATAAAGTTAGTGGTGTTCTCATAATAAAACCACAGGCAGGGAGCTGCATTTGCATTAATTTCATGTAGTGTACTTCTGTCCTTTGCACAGCGTTCACTTAAAGGAACCTGAATACAAGTTGTGGTGTTCTCATAATAAAACCACAGGCAGAGAGCTGCAAGTATTTTCAGTTAGTGTACTGTGTCCTCTGCACAGTGTTCACCTAAAACTAACTGAAGACAATTGCTGCTTTTCTCATACTAATACCACAGCAGGCAGTTGATTCTGATAGCTTGATTATCAGTACAGAGAGATAATATATTTATATCTATCTATATATATATATATATATATATATATATATATATAGATAGATATATCCCACTTTTGTGCAGCTACATCTCACTGCAGGCCATTAGTATGTCTGGAAGGCAACAAGGAGAGGCAGACAGTCACGAGGCAATAAAAGAGGGCAAGCAGGCTCTGTGTCTAGAGGCAACAGCGCTGGTCGTGGACACGGTGCATCCTCATCAGCACGTGGCCTTGGGACACGCTTGTCCTTCTTTTCGGCAGCTGGCCATGTTGAGCCGCAACATGCCCAAGACTTGGTAGAGTGGATGACCAAGCCGTCCTCAGCCTCCTCATCCTCTCTCACCAAGGCTCAGGGTACTTTGTCTGGCAAAGCAGCTGCCAAAGCGTCCACTTCCCTTGGCTCAATGGCATCAGTTACTCCTTCCCTAGCCCCACCATGTCCTGCTGAGGAGTCCGCCGAACTGTTTGACCACAGTGTTGGGTACATGCTCCAGGAGGATGCCCAGCGTTTTGAAGGCTCCGATGATGGAACCCAGCTAGAGGAAGGCAGTAACGTGAGTCCAGAGAGAGGGGGTAGTAACGTGAGCCCAGATAGAGGGGGTGCCCAACAAGGACAGCTATCTGGCAGTCATGTTCCCCCAGCTGCAGCTGCAGCATACTGCCAGATTTGCTCCAGTGATGAGAAGGGAGGGGATGATGAGGTCACTGACTCCACGTAGGTGCCTGATAGGAGAGAGGAGGAGGAGGAGGCACATCTCCAACGAGGCAGGATGCCCTCTAGGGGCCAGCTTAAGGGCAGCACACCGACTGCATCACACCGCAGAGCTCCTCATGTGCTGGGCGCTGCTGTCTCTGCACGATATTCCAAAAGTTCTTTGGTGTGGGCCTTTTTTCAGACGTGTGCAGCAGATCGCACCCTTGCCATTTGCAACATATGTCTAAAGCGTATCTCGCGTGGCCAAAACATCAGCCACTTGGGCACCACGTGCGTGACCAGACATTTGTCGACCTGCCATGCAGTTCATTGGCAAGCCTACCTAAAAGTCCCACACCAAAGAACAAAACGGACCTCTCCTTGCTCCTCATCAGCTGGGATTTCCAACTCCACTATACCTTCAGTCCTCTCTGAAACCTGCACTGAGAGGAATGAAGGTGTAGAATTAGGTGTGTCACAGCCAAGTACTTGCAGGCAATCTTCTATCGGTACACCGACGTCATATTGTACCAGGCAAATTTCTCTGCCCCAGCTTCTGCACCGCCGAAAGAAGTTAGCTCCCAGTCAACCACATGCCCAGCGGTTGAATGCTTGCTTGGCTAAATTGCTAGCACTTCAACTGCTGCCTTTTCAGTTGGTAGACTCTGCCCCTTCCCTGAGTTTGTGGAATATGCGGTTCCTCAGTGGCAGGTTCCCAAACGCCACTTTTTCTCACGGAAGGCGATTCCGGCTCTCTACCGGCATGTGGAAGGTAATGTCTTGGCCTCGCTGAACAGGGCGGTCAGCGGTAAGGTGCATATTACCGCTGACTCATGGTCCAGCAGGTATGGACAGGCACATTACCTATCTTTCACAGCGCATTGGGTGACTCTGCTGGCAGCTGGGAAGGATGCAGGACAAGGTGCAGTAGTGTTGGAGGTTGTTCCGCCACCACGCCTCCAAAATGTTACTACTGGTGATTCTGACACACCTCTCTCCTCCACCCCCTCCTCTTCTTCTTCCTCCATGGCCTCTACCTGTGCTTGGTCCTCGGAACTAGCGGTGCTCCGTAGGCGTTCAAGGGGCTACGCAAGTACGCAGGCAAAAAGATGCCATGCGGTGCTTGAGCTGGCGTGCTTGGGGGACAGGAGCCACACTGGGGCAGAGATTCTGTCAGCTCTACAGGGGCAGCCTCAGAGGTGGTTGACGCCACGCCAGCTTAAGCCAGGAAAGGTGGTTTGCGACAATGACACCAACCTCCTCTCCGCCCTTTGACAGGGACAACTGACCCATGTGCCCTGTTTGGCTCATGTCCTTAACTTGGTGGTGCAGCGGTTCTTGGGCAGGTACCCGGGCTTACAGGAGGTCCTGAAGCAGGCCAGGAAACTCTGTGGGCATTTCCGCAGGTCATATAATGCCAGTGCTCGGCTGGCTGACCTGCAAAGGGATTACAACCTGTCCAAGAACCGCCTAATCTGTGACATGCTCACTAGATGGAACTCTACGTTGGCCATGCTGCAGCAGCTGCACACGCAGCAGAGGGCCATCAATGAGTATCTGTTGCAATATGGCACCAGGACAGGGTCAGGGGAGCTTGGATTTTTTTTCCCACACCAGTGGGCCATGATAAGGGATGCATGCACTGTCCTGGCACCATTTGAGGAGGCCACGAGGATGGTGAGCAGTGACAGTGCATGCATCAGTGACACTCTCCCTCTTGTCCACCTGTTGGAGAACACGCTGCATGGAATAATGGACATGGCACCGGAGGCAGAACAGAGGCAGGAAGAGGAGGACTTCCTTACCTCTCAAGGCCCCCTTTATCCAGACAGTGTTTCTGCTGGCCCGGCTATCACACAGGAAGGGGAGGAGGAGGAGGGTTGTGTCAGCATGGAAGTGGAGACTAGCACTCAGCACCAGCAGCAGTCTTCAAGGGATCAATTACAGTCCCAAGACACCGGTGGACTTGTACGTGGCTGGGAAGAGGTGGCTGGGGATCATGTCGTCCTCAGTGACCCAGAGGACTCCGCACCGAATGCCTCAGCAAACCTACGCTGCATGGCCTCCCTGATCCTGCAAAGCCTGCGGAAGGATCCTCGTATTCATGCGATCAAGGAGAGGGATCATTACTGGCTGGCAACCCTCCTTGATCCACGTTACAAGGGTAAGGTTGTGGACGTTATCTTGCCGTCGCAGAGGGAGCAGAGGATGAAGCATCTTCGGGAGGCCTTGCAGAAAGGTCTGTGCAATGCGTTTCCAGAGACTGGGAGGTTACAAATTCCTGGTCCTGGACAACGTGTTGTTGAGGCTTCGGTCAGTCAAAGAAGGTGCGGTGGAGAAGGTGGCCGTCTGACCAATGCGTTCAGACAATTTTTAGTACGCATCCCCAAGGTATGATCGGTTCCAGCAACCATCGCCAGCGTCTGGTTTACATGGTGCAGGAATACCTAGGGGCAAGATCACCCTTGGAAACCTTTCCCACCAAAATCCTCTGCGTTACTGGGTCTTGAGGATGGATCACTGGCCAGAGCTTGCACAGTATGCAATTGAGCTACTGTCCTGTCCTGCATCCAGAGTTCTTTCGGAATGCACATTCAGTTCTCCTGGAGGCTTTGTAACCGATCACAGGGTGCGCCTGTCCACCGACTCGGTCGATCGACTGACCTTCATAAAAATGAATCAGTCTTGGATCACCACCAGCTACCAAGCACCTGATGCTGATGTAACCGAATAATTTTTGGGGAAATGTCAGATCCCTTCAAGACTGCCTATGCTGATGCTGAATGACTATCCTGTTATGCTGAGTGACTATCCTCTTCCTCCTCAATGATCATGCTGATAGCTTGTAAGAAGAGTTTTGGTTCTGGGCACTGCCACCAGGGCCCAATTTTTCAGCCCCTGTTCAACAGGGGTGTGTATTTACAATTTTTGATGCAATACTTTGCAGCAGGGCTCATTGCTGCGCTCCAACTACAGTATCTGTGAGGGGTTGCAGTGTTATTGCACCAGCACCAGTGCCTAAGGCCCAATTTTTCTGCCCCTGTTTAACAGGAGCGTGTAAATACCATTTTTGATGTAATACTTTGCAGCAGGGCTCATTGCTGCACTCCAAGTACAGTATCTGTGAGGGGTTGTAGTGTTGTGGCACCAGTGCCTAAGGCCCAAGTTTTATGCCCCTGTTCAACAGGGGCATGTAATTACAATTCTTGATCTAATAATTCACAGCTGGGCCCATTCCTGCGCCCACCAAGAGTAATTGTGAGGGCTTACAGTGTTGTGGCAATACCACCACCACCACCAAAGGCCCAATTTTTCTGCCCCTGTTCAACAGGGGCATGTAATTACAATTCTTGATCTAATATTTCACAGCTCGGCCCATTCCTGCACCCACCAAAAGTAACTGTGTGGACCTACAGTGTTGTGACACCAGCACCACCACCAAAGGCCCAATTTTTCCTACCACTGTTCAACAATGGCATTTAAATACAATTCTTGATATAATAGTTCACAGCAGGGTGTTCCAGCGCCCACCTAGAGTAACTGTGAGGGCTCACAGTGTTGTGGCAACACCAACACCTAAGGGCCAAATTTCTGCAGAGTATATACGGCAGGCCCCTGCTTTCAAACATCCAACTTACAAACGATTCCTACATGCAAACGGAAGGAGACAACAGAAAGTGAGAGGAAATCTTGTTTGCACCGCCTGTATACTGCTGTTCAGAGTTTTCATCCATTTTGTCGGGACCAGACATTACATTAAAGCCGCAAGCAGTTTTGACTTCTTTTCCTTTAGAAATGTCATTTTGTGCAGGGACAGTTCTAAACACGGGAAACACGTGCCACTTCACAGGCATACTTTAGACACCCCCAAGGTACGATATTTAAAGAAATATTTCACTTTTTTTTTCCACTTTATGCATCATTAATATCACTGCTCCCGAAAAAAACGGACGTTTTTAAAACTTCTTTTTGCATTGATACATGTCCCCTGGGGCAGGACCCGTGTCCCAAAACCCTTTTTTGGACAATTAACACATTAACCTTTATAATTATCACTTTTGATTTTGACCGTTCGCGTCCATTGTATTTAATAGGGTTCTAAAGTTCTTGCAAACTTTCGGTACGTTCGAAGGTTCTGGTGCGAACCGAACCGGGGGGATGTTAGGCTCATCCCTAATCACCTTTATTGATGCAGAAAATTCACGATGACAAACCAAAATGTACAAATGAGGGGTATAGCATACAGCTAGCGTGTTTCACAAAATGCATGGTGCTTAATCATAGCTCCAGCCAGACTTTCTTCGCATTCGGATTCCTGTGACGTACAAGGCCAGCACCCATCAGTTTTTGAAAGGTCTAAAGAAATATCTTTCTCTTTATCTCTTTCTCTACTCCTCTCTCTCTCTCTCTCTCTCTCTTTATATAAATATATTTAACTTAAAAAGTATGATTTGATGATTTATTTTATTTTATATGTCCTATACTCGGTTTGATGATCTCTGGTTGCTTAACATTATCTCAATATAACGCTAACAATCTGTTTATATATCGAATTAGCAACATTGATTTATTTGTCATTTTTTTTAATGAATTACAAATGAGTTATGGTAGTATTTCATCATGAAACATCAAAAACAAATATGCTTATTTTTCATCCAGTAGTTATACATCAAGTGCATGCAGACACAGGAACTTAATAATTAAAGCCATTGGGATCACATTAGTAAATTATTGTTTTGAGAGAATAAAAATAAGTAAAATGTGCTGGACTAATAAAGGAAAACTCAATTAATTCATCATTATAAACCTGTTATGATACTTTCTCTTTTTTGATTGTGAAAATTAGGCATTAATCAACAGCAAAAATTGATTTGTTATTACAGATGTTTTCTAATTACATGTGAAAACAAAAGTACTTTACACAGCAACCCAAATATTATTATTTTTTTAACCCTTTTTGAATGGAGGCCAATAATGCCTAGATGTCCAGGCCAAAATATAGCAGAATCCGTATGCATCAGTCAATGTGAATTAAACTATATCACTAATTTGCCTATCAAAAAAATGTTATACTGTTTTTAAGGACATATACAACTTTTTCTACGTAAATAGTTTTATTTAATTTTCCTACTCAAATTTTTTTTTTAAGCTGACAAATGAGCAACAATCTGTAACAATAATATTTATCTTAACAGCTTAAATTTGTTTTTAACTGTTTAGATTTGTTAATGTATTTTTTGTTTATAATTGGACTATTGATTTAACCACTTGACAACTGGGCACTAAATCCCCTTCGTGCCCGGACCAATTTTCAGCTTTCAGTGCTCTCACACTTTGAATGACAATTACTCAGTCATGTAATACTGTAACCTAATGATTTTTTTGTACTTTTTTTCATACAAATAGAGCTTTCTTTTGGTGGTATTTGATCACCTCTGGGTTTTTTATTTTTTGCGCTATAAATGAAAAAACACGGAAAATTTTGAAAAAAAAAAACGCTTTTTTTTAGTTTATGTGATAAAATTTTGCAAATTATTAATTTTTCTTTATAAAATTTAGCCACAATTTATACTGCTACATATCTTTGGTAAAAATAACCCAAATTAGTGGATATTATTTGGTCTTTGTGAAAGTTATAGAGTCTACAAGCTGTGGTGCGGATCATAAACAATTGATCACACCTAATGTACTGGTGGCCTATCTCATTTCTTACGACCCGAACAAGCCAGCAAAGCACAAATACCCCCCAAATGACCCCTTTTTTTAAATTAGACATTCCAAGGTATTTAGTAAGATGCATCGTGAGGTTTTTGATGTTGTAATTTTTTCCCACAATTCTTTGCAAAATGAAGATTTTTTTTTATTTTTTTATTTTTTCCACAAAATTGTCATTATAATAGGTTATTTCTCTCACATGGCATGTGTATACCACAAATGACGCCCCAAAATACATTCTGCTACTCCTCCTGAGTATGGCAAAACCAAATGTGTGAGACTTTTATACAGCGTGCCCACATACAGAGGCCCAATATTGAAATAGCACCTTCAGGCATTCTAGGAGCATAAATTACACATCTCATTTCTCAACCACCTATTACACTTTTGAAGGCCCTGGAGCACCAGGACAATGGAAACGCCCACAAAGTGACCCCATTTTGGAAAGCTAACACCCCAACGTATAATGTATGAGGCATAATGGGTCTTTTGAACGGTTCATTTTTTTCCTGAAGTTTTTGGAAAATGCGGGAAAAAAATGAAAACGCAATTTTTTTACGCAAAGTTGTCCATTTATAAGATATTGCCAACACATAGCATGTACATAGCAAAAATGACACCTCAAAATACATTCTGCTACTCCTCCTGAGTATGGCGATACCAAATGTGTGAGACTTTTATACAGCCTGCCCACATACAGAGGCCCAATATTGAAATGGCACCTTCAGGCATTCTAGGAGCATAAATTACACTTCTCATTTCTCAACCACCTATTACACTTTTGAAGGCCCTGGAGCACCAGGACAATGGAAACGCCCACAAAGTGACCCCATTTTGGAAAGCTAACACCCCAACGTATAATCTATGAGGCATAATGAGTCTTTTGAACGGTTCATTTTTTTCCTGAAGTTTTTGGAAAATGCGGGAAAAAAATGAAAACGCAATTTTTTTACGCAAAGTTGTCCATTTATAAGATATTGCCAACACATAGCATGTACATAGCAAAAATGATACCCCAAAATACATTCTGCTACTCCTCCTGAGTATAGCGATACCAAATGTGTGAGACTTTTATACAGCCTGCCCACATAGAGAGGCCCAATATTGAAATGGCACCTTCAGGCATTCTAGGAGCATAAATTACACATCTCATTTCTCAACCACCTATTACACTTTTGAAGGCCCTGGAGCACCAGGACAATGGAAACGCCCACAAAGTGACCCCATTTTGGAAAGCTAACACCCCAACGTATAATCTATGAGGCATAATGAGTCTGTTGAACGGTTCATTTTTTTCCTGAAGTTTTTGGAAATTGCGGGAAAAAAATGAAAACGCAATTTTTTTACGCAAAGTCGTCCATTTATAAGATATTGCCAACACATAGCATGTACATGGCAAAAATGACACCTCAAAATACATTCTGCTACTCCTCCTGAGTATGGTGATACCAAATGTGTGAGACTTTTATACAGCCTGCCCACATACAGAGGCCCAATATTGAAATGGCACCTTCAGGCATTCTAGGAGCATAAATTACACATCTCATTTCTCAACCACCTATTACAATTTTGAAGGCCCTGGAGCACCAGGACAATGGAAACGCCCACAAAGTGACCCCATTTTGGAAAGCTAACACCCCAACGTATAATCTATGAGGCATAATGAGTCTGTTGAACGGTTCATTTTTTTCCTGAAGTTTTTGGAAATTGCGGGAAAAAAATGAAAACGCAATTGTTTTAAGCAAAGTTGTCCATTTATAAGATATTGCCAACACATA
Organism: Rana muscosa; assembly: GCA_029206835.1. Taxonomy (NCBI): domain Eukaryota; kingdom Metazoa; phylum Chordata; class Amphibia; order Anura; family Ranidae; genus Rana; species Rana muscosa. Next base: position 420,212,164 of record CM055122.1, read on the forward strand.
GCATGTACATAGCAAAAATAACACCTCAAAATACATTCTGCTACTCCTCCTGAGTATGGCGATACCAAATGTGTAAGAGTTTTATACCACATACAGAGGCCCAATATTGAAATGGCACCTTCAGGCATTCTAGGAGCATAAATTACACATCTCATTTCTCAACCACCTATTACAATTTTGAAGGCCCTGGAGCACCAGGACAATGGAAACGCCCACAAAGTGACCCCATTTTGGAAAGCTAACACCCCAACGTATAATCTATGAGGCATAATGAGTCTTTTGAACGGTTCATTTTTTTCCTGAAGTTTTTGGAAATTGCGGAAAAAAAATGAAAACGCAATTTTTTTACGCAAAGTTGTCCATTTATAAGATATTGCCAACACATAGCATGTACATAGCAAAAATGACACCCCAAAATACATTCTGCTACTCCTCCTGAGTATAGCGATACCAAATGTGTGAGACTTTTATACAACCTGGCCACATACAGAGGCCCAACATGCAAGGTACACCATCAGGTGTTCTAGGGACACATAGCATGAACATACCAAGAATTACACCCCAAAATACATTCTGCTGAGCAAATGGCAAACAAAAGATTACCTGTGGTTTTAGTAGCCCAGTTTTCCACAGGAGGACAGCACTGGTCCAGGCAAGAGGAAGGGACTTGGTCAGCAAAAGCGGTGTGGTCAGTTCATCCGACAGGCAGAGGCATGATGGCATAGGTCCTACAGGCAGTTGGCAGAAGTAGGGCCTCGTTCAGGACTGAATGGGGACAGGGGTAGAGGCTTCTCCCACCCAAATCTCTTTGAAGCCTCCGAGTCTCCAGACCCTAATCTGGGAATGAGAAAAACAAAAACAATTGTTTTCTTCATCCAGAAAAACAATTCTGGAGCCCCTCACATATGTGAGACCCCTGTGTTATGAATCCCACTAGTCCACTGGCAGGGTACAAGATCAGTCCAAGAGGCAGGCAAAAAGCATGGTCAAACAGTCCAGGGTCAGTTCCAGATCAGGCAGAGGTATGTACAGAATCGTTAGGCAGAAGCGTGGTCAAATAACAGTCCAGGGTCAGTTCCAGATCAGGCAGAGGTATAAACAGAATCGTTAGGCAGAAGCGTGGTCAAATAACAGTCCAGGGTCAGTTCCAGATCAGGCAGAGGTATAAACAGAATCGTTAGGCAGAAGCGTGGTCAAATAACAGTCCAGGGTCAGTTACAGAGAAAGCAGAGGCATAAGGGGTGTGAACATAAATGGCAGGAAGTGAACTAATAATTTATTTTGGTATGGTAATGGCGGAAGCAGTTGCCTATGCAGAGGCCTGGTTCTGAAGGACATTGGGCACAATGATAAATGGTGTCTCTTCTCTCTCCTCTTTTGGAGCACACCCGGCATTTTTTCTGGCGTTTTTGGCCTGTTGGTCTGGGAGGGATTTTATCTGGGAAGTGGCGCTCGGAGAGACGGCTAACGACATCGGATCTTATGTTTACTGGTGGGCTGTTCGGGTATAAAAGGGCAGTGGTGATTTCCTCCTGGAAGAAAAGGAAGGATTTGGGTCTTCTAGTGGATTTTCGATATATTACATATGAGTTGTACATGGCCAAATTGAACAAATAAATTGAAACTTTCTTATACCACTGGTATGATCTTCTTGTGGAAAGGTAGGGTTCGAGCATCTGGTCGTTGAAGTCGACACCCCCCATGAACTTATTGTAATCGTAGATGCATTTGGGTTTTTGGATCCGGCCATTCCTCCTGGTGACTTCAACAAATTCATTGTTGTCGATGGAAGAAAGCAAGTACACGTCTCTTCTGTCCCTCCACTTCACAGCCAAAATCTCCTCATTACGCAAACTCGCCGTCTCCCCTCTTCTCAATTTTTTGGTGACCAGGCTTTGAGAAAAGCCCTTCCGGTTCGTCCGTACGGTGCCGCATGCTGGAGTCTTCATTCTGTGCAAATTTCGGAACAGGGGCAAACTGGTATAAAAATTGTCCACATACAAGTGGTATCCTTTCTCTAGGAGTGGGTTTATGAGTTCCCAAACTACTTTCCCACTGGTTCCAATGTAGATTGGGCAATTAGGGGGGTTCAGTTCGGAGTCCTTCCCTTCATATATGATGAAGCCATACACATACCCAGTTTCTCTGTCGCACAATTTATACAGCTTCACCCCATAGCGGACCCTTTTGCTGGGTATAAATTGTTTTATGCCCAGCCTGCCAGAAAATTTGATAAGGGACTCATCTATGCATATGTGTTTGTCTGGGGTAAACAACTGGGGGAAGGTTTCAGAAAAATAATTTAGTAGCGGCCGAATTTTATAAAGTTTATCAAAATTTGGGTCATTTCGGGGAGGGCACTGGGTATTATCATTGAAGTGTAGGAATCTCATAATCATTAGATATCTGGACCTGGGCATTACTGAGGAAAAGATGGGCATATGATATATGGGGCGGGATGACCAATATGAACGTAATTGATTTTTTCCATTTAGTCCTATGCAGAATGTGAGGCCCAAAAAAATCCTAAACTCCTCCACTGTAAGGGCTCTCCACACGTAGGGACGGGCATAAGAGGACGTTGGGTTGCTGGTTATAAACTGTTGGGCATATAAGTTGCACTGGGCCACAATTGTTGCCAGCATGTCGTTAGTAAAAATTAAATTAAAAAAATCTATTGGGGAAAAGTTTTCTGTATCCACCTGGACACCTGGCTGGGCAGTGAAAGGGGGAATGTTGGCTTCTCCTGAATTTGGAGGAAGCCACAAAGGGTACTGAAGGGAATAGGGAAGGCTGGCATGGGACCTAACCCTTTGGGGCTGAGGTGACACCCCACTGGTACGTGGCCTTGCTTCTTGAGGTACTGCGGTGCTGGTGGATGGCACTGCAGTGCTGGTGGATGGCACTGCCTCCTCAGCAGAACGCCTTCGTCTGGCGGGCGGGCCCTCCTCCTCTTCTTCTTCCTCCTCCTCCTCTGCCGTCTCCTCCGTCACTGATCCACTGCTTATGACAGGCTCGTAGTCCACATCAGACTCATCTGAATATGCGGAGGACTCCGAATCGGAGCGCTCCCCGTTGCTCCCGACGGCCGCAAGAATTTCATACGCCTCCTCGGCTGAGAATACTCTTTTAGCCATTTGATGAGATGGCACTGACAGGTGGCACTGATGGCAGATGGCACTGGCAGGTGGCACTGGCAGTTGGGACTGGTGGCAGATGGGACTGGTGGCAGATGGGACTGGTGGCACAGATGGCACTGGCAGGTGGCACTGGCAGGTGGCACAGATGGCACTGACTGGTGGCAGATGGGACTGGTGGCACAGATGGCAGGTGGCACAGATGGCACTGGCAGGTGACACTGGCAGGTGGCACTGGCAGGTGGCACAGATGGCACTGACTGGTGTCACTGGTGGCAGATGGGACTGGTGGCAGATGGCGGTGGCAGATGGCGGTGGCAGATGGCGGTGGCAGATGGCACTGGCAGGTGGCACTGGCAGCAGGTGGCACTGGCAGCAGATGGCACTGGCAGATGGCACTGGCAGATGGCACTGGCAGATGGCCCTGGCAGATGGCACTGGCAGATGGCCCTGGCAGGTGGAAGATGGCCCTGGCAGGTGGCACTGGTAGCAGATGGCACTGGCAGGGACTGTGGGCACTGTTTTTTACTTGTGTGTGTGTGTATTTTATCACTCACTATTACAAGCTGCAGCACAGATCTCTGTGTGAGGAGAGAAAGCCGGCAATGAGAGATGATCTCATATGTTTACATTTGAGATCATCTCTCATTGGATAGTGAGATCGAGTGCTGAATGGCCTCTGTGATTGGCCATTCAGCACGATCTGTGATTGGCTGTGTCCAAGGGACACGGCCAACACAGATTTTCCCCGATGCGTGCTCGCGGGGGCGCGCAGGGGGGGGGGGAAGAGGAGGACGTCCATGGACATCCAGTCAGCACTTCGGCGCCGCAATGCAGACGTCTTTTGAGCATTGCCCGGGTGCGAAGTGGTTAAAAAGACTGAAATAGAAACTTTCAATTGGCATAGAAGAGACAACCCAGACTGCTATCTGTGTCATGGAGGCACCAGCAGATTTAATTCATATGCTTTGGAATAGCCCCAAGCTAGTTTGGTATTGGCGAATGGTCACAGATACTGTTAACATAGTATTTCATATGCAGGTTGCCCTTGATCCCAAAGCACGTGTCTTAGGATATTTAGATAAGGAAACGTTACTCCTGGTGATCAAAACTCATATCCCCACATTCTCCTACTCTGGAGGAATGGTGTACTAATATTAATATGACCCTATTGAAGGTTGTGGGGATGCCCTGGGAATTTTCTTTGGCTTTGAGCTGTGTTGAAAACATATGCATAGGCAATGGTATTGGTGGTATCTCTATTTGTACAACGAAATCACAGATCATAAATGGTTAGACGCAAACTTTAGTGTGAACTGCAGACCTCCCTTTGTTTCTGAAGTGGTATATTTCTAACAATCGTTGATAGTGGTCTTATAAGAATATTGTATGGAACGTGTGACTGTGTTGTGTTGTTACTCAATTTGTAAAATGTTAATAATAATATTTTGAAAAAAAATATTAAAATAATCTGTAGTAGGCACAACAACAGTTCAGATAGCCGGTGCAGGCTTGTTTGTAAACAATGCTATGTGATTATGCAAAATTTTACTTTGCTTGGGTTCTTTCTTTCCTTTAAATCAATAAAAATAAACAAAGGGGTAATTTTATTATTTTATTTCTTAAAGTATGCTTTACTTACTCTTCTCATGCACCAGTTGGATAGAAATATCCTATTAAATTCAATAGTTACCATACGCGTGAATATAAGTAATTTTTTATATGTAAAACATTAATAATTTAGGGTCCTAGGAATGATTGTATTGCAATTGGATTTCAATATTAGTCAGAAAAAATATTTTGCAAACACATAGAAGAAAATATAGCATCCAAAAGATGTTTACATTTTTATTTTAAAATCAGTCTGATTAAAATTATAGGTGGTGAAAAGCAAAAGTGAAAATAACCAAAAGCTATTTAAAATTTGAACCCCCTTTATGATATGTACCCTATCTCAACTACAGATCCACCATTGGTTTGAATTTTCCAGAATTCTGTCTGGTATTAAGTGACAAACTTACAAAAAACCTAGGTCCCCCTGATTTGGGTAGTATTCAGGCTACTATTGACTACCATAATCTAGCATTCCTGATTAGGGATGAGCCAGCAGTTTGAGTTGAACCTAAGTTTGACTCGTACATTGGGTGTTTGTTTGTTCTAAAGCAAACAGAACATATTGGGCATTCGCAGGAAATTTGAGCGCCACGGAACGCCCCATAATGCACTGCAAAATTGCAGTGCAATACTTTATGACGATTGGCCAAAGCATGCACCTGACCTGCATGCTTTGGCCAGTCACAGCGCGTTCTGCTGAGAGAGCCATAATTGGCCAAAGGCAGGGTGCCTTTGGCCAATCATGGCTCAGTGGGACTAAGTCCACGCCCCACACTATATAAGGCTGCTTACATAGCGGCCGTGTGTAGTGTTTTTGGCCTGGACAGAGAGATAGCTTGAGTTAGATTAAGCAGGCAGGTTATTCAGTAAGTGGCAGTGTATTTGATATATATTCCTAGTCAGTCTAGTATATATATATATATATATATATATATATATATAGGAGGAGGTAGTTACGGATAATGTGTACCTTAGTGACCCAGAGGACTCAGAATCGAATACCTCTGCAAACTTATGCTGCATGGCCTCCCTGATTCTGCAAAGCTGCGAAAGGACCCTAGGATTCGTGGTTTCAAGGAGAGGGATCATTACAGGCTGGCAACCCTTCTTGATCCACGTTACAAAGGTAAAGTTGCAAAACTCATCCTGCCTTCACAGAGGGAGCAGAGGATGAAACATCTTAAGGAAGCCTTGATGAAAGGTTTGTGTAACGCATTTCCAGACCCTGGGAGATTACCATTTTCAGGGGCTGGACAATGTGTTGCTGAGGCTTCCTTCAGTCAGGGGAAGAGTGGTGGAGAATGTGGCCGGCTGACCAATGCCTTTAAACTATTTTTCAGTCCTCAGCGCCAAGGTCTTTTTGATATATTATTTCATTTTTCCGTTCCGTTCATGCGCACAACAAGAGTAACTGTGAGGGCTTACAGAGTTTTGGCACCACCAAAACCAAAGGCTCAATATTTCTAACCCTGTATAACAGGGGCATGTAATTACAATTTTTGATATAATATTTCACAGCAGGGCCCGTTCCTGCGCCCAACAAGTTTAACTTATGGGCTTACAGTGTTCTGGCACCCCCCAAAACCAAAGGCCCAATTTTTCTGTTTCTGCTTAACGGGGCAAGTAATTACAATTTTTTATATAATATTTCGCAACAGGGGCCCAACATGAGTAACTGTGAAGGGTTACAGTGTTCTGGCACCACCAACATCTAAAGCCCAATTTTTCTGTAGAGTATATAGGGCAGGCCGTATAGTATATATACTGCTGTTCAGAGTATATAGTGCCTAGGGGACCCCCACACCATAAAAAAAAAATTGGTGCAGGGTTCCCCTTAACCACTTAAGCCCCGGACCAATACGCAGCTTAAAGACCAGAGGTGTTTTCACAATTTGGCACTGCGCTGCTTTAACTGGTAATTGCGCGGACATGCAATGTTGTACCCAAACTAAATTTGCGTCCTTTTCTTCTTCTTTTCTTTTCTTCAAATAGAGCTTTCTTTTAAAGGTATTTGATTGCCTCTGCGATTTTTATTTTTTGCGATATAAATGGAAAAATACAGAAAATTAAAAAAAAAAAAGAAATTTTCTACTTTTTGTTATAAAAAAATCTAATAAACTCAATTTTAGTCAAACATTTAGGCCAAAATGTATTCAGCCACATGTCTTTAGTAAAAAAAATGTCAATAAGCGTATATTTATTGGTTCGCGCAAAAGTTATAGCGTTTACAAACTAGGGTACATGAAGATGAAGGAAGATGAAGAACAAGATGGAGGAAGAAACCCGAATGGAGAAAAGAAGAAGCTGGAAGAAGAAGATGGAAGAAGCTGGAAGAAGAAGATGGAAGAAAGGAGAAGACATTAATAAAGGAGTTGTCAAAAACCGGCTTTTGTCATTTCTAACATTTTTGACACTTTGTTTGTGAAATGGTAGGGGTACATTTGTACCCCATTACCATTTCACACAGGGGGGGATCTGGGGGTCCCCTTTGTTAAAGGGGTCTTCCATATTCCGATAAGCCCCCCGCCCGCAGACCCCCACAACCACCGGGCAAGGGTTGTGGGGATGAGGCCCTTGTCCCCATCAACATGGGGACATCCTCCCCATGTTGAGGGCATGTGGCCTGGTACAGTTCAGGAGGGAGGGGGGAATGGAGAAAAGAACAAGATGGAAGAAGATGGAAGAAGATGGAAGAAAGGAGAAGACATTAATAAAGGAATTGTCAAAAACCGGCTATTGTCATTTTTAAAATTTTTGACACTTTTTTTGTGAAATGGTAGGGGTACCCCATTACCATTTCACACAGGGGGGGGCCGGATCTGGGGGTCCCCTTTGTTAAAGGGTTGGGTCTTCCAGATTCCGATAAGCCCCCTGCCCGCAGACCCCCAGAACCACCAGCAAGGGTCCTCCCCATGTTGAGGGCATTTGGCCTGGTACGGTTCAGGAGGGAGGGGGGGCGCTCTCTCGTCCCACCTCTTTTCCTGTGGCCTGCCAGGTTGCGTGCTCGGATAAGGGTCTGGTGTGGATTTTTAGGGGGACCCACACGCTATTTTTTTTTATTTGGCGCGGGGGTCCCCTTAAAATCCATACCAGACCTAAAGGGCCTGGTATGGATTTTGTGGGGAACCCCCACGCCATTTTTTTTTAAAATTTGGTGTGGAGTTCCCCTTAATATCCAAACCAGACCTGAAGGGCCTAGTAATGGAATTTGAGGGACCCCCACGCATTTTTTTTCCAAACAAAGACTTTCAATGACTTTTATCTGTATCAACGGGAACCAGCAATTCATTACAGCCGCGAGTACTTTTAAATGACTATTATTTTACTTTAGAAATGTCATTTTGCTCTCGAACTGTTATAAATATGGAAAACATGCGCTACTTTACAGGCATACTATAGACACCCCCCAGGTATGATATTTAGGGCCATTTCACACCGGATGCAGTGCAGTGCGTTTTTTTGATGCATGAAAAACGCAAAGAAAGTTGATCACATTAATGCCAATGGCATAGTTCACACCACTGCAGTCCGTTCCAGTGCGTTTCAGAAAGGAAAAAAAAAATTGGTCATGCTGCATTTTTTAGGTACAGAACTGTACTGGACCACAGTAAAACACATCAAAAACGCTACGGAACGTACCAAAAATGCACTGGAATGCACCTAAATGCACCAAAGACGCACTGCAACACACTTGTCCTAAGTGAAAAGAGGGAGAAAAAAACACTGGACTGCATCAAAAACGCATCAGAAATGCACTGGAACGTGTCAAAAATGCGCATGCAGAAAAGCACCTGGAACGCATCCAGACTGCGTTTCTATGGTGTGAACTAGGGCCAGTTCACACCATAGAAACGCAATCCGGATGCGTTCCAGGTGCTTTTTTGCATGCACATTTTTGATGCGTTCCAGTGCATTTTTGTTACGTTTTTGATGCAGTCCAGTGCTTTTTTTTCACCCCTCTTTTTTATTAACCATTAACCATAGATAAGGACAAGTGTGTGTTCCAGTGCGTTTTTGGTGCATTTAGGTGTGTTCCTGAGCGTTCCAGTGCGTTTATGATGCGTTTTGCAGTGGAACGCACTGGAACAAACACTGCCATTTAGAACCATATAACCAACTTTCCATGCATTTTTGATGCATAAAAAACGCAATGGACTGCATGTGGTGTGAAATGGCCCTTAAGCAATGTGGCATATTTAAAGGCACTTCTCCTTGTTTTATTTTTGGTGTTGTCCAAATTGGTGACATTGATATATGCAAAATTAACAAATCAGTTCCCATAGACTGCAATGGTATTTGTTGGTGGGGGGGGGGTGTTTGTCCCATCTCTAATTTTGTAGCATGCTGGATGATGTGCTTAATTTTGGACGGGGGGGGGGGTATTTTCTGCTAGCTGCATTTGTGTTGGTCTGAGCATGCCCAGGCAGTTCGTTTTTTTTTGGTGCTGTTTGTGTGTGAACAGCACCTGGATATTTCTGGGCATGCTCAGAGAGTGTTTTTATGGGTTAGTAATTGAAGGACATCCTTAACAGGTGTACCCACTTTGAAGTTCAGTCTCTACATTGGGTGAACTTGCATTTTGGGTGTTTCATGGACTGTGCATGTGTTTGCAATTGCCTCATTAGCTCACAAACCTATGTTATATAAAGCTTGCAGATAGCATCCTCTCCCTTGCCCTGAAAAGAGGCAAGTGTGTGTGTGTGTGTGTCCGGCAAAAAGTACATTTTGGTGTCCGTATCGAGTTTGTAACACATGTATTTTATTTGTTATGTCTTTGCAAAACAGATGTTTGTTTTACTTTTGTTGATTGTATTTTTTTGTGTGGGGGAAATGTTCCCCTGAAATAATTTTGATGTTGTTAATGTGTGTTGTTTGTTCACTTTGATTTAATTGTCTGTGCTGCATTATTTTGCTAAATCTTTCTCAAGATGTGACTGTTTCAAATTGACCCTGTTTTTTATTTTGGCTTCCCTTTGTTTTGTTGACCAATAAAATTTGATGCAAAGTTTTGATGTTTCTTTTTTGTTTTCTATGCAACAAATGTGACAGCTGATTGGCATGTCAAAACAAAACAGGTGTGATTTGTCTACCCTGGTGCCTTCCTGCTAGCATATGAATGTATTGTGTGCTGCCATGGATAGTCACCAGGAAATTAAAAATACAGAGCGGTAAGTATTCAATTTTCCTTTTTACTGCAGTGGTTCTCAGCCTCAGTCCTCAAGTACCCCCAACAGGACATATTTTGTGAATTTATCTTATTGAGAATTGCTGTCCAAAATACAAAACCATTGACTGTGATTTAAAGCACATGTGCAAGATGAAGGAAAACCTGCAAACATGGCCTGTTAGGGGTACTTGAGAAGCACTAATTTAGAGCACTGCACTTAAAACTAGCTCAAGGCAATATGATTCTAATTGTGGGCATTTTGAGGGAAACCAAGTAAGTGTTAGAACCCCTGCTTGTTTTTTTTTTTGTTTTTTTAGGTTGGGCTTTGTGTCCCTTTTAGTAAAATTGGCTTCACTTCCTGTCACACAGCTAAACAGGAAGTGAAGGTAAAACCATACCAATGTCTTTTCTTGGGGACACACAGATCAATCTAACTAGTGTCCCCATTAAGTAAATTGCACTCTAGCACTTTGTTGTGTACACCCCAAATCATTGAGTAGTTTGGGGTTTAGTAAAGACAAATCCACTCTGCAGTAAAAGTGTAGCTGCTTAAAATCTGAGGGGAAGCACTGGTGATTGTAACATCCAATCATGTAAAAGCAAAGATGGTGTTTGCTTGCATGTCCCCCTCGGATATCCAGCAAGTGCACTTGTAGTGCAAAGTAGATTTGCCTTTAGTAAATAAACCCCAAAGTCCAAAATACCTAATAATTTGGAGTGTACCCCGCAAAATGCTGGAGTACATTGTACATAATAGGGAAACTATTTAGATTGACCTGTGTGTCCCCAAGGAAAGACATTGGTAGGGATTTCCCCTCACTTCCTGTGTGGCTATGTGACAGGAAGTGAATTATTTGGAAGGATAAAGTGGCCAAATTTGGGAGTTGTCTTCACCCTATCAGGGGTGCAGACATCCCCAAAAACTGTCTAGACTTGTAATCCCTCTGCACTCTATCCCCAAGCAAAAATAAGAAAGGATTTCATTTAGTTTAACTTTGCAAAGACACATTCCTAAGTTGAATTGTGATGCATGTCAATGGCCCATTTAGACCCTCTTTAATCACTCGAGATCAGTGCTATAACTAGTCGACGGCCACAGCACGGTCCTCAATTGCCGGGAGTCCGTCAATAGACGTCCTCCCCTTCGCGTGCACGCTGTGGTCACCGAGTCACTGAGACTCGGGTGATGACAGATCCGAGGAAGGGGCCTATTCCTGCCCCTTACCATGTGATCAGCTGTCAGCCAATGACAGCTGATCACGTGATGTAAACAAAAGCTGGGTAATGGTTTTTGTTTTCTCCTTGTGCTGACAGCGTGAGCATAAAAAAAGGCAATCACCGGCTTATGTGCAAGGGACATCAGGCCCGAAGAGGAAGAGGCAATTCTGTGTCATCTGTGACAATCAGTAGCCCCTGCCAATGCCACCTATCAATGCCCACCACTGGTGCCAATCAGTGCCACCTAGCAGTGCTGCCTATCAGTGCCCATCCCTGCCAACTATCGTTGCCACCTAGCAGTGTCACTTCTCAATGCCCACCAGTGCCAACTAGCAATGCCACCTCTCAGTGCAAACCCTTGCCACCTTATCGGTGCCCATCAGTGCAGCCCATCAGTGCAGTCTCATCAGTGTACATCAATGAAGGAGAAAAATTACCTTTTTTCAAAATTTTCGAAATATTAACCACTTCCCTACCGCCCACCGTCAAATGACGTCCTTGGCTTTGTGCGGTGACATCTGAATGATGCCTGCAGTTGCAGGCACCATTCAGATATCATTCTTTTCAGCCGGGGATTCTGTGCACGATAAAAATGATCATAGCGGCAGTTCCACCGCTTGATCGTTCTTATAGGCGGCGGGAGGGGACGTCCCCCCCTTTGCGCCGCCATCCGGTGCTTCTCCGGGCTCTCCCGTGCCATCTGGGGCTTGGAAAACAAATTGGCCAGTGCCGGATGGGAAGCATAGAGATGACTGGTGACCAGATGGTTACCAGTCATCTCTATGACCGTCGAAAGGTCCGGGCGCGACGTTATGACATCACGCCGGGTTCCCGTATGTAGACAAAGCCATGATCTCGGCTGTCAGCATGAGATCGGTGAATTTTTTTGACCGATCTCATGCTTTCCAGCCTGGAGGAGAGAGGTGGGGTCTTATTGACCCTGCATCTCTCCATAAAGAGGACCTGTCACAATAGATTCCTATTACAAGGGATGTTTACATTTCTTGTAATAGGAATAAAATTGATCAAAAAAAACCTAAAAAGTTAAAAAAAGAGTAAAAAAAAAACACCCATGTCCCCGGTAGCTCGCGCTCAGAAGCGAACACACACGTAAGTCCCGCCCACATATGTAAATGCTGTTCAAACCACACATGTGAGGTATTGCTGCGTGCGTTAGAACGAGTGCAACAATTCTAGCACTAGACCTCCTCTGTAATGCGAAAATGGTAAAATGTAAAAAAATTTAAAGCATCGCCTAGGGAGATTTTTAAGTACTGAAGTTTGGTGTCATTCCATGAGTGTACGCAATTTTAAACCGTGACATGTTAGGTATCTATTTACTCAGCATAACAACATCTTTCACATTATACAAACAAATTGGGCTAACTTTACTGTTTTGTATTTTTTTTAATTCATGAAACCATTTTTTTTCCAAAAAAAAGGTGTTTAAACATTTATTGCGCAAATACCGAGCGAGATAAAAATTTGCAATGACCGCCATTTTATTCCCTAGCGTGTTTGCTAAAAAAAAAAACATATATAATGTTTGGGGTTTTGAAGTAATTTTATAGCCATAAATTTATGATTTTTACATGAAGGAGAGAAGTGGCAGAATAGGCCCAGTGCTGAAGTGGTTAAAATATCCAAATTTTTTTTTAGTCGGTCTTTTGTATTTATAGAAAAAAAACGCAGAGGTGATCAAATAGCACCAAAAGAAAGCTCTATTTGTGTGCAAAAAAATAATACATTTTCATTGGGTTACAGTGTTGTATGAGCGCGCAATTGTCATTCAAAATGCATCAGCGCTGAAATTTGAAAATTGGTCTGGGCAGGAAGGGGGTTTAAGTGGCCAGTAAGCAAGCTGTTAATATAAGGCTACATGCACATGGACATTTTTCCAGCCGCTTGTTTAAGCGTTTTTTGCAGCTTAAAAATGTCTCTCCATGTTAGCCTATGGCCTCATGGCCACTATGGCGTTTTTGAGCTGTAAATGGCATAGGCGTTTTTAGGCCCCATGTACACGGGACGCTGGGGCAAAGTCTCAGTTGAATGCAGCGTTTAGAAAGGGACGCTTTGTCGCCTTTGCATGACGCGTTTTACCACATTTGCGTCTATATGCGTTTAGTTAGGAAACATCATAAGGAGCCACCCTAAGCTCCAAAAACAGTATTATTACCATTTCAGCTATTTTGTGAGACCAGAGTGAGTATCAGCAGCTGAGAGAGCAGCAGTGTACTTGTATTAAGCGTGTCACTTGCCACATCTCTTGCCACAAGTTGTGGATTGTCCACTTGCCACGTCACCTGCCCCAAGTTGTGGATTGTCCACTTGCTACATCACCTGCCCCAAGTTGTGGATTGTCCACTTGCCACGTCAGCTGCCCCAAGTTGTGGATTGTCCACTTGCCACGTCACCTGCCCCAAGTTGTGGATTGTCCACTTGCCACGTCACCTGCCCCAAGTTGTGGATTGTCCACTTGCCACGTCACCTGCCCCAAGTTGTGGATTGTCCACAATGCAATGGAAGCAATTTCATTTTTTTTTATATATTATGTGAGGGTGAGAGCCCCTGGCTTAGAAGAAATGTGTTTGAAATGGACACAGGACTCTCAGAGAAGCTATTTGAGAAGTTCCAGCAAAAGATTGCTGAGCAGAGAAAACTATGCTTTAAGTTTTCTCTGGATTTTGTAAGTCTGGATTGGGGCTGGAAACTTGAAGACTTCAAAGTGCATTGGGAGGGATGGAGTCTTCAGTCATGTGTCCGGGTTTTCTAGGAGCTCTGCAGGTTGAGTGTGTGGCCAGGTGCACACACTTGTTATAAGGCAGAGCTGAGCATAGCTCAGGGTGTGTGGGAAAGGAGTTGGTGTTAAAGCAGTTGCTGGAAGGAAGTGTGCTACTGAAAAAGAACTCAGGCAACATCCTTAAGACGTTTCTCCATGTGGGAGAGGTTCCAGGTCAGTAGACTGAGAGGGTTGGGCCAGCTGACAGTCGGGGAGACTATAGCTGAGACAACTGGAAGAGAGAGTCTTGGGGACCAGAGGGGACTGTAAGTCTTGGAGGAGTGTGGAAGCCTGGAGTGTCAGGAGAGCCCTTCCTAGAGGCCAGGAGTGGGCCTGTGTAGAAAGGAACTGCGCCCAAGGCTGAGCGAGCCTTAAGAGCCAGGTGGATTGGCATTTTCATGTGTTAATGTTTTTGGGAGAAGAACCCCTGTGTGGGAAACCAAATACATGTTTGAACTTTACTTTTCTGTTTCTTTCAATAAAAGTGGGCTACCGCGCCCTTAAACCTTAGTTCCTGTTGGCTGTGAACTCACCTACAATGCATCTATCACTGAGCTAAACATCCCCCAATGTTACAATATATATATTTAATGTTTTTTCCTCATTTGCCATGTAAAAAAAGAGGTCACCTTTAAAAACGCTTCTAAACTAAAATGCAGCTAAACGCCGGTACCGCGTCTGAAACGTGGAAATCTTTGGCGTTTGAAAAATCCACACCAGACCCTTTATCCGAGCATGCAAACTGGCAGGCCGCAGGAAAAGAGGGGGGAACAAGAGAGCGGCCCCCTCCCTCCTGAACCGTACCAGGCCACATGCCCTCAACATGGGGAGGATGTCCCCATGTTGATGGGGACAAGGGCCTCTTCCCTCACAACCCTTGCCGTTGGTTGTCGGGTTCTGCGGGCGCAGGGCTTATCGGAATCCAGGAGCCCCCTTTAATAAGGGGGGACCCCAGATACTGGCTCCCCACCCTATGTGAATGAGTATGGGGTACATCGTACCCCTACCCATTCACTTGGTGGAAAAAAAGTCAATAAAAAACACAACACAGGTTTTTAAAGTAATTTATTAGGCAGCTCCTGGGGTCTTCTTCCGACTTTGGGGGTCTTTCTGCCGGGCGCCCCGCTATCTTCTTCCAGCTCTTTTGCTAGCGGGGTCCCGGTCTTCATCGTCGTCTTCTTCCGACTTCAGGGGTCTTTTTGCCGAGCGCCCCGCTATTTTCTTCCAGCTCTTTTGCTAGCGGGGTCCCGGTCTTCATCGTCGTCTTCTTCCGACTTCGGGGGTCTTTCTGCCGGGCACCCCGCTATCTTATTCCAGCTCTTTTGCTAGCGGGGTCCTGGTCTTCATCGTTGTCTTCTTCCAACTTCGGGGGTCTTTCTGCCGGGCGCCCCACTATCTTCTTCAAGCTCTTTTGCTAGCGGGGTCCTGGTCTTCATCGTCGTCTTCTTCCAACTTCGGGGGGTCTCTTGTTCTGTTCTCTGGTGTCGTCTCCGCGCTCTCCGGTTCTTCTCCCGCTCTCCGGTGCCTTCTCCACGATCTCCGGTTCTTTCTGCCTTCTGCCGGGCGCCCCACTATCTTCTTCCAGCTCTTTTGCTAGCGGGGTCCCGGTCTTCATCGTCGTCTTCTTCCCTCTTCTCTCCGCCCGATGTTGCCTCGTCGCTGTCTGCCGCTACAATGCTGTGTGGGCGGAGCGCAACCACTTATATTGGCATGGGGCGTGGTCACCGGGTGATGCCACCCGCTGACCCCACCCCGTATCACGTCACAGTCCCATCATTCCCCGGAAGACCGGGACCCCGCTAGCAAAAGAGCTGGAAGAAGGTGCGGGGCGCCCGGCAGAAAGACCTCCGAACTTGGAAGAAGACGACGATGAAGACCAGGATCCCACTAGCAAAAGAGCTGGAAGAAGATAGCGGGGCGCCCGGCAGAAAGACCCCCGAAGTCGGAAGAAGACCCTCGGAGCTGCCTAATAAATTACTTTAAAAACCTGTGTTGTGTTTTTTATTGACTTTTTTTTCCACCAGGTGAATGTGTACTCATTCACATAGGGTGGGGGGCTGGGATCTGAGGGCCCCCTTATTAAAGGGGGCTCCCGGATTCCAAAAAGCCCACTGTCTGCAGACCCCAACAACCAACGGCCAGGGTTGTCGGGAAGAGGCCCTTGTCCCCATCAACATGGGGGCAGGTGCTTTGGGGTGGGGGAGCGCAGGGCGCCCCCTGCCCCAAAGCACCTACCTCCCTCATGTTGAGGACATGCGGCCTAGTATGGTTCAGGAGGGGGGGCGCGCGCTCGCCTCCCCTTTCCTGACCTGCCAGGCTGTGTGCTCGGATAAGGGTCTGGTATGGATTTTGGGGGGACCCCCACGCCGTTTTTCGGCATAGGGGGTTTCCCTTAAAATCCATACCAGACCTAAGGGCCTGGTATACTCCTGGAGGGGAACCCATGCCGGTTTTTTAATTAAAATTTGGCGTGGAGTTCCCCTTAATGATTCATACCAAACACAGGGGACAGCGAGCGTGAGGCTTGCAGTACCCTGTGTCGGGAACCAGCGCGATGGCATCGCGCTGGAGACATTCTCTGGCAGGTAGTCGCCTCTAGGACACGACTTGAGCGGCTGCTTCACGCTCAAGTCATGTCCAAGTTGCCTCACAAAGTCGCGCTGTCCCTCTGTCAACCGGCACACGAGTCGCCCCGCGAGTCGGATCGTCTTCATCCGACTTCCCGGGCGACCTCTATTCAAATCAATGGGCTCCCATAGGGAACCATTCATTTTTAATAGAGTGCCGCTCAAATTTTTATTTACTATAGCAGTGCGCCGCCGGTTCCTGCGCTCAATTAAGGATTTATTCAGTGCACCAATTAAGGTATGAACCGGCGCAGCGCACTGTTTATAGTAAATCACCCCCAGTGTTTTTACTTTTAATGCCTCCCACTAACTCCAGGTGCAGGGGGTTGTGATGGGGACATGTTGTGCCCCATCGTATGCCAGCCTGTACCTGGGGGAGTGGGAATCTATGTTTCTGGCAGATGAAACTCTGGCCATATATACTGATCATATTCTGGGATGGTACCGTTATCTGGACGATATCCTAGTCGTCTGGGACGGACCCCAGGATTTGCTCCAGCAGTGCTTTTTAAGGATGAATAAAAATAACTTTAATTTAAATTTCACCATGTCCTTTCATAAGGACTCGGTTACCTTTCTGGATGTGGAAATTTACAAAGGTATTGGAGGTAAATTGTGTACTAAACAATATAGAAAACCTACAGCGGGTAACACAATACTCCATGCTACGAGCTTCCACTCACAACCGTTAATTGACTCTATTCCTTATAGTCAATATTTAAGGATAAAACGTAATTGTACTGATGACAAAACCTTTGTAATAGAGGCTGGGAAACTTTGTGATAGGCTCCTTCTCAGGGGCTATTCACATGCTTCTTTAAAAAGATCATTTAAACAAGTAACAATGAGATCAAGAAATTATCTACTCTACAACAAAAAGCCACCAAAAGATAACAACATTTTGAGAATTATCACAAGATATAATCAACAACAATATCAAGTGAAACAAATTATTGAAAAATATTGGCCTATGTTGATACTAGATCCAGCCTTGGGTCCCTTGGTTCCAGAAAAGCCACTCTTCACTTTTAGAAGAGCTCCATCCATTAGTGATAGAGTCGTTAGCAGTGAGTTCAAAAATGTACCTAGACACTGTAAATACAAGGGCACTTTTATGTGTGGAAAGTACAATTACTGTAGATATATGCTTGTACAAAAGAACCCTGTCCTTCCAAATGGAAAAACATTCTATCTGAAACACTTTGCAAATTGTAGAACCCTGGGAGTCATTTACCTGTTACAATGTAGCTGTGGTTGCTTCTATATTGGGAAGACCAAGCTGGAATTCTGAAGGAGGGCCTATAGACCCATCCAAAGCATGCGGTTATGTGATCCGGACCTCCCCCTGGGATGCCATGTCACACTGGTACATGGTGGAGTATTCCCCAGTGTCAAATTTCTGAATCTAGATAGGATACACCCTAATCCTGGGGGGGGGGGGGTGACTGGAATAGACACTCCTGCAGATGGAACTTAGATGGATTTTCCAGTTAAATGCCACATTGCCTCCAGGCTTAAATGAGGCTATTTGCTTTAAACCTTTTCTGAAGGGCTTCTCCTCAGGTGGCATAGAAAAATGAGCCACTAACGTAATTTTAGAGCAATATCAATATCTACTGGTTTGCCTTTAAATACCATTAAATCTTATATAACTTAAAATTTATGATTAATGTACCTGCTTATGTAATTTTGTTATGTTCTAGTTGGGTTATATTTACCATCTATGGGGTATGCCAGTCAACTTTATATTGAACACTCCTATTATTGGTTAAACTTTTATGTAATATTTGGGTATTACTAGTTTTTGCTTTTTCTTTATGCAGGTTTTCCGAGATTGCTTGCGGTGGTCGATCAAAGGGATTGTCCGGCACACAAAGCTGCCGGTTCTTTGAACCTGGGCGGCGTTAGAGATTTTGTGGGTTAACCTTCTATCTCCGCCCCCACACTCTATATTTTGCCACTCCTGGCGGACATGTTCAGTATATTGTTGAGGCATATTGTGTCGGTGGGTGTGGCGTGCGTGACGCTGCCCCGACGCGATGACTTTGCGCATGCGCGGTGGGGGCTTTGCCGCGCACACCAGATCCAGGGGACTAACTAGGAGTTCCCTACTATGCTTGTTTCTCGCAGTCAGCTGTCTGCGATTCACTGCGATAGCTGATGGGAGGGACTTGATATAAATACTGAGCACCCACACCTCCACACCAGCATTTTTTGCTGGATTGTTATGGTGTGAGGTTGACTCTGTTAAGTAAATTTCATGTCTATATTACCTGCTTTAATGATATTATGCAACACTACCCTCTAGTGGATTTCTATAGATATGGCTTTTATATGTTTAACCACTTCAATACCAGGCACTTATTCACCTTCCTGCCCAAGCCAATTTTGAGCTTTCAGCGCTGTCGCAATTTGAATGACAATTGCGCGGTCATGCTACACTGTAACCAAACAAATTTTTTATCATTTTGTTCCCACAAATAGAGCTTTCTTTCGGTGGTATTTGATCGCCTCTGCGATTTTTTTTTTTTGCACAACAAATACAAAAAGAGCGAAAATTTAGAAAAAAAACTATGTTTTTCTTTGTTTCTGTTAATTTTTTTTGTAAATAAGTACCCTTTCTACTTCAATGACGGGCACTGATAAGGCGGCACTGATGGACACCAATGAGGTGGCACCAATGAGGTGGCACTGATAAGGTGGCACTGATGGGCACTGATGATGGGCACTGATGGGCACTGATAGGTGGCACTGATGGGCACTGATATGTGGCACTGGTATGCGGCACTGATGGGCACTCATAGGCGGCACTGATGGGCACTCATAGGCAGCACTGATGGGCACTTATAGGGGGCACTGATGGATACTTGTGGGTGGCACTGATAGGTGGCACGGACGGGCACTGATAGGTGGACACTTATGGGCACAGATGGGCATGGATGGGCACTGATAGGTG
This sequence comes from Rana muscosa, assembly GCA_029206835.1. Lineage (NCBI taxonomy): Eukaryota > Metazoa > Chordata > Amphibia > Anura > Ranidae > Rana > Rana muscosa. The sequence goes on from CM055122.1 coordinate 420,231,662, forward strand.
GCACTGATGGACACTGGTAGGTGGCACTGATGACACTGGTGGCTGGCATTGCTGGGCATCACACATTGTGGTCTTGCCATGATGGTGCCAGTCAGTGCCCATTTGTGGGCAACGATTGGCATATGTTGTTTATGTATTTTTACATGTGGATGGCCATGGGGGACTTACCTGGCCATCCACATGGTTGGGGCTTCCCTGGTGGTCCTGGGCGGCATCCTGGTGGTCTAGTGTGGGTATCCGAGGGGGGGCTGTGCTGATAAGCAATAAGCGCAAACCCCCCCTGTCAGGAGAGCCGCCGATCGGCTCTCCTCTACTCGCGTCTGTCAGACGCGAGTGAGGAAGAGCCGATCAACGGCTCTTCCTGTTTACATCGTGATCAGCCGTGATTGGACATGGCTGATCACGTGGTAAAAAGCCACGGAGGCTCTTTACCAAGATCAGTGTAGCGGTGGGTCAGACTGACACACCGCTCCACCAATCGCCGCGATGCGCGCCCCCCGGGCACGCGGCGGCTGTTATCCTGCAGGAGGTCAATAGACGTCCAGTGTGGATAACACAACCACTTCCCGGACGTCAATCTCCTATTGACTGGGCGGGAAGTGGTTAATAAACCATCACCCATATGCTTGGGTACTCTCTAGTTTGGATTTAGTTATTTAAACTTATTTGTTTGTTACCATCTATATGAACAAATATTAAACAACAGAAAATATCATTATATTGATATCCACTAGATCCAGGGGACTAATGAGGAGTCCCCTACTATCCTTGTTTCTTGCAGTCAGCTGTCTGTGATTATCTTCGATAGCTGATGAGAGGGACTTGATATAAATACAGAGCACCTACACCTCCACACCAGCATTATTTGCTGGGTTATTATGGTGTGAGGTTGACTGTCAAGTAAGTTCCAGTTCTATATTACCTGCTTTAATCATATTATGCAACACTACCCTCTAGTGGATCTTTAAAGATATGACTTTTATATGTTTACTAAACCATCACCCTTATGCTCGGATCCATCAGATCCAGGTGATTAATTAGGAGTTCCCTACTATCTTTGTTTCTCACAGTTAGCTGTCTTGATTGTGATAGCTGATGGGAGGGACTTGATATAAATACAGAGCACCCACACCTTCACACCAGCACTTCTTGCTGGACTGTCATGGTGTGAGGTTGACTCTGTCAAGTAAGTTACATATCTATATTACCTGTTCTAATGATATTATGCAACACTACCATTTAGTGGATCTCTATAGATATGGCTTTTATATGTTTACTAAACTATCACCCTTATGTTGGGGTACTCCCTAGTTTTGGATTTAGTTATTCAAACGTATTTGTTTATGTTATTGTCTATATGAACAAATATCAAACAACAAAAGATATCACTATATTGATATGTTTTTTGTTTTTTAACATAATTCAATCAAATGATGTTGTTTGACTTATTATGAATATACAGACATATCCTGTAACTTTTAAGATAAACTGGATTGAGTAAATTAGCATAATTTAATAGGATAATGATATAGTGTATATATTTGATCTAGGCCCCCTCCCCTCTCCTTTTTTATTATTTCTTATTTTCTTTATAATATTAATTTAAATAATTCTATAAATACTTTTAAATTTTAAATCAGAGGTTAAAATTAAGGCTAGTTAATCCCAATAGTAATGTCATACCTTTTTCTATTCCTGTAGTAATACAGTGTACTGTTTGACAGCGGACACTATTAGGTATTTTACGGATCTCATATACTCAGGTACATATACATATATAATCTTTCATTATCCTTTATTAATTTTTTAAACATATAAACTGTTATTGTAGTAAATCTCTATTTTTTCTATATAATATATATCATTTAGCCCTATCGGGGTACAATCCATTATTTTTTTTTATTCTTTTATATACTTAGGGACCTCTACCCCAGTCCCAGTATATCTCTTCTGGTTGATCCACAGGCTTCTCCATCTTTGGAATAATCCTTATAAATGTCCTTCTCAAACCTGCATTAATTGTATATTCTGATACCCACTTCTTGTTTGACTGGCAACCCCATTGACAGAACCCAGCGTGCTGTTTATATTTTCAATGCTTTTAGAAAATCGCATCCAATGAAATATTCATCATTCTTCTACTACATTTATAATACGTAAGTGAATGATTACATGTATATACATCATATATAAAGAAAACTTTTTGTATATATTTGATAAAAATGTTTTAAATGCATGTAATTAACTTTATGTATTCTTATGCTTAGATTAATTAATTGTCCTTCTCTACACACCCCTGAAGAAGTTTACCCTGAAACGCGTCAGTTGTAAAGAATGTTTTCATGTATTTATCTATATGGTGACAATCTTTGGAACTGTATATTTTTATTTAATATTAAATTTTTTGATAAATATGTATAATTGTGAATAAAAACAATTTTTTACTTCAATATCCCGTATATTTGGAATTAATACTATCAGTGCCCTAAAAGTCCACCCAGGGGAACCCCTTTTTTCTTTTCTCATATATACTGGATGTGGCACAAGCATACATTTGCCATTTACCCCCCCCCCTTCTCTTTAAACCTTTATTGGGTTATATACGGCGGGTGCCCTGACACTATAAAAAGCAAACTAACTAACCAGCATCACCCGTAACACTTATACGGTGATCACTGGTGAAAGGGTTAACTAGGGGCAATCAGGGGGTTAAAACCTTTATTAGGTAATATATATGGGGGTACCTTATGCTATAAAAACCTGACGGGGAACCTAAATAACTAACTGGCTAACCAGTGTCACCAGTGACACTTATACGGTGATCACTGGTGAAAGGGTTAACTCTAGGGGCAATCAGGGGGTTAAAACCTTTATTAGATAATATATGGGGGTACCTAATGCTATAAAAACCTGGCGGCGAACCTAAAAAAATAACTGACTACCTAGCGGCACCAGCATGACGAATACAGCGATCAGAAAAACGATCGCTTAGTGACACTGGCAAAAGGGAGTGTAAGGGTTACCTGGGGGGCCATCAAGGGGTTAATCCTTTATTAGGTAATATATGGGGGTACCTGACGCTATAAAAACCTGGCGGCGAACCTAAAAAATCAACTGACTACCTAGCGGCACCAGCATAACTAATACAGCGATCAGAAAAACAATCGCTTAGTGACAGTGGTGATAGGGGTGAAAGGGTTACCTGGGGGGCGATCAAGGGGTTAAACCTTTATTAGGGGGGGTTGGGGGGCTACCCTGGACCTAAAGTAAATAACTGATCACTGCAATCAGTGACACTGGGGGCTGGGGGGTGATCTGGGGGGTGATCTGGGGGTGACTGGGGGGGCAATTTATGTACCTATGTGTGCTGGTGTCAGTGTACTGTTTGTGCACTAACCTGATGTCTTCTCTCCACGGCGCTCTGGACGAATAGAGTGCCGCAGGGAGAGATGACATCACTTCCTATGCCTGTGTTTACATTACACAGGCAGAGGAAGCATCCCATTCGCCAGGAGCGATCACGAGGGGGTGGCCAGAAACCAATGGCGGCCCCCTCATCATGGATCGCTCCCGCACGGAAAACGACCGCTCCATGTACCGGAGGGGGGTCCGATCGGACCCCCCACCCATACGAAGGCAGTCACGTACAGGTACGTGATTGTGCCTGTCCATGCCATTTTGCCGACGTATATGTACATGGGGCGGTCGTTAAGTAATTAATATCCATACCAGACCTGAAGGTCCTGGTATGGATTTTGCGGGGGATTTTGCGGGGGGACACCCACTCCTTTTTTCTTTTTGGTATTTTTAGCACGGGATTCACCTTAATATTCATACTAGACCCAAACTGCCTGGTAATGTACTTGGGGGGGGAGCCACGCCGTTTTTTTCAATGATTTTTATCTATATTGCCGGGACCCGACAATACATTACAGCCGTCAGCAGTTTTAACCACTTCGGATCCCGGCCATTGTAAAATGACGGCCACAAGGTGGCTCTACAATGCCGGGACGCCGTCATATAATGTCCTCGGGCCTCCCGGCTGCTAGGGGGCGCGTGCGCTCCGCCGCATCACTCAGGTGCCGATGCGCGTGTCTGGCGGCCGCAATGTCCGCCAGGTACCCGCAATCGGCAGTGACAGAGCCAGGGACGTGGATCTCTGTGTGTAAACACAGAGATCCACGTCCTGTCAGGGAGAGGAGACCGATGGTGTGTCCTTTGTACATAGGGACACCAATCGGTCACCTCCCCCAGTCAGTCCCCACCCCCCACAGTAAGAATCACCTAGCAAGACACACATTTAACCCCTTGATCGCCCCCTAGTGTTAACCCCTTCCCTGCCAGTCACATTTATACAGTAATCAGTGCATATTTATAGCACTGTTCACTGTATAAATGTGAATGGTCCCAAAAATGTTTCAAAAGTGTCCGATGTGTCCACCGTAATATCGCAGTCCTGACAAAAATCGCAGATCGCCGCCATTACTAGTAAAAAAAAAAAATTAAAAAAAATCATAATTCTATCCCCTATTTTGTAGGATCTATAACTTTTGCGCAAACCAATCACTATCCAAAAATATGTAGAAGAATACATATCAGCCTAAACTGAGAAAAAAAATGTTTTTTAAAAAAAAATTGGGATATTTATTATAGCAAAAAGTAAAAAATAAACAACAGTGCGCTGCGCCGGTTCATACCTTGATTGGTGTGCCGGATAAATCCTTAATTGGGCGCATGAACCGGCGGCGCACTGCTATAGTAAATAAAAATGTCAGCGGCGCTTGTATCTCTATTCAAAATGAATGGTTCCCTATGGGAGCCCATTGATTTGAATAGAGGTCGCCCGGGAAGTCGGATAAAGACGATACGACTTACGGGGTGACTCGTGTGACGGTTGACACAGGGGCAGCGTGACTTTGCGAGGCAACTTGGACACGACTTGAGCGTGAAGCAGATGCTCAAGTCGTGTCCTGGAGGTGACTTGAAGTACCTGGCCAAGAGTGTTCTCGGCGACAAGGTACTGAAAGCCTCGCGCTTGCTGTCCCCTGTGTTTGGTATGAATCATGAAGGGGAACTCCAGGCCAAATTTTAAATAAAAAACCGGCATGGGTTCCCCTCCAGGAGCATACCAGGCCATTAGGTCTAGTATGGATTTTAAGGGGAAACCCCCCCTACGCCAAAAAAATGGCGTGGGGGTCCCCCCAAAATCCATACCAGACCCTTATCCGAGCACGCAGCCCGGCATGTCAGGAAAGGGGGGGCGAGCGAGCGCCCCCCTCCTGAACCGTACCAGGCCGCATGCCCTCAACATGGGGGGGTTGGGTGCTTTGGGCAGGGGGCACCCTGCACTCCCCCAAAGCACCCTGCCCCATGTTGATGGGGACAAGGGCCTCTTCCCGACAACCCTGGCCGTTGGTTGTCGGGGTCTGCAGGCGGGGGGATTATCGGAATCCGGGAGACCCCTTTAATAAGGGGGCCTCCAGAACCCAGGCCCTCCACCCTATGTGAATGAGTTTGGGGTATCGTACCCCTACCCAATCACCTGGTGGCAAAAAAATCAACAAAAGAACACAACACAGGTTTTTAAAGTAATTTATTAGGCCGCTACGGGGGTCTTCTTCCAACTTTGGGGGTCTTCTTCCAACTTCGGGGTCGACTTCCGACTTCGGGGGTCTCTTCTTCTGTTCTCCAGTGTCGTCTCCGCACTCTCTTGTTCTTCTCCTGCTCTCCGGTGCCTTCCCCACGATCTCCGGTTCTTTCTGCCTTCTGCCGGGCGCCCCGCTATCTTCTTCCAGATCTTGTGCTAGCGGGGTCCCGGTCTTCATCGTCGTCTTCTTCCCTCTTCTCTCCGCCTGATGTTGCCTCGTCGCTGTCTGCCGCTACAATGCTGTGTGTGCGGAGCGCAACGACTTATATTGGCATGCCACACGGTGACCCCGCCCCCGTATGACGTCACAGTCCCGGGGAATGATGGGACTGTGACGTCATACGGGGGCGGGGTCACCGGGTGGCATCACCCGGTGACCACGTCCCATGCCAATATAAGTCGTTGCGCTCCGTGCACACAGCATTATAGCGGCAGACAGCGACGAGTCAACATCCAGCGGAGAGAAGAGGGAAGAAGACGACGATGAAGACCCCCTAAAAATCCACACCAGACCCTTATTCGAGCACGCAACCTGGCAGGCTGCAGGAAAAGAGGGGGGACGAGCGCCCCCCCTCCTGAACCGTACCAGGCCACATGCCCTCAACATGGGGAGGATGCTTTGGGGGTCCCCGCACCCCACCCCCTCTGACGCACATGGATTTCACGGGGACTTTCCCCGTGATGTCAGAGGGGGGCTGGGTCACCGGGTGGCAGCAGACCCAGCGGGAACCTCAAATTCAAGCAGAGCGGCCAGAGAAAGAAGAAGGGAACAAGAAGCCGGAGCAAGATGCGGACGAGAACACCGAAGGAAGAAGGAAGATGAAGAACAAGATGGAGGAAGAAACCCGAATGGAGAAAAGAAGAAGATGGAAGAAGAAGGTGGAAGAAGAAGAAGGAAGAAGATGGAAGAAAGGAGAAGACATTAATAAAGGAATTGTCAAAAACCGGCTATTGTAATTTTTTTAATTTTTGACATTTTTTTTGTGAAATGGTAGGGGTACATCTGTACCCCATCACCATTTCACACAGGGAGGGGGGCCAGGATCTGGGGGTCCCCTTTGTTAAAGGGGGCTTCCAGATTCCGATAAGCCCCCCGCCCGCAGACCCCCACAACCACCGGGCAAGGGATGTGGGGATGAGGTCCTTGCACGTCATTTGAAAAAAAAATTGGCACGGACTTCCCCTTAATATCCATACCAGACCTGAAGGGCCTGGTAATGGAATTTGGGGGAACCCCCACGCATTTTTTTTTTTCAAAGACTTTCAATGACTTTTCTCTATATTGATGGGAGCCGACAATTCATTATAGCCGCGAGTGCTTTTAAATGCCTTTTTTTTTTCTTTAGAAATGTCATTTTGCTGTCGGACTGTTATATTATGGCAAGTTTAGGAGGTGCGCCTGTTCAACTTATGCAAATGCATTTACGTGATTTTGCAGGCGCAGTGAACAGGCGCATTTGAATGAGTAAAATTGCTGCGCAGAGCACAAAAAGATCCCTCGCAGTTCTAAACGTAATTGCCGGTGCAGCAGGCTGGTTCAGAAAAAGTTACTTTCTCATTCTATTTTGGCCATATTTGTTACTTGGGCAGTTGTCACTAAACTTCCTCACATCACCCCACATCACCCCCATTATATTGGCACTTCCAGCTTCTTTATATTTTTATTTGAAGATGCCGTGCGCCAGGTCCATAGTGGCGCACTGAGCGCCTCCTCCCGTGCGCCGAGAACACTATAGTAAATGGGGAATAGCGCTGCGTTACCGGCGCAAATGTTTTGTAAATACCAAACCTGCCACTGCGCACGCAGATGCGCCGATACTCATGGCGCAAACGTCTCGTAAATCAGCCCCATTGTGTTTTTTTCAAAATTGTCAACTTTTTTTGTTTATAGCGCAAAAAATAAAAACCGCAGAGATGATCAAATACCACCAAAATAAAGCTCTATTTGTGGGAAAAAAAGGATGTCAATTTTGTTTGGGAGCCACATCTCACGACCGCGCAATTGTCATTCAAAGCGTGACAGTGCTGAAAGCTGAAATTTCGTCTGGGCAAGAAGGGGGTATATGTGCCCAGTAAGCAAGTGGTTAAATTCCTTTTTTTCCTTTAGAAATCTAATTTTTCTGTGGTATTATTATAAACATGGGAAATATGCGCTACTTTACAGGCAGACTAAGGAGACCCCCCAGACACGATATTTAAAGGGATATTTAATTTTTATTGTTTCACTTTAAGCATTATTAAAATCACTGCTCCCGAACAAACTGACCCAGGTCCCCAAACACTTTTTATGGGAATAACTTGCATATAAGCCTTTAACATGAGCACTTTTGATTTTTCACGTTCCTGTCCCATAGACTTTAACTGTGTTCGAATGTTCGCACAAATTTTTTGCCTGTTCGCATTTTCTGCTGCTAACCGAATCGGGGGGTGTTCGGCTCATCACTATTCCTAAATTATCCCATTCACATAGGTCTACAAAAGCAATGCTAAGCTAATACTCTCCTTAGTAAATTCTTACCAGATCCCATCTTCACCATCCTTCACACCTCTCTAAGTCCCCCCACATTCTCCCTCACATTATTTGCATATTTTCATATGTCCCTCACAGACATCATGGCTAAGCCCACACCCATTACCTCTTAATATAGTTTGAAATATGTTTGTACTAATTTTATGTCTACCATTTAATTGTTCATGTTAACCCATGTTACATACTGTAACTTTTTTTATAAAGTATGAAGTATTATCTGTAACTATGATGTTGTAACCTAGAGAAAAATCATATGTGCATGTTATTTCCATGTAAATAACTGGGGTCATGTTTCATTTCATGAACATTTACCAAACATTTACCAGACATATTTAATTTTAAAAACTGATAGGTTGTTATTTTAATTGTGTCTTCTAGAGACTAAATAAGGCTGATTTACTGTTGTGAATTCACCAGGCCCATACTACCTCATGAATTCCTGAATAGTTGGTTGGTGCATTTATGAACCACTGAATAACTGTTGGTAATCCAACATAGCAGCTTGGTATAGAAATGCCAGGTTCATTATAGTGGTTTAGGGTCATAGGCATGTGCAGGGGGTGTTCCAGGTGTGCCTGGCATTGGCATTAGCACTTTGTGTGCTGGCAGGCAGATTGGAAAGATTGTCCACTGATCTCTGCCATAAGTTTGTGTGTGTGTGTATGTATGTGTGTATATATATATATATATATATATATATATATATATATATATATATATATATATATATACACACACAGTGGGTACGGAAAGTATTCAGACCCCCTTAAATTGTTCACTCTTTGTTATATTGCAGCCATTTGCTAAAATCATTTAAGTTCTTTTTTTTTCCCTCATGTACACACAGCACCCCATATTGACAGAAAAACACAGAATTGTTGACAGGGAAAGATGAATGCGGCCAAGTACAGGGATATCCTGGATGAAAACCTTCTCCAGAGTGCTCAGGACCCTCAGACTTGGCCGAAGGTTTACCTTCCAACAAGACAATGACCCTAAGCACACAGCTAAAATAACGAAGGAGTGGCTTCACAACAACTCCATGACTGTTCTTGAATGGCCCAGCCAGAGCCCTGACTTAAACCCAATTGAGCATATCTGGATAGACCTAAAAATGGCTGTCCACCAACGTTTACCATCCAACCTGACAGAACTGGAGAGGATCTGCAAGGAGGAATGGAAGAGGATCCCCAAATCCAGGTTTAAAAAACTTGTTGCATCTTTCCCAAAAAGACTCATGGCTGTATTAGATCAAAAGGGTGCTTCTACTAAATACTGAGCAAAGGGTCTGAATACTTTGGACCATGTGATATTTCAATTTTTCTTTTTTAATAAATCTGCAAAAATGTCAACAATTCTGTGTTTTTCTGTCAATATTGGGTGCTGTGTACATTAATGAGGAAAAAAATGAACTTAAATGATTTTAGCAAATGGCTGCAATATAACAAAGAGTGAAAAATTTAAGGGGGTCTGAATACTTTCCATACCCACTGTATATATAAAACGTAAATGTATTTTGCTGGGATTTTATGTGATAGACCAACACAAAGTGGCACATTATTGTGAAGTGGAAGGAAAATGATAAATCGTTTTACAAATAAATATCTGAAAAGTGTGGAGGGTGTTTGTATTCAGCTCCCTTTATTCTGATACCCCTAACTAAAATCTAGTGGAACCAATTGCCTTCAGAAGTCAATTAGTAAATAGAGTCCACCTGTGTGTAATTTAATCTCAGTATAAATACAGCTGTTCTGTGTAGTCCTCAGATGTTTGTTAGAAAAGGTGTGGAGACGTTTAAAGCAGGGTTAGGTTATAACATAATATGCCAAGCTTTGAACATCTCACGGAGCACTATTCAATCCATCATCCAAAAATTAAAAGAGTATGGCACAACTGCAAACCTACCAAAACATGGCTGTCCACCTAAACTGACAGGCCAGGCCACATCATTAATCAGAGAAGCAGCCAAGAGGCCCATGTTAACTCTGGAGGAGCTGCAGAGACCCACAGCTCAGGTGGGAGAATCTGTCCACAGGACAACTATTAGTCATGCACTCCACAAATCTGGCTTTTATGGAAGAGTGGCAAGAAGAAAGTCATTGTTGAAAGAAAGCCATAAGAAGTCCAATTTGCAGTTTGTGAGAAACCATGTAGGGAACACAGCAAACATGTGGAAGAAGGTGCTCTGGTCAGATGAGACCAATATTGAACTATTTGGCCTAAAAGCAAAACACTATGGGGGTAATTTACTATAACTCCGGGAAGTACTGAGCACTATTGCAAATAATAGCTCCCATTTTAGCCAATTAAAAATTCAATGTGCAAATTTGCGAATGAAACAGAACGCTATTAGCAGCAAACAAGTGTTAGTAAATGACAATTTCCACTAAGTTATTATATAGCACTGCACTGTAACCATGATCCATGTATGTGAAGGAAACATTTTTATGTGAGATGTGCTCCTATCTCGTGTGCATATATTGATGTATATTGCAATTAGTATTCCTAGTTTTTTTCCTTCTTTTGCTAACGAATGCAGTTATGAATGATTATTACATAGTAATGTCTGCTATTCTGTAAAGTTACATGTATTAAACATTTAGGTTACCTATTTGTTGTATTTAGTTTTCATGTTTTTTTTTTTTAATTTAGGTGGCTATAAAGCGGTAATTATTTATGTTCATTCTTTAATCACACTACACTATTATGCAGGTCTTGTACTTAGCACAATGGCTTAGTGGTTTGCTCACATGTCTCCATAGCTCTCATGGTACAAGTTCAAATACCATCCAACAGCTATGTTTATTTTTTGCACAAGCAAATTAAAATAAACAAACAAAGAAATGTAAACTGCCCGTTAGCTAGTATGTGATGTTTGGAATTCCACACCATAATATTATTGATTAAAAGTGCATTGGCTAATGGGCATTCACCTATTTTCAGCATATGCTGCTTTGGCTAATTGTCATTTGCCTTTTTTTCACCAATTCAATCTTTTAGTATCTCTTTGTGGGATTTGAACCCATGAGTGCTTCAAAGCCTGAGTTTTTCAAGGTAGAAGTGCTGACCACTAGTATCAGGCTACGTACTTACCGAGGCCGAGATGCCGAGAGTGGTTCACCCTTGCACCCAAGCGCACTCCGCCCCCTGGAGGTGAGACAGGGAGAGGACGGCACGAGGGAGCACTGGCCACCAGCAGGTAGAGGTGTCTTGCTGAAGAATCTAGCAGGGATGAGTCTGAAGAACAGGCCAGGAGTCAAACACCAAGGGTAGACAGGGTCAAACAGCAACCAGTAGCAAGGCACAAGTCCGTTTAGGAGTTTAGCAGGAAGCACCAGTATAGTCAGGTTAGGCAAGAAGTCCAGGGTACAGGCAGAAGGTAGAGGGCTGGAGACAGGCAGCAGATCCGGGTCACAGGCCGAGGGTCAAGCACAAGGAGAGAGGTAGAAGTCCGTTTAGCAAGCCAAGGGGTCAGGTTCAGGAGAAGCAGAAGCGTAGTCAAATCCGGTCCGGGTCACAGCAGGAGAACTTTAACTTCTTTCAGGCACAAGAAACACAGTAAAGCTGACAAACCAGCAACCAGATAGTGTTACTGCGTCTGTTTAAATAGGCCCGCCTGTAGTCCCATTGGCGAGCTATTGCGCACGCGCATTCGTCGTTGCGCCGGAGCGCGCACCCGAGCACGCCGAAGCGCCGTCCCGCCACGCACGCGCATGCGCCGATGCGCCGTTTTGCCGCGCATGCGCACTGAGCGCAGATTGGTGACAACAGACGGGGAATTTCCCTGACAACTAGCCTATTGAGCATAGCACAAACATCTACTAGTGTGTGATGTTTCTTCTCCCCGAGCTGTCTTCTCCCCGAGCCGTCTCTCCTGCCACCGCCGTCTTGTCCCGCTGCTGTGTACTTCCGCGCAGTCGGTTACCCGCTAATAAAAAAAAAAAGCCGCTCTTCTTCTGTGTCGGACTTCTGCGGCCATCCGATAACGTCACCCGAGAGCCGTAAGAGACGCCACACAGCGGGTGACAACACAGAGGAGGAAGACCGCCACAGAAGAAGAGCAGCTTTTTTTTATTAGGGGTAACTGACTGCGCGGAAGAACACAGCAACGGGAGAAATATGCTGCTGAGTAAAATGCACACTTTCAGGAGGTGCTGCCGTTAGTAGGATTTGAACTCATGGCTTCAACCTTTGAGGGCAGCAGGGAATACCACTATGCTACAGAGCTGAGCACTTACCTACAGAGAAAATTCATTTACTAATGTTTAATTCTATACAATAATGTTTTGCATTTCAGGCATTAATATTATAGTAACATCCATGCTCATGCTGATGTGGCATTGGCTAATAGGCGTTCGCCTCTTTTCAGCATATGCTGCTGAGTACAATGTAAGCTTTCAGTAGGTGATACCATCTGTGTGATTTTCAGCCATTTGAGCACAATTATATTGAGAACATACGTTTACTAGTGTTTGATGGTGGGACTACTTTTATATTCTAGGTATAATAGTACTCAGCACAGTGACTTAGGCCCCTTTCACACTTGTGCGACCTGAAAATTTTGATGCGACTTTAAGCAATGCCTGTGTAATCTTGAGGTCTATGGACCCAGGAGTCACAGGGAAAGGCGCGCAAATTTCCGTCTGCAATTTTTCGGCGATTCCAGGGAATGCCTGTGTAAACTTAAGGTCTATGAACCTCAACTCGTATCAAAGTCGGACCAAAGTAGTACAGGGACTACTTTGAAGTCGGTGTGACTTGAAGTTGCACAGATATAAATAGTACACATTGAAAATCATAGGGTATGACTTGTCATGCGACTCTGATGACCAAAGTCGCAGGAAAAGTCGCTCAAGTGTGAAAGGGGCCTCAGCCCGACTTTGTGAGCGATTTCAGAGACATCAGTGCACTTTCCTGCACTGATGTCTAGTGAAATCACATAGGTCTCAACTATCCCTGATTTGGAACAAAGTCCCTCTGTCCCTCTTTCCTCCTCATTTGTCCCTCATTTTGTTCTGATCTGTATAGTTTCCCAGCACTAAACCTTTCATCTAATTTCTAAATTGCTTTGTTTGTAAATTCCCAAAGCCAATCTAAATGGATATTATTGTTAAAAAAAAAAAAAGCATTTGGGGGTTTAATTAATATATATATTTTTTAATAATTCTCCTTTAAAAAGGTGTTTTAGGAGGTGTGTTCTATGCCTACATACTTTTGCTAATAGGTGTCCCTTATACCCAATCTCAAAAAGTTGGGAGGTAAGAAATCACCTCCTGAAGTCGCTCAAAGTAGTGTAGGAACTACTTTTGGGAATATGCGTGGTGTCGCACCAATTCGGATAGTTCTATTGCCGTCAATAGGCGCCGATTTGGCCTGCAATTTGACATGTCAATTCAGAGCTATGTGAACATGGCTGAAGTTGCATAGATATGAATGGAACTTATGGGGGGTAACTTTTAATGCGACTCTGAGGTCCAAAGCTGCATGAAAATTCACATAAGTGTGTAAGTAACCTAATGAGATTAAATGATAACACCTTTGAATAAAGCCCCATTTGCACTTGTGCGACCTTAAAATTGCACAGCTTTGCCATGACTTGAAGCAATGTCTGTGTAATCTTGTGGTGTGTGGACCTCAAATTGCATCAAAGTCAAACCAGGGTAGTGCAGGGACGAATTTGCCCCACTTTCAGGATGCACAAGTGACAAAAGGGACAAATTCAAAGATATCTTTGAATCTCTTTCACACTGCTGCTATCTGAAAGTCACACTAATTTGCTGCCACTTTGCCGCTGCAACTTGGCCCCAACTTCTGGGAATGCCTGTGTAATATTGCGCCCTATGTACCTCAAGTCACATGAGGCTCTGTTTCCACTATTGCAACCCTAAATTGGCATGATTTTGCTGCCATTTTGCTGCAACTTGGAGCAATGCCTGTATATTCTTGAGGTCTATGGACCTCAAGTCGTATCAAAGTGGGACCAAAGTAGTGCAGGGACTACTTTGAAGTCGCTGCGACTTGAAGTCGCACAGATATGAACCATACTCATTGGAAATTATGACTTTGCAGTCCCAAGTCGCATGACAAGTCACACTAGTGGAAACCGATCCTGAAAGTCACTCCAAAGTAGTACAGGGACTACTTTGAAGTTGGTGTGACTTAAAGTAGCACAGATATGAATGGTTATCATTGAGAATCATGAAAAGTCGCACAACTGTGAATCAACTCATATATATTTTAATAGAAAGGATCTCTCATTTATACTTGCATAGTCCTTACTGATTTACATCAGCATAACAAATGCAGGGAGTAGTGATGTGTGCACATGGGCCAGAAGCAAATGTGTGGTGATGCCAAACAAATCAATGAAGCCCACCCGCACCAAATCCACCTCCACCTCGAGTAAGCACAAGTACATATCCTACACTTACCCCGGCAAATCAGCAGCACCTCCGCTTTGCTAAAGAGGGACCTCGCCATGTCCACCTAGACCAGCACAGGAACTTCCAGGTGATTACAGTGACTCATTTCCGGGTAAGGAGGTGAAACCAGGCTCTGTTGATGTCAGCTGCGACTTTAATAGCTGCGAATATTTGATCTCAATCACAATTAAAATTTATTATTTTTGATTATTTGCAGATATGAAAATCTGTATTTCTACATATGATATTTGAAGGTAAATTTAAGGGAGTTTGATAAGAAATGGTGTCTCTGGCATAGTAGCAGGTGAATTACAAAGGCAAAAGGCCCATTTTGAGCCCTGCTTCACAGTGACAGCGGAAGGAAATCGTTCAGCTGAACTCATACGATTTTATTCCCGCATGTCAGTCCCGACTGCAGGGGGAGAACATCAGAGACATCTGTGCAGGTTTCTGCACTGATATCAATACAAATCACACCAATTAGAACAGTGCAATTGCCACCGATTTGACATGTCACATGTCACCAATGTGAACCAGAGCTGACTCATACAACACTGCCTATCCTCCAGCTGAATTCATTACCTGCAATTCTCCATAGCTGTTATATATAAAGATGCCACCTTTATTATTTACTTGCAGGTGTGCTGAAGCCTAGGTTTACATTGGCGCGATTTGTCATGCAATTTCAGAAATCAAATCGCATGACTATTGGTGGCAATGGCACTGTTCCAATCGATGCAACCCCAATTTTGTGGCGCCGCACCGATTTGAAAAAGTAGTTCCTGCACTACTTTTGCCGATTTCAGGTGCGACTTTAATAGACATGTGTATGAAGCCACACAGATGTCTATGAAGTAGTACCTAAAATCGCGCTAGCTTAAGTGAAGTAGCGAGATTTCAAAGTAGCATCAATGTGAACCAGGGCGAAGAGATTTGTTTTTTGGTGCACAAATGCATATAGAAATAAAATATAAAAGATATTGCACTTTGCCAAAACCACCACCACCAAAAAGAACAAAAACAAAAAAACACACGAAAGCTCAATAATGTACTTTAGCAATTTAGCAATCTGATTTTAAGGGCCCTCCTCATAGGAGCTTACAATCTAAAATTTGTCAAAACCTTAGAGTGCACACAGCTTTACTTTTAGTGTATAACGGGCAACACATCACATTATTATCTGCAAGATTATAGAAACATACTTAAGTCATTATTCTTACAAAGCATTCCAACATAATAATAAAAAAGACACATGTTCAAAACACCCACCCCCACCCCACAATCCACATATACATACATTGTGACCATGTTCTGCTGGAATCTGCATTTCTGTGTACATGATTAACCACTTAACGACCGCCCACTGTATATATACGTCGGTAGAATGGCACAGACAGGCACAATCACGTACCTGTACATGCCTGCCTTCGTATGGGTGGGGGGTCCGATCGGACCCCCCTCCGGTACAGTGAGCGGCCGGGATCACTTCGGGAGCGATCCGTGATGAGGGGGCTGCCATTCGATTCCGGCCACCCCCTCGCGATTGCTCCCGGCGAATCAAATGCTTCCTCTGCCTGTGTAATGTTTACATATACCGAGCGCCGCATGAGAGAAGACATCAGGTTAGTGCACTAAACAGCACACTGACACCAGGACACATAGGCACACGATCGCCCCCCCAGGCCCCCCCAGACAACCCCAGATCACCCCCCAGATCACCCCCCAGCCCCCAGTCACAGTGTGACTGATTGCAGTGACCATTTATTTACTGATCACTGCAATCAGTGACATTTGTGACTGTAAAAGTGTCAGGTTTAGGTCCAGTGTAGCCCCCTAACCCCCCCTAATAAAGGTTTAACCCCTTGATCGCCCCCCAGGTAACCCTTTCACCGCTGTCACTAAGTGATCGTTTTTCTGATCGCTGTCTTGGTGTCGGTGATGCCGATAGGTAGCCAGTTATTTTTTTTAGGTTCGCCGCAGGTTTTTATAGCGTCGGGTACCCCCATATATTACCTAATAAAGGTTTAACCCCTTGATCGCCCCCCAGCTAACCCTTTCACCCCCTTTTGCCAGTGTCACCAAACGATCGTTTTTCTGATCGCTGTCTTAGTGTCGGTGATGCCGATAGGTAGCCAGTTACTTTTTTTTAGGTTCGCCGCAGGTTTTTATAGCGTCAGGTACCCCCATATATTATCTAATAAAGGTTTTAACCCCCTAATTGCCCCTAGTTAACCCTTTCACCAGTGATCACCATATAAGTGTTACAGGTGACACTGGTTAGTTAGATTGCTTTTTATAGTGTCAGGGCACCCGCCGTATATAACCCAATAAAGGTTTAATCCCCTGATCGCCCAGCGGGTGATATCAATTAGGTTTTAGTGTCAGAGAGGGTCTGCGTCGCCCCAGGCAGCGTCAGGTTAGTGCCAGGAATGCTAACACCCACGCGTGAAGCATACACCTCCCTTAGTGGTATAGTATCTGAACAGATCAGTATCTGATCTGATCAGATCTATACTAGCGTCCCCAGCAGTTTAGGGTTCCCAAAAACGCAGTGTTAGTGGGATCAGCCCAGATACCTGCTAGCACCTGCGTTTTGCCCCTCCGTCCAGCCCAGGCCGCCCAAGTGCAGTATCGATCGATCACTGTCACTTACAAAACACAACACACATAACTGCAGCGTTCGCAGAGACAGGCCTGATCCCTGCGACTCCAGAGCTGTAGGAGGTGATTTCACCACCACAGTTGAAAAAAAAAGAGCATATATGCCGAAGCAGGGGGGCAGCAGGGGCGGAGGAGCGATTTTGCTCCTAATGCCGCGTACATACGGTCAAAATTCCGACGGAGGCTTGCCCGTGGAAAAGTCTGATCGTGTGTACGCGGCATAACTTTTGCGGGAGGATGCCCCCATGCTTCGGCATATATAAATGGTGCATGTATGCCCATCATTAGAAGTGGCTGAATGAAGGGAGATATTCTAATGGTGGGCATACCCACCGATCAATCTCTTTTTTTCGTTCAGCCAACAGGCTGCATGAAAAAAAAGATTACAATACATGTCCAACAAGGACCAGCAACGTACTGGTATGTTGCTGGACTTTGGTTATACCAGATTGATGCCTGCGGGTTCATCTTGGTATCATTCTTTTCAGCCAGCGGCCGACTTTCATGTAAAAGCAATCCTAGCGGCTAATTAGCCTCTGGACTGCTTTTACAAGCAGTGGGAGGGAATGTCCCCCCCGGATATAAAAAGCGCCATTGGGAAATTGGGAAAGCATTTTATCACACCGATCTTGGTGTGGTCAGATGCTTTGAGGGCAGAGGAAAGATCTAGGGTCCAATAGACCCCAGTTTTTTCAAAAAAAGAGTACCTGTCACTACCTATTGCTATCATAGGGGATATTTACATTCCCTGAGATAACAATAAAAATGATAAAAAAAAATATGGAAAGAATAGTTTAAAAATAAAATAAAAAAGCAAAATTAATAATAAAAAAAAAAAAAAAGCACCCCTGTCCCGTCCTGCTCTTGCGCAATGGCGAACGCAAGCGTCGGTCTGGCGTCATATGTAAACAGCAATTGCATCATGCATGTGAGGTATCACCGCGAAGGTCAGATCGAGGACAGTCATTTTAGCAGTAGACCTCCTCTGTAAATCTAACGTGGTACCCTGTAAAGGCTTTTAAAGGCTTTTAAAAATGTATGTAGTTTGTCGCCACTGCGCGTTTGTGAGAAATTTAAAGCATGTCGTGTTTGGTATCTATGTACTCGGCCTAAGATCATCTTTTTATTTCATCAAACATTTGGGCAATATAGTGTGTTTTAGTGCATTAAAATTAAAAAAAGTGTGTTTTTTCCCCAAAAAATGCGTTTGAAAAATCGCTGCGCAAATACTGTGGGGAATAATCTGTAGGGCCTTTGCTTTAAATATATATATATAATGTTTGGGGGTTCAACATAATTTTCTTGCAAAAAAAAAATGTTTTCATGTAAACAAAAAGTGTCAGAAAGGGTTTTGTCTTCAAGTGGTTAGAAGAGTGGATGTAAGCTTCCTAATGTTGTGTATAAAATGCCAGGACAGTTCAAACCCCCCCCAAATGACCCCATTTTGGAAAGTAGACACCCCAAGCTATATACTGAGAGGCATGTCGAGTCCATGGAATATTTTATATGTTGACACAAGTTGCGGAAAAAAGACAATTTATTTTTTTTTATTTATTTTTTTGCACAAAGTTGTCACTAAATGATATATTGCTCAAACATGCCATGGGCATATGTGGAATTACACCCCAAAATACATTCTGTTGCTTCTCCTGAGTACGGGGATACCACATGTGTGAGACTTTTTGGGAGCCTAGCCGCGTACGGGACCCCAAAATCCAAGCACCGCCTTCAGGCTTTCTAAGGGTATACATTTTTGATTTCACTCCTCACTGCCTATCACAGTTTCGGAGGCCATGGAATGCCCAGATGGCACAATCCCCCCCCCCCCAAATGACCCCATTTTGGAAAGTAGACACCCCAAGCTATTTGCTGAGAGGTATGGTGAGTATATTGCAAATATCGCTTTTTGTCACAAAGTTTTGAAAATTAACAAAAAAAAAAAACTTTTATTTCTTCATTTTTAAAAACAAATGAGAGCTGTAAAATACTCACCATGCCTCTCAGCAAATAGCTTGGGGTGTCTACTTTCCAAAATGTGGTCATTTGGGGGGGTTTTGTGCTATTTTGGCATTTTATGGCCTTCGAAACTGTGATAGGTAGTGAGGAGTGAAATCAAAAGTTTGTGCCCTTAGAAATCCTTAAGGCAGTGCTTGGTTTTCAGGGTCTCGTACGCAGCTAGGCTCCTAAAAAGTCCCACACATGTGGTATCCCTGTACTCAGGAGAAGCAGCAAAATGTATTTTGGGGTGCAATTACCCCCTATGTGTGGTGAATAACTAACACTGCATGTAAATCTTGCCAGATACACAATTTAGCCAAAAGTATCGGAACACCTGCCTTTACACACACATGAACTTTAATGGCAGCCCAGTCTTAGTCCGTAGGGTTAAAATTTGATTTGGCCCACCCTTTGCAGCTAGAACAGCTTTTGGGAAGGCTGGGAAGGCTGGGAAGGCTGTCCACAAGGTTTAGTGTGTCTATGGGAATGTTTGATCATTCTTCCAGAAGTGCATTTGTGAGGCCAGGCACTGATGTTGGATGAGAAGGCCTGACTCGCAGTCTCTGCTCTAATTCAGCCAAAGGGTGTTCTATCGGGTTGAGGTCAGGACTCTGTGCAGGCCAGTCAAGTTTCTCCACCCCAAACTCGCTCATCCATGTCTTTATGGATCTTGCTTTGTGCACTGGTGTGCAGTCATGTTGGAACAGGAAGGGGCCATCCCCAAACTGTTCTCACAAAGTTGGGAGCATGAAATTATCCAAAATGTCTTGGTATGCTGATGCCTTAAGAGTTCCCTTCACGGGAACTAAGGGGCCAAGCCAAACCCCTGAAAAACAACCCCACACCATAATCCCCCTCCACCAAATGATTTGGACCAGTATACAAAGCAAGGTCCATAAAGACATGGATGAGTGAGTTCGGGGTGGAGGAACTTGACTGGCCTGGACAGAGTCCTGACCTCAACACAACAGAACACCTTTGGGATGAATTAAAGTGGAGACTGTAGGCCAGACCTTCTCGTACAACATCAGTGCCTGACCTCACAAATGCACGTGGAAGAATGGTCAAACATTCCCATAGACACATTCCTAAACCTTGTGGACAGCCTTCCCAGAAGAGTTGAAGCTGTTATAGCTGCAAAGGGTGGGCCAACCCAATATTGAACCCTATGGACTAAGACTGGGATGCCATTACAGTTCATGTGCGTTTAAAGGCAGGCGTCCCAATACTTAGGCCAATATATTGTATATTGCTTGGAGATACTGAACATGGCTATGGACTTAGGGCTGGTTCACACCACAGAGATACAGAGAGCATGTGTGAGGCTGCCTGGTGGCTAAGTGGGTAGCAATTCTGTCTAGCAGCCCTGGGGTTGCTGGTTCAATCCCCCAACATGCTAAAGCCTCATACACTTGGTCGGACTTTTGGCCAACAAACTTCACTTTGAGCAAGTTGGACCAACAATCCGACCGTGTGTACGCTCCATCGGACAAACTTATTTTTTGTTTTTGTTTTCATCGGACAAAAGTTGGGTCTGCAAACGGACAAACTTTTGGCCAACAAAAGTCCGATGGAGCAAAGTCCGACCGTGTGTACAGAAAACCATCGGACTTTTGTCCGATGGACAAAACAACTAATGTTAAAACCTACCAACAATAGCAGAAGTTGACCAAAGGGTGGCAGAAAAGAGCAGAAAAGAGCAGAAAAACCACGTGATGTTGGAAAAAGTTTTGGCAAAGTTTGCAGAAAAGTCAGAGCGTGTGTATGCTATGGGTGTTCCCGACCAACTCCGTTCTGACAAAAAAACACGGAAAAGTCCGATGGAAGTCCGACCGTGTGTACGGGGCTTTATGCTTGTGTTGAAGTTCATATTTTCTCCCTGTGTTGGTTTCTCACCACAATCCAAAGACATGCTGGCATTTTATTTGTCTCCTGTCAAAATAGTCTTTAATGTAAAAAAGTTAGTTTTGGACTTTAGATTGGAAGCTCATTGCAGCCAGGGACTGATGTTAATGTTTGTTAGCACTAATCATGTCCAGGGACTTGGACATTTAAAATTGTAGGGTTTACACTGCACAGGTACATATGCTTAGAAAACTGTTGCTTTGTTTATGTGCATGCAAATAGACTTGGATCTTTGGCCTGTAGTTGGAGATTTGATGCACATAGCCAAGGGCTAACATAGTTGCAAATAGTATTATGTGTTCCTGCCCATCAGGTGCAATCACTTTAGACATACACGAAGAGACAGATTGAAAGATACTGGTGGGCGTGTACTTCTATTGGGTGTGTACTTCTATTGGGTGTGTGTCAGTGTGCTAACAATACAAATTCTCTTATATAAAGGCCTGCAGTATGGTGGATTGTTTGGTCTGAGAAGGCCAGGTTTTTTGCTGTGATTTGGGGGGGGAAGGAATGATATTGTGCAGATTGACAAACTCCCAACTAGTGTTATTTGCCGAAATTCTTGTGCATTTTTTCAATCAAAAATTGTGTGTGTATTGTTCCTGTCTGACTGTGCAAAATCGTTTGGAAGTATCTGCTGACCTTCTACTCTTGGATCTCATCGCTTAATCATGTACACAGAAATGCAGATTCTAGCAGAACATGGTCACCAATGTATGTATATGTGGATTGTGGGGTGGGGGTGGGTGTTTTGAACATGTGTCTTTTTTAATATTATGTTGGAATGCTTTGTAAGAATAATGACTTAAGTATGTTTCTATAGTCTTGCAGATAAAAATGTGATGTGTTGCCCGTTATACACTATAAAAGTAAAGCTGTGTGCACTCAAAGGTTTTGACAAATTTTAGATTGTAAGCTATGAGCAGGGCCGTTAAAATCCGATTGCTAAATGTAGCACCATGTATCCTGTCCAAATTTTTTTCGAAGCTAGTAAATTAATGTATATAATTTTGTTTCTGCTGGCAAAATAAAAGTACATTATTGAGCTTTGGTGTTTTTTTTTGTAGTTGGTGGTGGTTTTGGCAAAGTGCAATATCTTTTATATTTTATTTCTATATGCACTTGTGCACCAAAAAACAAATCTCTTCGCCCTGGTTCACATTGATGCTACTTTGAAATTGCGCTACTTCACTTGAGCTAGCGCGATTTAAGGTACTACTTGATAGACATCTGTGGCTTCATACACAAATGTCTATTGAAGTTGCACCTGAAATCTGCAAAAGTAGTGCAGGAACTACTTTTGCAAATCGGTGCGGCGCCACAAAATTGGGGTTGCATCGATTGGAACAGTGCCATTGCCACCAATAGTCATGCGATTTGATTTCTGAAATGGCATGACAAATCGCCCCAATGTAAACCTAGGCTTCAGCACACCTGCAAGTAAATAATAAATGTGGAATCTTTATATATAACAGCTGTGGAGAATTGCAGGTAATGAATTCGGTTGGAGCATAGGCAGTGTTGTATGTGTCAGCTCTGGTTCACATTGGTGTGATTTGACACGTCGAATTGGTGGCAATTGCACTGTTCTAATTGGTGCAATTTGTGTTTATCAGTGCAGAAACCTGCACAGATGTGTCTTATGTCCCCCCCCTGCAGTCGAGACTGACATGCGGGAATGAAATTGTGTGAGTTCAGCTGAATGATTTTCTCCCGCTGTCAGTGTGAAACAGGGCTCAAACTGGGCATTTTGCCTTTGTAATTCAACTGCTACTGTGCCAGAGACACCATTTCTTATCAAACGCCCTTAAGTTTACCTTCAAATATCATTATATGTAGAAATACAGATTTGCATATCTGCAAATAATAAATTCTAATCGTGATGAAGATCAAATATTCGCAGCTGCAATCAACAGAGTGTGGTTTCACCTCTTGATCCGGAAATTAGTCATTGTAATCACCCGGAAGTTCCTGTGCTGGTCAGGATCTCCATCTAGGTTGGGGTTGCCACCTGTCTGGGATTCACCCGGACAGTCGGTTTTAAAGCATGTGTCCGGGTTTCAGGCCGACTGAAACACGGACACCTTATTCAGACTGGGCTGTGGCTCCCCAAGTAACCAAGATAGTCACACACAAATATGTTGCCATCTGGGAGCTGTAGGTGGCTGTCTGGGGGCAGGTTCGGCATCACTGGGGGACAGGGCGATGATGTCAACAAGAGCAATTTGGCCACACCCACTGTTCGCTGCGGCACGCCATGCGCATGACTCCCATTGGGGGCACTAAAGTGTTTGGGTTTGGCTTGAGGAAAAGGTGGCAACCCTAATCTAGGTGGACATGGCGAGGTCCCTCTTTAGCAAAGAGGAGGTGCTGCTGATTTGCCGGGTAAGTGTAGGATATGTACTTGTGCTTACTCAAGGTGGGGGTGGATTTGGTGTGGGTGGGCTTCATTGATTTGTTTGGCATCACCACACATTTGCTTCTGGCCCATGTGCACACATGACTGCTTCCTGCATTTGTTCTGCTGATGTAAATCAGTAAGGACTATGCAAGTATAAATGAGAGCTCCTTTCTATTAAAATATATATGACTTGATTCACAGTTGGGCGACTTTTTATGATTCTCAATGATAACCATTCATATCTGTGCTACTTTAAGTCACACCAACTTCAAAGTTGTCCCTGTACTACTTTGGTGTGACTTTCAGGATCGATTTCCACTAGTGCGACTTGTCATGCGACTTGGGACTGCAAAGTTGCATGAAATTTCATACCACATGATTTCCAATGAGTATGGTTCATATCTGTGTGACTTCAAGTCGCAGCGACTTCAAAGTAGTCCTTGCACTACTTTGGTCCCACTTTGATACGACTTGAGGTCCATAGACCTCAAGAATATACAGGCATTGCTCCAAGTCGCATCAAAATCACGGCAAAAGAATTGTGGCAAAATCATGCCAATTTAGGGTTGCGGGTAGGGATGAGCTTCGTGTTCGAGTCGAACATACGTTCGACTCGAACATCGGCTGTTCGATCGTTCGACGAAGATCGAACGATTTGGGCCGTTCGCGCCAAATTCGAGTGACGCGAACGGCCCACAATGCACTACGCCATCGCAGTGTCATCCAGGCGCTGTGATTGGCCAAGCATGCACTGTGACCCCGCATGCTTGGCCAATCACAGCGCCGGCAGCGAGGAGAGCAATGATTGGCCACAGGCAGGATGCCTGTGGCCAATTATTGCTGAGGGGGTTTAGTACACGCCCCACACTATAAAAGGCCGCCAGCGCGGCAGCCTTGTGTAGTGTGTTCCGGAGCAGGGAAAGAGAAGCATAGGCAGGGACAGTGTCATTATTTTTCCTTTACTAATCCTGGATTCCTTGTGTTTAGGGACAAATAAGGATAGGTAGGGAGAGTGTCAGTGACAGTGTGCTATTCTGTGCTAATCCTTGTTTGTAGGGACAGAGAGGTACAGTGAGGGAAAGTGTCAGTGTGCTATTTTGTGCTAATCCTTGTTTGTAGGGACAGAGAGGTACAGTGAGGGAAAGTGTCAGTGTGTTCCATCTCTGTGCTAATCCTTGTTTGTATGGACAGAGAGGTACAGTGAGGGAAAGTGTCAGTGTGCTATTCTGTGCTAATCCTTGTTTGTAGGGACAGAGAGGGACAGTGAGGGAAAGTCAGTGTGCTATTTTGTGCTAATCCTTGTTTGTAGGGACAGAGAGGTACAGTGAGGGAAAGTGTCAGTGTGTTCCATCTCTGTGCTAATCCTTGTTTGTAGGGACAGAGAGGTACAGTGAGGGAAAGTGTCAGTGTGCTATTCTGTGCTAATCCTTGTTTGTAGGGACAGAGAGGTACAGTGAGGGAAAGTGTCAGTGTGCTATTCTGTTCTAAAACTATTTTGCTGAACCATATTTTCAATCCTTGAGTTGAGGGACAGAGAGGTACAGTGAGTGAAACTGACAGTGTGCTATTCTGTTCTAAACCAATTTTGCTGTTCCATATTTTCAATCCTTGAGTTTAGGGACAGAGAAGGACACTCGTAGAAATTATCAGTGTGCTATTCTGTGCTAAATCTTGTTTGTAGGGAGGGACAGAGTAGGACAGTGAGAGAAAGTGTCAGTGTGCTATTCTGTTCTAAAACTATTTTGCTGAACCATATTTTCAATCCTTGAGTTGAGGGACAGAGAGGTACAGTGAGTGAAACTGACAGTGTGCTATTCTGTTCTAAACCAATTTTGCTGTTCCATATTTTCAATCCTTGAGTTTAGGGACAGAGAAGGACACTCATAGAAATTATCAGTGTGCTATTCTGTGCTAAATCTTGTTTGTAGGGAGGGACAGAGTAGGACAGTGAGAGAAAGTGTCAGTGTGCTATTCTGTTCTAAAACTATTTTGCTGAACCATATTTTCAATCCTTGAGTTTAGGGACAGAGAAGGATAGGCAGGGGACAGTGTCAGTGTCATTGTTGCTAAGCCTCCTGCACAGTATACACCTGAAGGTAGCCCTTATTGCTCTTTTTCCCATCTCCCTGCAGGCCATCCATTAAAATGTCTGGAAGGCAACCAAGGAGAGGCAGACAGTCAGGAGGCAAAAAAAGAGGGCAAGCAGGCTCTGTGTCTGGGGGCAACAGTGCTGGTCGTGGACGCGGTGCATTGTCATCAGCACATGGCCATGGGACACGCTTGTCCTTGTTTTCGGCAGCTGGACATGTTGAGCCACATCATGCCGAAGACTTGGTAGAGTGGATGACCAAGCCCACCTCATCCTCCTCATCCTCTCTCACCCAGGCATAGGGTACTGGCAAAGCAGCTGCCAAAGCGTCCTCTTCTCTGGTATCATTATCTTCATTAGTCAATCCTTCCCTAGACCCACCATGTCCTCCTCCTGAGGAGTCCCCCGAACTGTTTGAGCACAGTGTTGGGTACATGCTCCAGGAGGATGCCCAGCGTTTGGAAGGATCTGATGATGATACCCAGCTAGAGGAAGGCAGCAGCGTGAGAGCAGAGAGAGGGGATGCTCAAGAAGGACACCAATCTGGCAGTCATGCTCCAGCAGCTGCAGCATACTGCCAGATTGGCTCCAGTGATGAGGAGGGAGGGGATGATGAGGTCACTGACTCCACGTGGGTGCCTAATAGGAGAGAGGAGGAGGAGGAGGATGAGGAGGAGGCACATCTCCAACGAGGCAGGATGCCCTTGAGTGGCCAGCGTATGGGCAGCACACCGACGGAATCACACCGCAGAGCTCCGCCTGTGCAGGGCGCTGCCTCTGCCCGTCATTCAAAAAGTTCTTTGGTGTGGGCCTTTTTTGAGGCGAGTGCATCAGATCGCACAGCTGCTGTTTGCAACATATGTCTCAAGCGTATATCGCGTGGCCAAAACATCAGCCGCTTGGGCACCACATGCTTGATCAGACATATGTTGACCTGCCATGCAGCTCGTTGGCAAGCCTACCTTAAAGACCCACACCAAAGAACAAAGCTGACCTCTTCTTGCACCGCATCAGCTGGGATCTCCAACCCCACTATACCTTCACTCCTCTCTGAAACCTGCTCTGAGAGGAATGAAGGTGTAGAATTAGGTGTGTCACAGGCAAGTACTTGCGGGCACTCTGCTAGCAGTACACCAACGTCCGATTCTAGCAGGCAAATTTCCCTGCCCCAGCTGCTGGACCGTCGAAAGAAGTTCACTCCCAGCCATCCACATGCCCAGCGGTTGAATGCTAGCTTGGCTAAATTGCTAGCGCTTCAACTGCTGCCTTTTCAGTTGGTAGACTCGGTCCCCTTCCGTGAGTTTGTGCAATGTGCGGTTCCTCAGTGCCAGGTTCCCAAACGCCACTTTTTCGCACGGAAGGCGATTCCGGCTCTCTACAGGCATGTGGAAGGCAATGTCTTGGCCTCGCTGGACAGGGCGGTCAGCGGTAAGGTGCATATTACCGCTGACTCATGGTCCAGCAGGCATGGACAGGGACGTTACCTTTCTTTCACGGCCCATTGGGTCACTCTTTTGGCAGCTGGGAAGGATGCAGGACAAGGTGCAGTAGTGTTGGAGGTTGTTCCACCGCCATGCCTCCAAAATGCTACTACTGGTTGTGACACACCTCTCTCCTCCACCCCCTCCTCTTCTTCCTCCATGGCCTCTTCCTGTGGTTTGTCCTCGGAACCAGCGGTGCTCCGTAGGCGTTCAAGGGGCTACGCAAGTACGCAGGCAAAAAGATGCCATGCCGTGCTTGCGCTGGTGTGTTTGGGGGACAGGAGCCACACTGGGGCAGAGGTCCTGTCTGCTCTGCAGGGGCAGGCCGAGAGGTGGTTGACGCCACGCCAGCTTAAGCCAGGAATGGTGGTTTGCGACAATTGCACCAACCTCCTCTCCGCCCTCCGACAGGGACAACTGACCCATGTGCCCTGTATGGCTCACGTCCTTAACCTGGTGGTGCAGCGGTTCTTGGGCAGGTACCCGGGCTTACAGGATGTCCTGAGGCAGGCCAGGAAAGTCTGTGTGCATTTCCGCAGATCTTATAATGCCAGTGCTCGCCTGGCTGAGCTTCAAAAGGAGTTGAACCTGCCCAAGAACCGCCTTATATGTGACATGCCCACCAGGTGGAACTCAACGTTGGCCATGCTGCAGCGGCTGCACACGCAGCAGAGGGCCATCAATGAGTACCTGTGCGACTACGGCACCAGGACAAGGTCAGGGGAGCTCGGGTTTTTTTCACCACGCCAGTGGGGCATGATCAGGGATGCATGCACTGTCCTGGCACCATTTGAGGAGGCCACGAGGATGGTGAGCAGTGACAGTGCATGCATCAGTGACACTGTACCTCTTGTCCACCTGTTGGAGCACACGCTGCGTGGAATAATGGACAGGGCACTTGAGGCAGAACAGAGGCAGGAAGAGGAGGACTTCCTTGCCTCTCAAGGCCCCCTTTACCCAGACAGTGTTCCTTCTGTCCCACCCATCTCACAGAAAGAGGAGGAGGAGGAGGAGGAGGAGGAGGAGGATTGTGTCAGCATGGAGGTGGAGGCTGACACTCAGCATCATCAGCAGCAGTCTTTTAGGGATGATTTACAGTCCCAAGAAACCAGTGGACTTGTACGTGGCTGGGAGGAGGTGGCTGCGGATCATGTCGTCCTTAGTGACCCAGAGGACTCCGGACTGAATGCCTCAGCTAACCTACGCTGCATGGCCTCCCTGATCCTGCAAAGTCTGCGGAAGGATCCTCGTATTCTTCGGATCAAGGAGAGGGACCATTACTGGCTGGCCACTCTCCTTGATCCACGGTACAAGGGTAAGGTTGCGGACCTTATCGTACCGTTGCAGAGGGAGCAGAGGATGAGACAACTCCGGGAGGCCTTGCAGAAAGGTCTGTGCAACGCGTTCCCAGAGACTGGGAGGTTACAAACTCCTGGTCCTGGACAACGAGTTGCTGAGGCTTCGGGCAGTCAAAGAAGGAGCGGTGGGGAAGGTGGCCGTCTGACCGATGCGTTCAGACAATTCTTTAGTCCGCAGCCCCAAAGTATGATCGGTTCCAGCAACCATCGCCAGCGTCTGATATACATGGTGCAGGAATACCTAGGGGCAAGGTCAGACTTGGACACCTTCCCCACCGAAAATCCTCTGGCTTACTGGGTCTTGAGGATGGATCACTGGCCAGAGCTTGCACAGTATGCAATTGAGCTACTGGCCTGTCCTGCATCCAGCGTTCTTTCAGAACGCACATTCAGTGCTGCTGGAGGATTTGTCACAGATCACAGGGTGCG
This sequence comes from Rana muscosa, assembly GCA_029206835.1. Lineage (NCBI taxonomy): Eukaryota > Metazoa > Chordata > Amphibia > Anura > Ranidae > Rana > Rana muscosa. Next base: position 420,260,583 of record CM055122.1, read on the forward strand.
CCTGTCCACCGACTCCGTTGATCGACTGACTTTCATCAAGATGAACCAGTCTTGGATCACCACCAGCTACCACACACCAGATGCTGATATAACAGACTAATTGATTTTAAAATGTCACATCCCTTCAAGACTGATGCTGATGCTGAGTGCCTGTGCTGTTATGTTGACTGGCTATCCTCCTCCTCCTCCTCAATGATATGATTAACGATGATAGCTTGGAAGATCATTTTGGTTTATGGGTGACGCCACCAGTAGCTAAGGCCCAATTTTTCAGCCCCTGTTTAACAGGGGCGTGTAATTAAAATTTTTGATGCAATACTTTGCAACAGGCCTCATTGCTGTGCTCCAAGTACAGTATCTGTGAGGGGTTGCAGTGTTGTGCCACCAGTGCCTAAGGCCCAATTTTTCAGCCCCTGTTCAACAGGGGCATGCAATTATAATTATTGATCTAATAATTCACAGCAGGCCCCATTGCTGCGCCCACCAAGAGTAACTGTCAGGCCTTACAGTGTTGTGGCACCAGCACCACCATCACCACCACCACCACCACCAAAGGCCCAATTTTTAAGCCCCTGTTCAACAGGGGCATGCAATTATAATTATTGATCTAATAATTCACAGCAGGGCCCATTGCTGCGCCCACCAAGAGTAACTGTCAGGCCTTACAGTGTTGTGGCACCAGCACCACCATCACCACCACCACCACCACCAAAGGCCCAATTTTTAAGCCCCTGTTCAACAGGGGCATGCAATTATAATTATTGATCTAATAATTCACAGCAGGGCCCATTGCTGCGCCCACCAAGAGTAACTGTCAGGCCTTACAGTGTTGTGGCACCAGCACCATCATCACCACCACCACCAAAGGCCCAATTTTTAAGCCCCTGTTCAACAGGGGCATGCAATTATAATTATTGATCGAATAATTCACAGCAGGGCCCATTGCTGCGCCCACCAAGAGTAACTGTCAGGCCTTACAGTGTTGTGGCACCAGCACCAGCACCACCATCACCACCACCACCACCACCAAAGACCCAATTTTTCAGCCCCTGTTCAACAGGGGCATGCAATTATAATTATTGATCTAATAATTCACAGCAGGGACCATTGCTGCGCCCACCAAGAGTAACTGTCAGGCCTTACAGTGTTGTGGCACCAGCACCACCATCAAAGGCCCAATTTTTACTACCACTGATCAACAATTATATGTTATTACAATTCCTGATATTATAGTTGACAGCAGGGCGTTCCAGCACCCACCAAGAATAACTGTGTGTGCTTTCAGTGTTGTGCCAACACCAACACCTAAGGGGCCAATTTCTGCAGAGTATATACGGAAGGTCCCTACTTTCAAACATCCAACTTACAAACTACTACTACTTGCAAACGGAAGAAGACAACAGGAAGTGAGAGGAAATCTACCCCTTGGAAGGAAAATTCTCTCCTGTAAGAATTAATATGGGAGAAAGGTGTCTCCTCTCTACTGATGCTTTATCACCAATCCTTGTTTCAATAAAAACACCACATTTCAAAAACAGTTGTCATTGGGACGCAAAGTGAGGTGAAATGTTCTGAACAGGGGCACAGACAGCAAAAAAAATGTGACAGGGGTGATAACCGTTCCCTATGTTTTACAAAAAGCTAAAAAAAAGGAATTTGGCATGGAGCTCCACTTAAACAATGCAGCTGTTCAAAATTACAAACAGATTCTACATAAGAACAAACCTACAGTCCCTGTCTTGTATGCACCGCCTGTATACGGCTGTTCAGAGTATATAGGTCCTTTTTTATTTTGTGTGCGGGGTTCCCCTTAATATCCATACAAGACCCAAAGGGGCTGGTAATGGGCTGGGGTAGGGGGTGGGGGGTGTGATGGGGTAGCTATGCCATTTTTCCTAAAGATTTTCATCCATATTACCGGGACCAGACATTGCATTAAAGCCGCAAGCAGTTTTAAATGGCTTTTTTCCCTTTAGAAATGTTATTTTGTGCAGGGACAGTTCTAAACACGGGAAACACATGGCACTTCACAGGCATACTTTAGACACCCCCCAGGTACAATATTTAAAGGAATATTTGACTTTTTTTTTTCACTTTATGCATCATTAAAATGACTGCTCCCAGAAAACGTCCGTTTTTAAAACTTCTTTTTGCATTGATACATGTCCCCTGGTGCAGAAGCCGGGTTCCCAAACTCTGTTTCGGACAATAACATGGATAATAGTCGTTATAATTAGCACTTTAGAATCCGAACGTTCGCATCCATTGTATTTAATAGGGTTCTAATGTTCGTGCGAACTTTCGGTCCGTTCGCGGGTTCTGGTGCGAACCGAACCCGGGGGTGTTCGGCTCATAACTAGTTGCGGGTAGTGGAAACAGAGCCTCATGTGACTTGAGGTACATGGGGTGCAATATTACACAGGCATTCCCAGATGTTGGGGCCAAGTTGCAGCGGCAAAGTGGCAGCAAATTAGTGTGACTTTCAGGTCGCAGCAGTGTGAAAGAGATTCAAGGATATCTTTAAATTTGTCCTTATTGTCACTTGTGCATCCTGAAAGTGGGGCAAATTCGTCCCTGCACTACCTTGGTTTGATTTTGATGCAATTTGAGGTCCATACACCACAAGATTACACAGACATTGCTTCAAGTCATGGCAAAGCTGTGAAATTTTAAGGTCGCACAAGTGCAAATGGGGCTTTATTCAAAGGTGTTATCATTTAATCTCATTAGGTTACTTTCACACTTATGTGACTTTTCATGCAGCTTTGGACCTCAGAGTCGCATTAAAAGTTACCCCCCACGAGTTCCATTCATATCTATGCAACTTTACCCATGTTCACATAGCTCTGAATTGACATGTCAAATTGCAGGCCAAATCGGCGCCTATTGACGGCAATGGAACTGTCTGAATTGGTGCGACGCAACACAGATTCCCAAAAATAGTCCTGTGGCGTTCTTCCTCCTCTGTATTGTCACCCGCTGTGTGGCGTCTTACATAGCCATGGAGCGGGCTCTCCGGGTGACGTTATCGGATGGCCACAGAAGAAGAGCAGATTTTTTTTTTATTAGCGGGTAACTGACTGCGTGGAAGAACACAGCAGCGGGAGAAGACGGCGGTGGCAGGAGAGACGGCTCGGGGAGAAGAAACATCACACACTAGTAGATGTTTGTGCTACACTCAATAGGCTAGTGGTCAGCACTTCTACCTTGAAAAACTCAGGCTTTGAAGCACTCATGGGTTCAAATCCCACAGAGATACTAAAAGATTGTATTGGTGAAAAAAAGGCAAATGACAATTAGCCAAAGCAGCATATGCTGAAAATAGGTGAATGCCAATTAGCCAATGCACTTTTATTCAATAATATTTTGGTGTGGAATTCCAAACATCACACACTAGCGAATGGGCAGTTTACGTTTCTTTGTTTTTTTATTTTAATTTGCTTGTGCAAAAAATAAACATAGCTGTTGGATGGTAGGTTGGCTGGTATTTGAACTTGTACCATGAGAGCTGTGGAGACATCTGAGCAGACCACTAAGCCATTGTGCTAAGTACAAGACCTGCATAATAGTGTAGTATGATTAAAGAATGAACATAAATAATTACCGCTTTATAGCCACCCAAATAAAAAAAAATCATGAAAAAAACAACATATAACAAATAGGTAACCTAAATGTTTAATACGTGTAACTTTACAGAATAGCAGACATTACTATGTAATAATCATTCATAACTGCATTCGTTAGCAAAAGAAGGAAAAAAAATAGGAATACTAATTGCAATGTACATCAATAGATGCACACGAGGTAGGAGCACATCTCACATAAAAAAAATTCTTTCACATACATGGATCATGGCTACAGTGCAGTGCTATATAAAAACTTAGTGGAAATTGGCATTTGCATGTACGCGGATTCGCTAATTAGCACTGATTCCATATTTACTAACACTTGTTTTCTGCTAATAGCGCTCTTTTTCATTCAAAAATTTGCGCGTTACATAGTTACATAGTTAGTCAGGTTGAAAAAAGACAAAGTCCATCCAGTTCAACCATAAAAAAATAACTAAAATAAAATAAAAAAAATATTGTGCAATCCTATATACCCAATTCTATACCCACAGTTGATCCAGAGGAAGGCAAAAAACCCTAGCAGAGCATGATCCAATTTGCTACAGCAGGGGAAAAAATTCCTTCCTGATCCCCCGAGAGGCAATCGGATTTACCCTGGATCAACTTTACCTAGAACTGTTAGTACTCAGTTATATTATGTACATTTAGGAAAGTATCCAGGCCTTTCTTAAAGCAATCTACTGAGCTGGCCAGAACCACCTCTGCAGGGAGTCTGTTCCACATTTTCACAGCTCTTACTGTGAAGAAACCTTTCCGCATTTGGAGATGAAATCTTTTTTCTTCTAGACGTAAAGAGTGCCCCCTTGTTCTCTGTGTTGACCGTAAAGTGAATAACTCATCACCAAGTTCACTATATGGACCCCTTATATATTTGTACATGTTAATCATATCCCCCCTTATTCTCCTCTTCTCAAGAGTGAATAAATTCAGTTCCTCTAATCTTTCTTCATAGCTGAGCTCCTCCATGCCTCTTATCAGTTTGGTTGCCCTTCTCTGCACTTTCTCCAGTTCCCCGATATGCTTTTTGAGAACTGGTGCCCAAAACTGAACTGCGTATTCCAGATGAGGCCTTACTAATGATTTGTACAGGGGCAAAATGATGTCTCTCTCTCTGGAGTCCATACCTCTCTTAATACAAGAAAGGACTTTGCTCGCTTTGGAAACCACAGCTTGGCATTGCATGCCATTATTGAGCTTATGATCTACCAAAACCCCCAGATCCTTCTCCACTACGGATCCCCCCCAGTTGTATTCCCCCTAGTATGTATGATGCATTCATATTCTTAGCCCCAAAGTGCATAACTTTACATTTATCAACATTAAACCTCATCTGCCACATAGTCGCCCAATTAGACAGGGCATCGAGGTCGGCTTGTAAATTGGAGACATCTTGTAAGGACGTTATTCCACTGCATAGCTTGGTGTCATCTGCAAAGACAGAAATGTTACTTTTGATCTCAGAATCCAATATCATTTATAAAGATATTAAAAAGTAAGGGTCCCAGCACTGAACATTGGGGTACACCACTGATAACCTTAGACCATTCAGAGTAAGAATCATTAACTACTACTCTCTGAATTCTGTCTTTTAGCCAGTTTTCTATCCATCTACAAACTGATATTTCCAATCCTGTAGACTTTACCTTACACATGAGCCGTGTGTGGGGAACTGTATCAAACGCTTTTGCAAAATCCAAGTATTGAATTTTTAATTGGCTAAAATGGGAGCTATTATTTTCAATAGTGCTCAGTACTTCCTGGAGTTATAGTAAATTACCCCCAAAGAGTAATAAAGTATGCGATTCCCTGAGCAGAATCTCATCCTGTTTAATAGGATACAAATTTGGATGCAGATTGTTGGCTTACTGTATTTAAGCCACTAATAAGAAACCTGAATTTTTTTTGGACATAGAATATAAAAATATAAAAATTCTATATATTTTATGAATAGAAACTAATACTTTTTCATAGGAGGAAAATATGGAGACAGAGAGTCGGCTTCCTTGAACCAGGAATATTAAATGAAATTGTACCTTTTTAAAAAGTCTATATACAATATACAGATTTTCTGAACAGAATCTCATGCTTTTAAATCTTAGGCAATTTTAAAGGCAGAGAGTAGACATATTTCAGTCAAAAAAGCAATATAAAACTCTATACTTTCCAAAGACACATATCAAAAAAGTTACAAACTTGAACAGAATCTCACCTATTTTGAAGTGAGGAACTTTAAAGAGTAGCCATTTATCAGCATGAAATATTACGTTATTTGAGACCCTCTATAAAAATGTTTGATGCACTGAATCACATATTTTTTCAGAAGAAAAGAGAAGTTAAATTTCAATAAGAAATAATTGGGACTGTTATTTTTCTCATGACTATATTAGAATGGTACTGCTAAGTTACACAGGATCTAATTTTTTAGTAGGAGGCTATTGATATGTGACTGCAGTTATGGTTTTAAACATCTCTTTGTTCTCATGTTTCAGTGAAAGCTGGTTGTGTGAACTTTGAAAAATGCCTCGTCCTGGTTCATCAAGTGGTCTGGAGGCATACAACTCTGGCAGAGGCAGGCAACATGGGAGTGTGGGTGAGACTGTTGCAATTGCTATTCTCACCATCATAGTTGCTCTTGTTCTAATTATAGTATGTTAGTACATTAAGAGGAGGAGTGGCTATAAAATACTTGGGGCTCAGCAGCTACCACCTATTGCAATCCGGGCTATGATGGGTGGAACAAAAGAGCATGCAGAGTGTAATTTATCATTGCAGGATTACAACACCCTGAATGTTGTTTCAGGAGCGCTACCTGCACATACGATCTCTGCAGAAGCTCGGCCTCCATCATATACTCCCTACCAAATGTCAGCCATGTTCTTGTGATTACTCAGTCTTTTTGGATCACTTCCAAATAAAGTTAAACAAAACAAAAATAAAAATAGGAGGGACATTTTAGAACAGGGAATAGGCATATTTCCACCAGAAAAAAAAAATCAATACATTGTTATTTTTCCAAAAGCAGAGAGAAGTCCTATTTAAGACAAAACAAATCAATTGGACTGTTGTTTTTCTGACACTTAATTTAAAGTGTCATTACATCCAGACTCATTACATGCTATATAACAGAATGTGCATACTTGCAAAGTCATTAAAGCATTTAGTTTGTGTAGAGTGAAATATACCTGGTTGATCCTGCCTTCAGCTGTCTCTCCCATCTTTGCTGTGTCCCCATCTCAGCCTGAGATTGTGTAGATCAGCAATCCTTCAATTAACCCATTCCATTCATAGAGAATTTATGATAATAATAATAATATTAGGTAAACATCACCTCGAGACCCCATATAAACTGTTTAAACTTTTCCTATCTCTCTATCATGTTGATCCACATACTAAGATTATTAATTATTATTATTATTGGATATTATTATGAAGGGATAACAAGCTGATTGGTGAAGGGATAGACCTGTGTGAACTCTGATGCTCTGTATGTGTATAGAGCTATACATGTGGGTAAAAGATTTTATATTATACATGCGGGTAAAAGATTTTATATTATACATGCAGCATGATGAAACACATGTGCTGTCCGAAACTGTGCAGTCACTTGTAACTTTTATATGCATGAAGATTGAAATAAAATAATTCAACTTAGATTGCATCTCCAATTTTTATATATACATATATATATATATATATATATATATATATATATATATATATATATATATATATATATATTTATACACACACACACACACAGGTGATACTTGAAATATTAGAATATCGTGCAAAAGTTAATTTATTTCACTAATGCAACTTAAAATGTGAAACTAATATATGAGATAGACTCATTACATGCAAAGCAAGATAGTTCAAGCCGTGATTTGTCATAATTGTGATGATTATGGCTTAAAGCTCATGAAAACCCAAAATCCACAATCTCAATTTTTTTTTTCTTCTCAATAAATTTTTATTGCAATTTTCGTGATACAGAAGTTAAGTACATATGCTTTATATCTATATATCTATACAGACGAAAAGGCCATCATCCAGGATTACAGGTAATTGCATTTGTTACTTAAAGAGTACAATAAGCCATTTTTCCACATATCGCTTGTTCACTTATCAGATCACCCCAATGGGTACAAACTGTAATCTGAGGAAGCTAAACCTGTACAGCTCAATTGGACCTTCCAAACAGCACATTGGAAAATCACAGTAATTCAGTACGTCTGTTCAGTGTCATATAAATCTGATGAGAATTTTGCAAATATGACTGCAATCAACAAAGGGGTAATTAAGGGTAGATAAACTTGGAAGCAGGGTAAAAAACATAAACATAAACAGAAGGAAAGAAAAAAAAAGAAATAAAGAAAACCAAAAGAAAAGAAAACCAAGGAACCAGCACTTTGTATAGTTTGTGGATACATCAAAGAACCATTTATGCTATGTGTTATATGAATATGTTTCAGCACACAAATTGAGAAGCCACTCTTAGCGGTGTTGACTTCTATAAGACTTATACCACTCTAACCATGGGTCCCATTGGGGACAGAAGTCGACATATTTACATTTTATAGATGCTAACATGCTTTCGTATGTGTAGTGGATGGATACCGTTCGTATAACTTCGTCTATTTTAGGAGCCTCAGAGGACCTCCAGAGTCTAAGTATAACCAGCTTGGCAGCTAGGAGTAAATGGATTGTAAATTTCCTGAAGGAAGGTGGAATGTCCTCTATGCCCAGATGTAGAATGGCTAGGGCCAGGGAGGGTAGCATAGGTAAGCCTGTAATCTGTTGTATAATTAAGAATGTACTGGACCAAAATTTAGCTAATTTCCTGCAAGACCACAATATATGGAATAATGTTCCAACTTGCGAACATTGCCTCCAGCATAAAGGGGATGTATTTGGGTCAAATTTAGCTATCCTAAATGGCGTGAGATACCATCTCTGGGTGACCTTATGTGACAGCTCCCATAAATTGGCACATTTGGTAGCCGAATGGGTATATTGTAGAGCTCTAACCCATTGTTCCTCTGTGAAAGAAGCCTCCAGCTCCCTCTCCCAGGCCAACAACGAGCCAGATTTTTAAACACTGATTTATCGCTTAGAAAGTTATAGAATAGCGAAATACCACCTTTTCGACTGACTTTTGAAGTTAAATATGTGTGTAATTTCCAGAACAATTTATACTGTCGAAGGCGACCGCTGCTAAGGAATGACACTACTCTGATATAGTTAAATTGTTCCGATGCCGGGAGGTTGAATTCTATTTGTGCTTGTGGAAAGGATTTCAAAGTGTCGTTCAAGTACAGGTCCGAGACCCAATTTAATCCCCCTAAGGTCCATTTCTTTAAATTCATATCAGGTATTATCAAAGCTATGGTGGTAACAGGCATTTCAAGAGTGATATTAGGAGATAATGCAGATTTGGTCAGTACTAATTGCTTCCAGGCTTCTAAGGTTGCTGTCATCGGAAGAGATAGGTTCTTGAACTTTGTTTTAAAGGAAGGGTAGGCCAGTAAATAGTCCTTAAAATTTCCTTTTGGCACTAAGGATTGCTCTATGAGGCCCCATAATGGTGTAAGAGGATTTGGAAACCACCCCCTGAGCTGTGCTAGTATTGCAGCTTTATGGTACTCAGAAAAAACCGGTACCCCTGCACCCCCTGCCCTCCTAAGTTTGCTAAGTTTAGAAAAGGCGCAGCGCGCTCTCTTACCTTGCCATTAGAAACTAGAGAGTGTTCTTTGTAGATTACTAAAAAAGGTATTGGGGATCGGAATAGGAACTGTCCTAAATACGTACAAAATTTGAGGTAGTATCTGCATTTTCAAAGCTGCCAACCTTCCTGTCCATGATAGTATATGTTTGCTTAATTTCCCCAACCCTCCCGTCACCTTTCCCTCTAGCGGCAGGTAGTTGGCCTTAAATAACTGATCAGGATGTGATGTGAGGTGGATCCCCAGGTAGCTTATAGCATAGTCCGACCAAATATACGGGAATTTGGCTTGCATTGCAGTTTTATCTTGAAGAGGCACCCCCAAGTCAAGAATATAAGATTTAGCATCGTTTACCTTATAATATGATATTTGACTATAGTCTTTGAGTACACATGAGACCCTTTCCAAGGAAGACACCGGATTAGTAAGCATTAGAATCACGTCATCAGCAAAAAGGCTGATGACATGTTTTTTGTTATTGATTGTAAAACCTTGTATTTCTGATGATTGTCTGATGCGAGCAGCAAGCGGCTCCATCAGGAGATTAAAAATGAGGGGAGACAGTGGACACCCCTGCCTCGTGCCATTAGTAATCCCTAAGGGTCTGGATAACATTCCTGACATATATACTTTGGCAGAAGGTGATGTATATAGAGCCAAAATGGCAGATAGTAAGTAGCCATTGAACCCAAATTTTTTTAACGCCAGTTGTAAAATAACCAGTGTACTCTATCGAACGCCTTCTCCGTGTCCAGCGCCAGGAGCAGAGAAGGCGTGCGACATTTCCTTGCGATGTGAGTAATATCAATCAGTCGTCTTGTGGCATCCGAAGCCTGTCTGCCCTTTGTGAACCCTGATTGATCAGGATCGATCAGAGTAGGTAGAATATTGATTAAACTCAAAGCTATCATTTTGGCATAAATTTTAAGGTCATTGTTCAATAATGAGATTGGCCTAAAATTTTGAGGTACATCCGGTGTCTTCCCTGGTTTGGGGAGTGTGACAACTAAAGCTTCCAACATTTCAGACGGAAAAGAGGCAGAGGAAGCCGCTGCGTCAAAAATCTTGAGTAGATATGGTCCTAAAGTTGTTTGGAATGTTTTGTAATAATCACCTATCAGTCCGTCAGGGCCAGGAGATTTATTGCTAGGGAGAGTTTTTACAGCCTGCAGTACCTCATTGAGGGAAAACTGGGAGTTGAGTTCTTGAAGCTGTGTTTGGGACAGGACAGGTAAATTGACACCAGCCAAAAACCCCTCTATGTCTGAAGTAGAGGGTTGGTTAGTGTCGCTATCTAGATTCAGATTATAAAGAGAACTGTAGTATTCGCTAAAAGCATCAGCGATGCCCTGGGGGTCGTACACCCTCTCCTTACTCTTAGGATGTATAAGGTATGTTATCTTAGATTTAAAACATTGTCCTTGTATACGTCGCGCTAACGCTTTTCCTGCTTTATTACTAGTAGAGTAGAAGGACATTTTCATTCTCTTCTCTTTTTGTTTAAAAGTATGGAGAAGGAGTATTCTAAGGTCGTGTCTTAGTGTGGTAAGTCTTTCACTAATGGATGGGGAGGGGCTCTGTTTGTTCAAGTCTTCTAAGGTACTAATGTCTGTCATCAGCGTAGAGAATTTCAGCTGCCTCTGCCTCCTTAGCCTAGCTCCCAATTGAATAAATATACCCCTTATATATGCTTTATGGGAATTCCATAATAGAGAAGCATTATCTGTGGAAGTGGAATTGATCTGGAAATACTCCGACAAGCGTTCTCTCAATATCTCTCTAGTGGTTTGATTTTGGATAATCTGAGAATTTGCCCGCCAAATATAGGTAGTGGATTCAGGATAGGAATCCCGCAATGTAAGGAGGATAGGAGCATGGTCTGACCATGCTATCGTGTCAATTTTGGTTTGAGAGACTTTCTGGAGCAACCACTTGTCTAGTAGAAACAAATCAATCCTCGAATATGAGCAATGCCTATGGGAGAAAAAGGAGTAGTCTTTTTCGCTGGCGTGTGTACAACGCCATGCATCGAAAAGGTCATGGGAGCGTAAAAAGTTCCCCAGAGATGGTGTCCGTTTAGACGGAGTTGTGGTAGAATCCAAAGATGGATTGGGTACTATGTTGAAGTCCCCACATAGTATGAGTGAACCCTGCCTTATCTTCTGCACTTTGCGCATGAGTTTGTTGAGGAAGTGAATTTGTCGCTTGTTGGGCGCATATAGAGTAACTAAAGTATAGCGGGCATTATTGATATCACAAACGAGTATCAGATATCGACCTTGCGGATCATTGACTTCAGAAATTAGGCTAAAAGAAATTGTGTCTCTGACCGCAATGAGAACTCCTCTCCGCTTTGCTGCCATGTTAGAGAAGAAGTAATGCTGGAAGGATTTGTAAGTACATTTAGGTGGAGCATTTAGATGAAAGTGGGTCTCCTGGACACACAGTATATCACACTGAGAAAAATCAGCCTCCCTCCAAAGGGATGCCCTCTTAGCCGGATGGTTTAGGCCGTGGGCATTAATCGAGAGAATTTTAACCGGCATATTGGTCAATCAAGGATGCTGTGTGCGGTAAAGAGTACTTACAGCCAAAACCCCTGAGGGGGAGAATCCATTGTCCAGGACCGGGAGACTTTGAGATGGTGGCGTAGGAGTAATGCTGCTGGTGTCGAAATTCAAAAGTATAGGTTTCTAGATGCGATGAACGGTGCAGTTCCTGAAAGTAGAACAGGTAAACAAAACAAAAAGCACATAAACTGGAACGAAAGAGGTGGGTCGTCATAACCCTGATGCAGATCAACTCTGCTCAAAAAAGTGGGAGCTTGTGTTGTGGGGGAAGCTCCGATATGCGGGGCCCTGTGAAAGGGCAGCTGTTAGAAGGCAATAGGTCAGATAATTACAGTTCTTTCATTTCAAGAGGATTCAGCAACTTGTTTCCACTCCGGGGAAATCCTGCCAGGATTGCCTGCTCTAGAGGGTTCAGCTAAGTCTTCCGGTAAAATCTTCCATTTTTGGAGTAACCGGAAACCCTTGGACGGAGATGTGATTACGTGTGTTGTCCCATCCTTAGTCACCAATAGCTTTGTGGGGTATCCCCATCTATAAACAACATTATGGTTTCTTAGGGCTTTAGTGACATTATTCAGGTTTTTGCGGAGTTGCAGAGTAAACTGGGACAAGTCCGCATAGAATTGTAAAGAGGAGTACTCAGTATTGCGGTGTTCCCCTTTACGTGTGATTGTCATTAGTCTCTCTTTGGTATGGTAGAAATTGATTCGAAACAGAACATCTCTAGGAACATTTTCTGGTATGAACAAAGGTTTTGGCAACCTATGTATTCTGTCTATGGAGAGTTCTATGGCGGAGAGATCAGGCATAAGTGTGGAGAGCATTGTAGTAGCATAAGAGCGCAGGTCAGAAGGATTTACAGTTTCTGGTATTCCTCTTATTTTGACATTATTCCTCCTAGACCTGTCCTCTAAATCTGCTAATTTGGCTTTCATCCATGTCTGCTCTTCCTCTGCTGCGTCATTAGCATCTACCAAATCATTAATGGTCGTGGCGTATTCCCCCATCTTTGTCTCAATGTGATCAACTCTATCACCCACCGCTGTCAGCTCAGTATTGAATTTCCTCATACATGCCATCATGTCACTGTGTATGGTGCTCCTGAGTGAGATAAGCATATCCTTAAGTGTTGTATCTAACACTGGTTGGTGCAGCGTGGGGAATGAGACTATGGAGTCAGGGAGTTCTCTAGTGTCCTCCTGCAAGTCTGTGTTAGATCTTACCTCGCAGTGTTGCAGATCTGGGTCTTCTGCTCTGAATCGAGACTTAGCTGGGCTACCGCTGAGTGGAGAAGGGGTCTGTGATGTCTGGAATGATTCACCGCTGTTGAAGGGCTGCCTATTTGCTGCACCCTTACTGCTCTGTGTGTGTCCGCGGGCCGCTCTGGAAGAGGAAGAAGCGCCGGCGCCATCTTGTCCTCGAGGCTGCGGTGGCAGCGTGTAGTAGTCTGTCAGTTTTTTCGGGCGGTGTTCCACCTGCCGTTTTCTGGTCATGTCGCCCGAGTGGTGGGGTGTCAGACCGCTAAGTGTGGAGCCTTTGTGACTGCCTCAGGTTGCTATTAGCCGCTGTTCTATCCCGCTGTATGCCGGAGCTCAGGGATCACACCGCCATCTCGGTGGAGTCCAAGCCACGCCCCCAATCTCAAAATTTTTTAATATTACATGCAATCAATAAAACAAGGATTGTACATAGAACAATATCGGAGCTCTGAAAAGTAGAAGCATGCATATGTACTCAGTTTGGGCCACTTTTGCAGCAATTACTGCCTCAATGCGGCGTGGCATGGAAGCTATCAGCCTGTGGCCATGCTGAGGTGTTATGGAAGACCAGGATGCTTCAATAGCGGCCTTCAGCTCTTCTGCATTGTTCGGTCTCATGTCTCTCATCTTTCTCTTGGCAATGCCCCATAGAATCTCTATGGGGTTCAGGTCAGGCGAGTTTGCTGGCCAATCAAGCACAGTAATCCCACGGTCATTGAACCAGGTTTTGGTTTCTTTTGGTAGTGTGGGCAGGTGCCAAGTCCTGCTGGAAAATGAAGTCAGCATCCCCATAGAGCTCGTCTGCGGAAGGAAGCATGAAGTGCTTCAAAATCCCCTGGTAGACGGCTCCGTTGACCCTGGACTTAATGAAGCACAGTGGACCAACACCAGCAGATGACATGGCTCCCCAAATCAACACTGACTGTGGAAACTTCACACTGGACTTAAAGCATCTTGCAGTGTGTGCCTCTCCATTCTTCCTCCATACTCTGGCTCCTTGTTTTCCAAATGAGGTGCAAAATTTGCTCTCATCAGAAAAGAGGAATTTGGACCACTGAGCAACAGACCAGGTCTGTTTTTCTTTAGCCCAGGTAAGACGCTTCTGATGTTGTTTGTTGTTCAGGAGTGGCTTGACAAGAGGAATACGACATTTGATGCCCATGTCTAGGATCCGTCTGTATGTGGTGGCTCTTGATGCACTGACTCCAGCCTCAGTCCACTCCTTGTGAAAGTCCCCAACACTTTTGAATGGCCTTTTCCTGACAATCCTCTCCAGGCTGCGGTTATCCCTGCTGCTTGTGCACCTTTTTCTTCCACACTTTTCCCTTCCACATAACTTTCTATTAATGTGCTTTGATACAGCACTTTGGGAACATCCAAATTCATTTGCAATTACCTTTTGAAGCTTTCCCTCCATATGGAGGGTGTAAATGATGGTTTTCTGCACAACTGTCAGGTCAGCAGTCTTTCCCGTGATTGTAATTCTTACTGAACCAGACTGAGAGACCATTTAAAAGCTCAAGAATAGGGATGAGCCGAACACCTCCGGTTCGGTTCGCACCAGAACTTGCGAACGGACCCAAAGTTTGCGCGAACTTTAGAACCCTATTAAATACTATGGATGCGAACGTTCAAAATCAAAAGTGCTAATTATAACGGCTAATATGCAAGTAATTGTCCTAAAAAGGGTTTGGGGACCCGGGTTCTGCCCCAGGGGACACATATCAATGCAAAAAAAAGTTTTAAAAACTGACGTTTTTTTGGGAGCAGTCATTTTAATGATGCATAAAGTGAAAAAAAAAAGGGAATATTTCTTTAAATATCGTACCTGGGGGGTTTCTAAAGTATGCCTGTGAAGTGCCACATGTTTCCCGTGTTTAGAACTGTCCCTGCACAAAATTACATTTCTAAAGGAAAAAAGCCATTCAAAACTGTTTGCGGCTTTAATGTCATTTCTTGTCCTGGAAATATGGATGCAAATCTTTGAGAAAAATGGCATGGCTACCCCATTACCCCCCCCCCCTACCCCAGCCCATTACCAGCCCCTTTGGGTCTTGTATGGATATTAAGGGGAACCCCGCACCCAAAAAAAAAAAAAGGCCTTATATACTCTGAACAGGCAGTATACAGGCGGTGCAAACAAGACATGAACTGTAGGTTTGTTCTTAAGTAGAATGTGTTTGTAATTTTGAACAGGTACACTGTTTAAGTGTAGCTCCAGCCAAAAAATATATTTTTAAGCTTTTTGGAAAACATAGGGAAGGGTTATCACCCCTGTAACATTTGTTTTGCTGTCTGTGCACCTGTTCAGAAGATTTTACCTCACTTTCCGTCCCAATGACAAATGTTTTTGGAAAAGTGGGTTTTTTATTGAAACAAGGATTGGTGATAAAGAATCAGTAGAGAGGAGACACCTTTTTCCCATATTAACTCTTACAGGAGAGAATTTCCCTTCCTAGGGGTCTCACTTCCTGTTGTCTCCTTCCGTTTGCAAGTAAGAGTCGTTTGTAAGTTGGATGTTTGAAAGTAGGGGCCTGCCGTATATACTCTGCAGAAATTTGCCCCTTTGGTGTCGGTGTTGCCACAACACTGTAAGCCCTCACAGTTACTCTTGGTGGGCACTGGAACGCCCTGCTGTGAACTATTATATCAGGAATTGTAATTACATGCCATTTT
Organism: Rana muscosa; assembly: GCA_029206835.1. Taxonomy (NCBI): domain Eukaryota; kingdom Metazoa; phylum Chordata; class Amphibia; order Anura; family Ranidae; genus Rana; species Rana muscosa. Next base: position 420,276,440 of record CM055122.1, read on the forward strand.
TGAACAGTGGTAGGAAAAATTGGGCCTTTGGTGGTGGTGCTGGTGCTACAACACTGTCAGCCCTCACAGTTACTCTTGGTGGGCGCATGAATGGGCCCTACTGTAAATTATTAGATCAAGAATTGTAATTGCATGCCCCTGTTGAAGAGGGGCAGAAAAATTGGGCCTTTGGTGGTGGTGGTGGTGTTGCCACAACACTATAAGCCCACACAGTTACTCTTGGTGGGCGCAGGAATGGGCCCTACTGTGAATTATTAGATCAAGAATTGTAATTACATGCCCCTGTTGAACAGGGGCAGAAAAATTGGGCCTTAGGCACTGGTGCCACAACACTGCAACCCCTCACAGATACTGTACTTGGAGCACAGCAATGAGCCCTGTTGCAAAGTATTGCATCAGAAATTGTAATTACACGCCCCTGTTAAACAGGGGCTGAAAAATTGGGCCTTAGGTACTGGTGCTGGTGCCACGACACTGCAACCTCTCCCAGATACTCTAGTTGGAGTGCAGGAATGAGCCTTGCTGCAAGGCATTGCATCAAAAATTGTAATTACATGCCCCTGTTAAACAGGGGCTGAAAAATTGGGCCTTAGCCACTGGTGGCGGCACCCAGAAACAAAAAAGTTCTTCCAAGCTATCATCAAGAATCGGATCATTGAGGAGGAGGAGGATAGTCAGTCAACATAACAGGACAGTCACTCAGCATCAGCATCAGTCTTGAAGGGATGTGACATTTGAAAATAAATTATTCTGTTATATCAGCTTCAGGTGCTTGGTAGCTGGTGGTGATCCAAGACTGGTTCATCTTTATGAAGGTCAGTCGATCAACCAAGTCGGTGGACAGGCGCACCCTGTGATCCGTGACAAAGCCTCCAGCAGCACTGAATGTGAGTTGCGAAAGAAGGCTGGATGCAGGACAGGCCAGTATCTCAATTGCATACTGTGCAAGCTCTGGCCAGTGATCCATCCTCAAGACCCAGTAAGCCAGAGGATTTTCGGTGGGAAAGGTGTCCAAGTCTGACCTTGCCCCTAGGTATTCCTGCACCATGTATATCAGACGCTGGCGATGGTTGCTGGAACCGATCATACCTTGGGGCTGCGGACTAAAAAATTGTCTGAACGCATCGGTCAGACGGCCACCTTCTCCACCGCTCCTTCTGCTACTGACCGAAGCCTCAACAACTCGTTGTCCAGGACCAGGAGTTTGTAACCTCCCAGTCTCTGGGAACGCGTTGCACAGACCTTTCTGCAAGGCTTCCCGGAGTTGTCTCATCCTCTGCTCCCTCTGCGACGGCAAGATAAGGTCCGCAACCTTACCCTTGTACCGTGGATCAAGGAGAGTGGCCAGCCAGTAATGGTCCCTCTCCTTGATCCGAAGAATACGAGGATCCTTCCGCAGACTTTGCATGATCAGGGAGGCCATGCAGCGTAGGTTAGCTGAGGCATTCGGTCCGGAGTCCTCTGGGTCACTAAGGACGACATGATCCGCAGCCACCTCCTCCCAGCCACATACAAGTCCACGGGTTTGTTGGGACTGTAAATCATCCCTAAAAGACTGCTGCTGTTGATGCTGAGTGCCATGCTCCACCTCCATGCTGACACAATCCTCCTCCTCCTCCTCCTCATCCTCTTCCTGTGTGATGGGTGGGACACAAGGAACACTGTCTGGGTAAAGGGGGCCTTGAGAGGCAAGGAAGTCCTCCTCTTCCTGCCTCTGTTCTGCCTCAAGTGCCCTGTCCATTATTCCACGCAGCGTATGCTCCAACAGGTGGACAAGAGGTACAGTGTCACTGATACATGCACTGTCACTGCTCACCATCCTCGTGGCCTCCTCAAATGGTGCCAGGACAGTGCATGCATCCCTGATCATGCCCCACTGGCGTGGCGAAAAAAAACCGAGCTCCCCTGACCCTGTCCTTGTGCCGTAGTTGCACAGGTACTCATTGATGGCCCTCTGCTGCGTGTGCAGCCGCTGCAGCATGGCCAATGTTGAGTTCCACCTGGTGGGAATGTCACATATAAGGCGGTTCTTGGGCAGGTTCAACTCCTTTTGCAGCTCAGCCAGCCGAGCACTGGCATTATATGATCTGTGGAAATGCACACAGACTTTCCTGGCCTGCCTCAGGACATCCTGTAAGCCCGGGTACCTGCCCAAGAACTGCTGCACCACCAGGTTAAGGACGTGAGCCACACAGGGCACATGGGTCAGTTGTCCCAGTCGGAGGGCGGAGAGGAGGTTGGTGCCATTGTCGCAAACCACCATTCCTGGCTTAAGCTGGCGTGGCGTCAATCACCTCTCAGCCTGCCCCTGCAGAGCAGACAGAAACTCTGCCCCAGTGTGGCTCCTGTCCCCCAAACATACCAGCGCAAGCACGGCATGGCATCTTTTTGCCTGCGTACTTGCGTAGCCCCTTGAACGCCTACGGAGCACCACTGGTTCCGGAGACAAAGCACAGGAAGAGGCCATGGAGGAAGAAGAGGAGGGGGTGGAGGAGAGAGGTGTGTCACAACCAGTAGTAGCATTTTGGAGGCGTGGCGGCGGAACAACCTCCAACACTACTGCACCTTGTCCTGCATCCTTCCCAACTGCCAAAAGAGTGACCCAATGGGCCGTGAAAGAAAGGTAACGTCCCTGTCCATGCCTGCTGGACCATGAGTCAGCGGTAATATGCACCTTACCGCTGACCGCCCTGTCCAGCGAGGCATGGACATTGCCTTCCACATGCCGGTAGAGAGCCGGAATCACCTTCCATGAGAAAAAGTGGCGTTTGGGAACCTGCCACTGAGGAACCGCACATTGCATAAACTCACGGAAGGGGGCAGAGTCTACCAACTGAAAAGGCAGCAGTTGAATTGCTAGCAATTTAGCCAAGCTAGCATTCAACCGCTGGGCATGTGGATGGCTTCTGTGAACTTCTTTCGACGGTCCAGCAGCTGGGGCAGGGAAATTTGCCTGCTACAATCGGAGGTCGGTGTACTGCTAGCAGAGTGCCCGCAAGTACTTGGCTGTGACACACCTAATTCTACACCTTCATTCCTCTCAGTGCAGGTTTCAGAGAGGACTGAAGGTATAGTGGGGTTGGAGATCCCAGCTGATGAGGAGCAAGGAGAGGTCCGCTTTGTTCTTTGGTGTGGGTCTTTAAGGTACGCTTGCCAACGAGCTGCATGGCAGGTCAACATATGTCTGGTCAAGCAAGTGGTGCCCAAGCGGCTGATGTTTTGGCCACGCGAGATACGCTTGAGACATATGTTGCAAATAGCAGCGGTGCGATCTGATGCACTCGACTCAAAAAAGGCCCACACCAAAGAACTTTTGGAATAACGGGTAGAGGCAGCGCCCTACACAGGCGTAGCTCTGCGGTGTGATTCAGTCGGTGTGCTGCCCTTACGCTGGCCCCCGGAGGGCATCCTGCCTCGTTGGAGATGTGCCTCCTCCTCATCCTCCTCCTCCTCCTCTCTCCTATCAGGCACCCACGTGGAGTCAGTGACCTCATCATCCCCTCCCTCCTCATCACTGGAGCCAATCTGGCAGTATGCTGCAGCTGCTGGAACATGACTGCCAGATTGCTGTCCTTCTTGAGCATCCCCTCTCTCTGCGCTCACGCTACTGCCTTCCTCTAGCTGGGTATCATCATCAGACCCATCGAAACGCTGGGCATCCTCCTGGAGCATGTACCCAACACTGTGCTCAAACAGTTCGGGGGACTCCTCAGGAGGACATGGTGGGTCTAGGGAAGGAGTGACTGATGATGACATTGATACGAGGGAAGAGGACGCTTTGGCAGCTGCTTTGCCAGTACCCTTAGCCTGGGTGAGAGAGGATGAGGAGGGCTTGGTCATCCTCTCTACCAATTCTTCGGCATGATGTGGCTCAACACGTCTAGCTGCTGAAAATAAGGACAAGCGTGTCCCATGGCCATGTGCTGATGACAATGCACCGCGTCCACGACCTGCACTTTTGCCCCAGACACAGAGCCTGCTTGCCCTCTTTTATTGGCTCGTGACTGTCTGCCTCTCTTTGTTGGCCTTCCAGACATAGTAATGGCCTGCAGGGAGATGGGAAAACCAGCAATTGGGTAGTGTATATTGTGCTGGAGGCACACAACACCCACTAACTCCAGCAGATGCCTTTATTGGAGAACAGCAATAATGGGTATATACAGGTGTATACTGTGCCACTAACTCCTGCAGATGCCTGTATTAGAGAACAGCAATGACGGGTATATACAGGTGTATACTGTGCCACTAACTCCTGCAGATGCCTGTATTAGAGAACAGCAATGACGGGTATATACAGGTGTATACTGTGCCACTAACTCCTGCAGATGCCTGTATTAGAGAACATCAATGACGGGTATATACAGGTGTACACTGTGCCACTAACTCCTGCAGATGCCTGTATTAGAGAACAGCAATGACGGGTATATACAGGTGTATACTGTGCCACTAACTCCTGCAGATACCTGTATTAGAGAACAGCAATCACGGCTATATACAGGTGTATACTGTGCTGGGGGCACACAACACCCACTAACTCCTGCAGATGCCTGAGAAAAGAATAGAACATAGAACACACTGTCCCTGCCTATGTATCTCTTTCCCTGCCTGCCTATCTAGCTAAGAGAACAGCAATAATGTGTAGATCCAGGTGTATACTGTGCTGGAGGCTAGGGATGAGCTTCGAGTTCGAGTCAAACTCATGTTCGACTCGAACATTGCCTGTTCGCCCGTTCGCCGAACAACGAACAAATTGGGGTGTTCGCGGCAAATTCGAAAAATCTATGGGAGAAATCTAAAGTGCTAATTATAAAGGCTTATATGCAAGTTATTGTCCTAAAAAGTGTTTGGGGACCTGGGTCCTGCCCCAGGGGACATGTATCAATGCAAAAAGAAGTTTTAAAAACGGCCGTTTTTTCGGGAGCAGTGATTTTAATAATGCTTAAAATGAAAAAATAAAAGTGAAATATTCCTTTTAAATTTCGTACCTGGGGGATGTGTATGATATGCATGTAAAGTGGCGCATGTTTCCCGTGCTTAGAACTGTCCCTGCAAAAAATGTCATTTTTGAAAGAAAAAAATGCATTTAAAATTGACTCGCGGCTATTAATGAATTGTCGGCTCCCGGCAATACATACAAAAGTCATTGGTAAAAAAAAAAAAAAAAAAAGCGTGGGGGTTCCCCAGAATTCAATTACCAGGCCCTTCAGGTCTGGAATGGATATTAAGGGGAACCCCGCCGCAAATTTAAAAAAAAATTGACGTGGGGTTCCCCCAAATATCCATTCCAGGCCCTTCAGATCTGGCATGGATTTTAAGGGGAACTCCACCCCAAATTTAAAAAAAAAATGGCGTGGAGTCCCCCTAAAAATCCATACCAGACCCCTTATCCGAGCACGCAACCTGGCCGGCCACAGGGGAAAAGGGGGGGACGAGAGAGCGGCCCCCCCTCCCTCCTGAACCGTACCAAGCCACATGCCCTCAACATGGGGAGGATGTCCCCATGTTGATGGGGACAAGGGCCTCATCCCCACAACCCTTGCCCGGTGGTTGTGGGGGTCTGCGGGCGGGGGGCTTATCGGAATCTGGAAGACCCCTTTAACAAAGGGGACCCCCAGATCCCGCCCCCCCCCTATGTGAATTGGTAAGGGGTCCATTGTACCCCTACCATTTCACGAAGAAAGCGTAAAAAAATGTTTTAAAAAACACACAAACACCTTGAAAAAGTCCTTTATTTAAAAAAAAAAAAAAACAAACATTCCAGCGGTGAAATCCAGTGTCCTGCGGCGATCCCGATGTCCAGCGCTGTCCTTCATTGGTTGTGCCTGAGCGGACCTGATGGGGAACTCCCTCTCAGTATTTTAAATGTATAGACCCGCCCCTTCTAAAGTTCCCCATCAGGTCCGCTCAGCGGACCAGATGCGGAACATGAGAAGGGGCGGGTCTATACATGTATTACCAAAGTGAGAGCAGTTCCCCATCAGGTCCGCCCCCTCGGTATGTCGGACCCGCCTACGTCATTGGCTTGAGCGGGGAACTTCCTTCACTGTGTAATTAAAATTTACATAGTGAAGGAAGTTCCCCGCTCAAGCCAATGACGTAGGCGGGTCCGACATACCGAGGGGGCGGACCTGATGGGGAACTGCTCTCACTTTGGTAATACATGTATAGACCCGCCCCTTCTCATGTTCCGCATCTTGTCCGCTGAGCGGACCTGATGGGGAACTTTAGAAGGGGCGGGTCTATACATTTAAAATACTGAGAGGGAGTTCCCCATCAGGTCCGCTCAGGCACAACCAATGAAGGACAGCGCTGGACACCGGGATCGCCGCGGGACACTGGATTTCACCGCTGGAATGTTTTTTTTTTTTAATAAAGGACTTTTTCAAGGTGTTTGTGTGGTTTTTTTAAACATTTTTTTACGCTTTCTTTGTGAAATGGTAGGGGTACAATGTACCCCTTACCAATTCACATAGGGGGGGGCGGGATCTGGGGGTCCCCTTTGTTAAAGGGGTCTTCCAGATTCCGATAAGCCCCCCGCCCGCAGACCCCCACAACCACCGGGCAAGGGTTGTGGGGATGAGGCCCTTGTCCCCATCAACATGGGGTCATCCTCCCCATGTTGAGGGCATGTGGCTTGGTACGGTTCAGGAGGGAGGGGGGGCCGCTCTCTCGTCCCCCCCTTTTCCCCTGCGGCCGGCCAGGTTGCGTGCTCGGATAAGGGGTCTGGTATGGAATTTTAGGGGGACTCCACGCCATTTTTTAAAAAAATTTGGGGTGGAGTTCCCCTTAAAATCCATGCCAGATCTGAAGGGCCTGGAATGGATATTTGGGGGAACCCCACGTCAATTTTTTTTTTAATTTGCGGCGGGGTTCCCCTTAATATCCATTCCAGACCTGAAGGGCCTGGTAATTGAATTCTGGGGAACCCCTACGCTTTTTTTTATTATTTTTTATCAATGACTTTTGTATGTATTGCCGGGAGCCAACAATTCATTAATAACCGCGAGTCAGTTTTAAATGCATTTTTTTCTTTCAAAAATGACATTTTTTGCAGGGACAGTTCTAAGCACGGGAAACATGCGCCACTTCACATGCATATCATACACACCCCCCAGGTACGAAATTTAAAGGAATATTTCACTTTTATTTTTTCATTTTAAGCATTATTAAAATCACTGCTCCCGAAAAAACGGCCGTTTTTAAAACTTCTTTTTGCATTGATACATGTCCCCTGGGGCAGGACCCGGGTCCCCAAACACTTTTTAGGACAATAACTTGCATATTAGCCTTTATAATTAACACTTTAGATTTGGAACGTTCGAGTCCATTGTATTTAATAGGGTTCTAAAGTTTACACGAACATTTTGTCTGTTCGCAGGTTCTGGTGCGAACCGAACAGGGGGGTGTTCGGCTCATCCCTGCTGGAGGCACACAACACCCACTAACTCCTGCAGATGCCTGAGAATCAAATAGAACATAGAACACACTGTCCCTGCCTATGTATCTCTTTCCCTGCACGCCAGAACACACTGCACGAAGCCGCCGCGCTGGCGGCCTTTTATAGTGTGGGGCGTGTACTAAACCCCGTTGAGCTATGATTGGCCACAGGCATCCTGCCTGTGGCCAATTATGGCTCTCCTCGCTGCCGGTGCTGTGATTGGCCAAGCATGCGGGGTCACAGTGTATGCTTGGCCAATCACAGCGCCAGAAATGCAGTGCGATGGCGCAGTGCATTGTGGGCCGTTCGCATCACACAAATTTGGCGCGAACGGCCCATAATGTTCGCAATTCGGTAAACAGACGAACAGGCGATGTTCGAGTCGAACATGCGTTCGACTCGAACATCGAGCTCATCCCTACTCAGGAACCCTTTGCATATGTTATGGCTTAATTAGCTGATTAGAGTGGGACACTTTGGGAGTTATTTACAAAAGGCAAATCCACTTTGCACTACAAGTGCAAACTAGAAGTGCAAAGTGCACTTGAAATTGCACTGAAAGTGCACTTGGAAGTGCAGTCGCTGTAGATCCGAGGGGGTCATGCAAGGAAAATAAAAAACAGCATTTTAGCTTGCACATGATTGGATGATAAAATCAGCAGAGCTTCCCCTCATTTCAGATCTACCCCTCAGATTTACAGCAACTGCACTTCCAAGTGTACTTTCAGTGCAATTTCAAGTGCACTTTGCACTTGTAGTTTGCACTTGTAGTGCAAAGTGGATTTGCCTTTCGTAGATGAGCCTAGAATATTGCACCTTTTCACAATATTCTAATTTTCTGAGATTGTGGATTTGGGGTTTTCATGAGCTGTAAGCCATAATCATCACAATTATGACAAATCACGGCTTGAACTATCTTGCTTTGCATGTAATGAGTCTATCTCTTATATTAGTTTCACCTTTTAAGTTGCATTAGTGAAATAAATGAATTTTTAGAGTATCACCTGTGTGTTTGTGTGTATATATATATATATATATATATATATATATATATATATATATAATATATACTGTATATATTATATATAGGTAACATATCATTTTACTAATGAGCTGCTATCTGTTTGTAGTTTGAGCTCCTGTGATTTTTCTGGATATTTTTGGCAAGCTGCAGGACCCTTGGTATATGGAATAGCTGTGATATACAGTACCTTGTCCCTCTGACTGTTTTCTGGAAAGCTGGACCTTGTAGTGTGCCTAATTGGTTTGTGGATTTTTCATACTTTTTAGTGTTTGGGCTGGGACTTTGGGAAAAAAAAAACATCATTGTGCATACAGTTGTGTGAAAAATTAGTTGCCCGCTTCCTGATTTATTTATTTTTTTTGCATATTTCTCACACTTAAATGACTCAGATCATCAAACAAATTTTATTATTTCACAAAGATAACCCAAGTAAATACAAAATGCAGTTTTTAAATGATGGTTTCATTTATTAAGGCAAAAAAGCTGTCCAAACCTGCCTGGCTTTATGTGAAAAAGTAATTGCCCCTAAACCTAATAACTGGTTGTGCCACTCTTGGCGGCAACAACTGCAATCAAGCGTTTGCGATAGCTGGCAATGAGTCTTTCACATTGCTGTGGAGCAATTTTGTCCCACTCTTCTTTGCAGAATTGTGTTAAAGTGGTAGTAAACTTTGTACTACCACTTTTACCTACAGGTAAGCCTATAAGAAGGCTTACCTGTAGGTAAAAAGAATATCTCCTAAACCTGTACGATTTAGGAGATATTCCCCTCGCAATGAGCCACTGACTGCAGCGGCGCATGCGCAGCGGGGATTCTCGGCTAAAGGCCCGGCAGCCGCCGGACCTTGCCGGAAAGAAGTCTCCTGCGCGCATGCATGTGCGGGAGTGACTACATCGCAGCTCCAGCCACTCACAGCGCTGGAGCGGCGATACCCGGAAGACACGCCAAGGCAAAATGACATCTCCCTCGGCGTGGACCAGGTAAGTTACTGACGCCTCGTTCTAAGGTAAGTATTTCATAATGAGCTAGTATGCGGTGCATACTAGCTCATTATGCCTTTTGCATAATTATGCCTTTTGCCTTTCAGGTATGTAAAAAAAAAAAAAAAGCAGCAGCGGGTTTACTACCGCTTTAATTCAGCCACATTGGAGGGTTTTCCAGCATGATACAGCATCTCAATTGGATTTAAGTACGGGCTTTGACTAGGCCACTCCAAAACCTAAATTTTAGAAAAATAAGATTAAAGACCCGCGCTATGGTAATATATATATAAAAAAAGAGAGAATGATAGGGCTGCTGCTGTAGTGTAAGGTAAGTACCCCAAAAAAGTGAAAATAGAATTTAAACTCAGCGCTGCTCCTGTAAACTACTGACATACTGTACATATATATCTCTACACAATGGGGCTGATTTACGAAACGTTTGCGCCATGAGTATCGGCACATTTGCATGCGCAACGGCAGTTTTGGTATTTACGAAACATTAGCGCCGGTAACGCAGCGCTTGTCACCATTTACTATAGTGTTCTCGGCGCACGGGAGGAGGCGCTCAGTGCGCCACTATGGACCTGGCGCACAGCATCTTCAAATTAAAATATAAAGAAGCTGGAAGTGCCAATATCATTTACTATAGTGTTCTTGGCGCACGGGAGGAGGCGCTCAGTGCGCCACTATGGACCTGGCGCACAGCATCTTCAAATTAAAATATAAAGAAGCTGGAAGTGCCAATATAAAGGGGTGATGTGCGGTGATGTGAGGAAGTATAGTGACAACTGCCCAAGTAACAAGTATGCCCAAAATAGAATGAGAAAGTAACTTTTTCTGAACCAGCCTGCTGCGTCTGCAATTACGTTTATAACTGCGAGGGGTCTTTTTGTGTTCTGCGCGGCAATTTTACTCGCTCAAATGCGCCGGTTCACTGCGCCGGCAAAATCTTAGTAAATTTCAAGTCACGTAATAGCATTTGCATAAGTTGAACAGGCGCACCTCTTAACCTTCCATTATATAACAGTCCGACAGCAAAATTACATTTCTAAAGGGAAAAAAAAGGCATTTAAAAGCACTCGCGGCTATAATGAATTGTCGGCTCCCATCAATATAGAGAGAAGTCATTGAAAGTCTTTTAAAAAAAAAAAATGCATGGGGGTCCCACAAAATTAAGGTCTGGTATGGATATTAACCACTTAAGCCCCGGACCATTTGGTAGCTAGAGGACCAGAGGTGATTTCAGAATTTTGCACTGCGCTACTTTAACTGTAAATTGTGCGGACATGCAATGTTGTACCCAAACGAAATTTTGCATCCTTTTCTTCCCACAAATAGAGCTTTCTTTTAATGGTATTTGATTGCCTCTGCGATTTTTATTTTTTGCGATATAAATGGAAATAGACCGAAAATTTTGAAAAAAAAATGATATTTTCTACTTTTTGTTATAAGAAAAATCGAATAAACTCAATTTTAGTCATACATTTAGGCCAAAATGTATTCAGCCACATGTCTTTAGTAAAAAAAATGTCAATAAGCGTATATTTATTGGTTTGCGTCTACAAACTAGGGTACATTTTCTGAAATTTACACAGCTTTTAGTTTATGACTGCCTATCTCATTTCTTGAGGTGCTAAAATGGCAGGGCAGTACAAAACCCCCCCAAATGACCCCATTTTGGAAAGTAGACATCCCAAGGAAATTGCTGAGAGGCATGTTGAGCCCATTGAATATTTTTTTTTTTTTGTGTCAAGTGATTGAATAATGACAAAAAAAAATAAAAAAATACAAAAAGTTGTCACTAAATGATATATTGCTCACACATGCCATGGTTATATGTGGAATTGCACCCCAAAATACATTTTGCTGCTTCTCCTGAGTATGGGGATACCACATGTGTGGGACTTTTTGGGAGCCTAGCCGCGTACGGGCCCCCGGAAACCAAGCACCGCCTTCAGGATTTCTAAGGGCGCAAATTTTTGATTTCACTCCTCACTACCTATCACAGTTTTGAAGGCCATAAAATGCCAAAATAGCACAAAACCCCCCCAAATGACCCCATTTTAGAAAGTAGACACCCCAAGGAAATTGCTGAGAGGCCTGTTGAGCCCATTGAATATTTTTTTTTTTGTCCCAAGTGATTGAATAATGACAACATTTTTTTTAAAATTACAAAAAGTTGTCACTAAATGATATATTGCTCACACATGCCATGGTTATATGTGGAATTGCACCCCAAAATACATTTTGCTGCTTCTCCTGAGTACGGGAATACCACATGTGTGGGACTTTGTAGGAGCCTAGCCGCGTACGGGACCCCGAAAACCAAGCACCGCCTTCAGGATTTCTAGGCACAAATTTTTGATTTCACTCCTCACTACCTATCACAGTTTCGAAGGCCATAAAATTCCAAAATAGCACAAAACCCCCCCAAATGACCCCATTTTGGAAAGTAGACACCCCAAGCTATTTGCTGAGTGGCATGGTGAGTATTTTACAGCTCTCATTTGTTTTTGAAAATGAAGAAAGAAAATATTATTATTATTTTTTTTTTTTCAATTTTCAAAACTTTGTGACAAAAAGCGAGATCTGCAAAATACTCACAATACCTCTCAGCAAATAGCTTGGGGTGCCTACTTTCCAAAATGGGGTCATTTGGGGGGGGGGTTGTGCCATCTGGGCATTCCATGGCCTCCGAAACTGTGATAGGCAGTGAGAAGTGAAATCAAAAATTTACACCCTTAGAAAGCCTGAAGGCGGTGCTTGGTTTTTGGGGTCCCGTACGCGGCTAGGCTCCCAAAAAGTCTCACACATGTGGTATCCCCGTACTCAGGAGAAGCAGCAGAATGTATTTTGGGGTGTAATTCCACATATGCCCATGACATGTTTGAGCAATATATCATTTAGTGACAACTTTGTGCAAAAAAAAAAAAACATTGTCTATTTCCGCAACTTGTGTCAACATATAAAATATTCCATGGACTCGAAATGCCTCTCAGTATATAGCTTGGGGTGTCTACTTTCCAAAATGGGGTCATTTGGGGGGGTTTTGAACTGTTCTGGCATTTTATACACAACATTAGGAAGCTTACATCCACTCTTCTAACCACTTGAAGACAAAGCCCTTTTTGACACTCTTTGTTTACATGAAAACATTTTTTTTTTGCAAGAAAATTATGTTGAACCCCCAAACATTATATATATTTTTAAAGCAAAGGCCCTACAGATTAAAATAGTGGGTGTTGCATTTTTTTTCTATACAGTATTTGCGCAGCGATTTTTCAAACGCATTTTTTGGGGAGAAAATACACTTTTTTTAATTTTAATGCACTAAAACACACTATATTGCCCAAATGTTTGATGAAATAAAAAAGATGATCTTAGGCCGAGTACATAGATACCAAACACGACATGCTTTAAAATTTCGCACAAACGCGCATTGGCGACAAACTACATACATTTTTAAAAGCCTTTAAAAGCCTTTACAGGTTACCCCGTTAGATTTACAGAGGAGGTCTACTGCTAAAATTACTGCGCTCGATCTGACCTTCGCGGTGATACCTCACATGCATGGTGCAATTGCTGTTTACATATGACGCCAGACCGACGCTTGCGTTTGCCATTGGGCAAGAGCAGGGCAGGACAGGGGTGCTTTTTTTTTTTTTTTTTTTTTATTATTAATTTTGCTTTTTTATTTTTAAACTGTTCCTTCCATATTTATTTATTTTTTATCATTTTTATTGTTATCTCAGGGAATGTAAATATCCCCTATGATAGCAATAGGTAGTGACAGGTTCTATTTTTTGAAAAAACTGGGGTCTTCTAGACCCTAGATCTTTCCTCTGCCCTCAAAGCATCTGACCACACCAAGATCGGTGTGATAAAATGCTTTCCCAATTTCCCAATGGCGCTTTTTATATCCGGGCAGGGACATTCCCTCCCACTGCTTGTAAAAGCAGTCCAGAGGCTAATTAGCCACTAGGATTGCTTTTACATGAAAGCCGGCCACTGGCTGAAAAGAATGATACCAAGATGATACCTAAACCCGCAGGCATCATTCTGGTATAAACATTCAAAGCCCAGCAACATACCAGTATGTTGCTGGTCCTTGTTGGACATGTATTGTAATCTTTTTTTTTCATGCAGCCAGTTGGCTGAGCGAAAAAAGAGATTGATCGGTGGGTATGCCCACCATTAGAATACCACCCTTCATCCACCCACTTCTAATGATGGGTATACAGTGGGGCAAAAAAGTATTTAGTCAGCCACCAATTGTGCAAGTTCTCCCACTTAAAAAGATGAGAGAGGCCTGCAATTGTCATCCTAGGTATACCTCAACCACGAGGGACAAAATGTGGAAACAAATCCAGACAATCACATTGTCTGATTTGGAAAGAATTTTTTTGCAAATTATGGTGGAAAATAAGTATTTGATCAATATCAAAAGTTCATCTCAATACTTTGTTAAATATCCTTTGTTGGCAATTACAGAGGTCAAATGTTTTCTGTAGGTCTTCACAAGGTTGTCACACACTGTTGCTGGTATGTTGGCCCACTCCTCCATGCAGATCTCCTCTAGAGCAGTGATGTTTTGGGGCTGCCGCTGGGCAAAACAGACTTTCAACTCCCTCCAAATGTTTTCTATGGGGTTGAGATCTGGAGACTGGCTGGCCACTCCAGGACTTAGAAATGCTTCTTACGAAGCCACTCCTTTGTTGCCCGGGCTGTGTGTTTGGGATCATTGTCATGCTGAAAGACCCAGCAACATTTCATCTTCAATGCCCTTGCTGATGGGAGGAGGTTTGCACTCAAAATCTCACGATACATGGCCCCATTCATTCTTTCGTGTACACGGATCAGTCGTCCTGTTCCCTTTGCAGAGAAACAGCCCCAAAGCATGATGTTGCCACCCCCATGCTTCACAGTAGGTATGGTGTTCTTTGGTTGCAACTCAGCATTCTCTCTCCTCCAAACACAACGAGTTGTGTTTCTAAAAAACAGTTCTACTTTGGTTTCATGTGACCATATGACATTCTCCCAATCCTCTTCTGGATCATCCAAATGCTCTCTAGCAAACCTCAGACGGGCCCAGACATGTACTGGCTTAAGCAGGGAGACATGTCTGGCACTGCAGGATCTGAGTCCCTGGCGGCGTAGTGTGTTACTGATGGTAGCCTTTGTTACGTTGGTCCCAGCTCTCTGCAGGTCATTCACTAGGTCCCCCCATGTGGTTCTGGGATTTTTGCTCACCGTTCTTGTGATCATTTTGACCCCACAGTGTGAGATCTTGCGTGGAGCCCCAGAACGAGGGAGATTATCAGTGGTCTTGTATGTCTTCAATGTTCTAATTATTGCTCCCACAGTTGATTTTTTCACACCAAGCTGCTTGCCTATTGCAGATTCAGTCTTCCCAGCCTGGTGCAGGTCTACAATTTTTTTTCTGGTGTCCTTCGACAGCTCTTTGGTCTTCACCATAGTGGAGTTTGGAGTGTGACTGTTTGAGGTTGTGGACAGGTGTCTTTTATACTGATAACAAGTTCAAACAGGTGCCATTAATACAGGTAATGAGTGGAGGACAGAGGAGCCTCTTAAAGAAGAAGATACAGGTCTGTGAGAGACAGAAATCTTGCTTGTTTGTAGGTGACCAAATACTTATTTTCCACCATAATTTGTAAAACAAATTTTTTCCAAATCAGACAATGTGATTGTCTGGATTTGTTTCCACATTTTGTCTCTCATAGTTGAGGTATACCTATGATGACAATTACAGGCCTCTCTCATCTTTTTAAGTGGGAGAACTTGCACAATTGGTTGCTGACTAAATACTTTTTTTCCCCACTGTACATGCACCATTTATATATGCCGAAGCATGGGGGCATCCTCCCGCAAAAAAGTTATGCCGCACACACATGGTCGGACTTTTCCACGGGCAAGCCTCCGTCGGAATTTCGACCGTATGTACGCGGCATTAGGAGCAAAATTTTTTTTTAACTGTGGTGGTGAAATCACCTCCTACAGCACTGGAGTCGCAGGGATCAGGCCTGTCTCTGCGAACGCTGCAGTTATGTGTGTTGTGTTTTGTAAGTGACAGTGATCGATCGATACTGCACTTGGGTAACCTGGGCTGGACCGAGGGGCAAAACGCAGGTGCTAGCAGGTATCTGGTCTGATCCCGCTAACACTGCATTTTTGGGAACCCTAAACTGCTGGGGACGCTAGTATAGATCTGATCAGATCAGATATTGATCTGATCAGATACTATACCACTAAGGGGGGTGTATGCTTCACGTGTGGGTGTTAGCGTTACTGGCACTAACCTGACGCTGCCTGGGGTGTGACGCAGACACTCTCTGACGCTAAAACCTAATTGATATCACCCGCCGGGTGATCAGGGGGTTAAACCTTTATTGGGTTATATATACGGCGGGTGCCCTGACACTATAAAAAGCAAACTAACTAACCAGCGCCACCCGTAACACTTATATGGTGATCACTGGTGAAAGGGTTAACTAGGGGCAATTAGGGGGTTAAAACCTTTATTAGATAATATATGGGGGTACCTGACGCTATAAAAACCTGCGGCGAACCTAAAAAAAATTACTGGCTACCGATCTGCATCACCGACGCTAAGACAGCGATCAGAAAAATGATCGCTTAGCGACAGTGGTGATAGGGGGTGAAAGGGTTACCTGGGGGCGATCAAGGGGGTTAAACCTTTATTAGATAATTTATGGGGGTACCTGACGCTATAAAAACCTGCGGCGAACCTAAAAAAAGTTACTGGCTACCGATCTGCATCACCGACACTAAGACAGCGATCAGAAAAACGATTGCTTAGCAACAGTGGTGATAGGGGGTGAAAGGGTTACCTGGGGGCGATCAAGGGGGTTAAACCTTTATTAGATAATTTATGGGGGTACCTGACGCTATAAAAACCTGCGGCGAACCTAAAAAAAATTACTGGCTACCGATCTGCATCACCGACACTAAGACAGCGATCAGAAAAATTATCGCTTAGCGACAGTGGTGATAGGGGGTGAAAGGGTTACCTGGGGGGCGATCAAGGGGTTAAACCTTTATTCGATAATTTATGGGGGTACCTGACGCTATAAAAACCTGCGGCAAACCTAAAAAAAATTACTGGCTACCGATCTGCATCACCGACGCTAAGACAGCGATCAGAAAAATGATCGCTTAGCGACAGTCGTGATAGGGGGTGAAAGGGTTACCTGGGGGGCGATTAAGGGGGTTAAACCTTTATTAGATAATTTATGGGGGTACCCGAGGCTATAAAACCTGCGGTGAACCTAAAAAAAATAACTGGCTACCGATCTGCAGCACCGACGCTAAGACAGCGATCAGAAAAATGATCGCTTAGCGACAGTGGTGATAGGGGGTGAAAGGGTTACCTGGGGGGCGATCAAGGGGGTTAAACCTTTATTAGATAATTTATGGGGGTACCCGACGCTATAAAAACCTGCGGCGAACCTAAAAAAAATTACTGGCTACCGATCTGCATCACCGACGCTAAGACAGCGATCAGAAAAATTATCGCTTAGCGACGGCGGTGCTAGGGGGTGAAAGGGTTATCTGGGGGGTGATCAGGGGGTTAAACCTTTATTAGGGGGGGTTAGGGGGCTACACTGGACCTAAAACTATATGTAGTGACACTTTTACAGTCACAAATGTCACTGATTGCAGTGATCAGTAAATAAATGGTCACTGCAATCAGTGACACTGTGACTGGGGGCTGGGTGGTGATCTGGGGGGGCCTGGGGGGGCGATTTGTGTGCTATGTGTCCTGGTGTCAGTGTAGTGTTAGTGTACTGACCTGTGTGTCTTCTCTTGTACGGCGCTCGGTATATGTGAGCGCCGCATGAGAGATGACATCACTTCCTCCTGCTTCCTCTGCCTGTGTAAACATTACACAGCAGAGGGAGCATTTTCATTCGCCGGGAGCGATCGCGGGGGTGGTGGCCGGAATAGAATGGCCGCCCCCTCATGTCGGATCGCTCCCCAACGAATCCCGACCGCTCACTGTATAGGAGGGGGTCCGATCGGACCCCCCAACTGTACAAAGGCAATCACGTACACTGTACGTGATTGTGCCTGTCGGTGCCATTCTGCCGACGTACATATACAGTGAGCGGTCGTTAAGTGGTTAAGGGGAACTCCGCGCCAATTAAAAAAAAAAAAGACGTGCGGGTCCCCCTCAAAATCCGTACCAGGCCCTTCAGGTCTGGTATGGATTTTAAGGGGAACCCCCGCGCCAAATAAAAAAAAATGGCGGGGGGGTCCCCCTAAAAATCCACACCAGACCCTTATCCGAGCACGCAACCTGGAAGGCCGCAGGAAAAGAGGGGGGATGAGAGAGCGCCCCCCTCCCTCCTGAACCGTACCAGGCCACATGCCCTCAACATGGGGAGCGTGCTTTGGGGTCCCTCCCAAAGCACCATGTCCCCATGTTGATGGGGACAAGGGCCTCATCCCCACAACCTTGCCGGTGGTTGTGGGGGTCTGCGGGCAGGGGACTTATTGGAATCTGGAAGCCCCCTTTAACAAAGGGGACCCCCAGACCCCGGCCCCCCCTATGTGAAATGGTAATGGGGTACAAATGTACCGATACCATTTCACAAAGAAAGGGTCAAAAATTTTAAAAATGACAATAGCCGGTTTTTGACAATTCCTTTATCAATGTCTTCTCCTTTCTTCCATCTTCTTCCATCTTCTTCCATCTTCTTCTTCCATCTTCTTCTTTTCTCCATTCGGGTTTCTTCGTCCATCTTTTTCTTCAGCCTCATCTTCATCTTCCTTCTTCCTTCGGTGTTCTCGTCCGCATCTTGCTCCGGCTTCTTGTTCCCTTCTTCTTTCTCCGGCCTAGCCCATTACCATTTTACACAGGGGGGGCGGGATCTGGGGGTCCCCTTTGTTAAAGGGGGCTTCCAGATTCCGATAAGCCCCCTGCCCGCAAGCCCCCAACAAGCACCGGGCAAGGGTTGTGGGGATGAGGCCCTTGTCCCCATCAACATGGGGACATGGTGCTTTGAGGGGTCACAGACCCCCAAAGCATCCTCCCCATGTTGAGGGCATGTGGCCTGGTACGGTTCAGGAGGGGGGGCGCTCTCTCATCCCCCCTCTTTTCCTGGGGCCTGACAGGTTGCGTGCTCGGATAAGGGTCTGGTGTGGATTTTTAGGGGGACCCCCACGCCATTTTTTTTTAAGTTTGGCATGGGGGTCCCCTTAAAATCCATACCAGACCTGAAGGGCCTGGTACGGATTTTGTGGGGAACCCCCACACCATTTTTTTTTATTTGCCGTGAAGTTCCCCTTAATATCCATACCAGACCTGAAGGGCCTGGTAATGGAATTTGGGGGAACCCCCACGCATTTTTTTTTCAAAGACTTTCAATGACTTTTATCTGTATTGACGGGAACCAGCAATTCATTACAGCCGCGAGTACTTTTAAATGACTATTATTTTACTTTAGAAATGTCATTTTGCTCTCAAACTGTTATAAACATGGAAAACGTGCGCTACTTTACAGGCATAATATACACACCCCCCCAGGTATGATATTTAGGGCCAGTTCACACTGGATGCAGTGCAGGGCGTTTTTTTGATGCATGAAAAACGCAAAGAAAGTTGATCACATTAATGCCAATGGCATAGTTCACACCACTGCAGTCCGTTCCAGTGTGTTTCAGAAAGGAAAAAAAAAATGGTCATGCTGCATTTTTTATGTACAGAACTGTACTGGACCACAGAAAAACACATCAAAAACGCTACAGAACGTACCAAAAATGCACTGGAATGCACCGGAACGCACCTAAATGCACCAAAGATGCACTGCAACACACTTGTCCTAAGTGAAAAGAGGGGGGAAAAGCACTGGACTGCATCAAAAACGCATCAAAATGCACTGGAACGTGTCAAAAACGCGCATGCAGAAAAACACCTGGAACGCATCCAGACTGCGTTTCTATGGTGTGAATTAGGGCCAGTTCACACCATAGAAACGCAATCCGGATGCGTTCCAGGTGCTTTTTTGCATGCACGTTTTTGATGCGTTCCAGTGCATTTTTGGTACGTTTTTGATGCAGTCCAGTGCTTTTTTTCACCCCTCTTTTTTATTAACCATAGATAAGGACAAGTGTGTTCCAGTACATTTTTGGTTGCATTTAGGTGTGTTCCAGTGCGTTTTTGATGCATTTTGCAGCGTTCCAGTACAGTCCAGTGCAGGTAAAATGCAGCATGTTCTACTTTTTTTGTGGAACTGGAACGCACTGGAACAAACACTGCCATTTAGAATTATATAACCAACTTTCCATGCATTTTTGATGCATAAAAAATGCAATGCACTGCATGTGGTGTGAAATGGCCCTTAAGCAATTTGGCATATTTAAAGGCACTTCTCCTTGTTTTGTTTTTGGTGTTGTCCAAATTGGTGACATTGATATATGTCCCTTAGGGTGGGACCTGGGCCCCCATTTTAAGGCCAATAACTAGAAGAAAAGCCAGCCAAGTGGTGACTAGCAAAATTAACAAATCAGTTCCCATAGACTGCAATTGTATTTGTTGTATAACTTTTGCCCATGTTAGGCTCTTTGTTTGCCCCCCCGGACCGGGGGGTGTTTGTCCCATCTCTAATTTTGTAGCATGCTGGACGATGTGCTAAATTTTGGACGGGAGGGAGGGGGGGGAATTTTCTGCTAGCTGCATTTGTGTTGGTCTGAGCATGCCCAGGGACTTAGGTTTATTTTTTGGTGCTTTTTGTGTGTGAACAGCACCTGGATATTTCTGGGCATGCTCAGAGAGAGTGTGTTTTTTGGGTTAGTAATTGAAGGACATCCTTAACAGGTGTACCCACTTTGAAGTTCAGTCTCTACATTGGATGAACTTGCATTTTGGGTGTTTCATGGACTGTGCATGTGTTTTCAATTGCCTCATTAGCACACAAACCTATGTTATATAAAGCTTGCAGATAGCATTCTCTCCCTTGCCCTGAAAAGAGGCAAGATTGTGTGTGTGGCTCCGGCCGGCAAAATGTACATTTTGGTGTCCTTATCGAGTTTGTAACACATGCATTTTATTTGTTATGTCTTTGCAAAACAGATGTTTGTTTTACTTTTGTTGATTGTATTTTTTTGTGTGGGGGATATGTTCCCCATAAATATTTTTGATGTTGTTAATGTGTGTCGTTTGTTCACTTTGATTTAATTGTCTGTGCTGCATTATTTTGCTAAATCTTTCTCAAGATGTGACTAATGTTTCAAATTGCTCTTCATGTCTTTTTTATTTATTTATTTTTTTGCTTCCCTTTGTGTTTTCCAAGTCCTGTTTTGTTGACCAATAAAATTTGATGCAAAGTTTGATGTTTTTTTTGTTTTGTTTTCTATGCAACAAATGTGACAGCTGTAGCTTAACTCTGCTTATTGGCATGTCAAAACAAAACAGGTGTGATTTGTCTACCCTGGTGCCTTCATGGAAGCATATGCATGTATTGTGTGCTGCCATGGATAGTCACCAGGAAATAAAAAATACAGAGCGGTCAGTATTCAATTTTCCTTTTTACTGCAGTGGTTCTCAGCCTCAGTCCTCAAGTACCCCAACAGGACATATTTTGTGAATTTATCTTATTGAGAATTGCTGTCCAAAATACCAAACCATTGACTGTGATTTAAAGCACATGTGCAAGATGAAGGAAAACCTGCAAACACGGCCTGTTGGGGGTACTTGAGAAGCACTGATTTAGAGCACTGCACTTAAAAATAGCTCAAGGCAATACGATTCTAATTGTGGACATTTTGAGGGAAACCAAGTAAGTGTTAGAACCCCTGCTTGTTTTTTTTTTTGTAGGT
The DNA here is from genome assembly GCA_029206835.1 of Rana muscosa. Taxonomy (NCBI): domain Eukaryota; kingdom Metazoa; phylum Chordata; class Amphibia; order Anura; family Ranidae; genus Rana; species Rana muscosa. The sequence goes on from CM055122.1 coordinate 420,297,745, forward strand.
TGGGCTTTGTGTCCCTTTTAGTAAAATTGGCTTCACTTCCTGTCACACAGCTAAACAGGAAGTGAAGGTAAAACCCTACTAATGTTTTTTCTTGGGGACACACAGATCAATCTAACTAGTGTCCCCATTAAGCAAATTGCACTCTAGCACTTTGTTGTGTACACCCCAAATCATTGGGTAGTTTGGGGTTTAGTAAAAGCAAATCCACTCTGCAGTAAAAGTGTAGTTGCTGAAATTCTGAGGGGAAGCACTGGTGATTGTAACATCCAATCATGTAAAAGCAAAGATGGTGTTTTTTTTGTTTCCCTGCATATCCCCCTCGGATATCCAGCAAGTGCACTTGTAGTGCAAAGTAGATTTGCCTTTAGTAAATAAACCCCAAAGTCCAAAATACCTAATAATTTGGAGTGTACCCAGCAAAATGCTGGAGTGCAATGTACATAATGGGGAAACTATTTAGATTGACCTGTGTGTCCCCAAGGAAAGACATTGGTAGCGATTTCCCCTCACTTCCCGTGTGGCTATGTGACAGGAAGTGAATTATTTGGAAGGATAAAGTGGCCAGATTTGGGAGTTGTCTTCACCCTATTAGGGGTGCAGATATCCCCAAAAACTGTCTAGACTTGTAATCCCTCTGCACTCTATCCCCAAGCAAAAATAAGAAAGGATTTCATTTAGTTTAACTTTGCAAAGACACATTCCTATGTTGAATTGTGATGCATGTCAATGGCCCAATTAGACCCTCTTTAATCACTCGAGATCAGCGCTATAACTGATTGACAGCCACAGCACGGTCCTCAATTGCCGGGAGTCCGTCAATAGACGTCCTCCCCTTTGTGCGCGCGCTGTGGTCACTGAGTCACTGAGACTCGGGTGATGACAGATCCGAGGAAGGGGCCGATCCCTGCCCCTTACCATGTGATCAGCTGTCAGCCAATGACAGCTGATCACGTGATGTAAACAAAAGCTGGGTAATGGTTTTTGTTTTCTCCTTGTGCTGACAGCGTGAGCATAAAAAAAGGCAATCGCCGGCTTATGTGCAAGGGACATCAGGCCCGAAGAGGAACAGGCAATTCTGCTTCATCTGTGACAATCAGTAGCCCCTGCCAGTGCCACCTATCAATGCCCACCACTGGTGCCAATCAGTGCCACCTAGCAGTGCCACTTCTCAATGCCCACCAGTGCCAACTAGCCACCTCTCAGTGCCCACCCTTGCCACCTTATCGGTGCCCATCAGTGCAGCCTCATCAGTGTACATCAATGAAGGAGAAAAATTACCTTTTTCTAAATTTTCAAACTAAATATTAACCACTTCCCTACCGCCCACCGTCAAATTACATCCTTGACTTTGTGCGGTGACATCTGAATGATGCCTGCAGTTGCAGGCATCATTCAGATATCATTCTTTTCAGCCGGTGATTCTGTGCACGATAAAAATGATCATAGCGGCAGTTCCGCCGCTTGATCGTTCTTATATTCGGTGGGAGGGGACGTCCCCCCCCCTCCCGCCGCCATCCGGTGCTTCTCCGGGCTCTCCCGTGCCTTCGGGGGCCCAGAGAACGAATTGGCCGGCGCCGGATGGGAAGCATAGAGATGACTGGTGACCAGATGACTGTCGGAGGCCCGGGCACGACGTTATGACATCACGCCGGGTTCCCGTATGTAAACAAAGCCGTGATCTCGGCTGTCAGCATGATATCGGTGATTTTTTTTACAGATCTCATGCTTTCCAGCCTGGAGGAGAGATGTGGGGTCTTATTGACCCCGCATCTCTCCATAAAGAGGACATGTCACAATAGATTCCTATTACAAGGGATGTTTACATTCCTTGTAATAGGAATAAAAGTGATCAAAAAAACAAAAAAGTAAAAAAAAGTGTAAAAAATAAAAAAAATGTAAAAAACAAAAAAATAATAATATTTTTTTTTAAAACGCCCCTGCACCCGGTAGCTCGCGCTCAGAAGCGAACACACATGTAAGTCCCGCCCACATATGTAAACGCTGTTAAAACCACACATGTGAGGTATTGCTGCGTGCATTAGAACGAGTGCAACAATTCTATCACTAGACCTCTGTAATGCGAAAATTATTTTTAAGTACTGAAGTTTGGTGTCATTCCATGAGTGTGCGCAATTTTAAAGCGTGGCATGTTAGGTATCTATTTACTCAGCATAACAACATCTTTCACATTATACAAAAAAATTGGGCTAACTTTACTGTTTTGTAATTTTTTAATTCATGAAAACATTTGTTTTCCAAAAAAAAGGCGTTTGATAATTTATTGTGAAAATACCGAGTGAGATAAAAATTTGCAATGACCGCCATTTTATTCCCTAGGGCGGTGATGGCGATCCTTGGCACCCCAGATGTTTTGGAACTACATTTCCCATGATGCTCATGCACTCTGCAGTGTAGTTGAGCATCATAGGAAATGTAGTTCCAAAACATCTGGGGTGCCAAGGTTTGCCATCACTGCCCTAGGGTCTGCTAAAAAAACATATATAATGTTTGGGGGTTCTAATTAATTTTATAGCCATAAAATTATGATTTTTACATGAAGGAGAGAAGTGCCAGAATAGGCCCGGTGTTGAAGTGGTTAAAATATCCAAATTTTTTTTTTTAGTCGGTCTTTTGTATTTATAGTCAAAAAAAAAACAAAAAAAAACGCAGAGCTGATCAAATAGCACCAAAATAAAGCTCTAAATTATTAAATTTTCATTGGGTTACAGTGTTGTATGACCGCGCAATTGTCATTCAAAGTGCATCAGCGCTGAAAGTTGAAAATTGGTCTGGGCAGGAAGGGGGTTTAAGTGGCCAGTAAGCAAGTGGTTAATATAAGGCTACATGCACACGGACGTTTTTCCATCCGCTTGTTTGAGCGTTTTTTGCAGCTTAAAAACGCCTCTCCATGTTAGCCTATGGCCTCATGGCTGCCTATGGCCTCATGGCCACCATGGCGTTTTTGAGCTGTAAATGGCATAGCTGTTTTTAGGCCCCATGCACACGGGACGCTGATGCAAAGTCTTCTGAACTAAAATTGAAAGTGGCTTTTCTAAACGCGCGTTTTGTCGCGTTTGCATGCCGAGTTTTACCGCATTTGCGTCTATAAGCGTTTAGTTAACATCATAAGGAGCCACCCTAAGCTCAAAAAACAGTATTATTAACCATTCAGCTATTTTGTGAGACCAGAGTGAGTAGCAGCAGCTGAGAGAGCAGCAGTGTACTTATATTTAGCGTGTCACTTGCCACATCACTTGCCACCAGTTGTGGATTGTCCACTTGCCACGTCACCTGCCACCAGTTGTGGATTGTCCACTTGCCACGTCACCTGGCACAAGTTGTGGATTGTCCACTTGCCATGTCACCTGGCCATGTCACCTGGCACAAGTTGTGGATTGTCCACTTGCCACGTCACGTGGCCACGTTACCTGCCACAATTTGTGGATTGTCCACAATGCAATTGGAAGCAATTACATTTTTTTTGTATATATTTTTAATTGGTTTTTCATCATTTGCCATAATTTTTGAGTTTTTCAATGTAAAAAAATAAGTCACCTTTAAAAACGCTTCTAAGCGAAAACGCCGGTACCGCGTCTGAAACGTGGAAATCTTTGGCGTCTGAACGCATTTTTTGGCTTTCTGAAAAAGGAGGTTAAACGCAACTGCCTAAGGGGCAGTTCACACCTTGAAAACGCAGTCTGGATGCATTCCAGGTGCTTTTGTGCATGCATGTTTTTGATGCAGTCCAGTGCTTTTTTCCCCCCTCTTTTTTCTTAGGCCTCATGCCCACAGATGGACGTTTTAAAAAACGGTCTGTAAGGCTCGATTTCCACAAATTAGTTTTTTGGTGCATTTTGCATAAATAAATACATTTTTTAACATGGGTTCCTATGGAACATCAATGCATTTTTGTGCCTCTGACTTTTTTCCCAGCAAAAAAGAGCGTTTTGCATGTAATAGAATTCAATGGACCCGCATCCAAAACGCAAGTACCGCGATTTTGCAGCATTTGCGTTTTTTTTTAACCTGTTTATAGCTGGTTGTTAAAGGAAATGTAAAAAAATAAACATTGCCGGCTATAAAAAAAATTGAGAAGAAAACAGCGTGGGGTCCCCCTCCAGGTCCATGCCAGGCCCTTGGGTCTAGTATGGATTCAGAGGGGACCCCCCCACACACACACCAAAATAAAATAAAAATGGCGTGGGGGTCCCCCAAAATCCATACCAGACCCTTATCCGAGCACTATGTACCCCATACTCATTCACATAGGGTAGGGGGCCCGGGATCTGGGGGCCCCCTTATTAAAGGGGGCTCCAGGATTCCGATAAGCCCCCCGCCCGCAGACCCCGACAACCAACGGCCAGGGTTGTCGGGAAGAGGCCTTTGTCCCCATCCACATGGGGCAGGGCGCTTTGGGGGGGTGCAGGGCGCCCCCTGCCCCAAAGCACCCAACCCCCCATGTTGAGGGCATGCAGCCTGGTATGGTTCAGGAGGGGGGGGCGCTCGCTCGCCCCTCTTTCCTGACCTGCCGGGCTGCGTGCTCGGATAAGGGTCTGATATGGATTTTGGGGGGACCCCCACGCCGTTTTTTCGGCGTAGCAGGGTTTCCCCTTAAAATCCATACCAGACCTAAGGGCCTGGTATGCTCCTGGAGGGGAACCCATGCCGTGTTTTTATTTAAAATTTGGCGTGGAGTTCCAATTCATGATTCATACCAGACACAGGGGACAGCGATCGCGATGCTTGCAGTACCTTGTCGCCGAGAACATTCTTGGGCAGGTACTTCAAGTCGCCTCCAGGACACGACTTGAGCGTCTGCTTTACGCTCAAGTCATGTCCAAGTTGCCTCGCAAAGTCGCGCTGCACCTGTGTCAACTGGCACACGAGTCGCCCCGCAAGTCGAATCGTCTTGATCCGACTTCCTGGGCGACCTCTATTCAAATCAATGGGCTCCCATAGGGAACCATTCATTTTGAATAGAGATACAAGCACCACTGACATTTTTATTTACTATAACAGTGCGCCGCCAGTTCATGTGCCCAATTAAGGATCTATCCGGCGCACCAAATAAGGTATGAACCGGCGCAGCGCACTGTTGTTAGTAAATCACCCTCTATGTCTTATGTCAACATATATAACATACTAAAGTGCTCAGTGCTAATATAGTGCAAATTAAAGTGCAAACAATAAAAGTCCATCAGGTGTGGAATGCTGGGCTGGGGAGAAGTGTATATGGGAATATTTTCTGGTGACTTTCTGTGCTCCCCTCCTGGGTCCCCACTCACCAGATTGAAATGGTAAATACGCCTGTATTGTGCATCAGAATGGTAACTCCCATCCACAGAGTAGGTTGATGTGTCTTGCCTTTGATGGATATCTCCTATCCTCCACCCCATGATGCAGATCCTTCAGGCTCATACGATCAATAAAAATCCATTGTGGTGTGGTTTAAACAAATGGAGCTAGAGGGCATATAGTGTAATACTGCAAATTTTATTTTAAAAGGTTTAAAATCATTACACTTACATCCAAATCTTTGAAACATGCAGAAATTGCTGCCTTGGCAAACAAATAGCCTTCACAGATACTCCGTAGCTTGGCGCGTTTCACCCCTCCCACTGGGCGTCATCAGAAGCTAAATTTTGCTTTGTTTGAACCATTTGGTGGTGGATTTGCTGTTGTGTTTTGGATCATTGTCCTGCTGCATAACCCAAGCGCATCTGAGCTTGAGGTCACGAACTGATGGCCGGACATTCTCCTTTAGGATTTTCTGGTAGAGCTCAGAATTCATGGTTCCATAAATTATAGTAAGTTGTCCAGGTCCTGAAGCTGCAAAACAGCCCCAAACCATAACGCTACCACCACCATGTCTGACTGTTGGTATGATGTTTTTGTTAGGAAATGCTGTATTCGTTTTATGCCAGATTTAACGGGAAGCACACCTTCCAAAAAGTTAAATTTTTGTCTCATCAATCCACAGAATATTTGCCTAAAAGTCTTGTGATAATCAAGATGTTTTTTGGTAAATGTGAGATGAGCTCTTGTGTTCTTTTTGGTCAGCAGTGGCTTTGGTCTTGGAACTCCCCCATGGATGCCATTTTTGCCCAGTCTCTTTCTAATTGTTGAATCATGAAGACAGAACTTACCTGAGGTAAGTGAGGCATGGAGTTCTTTAGATGTTGTTCTGGGTTCTTTTATGACCTCCTGGATGAGTCGTTGTCATGCTCTATGAGTAAATACTCATAAGTGGCTGGCCACTCCTGGGAAGGTTCACCATTGTTCCAAGTTATCTTCATTTGTGGATAATGGCTCTCCCCATGGTTCACCGGTTTTCCAAAGCTTTAGAAATGGCTTTGAAGCCCTTCCTAGACCGTTACATGTACGTTACTTTGTTACTGAACTGTTCTTGATTTTTTTTAGATTGTGGCATCATATGTGGCATTTGTGATCTGTAAAGCCGCGTACACACGGTCGGAATTTCCGACAACAAATGGGAGCTTTTCGTCGGAAATTCCGACCGTGTGTAGGCTCCATCGGACATTTGCTGTCGGAATTTCAACAACAAATGTTTGACAGCAGGTTCTCAATTTTTCCGACAACAAAAGTTCTTGTCGGAAATTCCAACCGTGTGTAGCCATTTCCGACGCACAAAAGTGCTGCGCATGCTTGGAATCAATTTGACGCATGCTCGGAATCATTGTACTTCATTTTTCTCGGCTCATCGTAGTGTTGTACGTCTCCGCATTCTTGACCATTGGAATTTCCTAGCAACATTTGTGCGACCGTGTGTGTGCAAGACAAGTTTTAGCCAACATCCGACGAAAAAAAAAACATGGTTTTGTTGTCGGAAATTCCGATCGTGTGTATGCAGCATTAGTGTGCTTCACTTTGTCAGACAGCTTCTATTTATGTGATTTCTTGATTTAACAGGTCTGACAGTAATTAGGCCTGGGTGTGGCAAGTGAAACTTAACTCAGCTTTCCCAAAAATTTGGGATAATCACAGCTGATTCATGATTCAGCATTGGACGGGTCAATTACTTTTTCACATAGGGCTAGGCAGGTTTGAACAGCTTTTTTCCCTTAATAAATGAAATAATAATTTAAAAATTGAGTCTTGGATTTACTTGGGTTATCTTTGTGTAATATTAAAATTTGTATGATGATCTGAATCATTTAAGTGTGAGAAATATGAAAATAAAATAAAATAAGTAAATCACAAAGGGGCAAATACTTTTTCACGCAACTGTATATAACAAACCTGCGCTATCTATTTTCAATATACTAGAAATATGAACACAACTGCAGCTTAACAAAAAAAATCTGCTGTTTCTAATAATATTATATCAAAATAAGACAGCGCAGTGTCATAACCCAAATCAGTGAAACATTCAATAATAATGATAAATATTCTAATAATATTAAACCCTCCACACAGTAAAAGAAACTTCTACAGTGATAAAATGATATCTGTAAAAAGTCTCTTAAATTAAGAAGTGTCCATAAATCATCCTTTTATATTCTTTAACCTCTTGAAAATGTACCAAACTTAAAAACTGTGTGTGTGTCACCATTTGAATATAATTATACACTCACCAAAAACAGATAGATGTACTTGGGGTGACCACAAAGGTGTATGCGACATTTACTCTAGAGACAGCATCAGTTGCGACAGAGGTGTCTCTGGAAACCTCCCAGGAGCCCACAGTGTCAGAATTTGAGGACAATTGTGGAGCCACCCCAGGGAACGAGAACATCCTTTTAAAATGGGAAGGTCGGTGTGATTAGCAGGTCACAGGCTCCAGTTTGTAATGAGAAAGGTGCAAAAATAAATAATAAATGCGCAACCGTGTAAGTGGCAACCAACGTGCCAAAAGTGGTGTATGTATGAACTAACACACAAAAAAAAAAAAAAATTATATATATAAAAATAATTATACAAAAAGGTGTTCCCTACTAAGTGAATATGTAAACACACCAAGGAAGTCCATAAGCTTCACCTGCCTGACTCTCACGGCAGTAGGAGAAGCAGTAAACTCATAAACAAACAAAAAAGGGAAAAGTCCATGGGTGATGCAGAGCCAGTCAGCATGTATCAAAGTGATGACAGATCTTCAAAAGTTAGAATGTACTTCAATCAAGATGTATAGACAGGAGGCTTACCAGACCAGGTGGGTCCCTACTACGGGGACCGAAAGGGCTCAGCAACTACACCGGATAAGGTGTCAGCGATGCAGTCCTCTGTGTCCTCACTCCACTCGTCGAAACTCCGACTCCTGATTTGCCTTGAGACTGCAGGCACGCTCGTACAATGTTATGGATACCAATTTAGAAGAGAAAATAAGAAGACTTCATGGTGCAGCATGTACGTAAAAACGAGGTACCCTTTATTCTTAAAATGGGTAAACTGACATCCATATAGAGAAAAAACAACACTTTCAAAAAAGCACTGAAACCCCGCTGTGGCGGCAGCCAGTCAGCTGGGGGCGTGGTGACGTCAGGGTCCTGAGCTCCACCCTACGCCTCCTTTCCCAGACGACGCCTCTTACGGGGAAATGCCACGTAGGGTGGAGCTCAGGACCCTGACGTCACCATGCCCCCAGCTGACTGGCTGCCGCCACAGCGGGGTTTCAGTGCTTTTTTGAAAGTGTTGTTTTTTCTCTATATGGGTGTCAGTTTACCCGTTTTAAGAATAAAGGGTACCTCGTTTTTACGTACATGCTGCACCATGAAGTCTTCTTATTTTCTCTTCTAAATTGGTATCCATTACATCGTACGAGCGTGCCTGCAGTCTCAAGGCAAATCAGGAGTCTGAGTTTCGACGAGTGGAGTGAGGACACAGAGGACTGCATCGCTGACACCTTATCCGGTGTAGTTGCTGAGCCCTTTCGGTCCCCGTAGTAGGGACCCACCTGGTCTGGTAAGCCTCCTGTCTATACATCTTGATTGAAGTACATTCTAACTTTTGAAGATCTGTCATCACTTTGATACATGCTGGCTGGCTCTGCATCACCCATGGACTTTTCCCTTTTTTGTTTGTTTATGAGTTTACTGCTTCTCCTACTGCCGTGAGAGTCAGGCAGGTGAAGCTTATGGACTTCCTTGGTGTGTTTACATATTCACTTAGTAGGGAACACCTTTTTGTATAATTATTTTTATATATATAATTATAAAAAAAAATTGTGTGTTAGTTCATACATACACCACTTTTGGCACGTTGGTTGCCACTTACACGGTTGCGCATTTATTATTTATTTTTGCACATTTTTCTAGCTGTATATTCCAGCTTTTTTGTATTTGCAGCACCATCACTTTTTTACTTCATTGCACAATTAATATATGCATACTATAATTTTTGGGCGTAGTATGTTAACACTTGGGTATTCATACCGCCTAGGGAGATAGCGCGGATTTTCCACATACAATTGTTGGTAATGAGAAAGGGCCTTCTGCTTTAGCTAATAATACTGCTGGTGTGTTAGTTAATGTTGATGATGAAGGGGGGTATGTCTCCCAGGGTAACCATAGGCAGAGCAGCAAATATGTCCCTGGAAATTACATGAGAAATCCATGTGTTGGAGCCAAAGTTTGTCCAGGACAGCTCTGATGTTGCTCTGATGGGACAGAGTGGACTTGCAACATATAACAAGTTGAGTGACCTAGTTGATACAAGGTTAAAGCTGTCAAAGCTGAAAAAACAAAGGTTGGTGAAGCACCACCAGAGCAAATTGGTAAAAGTGGAGCATTGCACCCTGCCTTAATTGAAAATGTACTATCTCCACTTGATATGAGTAAATGTGACAGGTGTAATGTACCTGCTGTTGAACTCCATTCCGTTCAGCAACCTCAATCTGTCTGTGCCTCCTGGGCTGGTAATGTAGTGATTGGAACACAACAGACTGGAATGGTTGGTACAAAAGGTTGTTTGCAATATGTGACCAAGATTCTATGGTAGCCGTGGGGTGAACATTACAGCTACTCTGCTGATGGGAGAGACTGCAGAACAGCCGGTAGTCAAAGGCTAGTTGGCTGCTGCAGAGCTAAAATCCTTTCCAGATGGAAGGACCAGAAAAGAGTGAGTGCATGGCAGGTGTGTTGTCCACAGCCCAACAAAAGAATCATGATGTGGAGAGTCAAAATAATGTTGTCACTGATATTGACTTGGAACCTACCCATACATGTTTTACTAGACAGGCTGAGAGTGAGACATGTACCTGGTGATGGAGTCTGATGTGGAGAGGAATACCTCTGGCTCAGTACCCCTGATAAGGTAACAGGAGGCACAAGAGCCTGGAGTGGCATGAGTGCCTGGCAGTTCTGGTGATAGTGGCTGCAGATGAGATGTCTGTGCGCACTTGGATGCAGGCTGGACCATGATGCAGGGCAGAAGGCACAGCAGGCTGGAAGACAGTCAGCTGGCACTTGCCCACCGACAGGTCACAGGCAGCAAGCACTTGGCAGGCCGGCAGGTAGCAGACAGCAGATACTTGGCAGGCTGCAGGAGTAGGGATAGCCCCCACAGACTGGCCACAGAGCAGTCAGGGTCAGGCAAGCTAGGTCAGTAACTAGCAAGCACATCAGGAACAGATCAGCAGGCAGAGTAGTCAGGTTCAGGCTGAAGTTGGAAATGGTAAGCAGAAGGATCAGGCAGGGATGTGGTCAAAGAGCAAGCCAGGGGTCAGTTCAGGCAGAGTTAAAGTGTGGTCAGACGGATAGCAGAACGGCAACAGGAGATCAAGCACAGGAACAAGTAGCACATAGTAAAACGTTGTAGACCATAAGGCAAGGTCCTAGTGCAGCAGAGGTGTTTGAATAGCCCACTTGGCGCCCATCTAGTGACAGGCATGCGTACAAGCAGAGGTCTGCCCAATAGGAATTCCCCCTCTGCGCATAACTATGCGCCTGGGTATATGTTGTCTTTCCTGACACCTGGTAACACTCCGGGAATGCATAGGGCAGTGGTGTTGGCTACCTACAGGAGGAAGAAGGTCCCTTTAATGTCTCACTGTCAGGTCACCTGAGTCCAGGTGACAGATGCACTCCGTATGAGTCAGGAGTGCACCGCTAAGGTAGTGGACCCTAGGACTGACTGTTGCGGACTGAACTCTTGGAGGTTCAGGAAGGCTGGTCCACTGGAGCAACAACACAGATTCCACTGGGAGCTAGAGCATAGATTCCCCAGGGTGCGGAGTATAAGAGCTAGCAGGTATTCACCAGAGCCTCTAGTGGTGAGGATGGACTGCGCTGCAACTGGCTCCAGGTCACTGCCCCCAGGGTCTCCCAGCTCACGCTCACGGTAGACTACAGGAGAAAGAGGAAGGAAGCAGCAGCCTGGAACAACAAGGATAGTCAGGAGATTAGCCAAAAGGTCAGGGCAACAAGCAGATAGGGATAGTCGAAGAACGTGCCAAAGGTCGGGGTATGAAGCAGACGAGGACAGTCAAGAACAAGTCGGTAAACTGGATCAGACGTAAGACACAGAGCAATGAGCATACGGAAGCCAAAACACACAATATTGATCAGCAGGGCTGGCTTGCAGTGCACAGGTTAATATAGAGTTCTCTGATAGGGGCTGGGGTGGAGCCATGCTTTGAGGAGAGATTACTTAAGCAGCCAGGTGAGAGTAGCTCAAAACAGATTACAGCACACACATTCAAGAGCTACATTCATCCTGCAAGGCTAGTTAAAAACACCTGAACATATATATAAAAATATATACAGGGGTTTGGTCACACTATATGGTCATATAGTGCTAAGCCCACAAACTACGACAAAGTACCCCAAATTTCGTGGGTCCTACCCTAGTAATAGAATGAAAGATCCTGCGTCTCAACCATGGGAGTCAAACTCCTCTATTTGGGAGTAGTGATGAGCCGAACACCCCCGGGTTCGGTTCGCACCAGAACCCGCGAACGGACCGAAAGTTCGTACGAACAATAGAACCCTATTAAATACAATGGATGCGAACGTTCGAATTCTAAAGTGCTAATTATAACAACTATTATGCATGTTATTGTCCTAAAAAGGGTTTGGGAACCCGGGTTCTGCACCAGGGGACATGTATCAATGCAAAAAGAAGTTTTAAAAACGGTTGTTTTTCAGGAGCAGTCATTTTAATGATGCATCAAGTGAAAAAAAAAAAGTCAAATATTCCTTTAAATATCGTACCTGGGGGGTGTCTAAAGTATGCCTGTGAAGTGCCACGTGTTTCCCGTGTTTAGAACTGTCCCTGCACAAAATGACACTTCTAAAGGAAAAAAAAGCCATTTAAAACTGCTTGCGGCTTTAATGTAATGTCTGGTCCCGGTAATATGGATGAAATTCTTTAAGAAAAATGGCATAGCTACCCCATGACCCCCCCCCCTACCCCAGCCCATTACCAGCCCCTTTGGGTCTTGTATGGATATTAAGGGGAACCCCGCACATAAAATAAAAAAGGCCCTATATACTCTGAACAGCCGTATACAGGCGGTGCATACAAGACAGGGACTGTAGGTTTGTTCTTATGTACAATCTGTTTGTAATTTTGAACAGGTACATTGTTGAAGTGTAGCTCCAGCCCAAAAATCTATTTTTAAACTTTTTGGAAAACATAGGTAAGGGTTATCACCCCTGTAACATTTGTTTTGCTGTCTGTGCCCCTGTTCAGAACATTTCACCTCACTTTCCGTCCCAATGACAACTGTTTTTGAAATGTGGTGTTTTTCTTGAAACAAGGATTGCTGATAAAGCATCAGTACAGAGGAGACACCTTTCTCCCATATTTATTCTTACAGGAGAGAATTTTCCTTCCTAGTGGTAGATTTCCTCTCACTTCCTGTTGTCTTCTTGCGTTTGCAAGTAGGAGTCGTTTGTAAGTTGGATGTTTGAAAGTAGGGACCTGCCGTATATACTCTGCAGAAATAGGCCCCTTAGTTGTTGGTGTTGGCACAACACTGTAAGCACTCACAGTTACTCTTGGTTGGTGCTGGAACGCCCTGCTGTCAACTATTATATCAGGAATTTTAATTACATATAATTGTTGAACAGTGGTAGTAAAAATTGGGCCTTTGATGGTGGTGCTGGTGCCACAACACTGTAAGCCCTGACAGTTACTCTTGGTGGGTGCAGCAATGGGCCCTGCTGTGAATTATTAGATCAAGAATTGTAATTGCATGCCCCTGTTGAACAGGGGCTGAAAAATTGGGCCTTTCGTGGTGGTGGTGGTGGTGGTGGTGTTGCCACAACACTGTAAGCCCTCAGAGTTACTCTTGGTGGGTGCAGGAATGGGCCCTGCTGTGAATTATTAGATCAAGAATTGTAATTGCATGCCCCTTTTGAACAGGGGCTGAAAAATTGGGCCTTTCGTGGTGATGGTGGTGGTGGCGTTGCCACAACACTGTAAGCCCTCAGAGTTACTCTTGGTGGGTGCAGCAATGGGCCCTGCTGTGAATTATTAGATCAAGAATTGTAATTACATGCCCCTTTTGAACAGGGGCTGAAAAATTGGGCCTTTCGTGGTGGTGGTGGCGTTGCCACAACACTGTAAGCCCTCAGAGTTACTCTTGGTGGGTGCAGGAATGGGCCCTGCTGTGAATTATTAGATCAAGAATTGTAATTACATGCCCCTTTTGAACAGGGGCTGAAAAATTGGGCCTTTCGTGGTGGTGGTGGTGGTGGTGGTGGTGGCGTTGCCACAACACTGTAAGCCCTCAGAGTTACTCTTGGTGGGTGCAGCAATGGGCCCTGCTGTGAATTATTAGATCAAGAATTGTAATTGCATGCCCCTGTTGAACAGGGGCTGAAAAATTGGGCCTTAGGCACTGGTGGCACAACACTACAACCCCTCACAGATACTGTACTTGGAGCACAGCAATGAGCCCTGTTGCAAAGTATTGCTTCAAAAATTGTAATGACACGCCCCTGTTAAACAGGGGCTGAAAAATTGGGCCTTAGGCACTGGTGCCACAACACTCTAACCCCTCACAGATACTGTACTCGGAGCACAGCAATGAGCCCTATGGCAAATTATTGCTAAAAAAATTGTAATTACACGCCCCTGTAAAACAGGGGCTGAAAAATTGGGCCTTAGCCACTGGTGGCGGCACCCATAAACAAAAATGATCTTCCAAGCTATCATCATCAATCGTATCATTGAGGACTCGGAGGAGGAGGATAGCCAGTCAACATAACAGCACAGGCACTCAGCATCAGCATCAGTCTTGAAGGGATGTGACATGTTAAAATCAATTAGTCTGTTATATCAGCATCAGGTGTGTGGTAGCTGGTGGTGATCCAAGACTGGTTCATCTTGATGAAAGTCAGTCGATCAACCGAGTCGGTGGACAGGCGCACCCTGTGATCCGTGACAAATCCTCCAGCAGCACTGAATGTGCGTTCCGAAAGAACGCTGGATGCAGGACAGGCCAGTAGCTCAATTGCATACTGTGCAAGCTCTGGCCAGTGATCCATCCTCAAGACCCAGTAAGCCAGAGGATTTTCGGTGGGGAAGGTGTCCAAGTCTGACCTTGCCCCTAGATATTCCTGCACCATGTTTATCAGACGCTGGCGATGGTTGCTGGAACCGATCATACTTTGGGGCTGCGGACTAAAGAATTGTCTGAACGCATCGGTCAGACGGCCACCTTCCCCACCGCTCCTTCTTTGACTGGCCGAAGCCTCAGCAACTCGTTGTCCAGGACCAGGAGTTTGTAACCTCCCAGTCTCTGGGAACGCGTTGCACAGACCTTTCTGCAAGGCCTCCCGGAGTTGTCTCATCCTCTGCTCCCTCTGCGACGGTAACATAAGGTCCGCAACCTTACCCTTGTACCGTGGATCAAGGAGAGTGGCCAGCCAGTAATGGTCCCTCTCCTTGATCCGAAGAATATGAGGATCCTTCCGCAGACTTTGCAGGATCAGGGAGGCCATGCAGCGTAGGTTTGCTGAGGCATTCGCTCCGGAGTCCTCTGGGTCACTAAGGACGACATGATCCGCAGCCACCTCCTCCCAGCCACGTACAAGTCCACTGGTTTCTTGGGACTGTAAATCATCCCTAAAAGACTGCTGCTGATGATGCTGAGTGCCAGCCTCCACCTCCATGCTGACACAATCCTCCTCCTCCTCCTCCTCCTCCTCTTCCTGTGCGATGGGTGGGACAGAAGGAACACTGTCTGGGTAAAGGGGGCCTTGAGAGGCAAGGAAGTCCTCCTCTTCCTGCCTCTGTTCTGCCTCAAGTGCCCTGTCCATTATTCCACGCAGCGTGTGCTCCAACAGGTGGACAAGAGGTACAGTGTCACTGATGCATGCACTGTCACTGCTCACCATCCTCGTGGCCTCCTCAAATGGTGCCAGGACAGTGCATGCATCCCTGATCATGCCCCACTGGCGTGGAGAAAAAAAACCAAGGTCCCCTGACCCTGTCCTGGTGCCGTAGTCGCACAGGTACTCATTGATGGCCCTCTGCTGCGTGTGCAGCCGCTGCAGCATGGCCAACGTTGAGTTCCACCTGGTGGGCATGTCACATATAAGGCGGTTCTTGGGCAGTAGGGATGAGCTTCGTGTTCGAGTCGAACATACGTTCGACTCGAACATCGGCTGTTCGATCGTTCGACGAAGATCGAACGATTTGGCCCGTTTGCGCCAAATTCGAGTGACGCGAACGGCCCACAATGCACTACGCCATTGCAGTGTCATCCAGGTGCTGTGATTGGCCAAGCATGCACTGTGACCCCGCATGCTTGGCCAATCACAGCGCCGGCAGCGAGGAGAGCAATGATTGGCCACAGGCAGGATGCCTGTGGCCAATTATTGCTGAGGGTGTTTAGTACGCGCCCCACACTATAAAAGGCCGCCAGCACGGAGGCCTAGTGTAGTGTGTTCCGGAGCAAGGAAAGACAAGCATAGGCAGGGACAGTGACATTTATTTCTTTCTTGCTTAACCTGGATTCCTTTAGTTTAGGGAAAGAGAAGGATAGGTAGGGAGAGTGTCAGTGTGTTTTACTGTGCGAGTCCTTGTTTCTAGGGACAAAGAAGGAAAGTGAGGGGAATTCTCCTTGTGCTATAGTGTGCTTTAAAAAAAAACATTTTTTCTAGGGACAGAAAACTCTAGGTAGGGAGAGTGTCAGTTTCTTTCACTGTGCCAGTCCTTGTTTCTAGGGACAAAGAAGGAAAGTGAGGGGAATTCTCCTTGTGCTATAGTGTGCTTTAAAAAAACATTTTTTTCTAGGGACAGAAAACTCTAGGTAGGGAGAGTGTCAGTTTCTTTCACTGTGCCAGTCCTTGTTTCTAGGGACAAAGAAGGAAAGTGAGGGGAATTCTCCTTGTGCTATAGTGTGCTTTAAAAAAACATTTTTTCTAGGGACAGAAAACTCTAGGTAGGGAGAGTGTCAGTTTCTTTCACTGTGCCAGTCCTTGTTTCTAGGGACAAAGAAGGAAAGTGAGGGGAATTCTCCTTGTGCTATAGTGTTCTTTAAAAAAACATTTTTTCTAGGGACAGAAAACTCTAGGTAGGGAGAGTGTCAGTTTCTTTCACTGTGCCAGTCCTTGTTTCTAGGGACAAAGAAGGAAAGTGAGGGGAATTCTCCTTGTGCTATAGTGTGCTTTAAAAAAACATTTTTTCTAGGGACAGAAAACTCTAGGTAGGGAGAGTGTCAGTTTCTTTCACTGTGCCAGTCCTTGTTTCTAGGGACAAAGAAGGAAAGTGAGGGGAATTCTCCTTGTGCTATAGTGTGCTTTAAAAAAACATTTTTTCTAGGGACAGAAAACTCTAGGTAGGGAGAGTGTCAGTTTCTTTCACTGTGCCAGTCCTTGTTTCTAGGGACAAAGAAGGAAAGTGAGGGGAATTCTCCTTGTGCTATAGTGTGCTAAAGCATTCCTCATCAACCATCTTTGAAATCCTTGTTTTTTGGACAGTCAGGGAAATTGTCGTTGTGCTATTCTGTGCAAAAGCAATAATCCTCAACCATATTTAGAAATCCTTAAGTAAAGGGACAGAGAAGGACACCTGAAGGTAGCCCTTATTGCTTTTTTCCCATCTCCCTGCAGGCCATCTATTAGAATGTCTGGAAGGCAAACAAGGAGAGGCAGACAGTCAGGAGGCAATAAAAGAGGGCAAGCAGGCTCTGTGTCTGGGGGCAACAGTGCTGGTCGTGGACGCGGTGCATTGTCATCAGCACATGGCCATGGGACACGCTTGTCCTTCTTTTCGGCAGCTGGACATGTTGAGCCACATCATGCCGAAGACTTGGTAGAGTGGATGACCAAGCCCTCCTCCTCCTCCTCATCCTCTCTCACCAAGGCTCAGGGTACTGGCAAAGCAGCTGCCAAAGCGTCCTCTTCCCTGGTATCAATGTCAGACTCATCATCAGTCACTCCTTCCCTAGACCCACCATGTCCTCCTCCTGAGGAGTCCCCCGAACTGTTTGAGCACAGTGTTGGGTACATGCTCCAGGAGGATGCCCAGCGTTTCGAAGGGTCTGATGATGAAACCCAGCTACAGGAAGGCAGTAGCGTGAGAGCAGACAGAGGGGATGCTCAAGAAGGACACCAATCTGGCAGTCATGTTCCAGCAGCTGCAGCATACTGCCAGATTGGCTCCAGTGATGAGGAGGGAGGGGATGATGAGGTCACTGACTCCACGTGGGTGCCTAATAGGAGAGAGGAGGAGGAGGAGGATGAGGAGGAGGCACATCTCCAACGAGGCAGGATGCCCTTTGGTGGCCAGCGTAAGGCCAGTACACCGATGGAATCACACCGCAGAGCTCCGCCTGTGCAGGGCGCAGCCTCTGCCCGTCATTCAAAAAGTTCCTTGGTGTGGGCCTTTTTTGAGGCTAGTGCATCAGATCGCACAGCTGCTGTTTGCAACATATGTCTCAAGCGTATATCGCGTGGCCAAAACATCAGCCGCCTGGGTACCACATGCCTGACCAGACATATGTTGACCTGCCATGCAGCTCGTTGGCAAGCCTACCTCAAAGACCCACACCAAAGAACAAAGCGGACCTCTCCTTGCACCGCATCAGCTGGGATCTCCAACCCCACTATAACTTCAGTCCTCTCTGAAACATGCACTGAGAGGAATGAAGGTGTAGAATTAGGTGTGTCACAGCCAAGTACTTGCGGCCACTCTGCTAGCAGTACACCGACGTCCGATTCTAGCAGGCAAATTTCCCTGCCCCAGCTGCTGGACCGTCGAAAGAAGTTCACTCCCAGCCATCCACATGCCCAGCGGTTGAATGCTAGCTTGGCTAAATTGCTAGCGCTTCAACTGCTGCCTTTTCAGTTGGTAGACTCGACCCCCTTCCGTGAGTTTGTGCAATGTGCGGTTCCTCAGTGGCAGGTTCCCAAACGCCACTTTTTCTCACGGAAGGCTATTCCGGCTCTCTACCGGCATGTGCAAGGCAATGTCTTGGCCTCGCTGGACAGGGCGGTCAGCGGTAAGGTGCATATTACCGCTGACTCATGGTCCAGCAGGCATGGACAGGGACGTTACCTTTCTTTCACGGCCCATTGGGTCACTCTTTTGGCAGCTGGGAAGGATGCAGGACAAGGTGCAGTAGTGTTGGAGGTTGTTCCACCGCCACGCCTCCAAAATGCTACTACTGGTTGTGACACACCTCTCTCCTCCACCCCCTCCTCTTCTTCTTCCTCCATGGCCTCTTCCTGTGGTTTGTCCTATGAACCAGCGGTGCTCCGTAGCCGTTCACGGGGCTACGCAAGTACGCAGGCAAAAAGATGCCATGCCGTGCTTGCGCTGGTGTGTTTGGGGGACAGAAGCCACACTGGGGCAGAGGTCCTGTCTGCTCAGCAGGGCCAGGCCGAGAGGTGGTTGACGCCACGCCAGCTTAAGCCAGGAATGGTGGTTTGCGACAATGGCACCAACCTCCTCTCCGCCCTCCGACAGGGACAACTGACCCATGTGCCCTGTGTGGCTCACGTCCTTAACCTGGTGGTGCAGCGGTTCTTGGGCAGGTACCCGGGCTTACAGGATGTCCTGAGGCAGGCCAGGAAAGTCTGTGTGCATTTCCGCAGATCTTATAATGCCAGTGCTCGCCTGGCTGAGCTGCAAAAGGAGTTGAACCTGCCCAAGAACCGCCTTATATGTGACATGCCCACCAGGTGGAACTCAACGTTGGCCATGCTGCAGCGGCTGCACACGCAGCAGAGGGCCATCAATGAGTACCTGTGCGACTACGGCACCAGGACAGGGTCAGGGGAGCTTGGTTTTTTTTCTCCACGCCAGTGGGGCATGATCAGGGATGCATGCACTGTCCTGGCACCATTTGAGGAGGCCACGAGGATGGTGAGCAGTGACAGTGCATGCATCAGTGACACTGTACCTCTTGTCCACCTGTTGGAGCACACGCTGCGTGGAATAATGGACAGGGCACTTGAGGCAGAACAGAGGCAGGAAGAGGAGGACTTCCTTGCCTCTCAAGGCCCCCTTTACCCAGACAGTGTTCCTTCTGTCCCACCCATCGCACAGGAAGAGGAAGAGGAGGAGGAGGAGGAGGAGGAGGATTGTGTCAGCATGGAGGTGGAGGCTGGCACTCAGCATCATCAGCAGCAGTCTTTTAGGGATGATTTACAGTCCCAAGAAACCAGTGGACTTGTACGTGGCTGGGAGGAGGTGGCTGCGGATCATGTCGTCCTTAGTGACCCAGAGGACTCCGGAGCGAATGCCTCAGCAAACCTACGCTGCATGGCCTCCCTGATCCTGCAAAGTCTGCGGAAGGATCCTCGTATTCTTCGGATCAAGGAGAGGGACCATTACTGGCTGGCCACTCTCCTTGATCCACGGTACAAGGGTAAGGTTGCGGACCTTATGTTACCTTCGCAGAAGGAGCAGAGGATGAGACAACTCCGGGAGGCCTTGCAGAAAGGTCTGTGCAACGCGTTCCCAGAGACTGGGAGGTTACAAACTCCTGGTCCTGGACAACGAGTTGCTGAGGCTTCGGCCAGTCAAAGAAGGAGCGGTGGGGAAGGTGGCCGTCTGACCGATGCGTTCAGACAATTCTTTAGTCCGCAGACCCAAAGTATGATCGGTTCCAGCAACCATCGCCAGCGTCTGATAAACATGGTGCAGGAATATCTAGGGGCAAGGTCAGACTTGGACACCTTCCCCACCGAAAATCCTCTGGCTTACTGGGTCTTGAGGATGGATCACTGGCCAGAGCTTGCACAGTATGCAATTGAGCTACTGGCCTGTCCTGCATCCAGCGTTCTTTCGGAACGCACATTCAGTGCTGCTGGAGGATTTGTCACGGATCACAGGGTGCGCCTGTCCACCGACTCGGTTGATCGACTGACTTTCATCAAGATGAACCAGTCTTGGATCACCACCAGCTACCACACACCTGATGCTGATATAACAGACTAATTGATTTTAACATGTCACATCCCTTCAAGACTGATGCTGATGCTGAGTGCCTGTGCTGTTATGTTGACTGGCTATCCTCCTCCTCCGAGTCCTCAATGATACGATTGATGATGATAGCTTGGAAGATCATTTTTGTTTATGGGTGCCGCCACCAGTGGCTAAGGCCCAATTTTTCAGCCCCTGTTTTACAGGGGCGTGTAATTACAATTTTTTTAGCAATAATTTGCCATAGGGCTCATTGCTGTGCTCCAAGTACAGTATCTGTGAGGGGTTGTAGTGTTGTGCCACCAGTGCCTAAGGCCCAATTTTTCAGCCCCTGTTCAACAGGGGCATGCAATTACAATTCTTGATCTAATAATTCACAGCAGGGCCCATTGCTGCACCCACCAAGAGTAACTCTGAGGGCTTACAGTGTTGTGGCAACGCCACCACCACCACCACCACCACGAAAGGCCCAATTTTTCAGCCCCTGTTCAAAAGGGGCATGTAATTACAATTCTTGATCTAATAATTCACAGCAGGGCCCATTCCTGCACCCACCAAGAGTAACTCTGAGGGCTTACAGTGTTGTGGCAACACCACCACCACCACCACCACCACGAAAGGCCCAATTTTTCAGCCCCTGTTCAACAGGGGCATGCAATTACAATTCTTGATCTAATAATTCACAGCAGGGCCCATTGCTGCACCCACCAAGAGTAACTGTCAGGGCTTACAGTGTTGTGGCACCAGCACCACCATCAAAGGCCCAATTTTTACTACCACTGTTCAACAATTATATGTAATTAAAATTCCTGATATAATAGTTGACAGCAGGGTGTTCCAGCACCAACCAAGAGTAACTGTGAGTGCTTACAGTGTTGTGCCAACACCAACAACTAAGGGGCCTATTTCTGCAGAGTATATACGGCAGGTCCCTACTTTCAAACATCCAACTTACAAATAGGGATGAGCTTCGAGTTCGAGTCGAACTCATGTTCGACTCGAACATTGCCTGTTCGCCCGTTCGCCGAACAGCGAACAAATTGGGGTGTTCGTGGCAAATTCGAAAAATCTATGGGAGAAATCTAAAGTGTTAATTATAAAGGCTTATATGCAAGTTATTGTCCTAAAAAGTGTTTGGGGACCCGGATCCTGCCCCAGGGGACATGTATCAATGCAAAAAGAAGTTTTAAAAACGGCCGTTTTTTCGGGAGCAGTGATTTTAATAATGCTTAAAATGAAAAAATAAAAGTGAAATATTCCTTTAAATTTCGTACCTGGGGGGTGTGTATGATATGCATGTGAAGTGGCGCATGTTTCCCGTGCTTAGAACTGTCCCTGCAAAAAATGTCATTTTTGAAAGAAAAAAATGCATTTAAAACTGACTCGCGGCTATTAATGAATTGTCGGCTCCCGGCAATACATACAAAAGTCATTGATAAAAAAAAAAAAAAAAGCGTGGGGGTTCCCCAGAATTCAATTACCAGGCCCTTCAGGTCTGGAATGGATATTAAGGGGAACCCCGCCGCAAATTTAAAAAAAAATTGACGTGGGGTTCCCCCAAATATCCATTCCAGGCCCTTCAGATCTGGCATGGATTTTAA
Organism: Rana muscosa; assembly: GCA_029206835.1. Lineage (NCBI taxonomy): Eukaryota > Metazoa > Chordata > Amphibia > Anura > Ranidae > Rana > Rana muscosa. The sequence goes on from CM055122.1 coordinate 420,319,686, forward strand.
GGGGAACTCCACCCCAAATTTAAAAAAAAATGGCGTGGAGTCCCCCTAAAAATCCATACCAGACCCCTTATCCGAGCACGCAACCTGGCCGGCCGCAGGGGAAAAGGGGGGGACGAGAGAGCGGCCCCCCCTCCCTCCTGAACCGTACCAAGCCACATGCCCTCAACATGGGGAGGATGTCCCCATGTTGATGGGGACAAGGGCCTCATCCCCACAACCCTTGCCCGGTGGTTGTGGGGGTCTGCGGGCGGGGGGCTTATCGGAATCTGGAAGACCCCTTTACCAAAGGGGACCCCCAGATCCCGGCCCCCCCCCTATGTGAATTGGTAAGGGGTACATTGTACCCCTACCATTTCACAAAGAAAGCGTAAAAAAATGTTTAAAAAAACACACAAACACCTTGAAAAAGTCCTTTATTTAAAAAAATAAATAAATAAACATTCCAGCGGTGAAATCCAGTGTCCCGCGGCGATCCCGATGTCCAGCGCTGTCCTTCATTGGTTGTGCCTGAGCGGACCTGATGGGGAACTCCCTCTCAGTATTTTAAATGTATAGACCCGCCCCTTCTAAAGTTCCCCATCAGGTCCGCTCAGCGGACGAGATGCAGAACATGAGAAGGGGCGGGTCTATACATGTATTACCAAAGTGAGAGCAGTTCCCCATCAGGTCCGCCCCCTCGGTATGTCGGACCCGCCTACGTCATTGGCCTGAGCGGGGAACTTCCTTCACTATGTAAATTTAAATTTACATAGTGAAGGAAGTTCCCCGCTCAAGCCAATGACGTAGGCGGGTCCGACATACCGAGGGGGCGGACCTGATGGGGAACTGCTCTCACTTTGGTAATACATGTATAGACCCGCCCCTTCTCATGTTCCGCATCTGGTCCGCTGAGCGGACCTGATGGGGAACTTTAGAAGGGGCGGGTCTATACATTTAAAAATACTGAGAGGGAGTTCCCCATCAGGTCCGCTCAGGCACAACCAATGAAGGACAGCGCTGGACATCGGGATCGCCGCGGGACACTGGATTTCACCGCTGGAATGTTTTTTTTTTGTTTTTTTGTTTTTTTAAATAAAGGACTTTTTCAAGGTGTTTGTGTGTTTTTTTAAACATTTTTTTACGCTTTCTTCGTGAAATGGTAGGGGTACAATGTACCCCTTACCAATTCACATAGGGGGGGGGCCGGGATCTGGGGGTCCTCTTTGTTAAAGGGGTCTTCCAGATTCCGATAAGCCCCCCGCCCGCAGACCCCCACAACCACCAGGCAAGGGTTGTGGGGATGAGGCCCTTGTCCCCATCAACATGGGGACATCCTCCCCATGTTGAGGGCATGTGGCTTGGTACGGTTCAGGAGGGAGGGGGGCCGCTCTCTCGTCCCCCCCTTTTCCCCTGCGGCCGGCCAGGTTGCGTGCTCGGATAAGGGGTCTGGTATGGATTTTTAGGGGGACTCCACGCCATTTTTTTTTAAATTTGGGGTGGAGTTCCCCTTAAAATCCATGCCAGATCTGAAGGGCCTGGAATGGATATTTGGGGGAACCCCACGTCAATTTTTTTTTAAATTTGCGGCGGGGTTCCCCTTAATATCCATTCCAGACCTGAAGGGCCTGGTAATTGAATTCTGGGGAACCCCCACGCTTTTTTTTTTTTTTTTTTATCAATGACTTTTGTATGTATTGCCAGGAGCCGACAATTCATTAATAGCCGCGAGTCAGTTTTAAATGCATTTTTTTCTTTCAAAAATGAAATTTTTTGCAGGGACAGTTCTAAGCACGGGAAACATGCGCCACTTCACATGCATATCATACACACCCCCCAGGTACGAAATTTAAAGGAATATTTCACTTTTATTTTTTCATTTTAAGCATTATTAAAATCACTGCTCCCGAAAAAACGACCGTTTTTAAAACTTCTTTTTGCATTGATACATGTCCCCTGGGGCAGGACCCGGGTCCCCAAACACTTTTTAGGACAATAACTTGCATATTAGCCTTTATAATTAACACTTTAGATTTCGAACGTTCGAGTTCATTGTATTTAATAGGGTTCTAAAGTTTACACGAACATTTTGTCTGTTCGCAGGTTCTGGTGCGAACCGAACAGGGGGGTGTTCGGCTCATCCCTGCTTACAAACGACTCCTACTTGCAAACGCAAGAAGACAACAGGAAGTGAGAGGAAATCTACCACTAGGAAGGAAAATTCTCTCCTGTAAGAATAAATATGGGAGAAAGGTGTCTCCTCTGTACTGATGCTTTATCAGCAATCCTTGTTTCAAGAAAAACACCACATTTCAAAAACAGTTGTCATTGGGACGGAAAGTGAGGTGAAATGTTCTGAACAGGGGCACAGACAGCAAAACAAATGTTACAGGGGTGATAACCCTTACCTATGTTTTCCAAAAAGTTTAAAAATAGATTTTTGGGCTGGAGCTACACTTCAACAATGTACCTGTTCAAAATTACAAACAGATTCTACATAAGAACAAACCTACAGTCCCTGTCTTGTATGCACCGCCTGTATACGGCTGTTCAGAGTATATAGGGCCTTTTTTATTTTATGTGCGGGGTTCCCCTTAATATCCATACAAGACCCAAAGGGGCTGGTAATGGGCTGGGGTAGGGGGGGGGGGTCATGGGGTAGCTATGCCATTTTTCTTAAAGAATTTCATCAATATTACCGGGACCAGACATTACATTAAAGCTGCAAGCAGTTTTAAATGGCTTTTTTTTCCTTTAGAAGTGTCATTTTGTGCAGGGACAGTTCTAAACACGGGAAACACGTGGCACTTCACAGGCATACTTTAGACACCCCCCAGGTACGATATTTAAAGGAATATTTGACTTTTTTTTTTTCACTTTATGCATCATTAAAATGACTGCTCCCGAAAAACGACCGTTTTTAAAACTTCTTTTTGCATTGATACATGTCCCCTGGTGCAGAACCCGGGTTCCCAAACCCTTTTTAGGACAATAACATGCATAATAGTTGTTATAATTAGCACTTTAGAATTCGAACGTTCGCATCCATTGTATTTAATAGGGTTCTAATGTTCGTACGAACTTTCGGTCCGTTCGCGGGTTCTGGTGCGAACCGAACCCGGGGGTGTTCGGCTCATCACTATTGGGCAGGTTCAACTCCTTTTGCAGCTCAGCCAGGCGAGCACTGGCATTATAAGATCTGCGGAAATGCACACAGACTTTCCTGGCCTGCCTCAGGACATCCTGTAAGCCCGGGTACCTGCCCAAGAACCGCTGCACCACCAGGTTAAGGACGTGAGCCACACAGGGCACATGGGTCAGTTGTCCCTGTCGGAGGGCGGAGAGGAGGTTGGTGCCATTGTCGCAAACCACCATTCCTGGCTTAAGCTGGCGTGGCGTCAACCACCTCTCGGCCTGGCCCTGCAGAGCAGACAGGACCTCTGCCCCAGTGTGGCTTCTGTCCCCCAAACACACCAGCGCAAGCACGGCATGGCATCTTTTTGCCTGCGTACTTGCGTAGCCCCGTGAACGGCTACGGAGCACCGCTGGTTCATAGGACAAACCACAGGAAGAGGCCATGGAGGAAGAAGAAGAGGAGGGGGTGGAGGAGAGAGGTGTGTCACAACCAGTAGTAGCATTTTGGAGGCGTGGCGGTGGAACAACCTCCAACACTACTGCACCTTGTCCTGCATCCTTCCCAGCTGCCAAAAGAGTGACCCAATGGGCCGTGAAAGAAAGGTAACGTCCCTGTCCATGCCTGCTGGACCATGAGTCAGCGGTAATATGCACCTTACCGCTGACCGCCCTGTCCAGCGAGGCCAAGACATTGCCTTCCACATGCCGGTAGAGAGCCGGAATAGCCTTCCGTGAGAAAAAGTGGCGTTTGGGAACCTGCCACTGAGGAACCGCACATTGCACAAACTCACGGAAGGGGGCCGAGTCTACCAACTGAAAAGGCAGCAGTTGAAGCGCTAGCAATTTAGCCAAGCTAGCATTCAACCGCTGGGCATGTGGATGGCTGGGAGTGAACTTCTTTCGACGGTCCAGCAGCTGGGGCAGGGAAATTTGCCTGCTAGAATCGGACGTCGGTGTACTGCTAGCAGAGTGGCCGCAAGTACTTGGCTGTGACACACCTAATTCTACACCTTCATTCCTCTCAGTGCATGTTTCAGAGAGGACTGAAGTTATAGTGGGGTTGGAGATCCCAGCTGATGCGGTGCAAGGAGAGGTCCGCTTTGTTCTTTGGTGTGGGTCTTTGAGGTAGGCTTGCCAACGAGCTGCATGGCAGGTCAACATATGTCTGGTCAGGCATGTGGTACCCAAGCGGCTGATGTTTTGGCCACGCGATATACGCTTGAGACATATGTTGCAAACAGCAGCTGTGCGATCTGATGCACTAGCCTCAAAAAAGGCCCACACCAAGGAACTTTTTGAATGACGGGCAGAGGCAGCGCCCTGCACAGGCGGAGCTCTGCGGTGTGATTCCGTCGGTGTACTGCCCTTACGCTGGCCACCAAAGGGCATCCTGCCTCGTTGGAGATGTGCCTCCTCCTCATCCTCCTCCTCCTCCTCTCTACTATTAGGCACCCACGTGGAGTCAGTGACCTCATCATCCCCTCCCTCCTCATCACTGGAGCCAATCTGGCAGTATGCTGCAGCTGCTGGAACATGACTGCCAGATTGGTGTCCTTCTTGAGCATCCCCTCTGTCTGCTCTCACGCTACTGCCTTCCTGTAGCTGGGTTTCATCATCAGACCCTTCGAAACGCTGGGCATCCTCCTGGAGCATGTACCCAACACTGTGCTCAAACAGTTCGGGGGACTCCTCAGGAGGAGGACATGGTGGGTCTAGGGAAGGAGTGACTGATGATGAGTCTGACATTGATACCAGGGAAGAGGACGCTTTGGCAGCTGCTTTGCCAGTACCCTGAGCCTGGGTGAGAGAGGATGAGGAGGAGGAGGAGGGCTTGGTCATCCACTCTACCAAGTCTTCGGCATGATGTGGCTCAACATGTCCAGCTGCCGAAAAGAAGGACAAGCGTGTCCCATGGCCATGTGCTGATGACAATGCACCGCGTCCACGACCAGCACTGTTGCCCCCAGACACAGAGCCTGCTTGCCCTCTTTTATTGCCTCCTGACTGTCTGCCTCTCCTTGTTTGCCTTCCAGACATTCTAATAGATGGCCTGCAGGGAGATGGGAAAAAAGCAATAAGGGCTACCTTCAGGTGTCCTTCTCTGTCCCTTTACTTAAGGATTTCTAAATATGGTTGAGGATGATTGCTTTTGCACAGAATAGCACAGCGACAATTTCCCTGACTGTCAAAAAAACAAGGATTTCAAAGATGGTTGATGAGGAATGCTTTAGCACACTATAGCACAAGGAGAATTTCCCTCACTGTCCTTCCCTGTCCCTAGAAACAAGGATTCGCACAGTGAAAGAAACTGACACTCTCCCTACCTAGAGTTTTCTGTCCCTAGAAAAAATGTTTTTTTAAAGCACACTATAGCACAAGGAGAATTCCCCTCACTTTCCTTCTTTGTCCCTAGAAACAAGGATTCGCACAGTGAAAGAAACTGACACTCTCCCTACCTAGAGTTTTCTGTCCCTAGAAAAAATGTTTTTTTAAAGCACACTATAGCACAAGGAGAATTCAATCACTGTCCTTCCCTGTCCCTAGAAACAAGGATTCGCACAGTGAAAGAAACTGACACTCTCCCTACCTAGAGTTTTCTGTCCCTAGAAAAAATGTTTTTTTAAAGCACACTATAGCACAAGGAGAATTCCCCTCACTTTCCTTCTTTGTCCCTAGAAACAAGGATTTGCACAGTGAAAGAAACTGACACTCTCCCTACCTAGAGTTTTCTGTCCCTAGAAAAAATGTTTTTTTAAAGCACACTATAGCACAAGGAGAATTCCCCTCACTTTCCTTCTTTGTCCCTAGAAACAAGGATTCGCACAGTGAAAGAAACTGACACTCTCCCTACCTAGAGTTTTCTGTCCCTAGAAAAAATGTTTTTTTAAAGCACACTATAGCACAAGGAGAATTCACTCACTGTCCTTCCCTGTCCCTAGAAACAAGGAATCGCACAGTGAAAGAAACTGACACTCTCCCTACCTAGAGTTTCCTGTCCCTAGAAAAAATGTTTTTTTAAAGCACACTATAGCACAAGGAGAATTCCCCTCACTTTCCTTCTTTGTCCCTAGAAACAAGGATTCGCACAGTAAAAGAAACTGACACTCTCCCTACCTACAGTTTTCTGTCCCTAGAAAAAATGTTTTTTTAAAGCACACTATAGCACAAGGAGAATTCACTCACTGTCCTTCCCTGTCCCTAGAAACAAGGATTCGCACAGTGAAAGAAACTGACACTCTCCCTACCTAGAGTTTTCTGTCCCTAGAAAAAATGTTTTTTTAAAGCACACTATAGCACAAGGAGAATTCCCCTCACTTTCCTTCTTTGTCCCTAGAAACAAGGATTCGCACAGTGAAAGAAACTGACACTCTCCCTACCTAGAGTTTTCTGTCCCTAGAAAAAATGTTTTTTTAAAGCACACTATAGCACAAGGAGAATTCACTCACTGTCCTTCCCTGTCCCTAGAAACAAGGATTCGCACAGTGAAAGAAACTGACACTCTCCCTACCTAGAGTTTTCTGTCCCTAGAAAAAATGTTTTTTTAAAGCACACTATAGCACAAGGAGAATTCCCCTCACTTTCCTTCTTTGTCCCTAGAAACAAGGATTCGCACAGTGAAAGAAACTGACACTCTCCCTACCCAGAGTTTTCTGTCCCTAGAAAAAATGTTTTTTTAAAGCACACTATAGCACAAGGAGAATTCACTCACTGTCCTTCCCTGTCCCTAGAAACAAGGAATCGCACAGTGAAAGAAACTGACACTCTCCCTACCTAGAGTTTTCTGTCCCTAGAAAAAATGTTTTTTTAAAGCACACTATAGCACAAGGAGAATTCCCCTCACTTTCCTTCTTTGTCCCTAGAAACAAGGATTCGCACAGTGAAAGAAACTGACACTCTCCCTACCTAGAGTTTTCTGTCCCTAGAAAAAATGTTTTTTTAAAGCACACTATAGCACAAGGAGAATTCACTCACTGTCCTTCCCTGTCCCTAGAAACAAGGATTCGCACAGTGAAAGAAACTGACACTCTCCCTACCTAGAGTTTTCTGTCCCTAGAAAAAATGTTTTTTTAAAGCACACTATAGCACAAGGAGAATTCCCCTCACTTTCCTTCTTTGTCCCTAGAAACAAGGATTCGCACAGTGAAAGAAACTGACACTCTCCCTACCTAGAGTTTTCTGTCCCTAGAAAAAATGTTTTTTTAAAGAACACTATAGCACAAGGAGAATTCACTCACTGTCCTTCCCTGTCCCTAGAAACAAGGATTCGCACAGTGAAAGAAACTGACACTCTCCCTACCTAGAGTTTTCTGTCCCTAGAAAAAATGTTTTTTTAAAGCACACTATAGCACAAGGAGAATTCCCCTCACTTTCCTTCTTTGTCCCTAGAAACAAGGATTCGCACAGTGAAAGAAACTGACACTCTCCCTACCTAGAGTTTTCTGTCCCTAGAAAAAATGTTTTTTTAAAGCACACTATAGCACAAGGAGAATTCCCCTCACTTTCTTTCTTTGTCCCTAGAAACAAGGATTCACACAGTAAAAGACACTGACACTCTCCCTACCTAGAGTTTTCTGTCCCTAGAAAAAATGTTTTTTTAAAGCACACTATAGCACAAGGAGAATTCACTCACTGTCCTTCCCTGTCCCTAGAAACAAGGATTCGCACAGTGAAAGAAACTGACACTCTCCCTACCTAGAGTTTTCTGTCCCTAGAAAAAATGTTTTTTTAAAGCACACTATAGCACAAGGAGAATTCCCCTCACTTTCCTTCTTTGTCCCTAGAAACAAGGATTCGCACAGTGAAAGAAACTGACACTCTCCCTACCTAGAGTTTTCTGTCCCTAGAAAAAATGTTTTTTTAAAGCACACTATAGCACAAGGAGAATTCACTCACTGTCCTTCCCTGTCCCTAGAAACAAGGAATCGCACAGTGAAAGAAACTGACACTCTCCCTACCTAGAGTTTTCTGTCCCTAGAAAAAATGTTTTTTTAAAGCACACTATAGCACAAGGAGAATTCCCCTCACTTTCCTTCTTTGTCCCTAGAAACAAGGATTCGCACAGTGAAAGAAACTGACACTCTCCCTACCTAGAGTTTTCTGTCCCTAGAAAAAATGTTTTTTTAAAGCACACTATAGCACAAGGAGAATTCACTCACTGTCCTTCCCTGTCCCTAGAAACAAGGATTCGCACAGTGAAAGAAACTGACACTCTCCCTACCTAGAGTTTTCTGTCCCTAGAAAAAATGTTTTTTTAAAGCACACTATAGCACAAGGAGAATTCCCCTCACTTTCCTTCTTTGTCCCTAGAAACAAGGATTCGCACAGTGAAAGAAACTGACACTCTCCCTACCTAGAGTTTTCTGTCCCTAGAAAAAATGTTTTTTTAAAGCACACTATAGCACAAGGAGAATTCACTCACTGTCCTTCCCTGTCCCTAGAAACAAGGATTCGCACAGTGAAAGAAACTGACACTCTCCCTACCTAGAGTTTTCTGTCCCTAGAAAAAATGTTTTTTTTAAAGCACACTATAGCACAAGGAGAATTCCCCTCACTTTCCTTCTTTGTCCCTAGAAACAAGGATTCGCACAGTGAAAGAAACTGACACTCTCCCTACCTAGAGTTTTCTGTCCCTAGAAAAAATGTTTTTTTAAAGCACACTATAGCACAAGGAGAATTCACTCACTGTCCTTCCCTGTCCCTAGAAACAAGGATTCGCACAGTGAAAGAAACTGACACTCTCCCTACCTAGAGTTTTCTGTCCCTAGAAAAAATGTTTTTTTAAAGCACACTATAGCACAAGGAGAATTCCCCTCACTTTCCTTCTTTGTCCCTAGAAACAAGGATTTGCACAGTAAAACACACTGACACTCTCCCTACCTATCCTTCTCTTTCCCTAAACTAAAGGAATCCAGGTTAAGCAAGAAAGAAATAAATGTCACTGTCCCTGCCTATGCTTCTCTTTCCCTGCTCCGGAACACACTACACTAGGCCGCCGTGCTGGCGGCCTTTTATAGTGTGGGGCGTGTACTAAACACCCTCAGCAATAATTGGCCACAGGCATCCTGCCTGTGGCCAATCATTGCTCTCCTCGCTGCCGGCGCTGTGATTGGCCAAGCATGCGGGGTCACAGTGCATGCTTGGCCAATCACAGCGCCTGGATGACACTGCGATGGCGTAGTGCATTGTGGGCCGTTCGCGTCACTCGAATTTGTCGCGAACGGCCCAAATCGTTCGATCTTCATCAAACGATCGAACAGCCGATGTTCGTGTCGAACGTATGTTCGACTCGAACACGAAGCTCATCCCTATTTGGGAGAACTGAAGGGATTCCTCCTATGAACTGGTGGCTACTAAATAAGAGGTAATGAGGAGGGGTGCTCCAGCCCAAAAAAAACTAGTCAGGGTTTGCTACAATACAAAAACATATTTGGGGTGCAGAGTAGCTGGCCTCTAAACGTGAACACATGGAGGAGAGGTAAGCCGACAGACAAACATTACTGCATATCCATGACACTCAGAATCTTAAGCGTCAGTGAATGAGCCCCTCTATGTCCATAATAAGGGAAAAGTCCCTAATAAAATCTTGAGTATAATCTTAAAAACATGTACTATGCTGTAAAATCCCTCAATTGACCTCTTAAGGACATTCAATGGGATGCATATCTCCTTGAATGCTTGATTGGTAGCCATAGATGTGGAGGCCCTTTACAACTCTATCACACATGAGAAAGGGATTACAGGTTGTGATGGATCATGTTTCTGAGACAGGTCAACATGCATGGCAATGCAATAATTTTGTGATAGAATAGCTTCGCTTTATCCTGACTATGAATGTTTTCATGTGCAAACGCTCCCACTACCTCCAGATACAGGGAGTGGCAATAGGAACTAGATGTGCCCCCTTATATGCTCACCTGTAGTATGATATTTTTGCATGCAAGGGTTTGAGTGACAACCTTAACCATGTCATTGCCTGGCATTGCTATATCGACAATGTGCTAATTATATGGGATGAAACCAGAGATGATCTAATGGAATTTATGGAGGTTCTAAGGCAGAACTCTTGCAATCTGAAATTCACCATGAGTTGCCATCAATAACGCATATCGTTTTTGGATGTAGAAAGTTTTGAAAATTTCGAGGAGGTTCTAGGTTCAACTTTATATTGAAGGCTGTCAGAGGGCAATACCATCCTGCATGTAACTAGTTCTGAACCCCCTTTATCTAGTATTTCTAACAGCCAATATTTGTGTAGAGAGATAACTGTACTAATGATAGTGATTTTTTAATTGAGGCCAAAGCCCTATAAACATGCTTACTAGAAAGGAGTTATAGACCTTTTTCAGTGTGGTCCTACTATAACAGTAAATAAAAGTAAAAGTACAGGGGCGTGTCCTGGCCGCTACCGAAGATGGCCACTTGGCTGTGAAGCTCTGCTGATACTCAGCTCTCCACAGCAGCACACAGCATCATGGCCACCCGCAACTGCCCCACAAGACACCCCATAACACAGGGACACAAACAGGCTCACAGACTTTTATATGCTGTCAGCGGGCGGATGCTTGCAAGATGGCGCTGATGACAGTAGCCGCTCACCTCCCCCGCCTCCCTTACAGTCAGAAGAGGAGCCGGAGAATCTCTCTGACATGGAGGAACCCCCTCCCCAGCCCTCCTCAGCCTCACAAGCAGATCAGGGTAAGAGAGCTTCTTCAGATTCCCCTGCACACTCCCCTCACAAGCTCCTTTCAGCCAAAAAGCTTCACTGGGCTGATGCCTCAGGCTCACATGCAGAGCTGCAGACAGACCATACAGCTCACCTAGCAGCTTTCCCTACATCAGATGCTCCTGCCTCTGAGAACACTATGAAAGCCATGCTTCTCTCCCTTCAAATAGGATTGCAAAATGAGCTGCGTTCCTCCATATCCCACCTTACCACAAGAATTGATAATATTGATGACCGCACTGAGCATATAGAAAGCCAGATAACTGAAGTGGTCAAAGTGCATAATGAGATGGTCGATGCACATGAGGAGCAAGCTGAACAAATCTGCAAACTCTAATTAAAAATGGCGGACCTTGAAGACCGCTCGAGACAAAATAATCTCAAGATCAGAGGGATCCCTGAAGCAGTTAAACCAACAGATCTGATCCCCTATCTACAACAACTTTTTCTGAAGTTAATACCGTACCTGACCCCCAGAGATCTCCTCATGGATAGGGCACACAGGATCCCAAAACCTGCCCATCTCCCTGACACAGTCCCTAGAGATGTCCTGACGAGGATCCATTTCTACCACATCAAAGAATGACTTCTCCGTGTGGCTAGAACAGCTTGCAATCTCTCTCATCCCTATGCTGGAGTATCTCTCTATCAAGACCTGTTGACTGCAACCTCCCAACGCAGAAAGGAATTTGCGCCCATCACAGCAATTCTGAGAGACCGCAATATCATCTATTGCTGGGGTTTCCCCACAAAGCTACTAGTCACCCACCATGGCAAAATGAACGTCATAACCACTCCAAAAGATGGCTACAAGCAACTGCAAAATTGGGGCCTTCCCCCACCTCTTCCGCCCGACCCGACACGGAGATGCGCATCTCAGAAGACCTGAATTTAGATGACCTGAATATATCGAAACACCATTGAAATGACAGCGGAAAATCCCCCCGGTTGGCAATGTTTGTCCCCGTTAACCACTTAACAAGTTGACTAATTTTATTGTTGTTCAACGAGAGCCTCGAGTATCGAGGAATTTGTGAGTAGTCTCTCCTTATTGTTTTATTTTACTTTTTATTTATTTTTTTATTTAATCTCTCTCTTCAGAAGTTTTAAAGGGACTTCTAGTCGCGCTAATCTCACACACCCCCCCCCCCCCCGCACGAAAAATCCTAGCCACACGCATATCCTCATATATTCCCAAACTAGTACACAAGGACCAGGTGGGCTTTGTCTCACACCGACAGGCTTCTGATGGTACCAGAAGATTTATAAATCTCATACAATGGGCAGAACATCACAAAACGCCTTCTCTGCTCCTATCCTTGGACGCAGAGAAGGCGTTTGACAGAGTACACTGGTCCTACCTCAGAGCAGCTCTCCAAAAATTTGGATTTGCAGGGAATATATATTCAGCACTCCTAGCACTCCTAGCATTATAGTCCTCACCCACAGCTAAAGTCTGGACCTCAGGCTTAACATCTGATCAGTTGAGATTACCAATGGAACACATCAGGGATGCCCCCTTTCCCCATTGATATTTTCCCTCATAATGGAACCCCTAGCGGAAGCCAATAGAATACACCCTTGTATCTCTGGCATACAAGTTGGAGATGTCACACACAAAATAGGTCTGTATGCAGACGATATTATTGTAGCCATGACAACCCCCCTCCAATCTCTACCGGCCCTACATGACCTACTAATGCTCTTTGGTCATATATCCATTTATAAAGTTAATTGCACAAAGTCTTCAATGCTTTGTAATAGGCCTAGACCAAACCACAAAAAACTGTCGCTCACGCGCTTTGCCTTTCCCCTGGGCTCCATCTCACACCATTTCCTATTTAGGAACACAACTAACAACCCCTTCTAACAACATCCTTCGAATAAACTATGAAGCCTTACTCAGCAAAATACAAAACTCAGCTCCTCTCTATGCTCAACCAGAGCTTCCTGGGCTGGAAAAATCGCAATGACAAAATTTTTCCTAATGCCTCGCGTATTGTACTTTCTCCGCACACTTCCTCTGCCCATACTATCCACTCAATTGTCTACGCTACAAAGAGTCATTAAAACTTTCATATGGGATAACAAACACCCCATATTAAAGAATTCCACTATGTGCACAGCAACATCCAAAGCTGGATTGGGTGTACCAGATGTTAAGATGTACTACAAAGCCACTCTCCTTAGTCAAACTTAACACTGGTGGTCGCTATCAGAACGCCCATTATGGGTCCAAATCAAAGAGGCTTCCCTAGAATACCCCACCAGACCGCTTCTTGCTGCAATCTGGCTTTAATACAACCCACACCATTCCTTTCTAAACTCAGTAAATGCCACAATTAAAGTCTGGAAATCTTGCAGCCAACATGCCAGAGGGCTCACATCGCAGACTCAGAAGTTCCTTCCTCTCTCCTCCCTGGAACTCATGCGTGCTGATTTATCCACTTCTACATGGTCAACTGCTGGAATATCAACTATTGGTGACTTATACAATAAGGGTGCCTTGCGCACATTCCAAAACCTTCACTCGCAGTTCCAGATCCCCAACCGTGAGTTCTACAAATACCTCCGAATACGCCACTCTCTAAGAACAGTTACGTGGTCAGACAACACCCTCACAGCTGACATTCTAAGATTTTTTGAAAAAACCTCATACCCGATAAAGGGATCTCACACGTTTACAAAGCGCTCAATTTAAAACAAAGCTACACCAAACTACCCTCAATGGCCAAATGGGAGCAAATCCTCAACTTCTCGTCAGATATCAAAACTTGGCACTACGCTGCAAAAGCCCCACTTAAATTCTCCAGGTGCCTAACTCATTGGGAAACTGCACAGAAACTCCTACACCATTGGTACCTAACACCAACAAAGCTAGCCCGTATCTCTCGCACGCACTCAGCCACCTGTTGGAGAGGGTGTGGTGCCTTAGGATCAATTACTCACATCTGGTGGTCCTGCCCTTTACTTCTCCCTTTTTGGAATACGATGCAAGCCCTTATTGGAAAAATCACAGGAATCAACAACACGCTTACCCCGCAACAAGCCTTACTAGGGCTAGACCTTGAGGCGTGGCCCACTCCATATCACTCCATTGTTACACACCTCTTCATTGCAGCACGGCTTTTGATAGCACGCAAATGGAAAAGCAATGTCCTTCCTTCTTCCTTCAAGTCAGTAACTGCCCTACATGCTAGATCAACAATTTCAGTTGGAATTTATGTATGCAAAAGCACACCTTTCAGTATCTAAAATGCAAGAACTTTGGGCCCCTTGGACCAACTACTCTGCAAACATTACCAAATTCAATTACCAGGCCCTTCAGGTCTGGTATGGATATTAAGGGGAACCCTGCCGCAAATTAAAAAAAAAATGTGTGCGGTTCCCCCCAAATATCCATACCAGGCCCATCAGGTCTGGTATGGATTTTAAGGGGAACTCCACCCCAAATAAAAAAAAAATGGCGTGGAGTTCCCCCAAAAAATCCAGACCAGACCCTTTATCCGAGCACGCAACCTGGCAGGCCGCAGGAAAAGAGGGGGGATGAGAGAGCGCCCCCCCCTCCTGAACCGTACCAGGCCACATGCCCTCAACATGGGGAGGATGTCCCCATTTGGATGGGGACATGGGCCTCATCCCCACAACCCTTGCCCGGTGGTTGTGGGGGTCTGCGGGCAGGGGGCTTATCGGAATCTGGAAGACCCCTTTAACAAAGGGGACCCCCAGATCCCGCCCCCCTATGTGAATTGGTAATGGAGTACATTGTACCCCTACCATTTCACAAAGAAAGTGTAAAAAATAGTAAAAAAAATACACATACACCGTTGGGAAAGTCCTTTATTAAAAAAAAAAATTCCAGCGATGGAATCCAGTGTCCCACGGCGATCTGATGTCCAGCGCTGTCCACACGAAACGTCATTGGCTGAGCCTGAGCGGACCTGATGGGGAACTTCCTCCGCAGTGTAATAAATGAATAGACCCGCCCCTTCTAAAGTTCCCTATCAGGTCCTCTCAGCCAATGACGTAGGTGTAAGGCTGAGGACCTGATGCGAAATGTGAGAAGGGGCGGGTCTATTCATTTATTATACTGCAAGGAAGTTCCCCATCAGGTCCGCTCATCCAATGACGTAGGCGGGGTCTGACATACGAGGGGGCAGACCTGATGGGGAACTTCCTCCACAGTGTAATACATGAATAGACCCGCCCCTTCTCACGTTCCGCATCAGGTCCTCAGCCTTACACCTACGTCATTGGCTGAGCGGACCTGATGGGGAACTTTAGAAGGGGAGGGTTATTCATTTATTACACTGCGGAGGAAGTTCCCCATCAGGTCCGCTCAGGCTCAGTTAATGACGTTTCGTGTGGACAGCGCTGGACATTGGATCGTCGTGGGACACTGGACTTCATCGCTGGAATGTTTTTTTTTATTTTTTTTTATTTTTTTAATAAAGGACTTTCCCAACGGTGTCTGTGTATTTTTTTTAAACATTTTTTACACTTTCTTTGTGAAATGGTAGGGGTACAATGTACCCCATTACCAATTCACATAGGGGGGGCCAGGATCTGGGGGTCCCCTTTGTTAAAGGGGTCTTCCAGATTCCGATAAGTCCCCTGCCCGCAGACCCCCACAACCACCGGGCAAGGGTTGTGGGGATGAGGCCCTTGTCCCCATCAACATGGGGACATCCTCCCCATGTTGAGGGCATGTGGCCTGGTACGGTTCAGGAGGGGGGGCGCTCTCTCGTCCCCCCCTCTTTTCCTGCGGCCAGCCAGGTTGTGTGCTCGGATAAAGGGCCTGGTATGGATTTTTGGGGGAACTCCACGTCATTTTTTTTTTTTTATTTGGGTTTGGAGTTCCCCTTAAAATCCATACCAGACCTGAAGGGCCTGGTAATTGAATTTGGGGAAACCCCCACAAATTATTTATTTTTTAATCAATGACTGTTCTATGTATTGCCGGGAGCCGACAATTCATTATAGCCGCAAGTGAGTTTTAAATGACTTTTTTTCCTTCAGAAATGACACTTTGTGCAGGGACAGTTCTAAGCACGGGAAACAAGCGCCACTTCACAGGCATAATATACACACACCCTAGGTACAAAATTTAAAGGAATATTTCACTTTTATTGTTTCACTTTAAGCATTATTAAAATCACTGCTCCCGAAAAAACGGCCGTTTTTAAAACTTTTTTTTTGCATTAATACATTTTTATGACAATGACTTGCATATAAGCCTTTAAAATTAGCACTTTAGATTTCTCCCATAGACTTTTTGAATTTGCCGCGAACACCCCAAATTGTTCGCTGTTCGGCGAACGGGCGAACAGGCAATGTTCGAGTCGAACATGAGTTTGAGTCGAACTCGAAGCTCATCCCTAGTAAGCATTATATTCCCTGTTCTCTTCTTACTGCCTTCAACTTAACGGTCATTCTGCAAATCCCCTGTGTGTTTCCCTTCACCCTCCACCCCCCCCCCACCCTTCTACTATTGATACCTAGTACTTAAAGCATCATTACTTATCTGTTACCTGTTTTAAGTTCACAACTGATATCTCCTATACTGAGTCTCAAGTTTCTAAAAACTCATTGCTGTCATTCTAATTGTCGTATTATTTTTGTAATCTGAAATTCTCTGAATAAAATTTGAAGTAAAAAAAAAAAGTAAAAGTACAAAATGAATCCTCCCTGATTGCCCAGAACATGACTGGATGCTGAAGTGACGAGAGGGAAATCTTCCCTGACACCAGGCTAGACCAAAAACATTTTCCCTAAAATAAATAATAATAATAACAACATTTTCAAATAAACGCAAACAGATATGGAAGATTTTTGAAAAATATTGGTATTTATTAAAAACTGACAACAATTTCTAAATATAAAAAATCCTATCTTGATATCACATTATGTAGATCTCAGTTGTTGAAAGATCAGCTTGTCAAGAGTCATTATTCACATGGCGATAACTTGAATATTACCATCAGGGGCAACTTTTCATGTGGTAGATGCAATTTCTGCTCATTTATATTAAAGAGAGAGGAAGTGATACTCCCCAATTTTTGCCATTGGGAGCCCAAAAACTATGTGACTTTTCAAACGATAGGAGTTATCTCTCTAGTGAAATGTGTATGTCAAGCTTTTTATATAGGAAAAACAAAACAACCATTCTTTAAACAGATTAGAGATCATGTCTCTTGGTGTTGGTGTGTGGTTATTGTTCACTGTAAATAAATCACATTATTTTAAATATATAAATATATATATACTTGGTCTGGTCCCAGTTTCTTGGTGTAGCTACATATATCTGGTCTCCCAGCTTCTGATTCCTGACATAACACTGATGCCTCGTACACACGGCCGGTTTTCCCGGCAGGAAAAAAAACAACGCTTTTCCAGACGGGATTCCTCTCAAGCCTGCTTTGCATACGCACAGTCACACAAAAGACCACTGAACTTTTGAATGGCAAGAACGCGGTGACGTTAAAGACTATGATGAGTCGCCAAAATGGCGTTCTATGCTTCCGCGCATGCGTTGAATTGTTTACGAGCATGCGTGTTTTTTTCCCCTCGGGAAAGCATACAGATGATCGATTTTCTCGGCAGGATTTTTTCCTGCCGGGAAAATAGAGAACAAGTTCTCTTTTTTTCCCCGCAGTTTTCTCGTCGGGAAAACTGCGGTGGAGCATACACACGGCCGGTTTTCCCGGCCGAAAGCTGTCATGACAGTTTTCCCGACTGGAAAACCGGTCGTGTTTAAGAGGCATGAGGCCCACTAACGACTAGATCAGCTACACTTGGGAACTGGGAGCAATTTGCTTGGAGTATTTACTTCCCTTTTTGACAAGACGCTTAGAGCGAAGGTTATTTGTTATTTGCAAGTTGTAATGGGAAATTAAGACTTTTGTCGCTCATTTTGGCAGAGTCTCACTGATAAGGAACTATTGGGAAGCATTCCGACAGCACATGCTTTAGTTGATGAGGGCAGATTCTCCCTTAGTGAAATACACCCTTTGGTTCGGGTCTGTTATGAATATTTTTTTTACCTTTACCTCTTAGGGCCATGATGTTTTCACTTCTGCTTTTACTATGTTTCAGGGTGGATTTGTGGTATGGCTGCTAAAACTATTATTTCCAGCAGTATTCAGCCTATTCACAACAGGTGTTGTTAGATTGTTTTACTGCTGTGCAATCTTTAATTGAGCAATTTGAGCAAGGGAAAGACAATTTGACCTTACTTCTGCTACAAGCCTGGTCAGAGATCCTATCCCCAGTGTTAGATGATTTACACAAAGTCAGATCTGCCACTAAACATCCAGAATCCCTTCCTTCATTACCCTAAGCAACCACAGCTGCTACTGAGTGTTTATTACCTACTGTAGATCAGTTCCCTGCTATCAGTAACCACACCACCTCTGCATGTAATCCATTGAAGGCTCCCCCCCCCGCAGTACTGTTACCCATAGCAACCTCTCAGATCTCTTCCTGTACATCTGTAACTATTTCCTCTATCAGTAGTACACTCTGTTCAGCACAATGCAACTACTTGCAGCACTCCAGTATCTATGCCAAAAAGGAAACATACGTTTTCTCCTGCTCACACAATCCTGCCACTATTCACTGCTGCCTTAACCATTATTCAGCTAGTTCCTGATTCCATGCTGCCTGCTGTTGAGGTCCAGTCTGCTGATGATGTACATTTCTCCTCTATGCTGTCTGCTGATGGGGTCCATTCCTCCTCCATGCTGCCTGCTGATGGGGTCCATTCCTCTTCCATGCTGCCTGTTGATGGGGTCCAACCTGTTTCCATGCTGTCTGCTGATGGGGCCCTGTCCTCTTCCATGCTGCCTGCTGATGGGGTCCATTCCTGCTCCATGCTGCCTGCTGATGGGGTCCATTCCTCCTCCATGCTGCCTGCTGATGGGGTCCAATTTGTTTCCATGCTGCCTGATGATGGGGTCAAACCTGTTTCCATGCTGCCTGCTGATGGTGTTTAGTCTGCCTCTATGTTCGCTGATGGGGTCCAACTGCCTCTGGTGACCTGTGGTCCTTTGTTAAGCCTGCCTCTGCTGTCCTGCTGTCCTCTGCCAAGCCTGCATGTGACCTGCTCTGCAAAAGGTTATCAGCATGCTTAAACAGTATGTTCAAAACCTAACTTCAGAGGTGCGGTAGATTGCTACACTCACACTTCTCCGAACACCTGAGTGCAATCCCTGAAGAACAAGTCCTCTTCTGTTGCATGCAAGTGGCTTGAAATTCAGCTGAAGGACCTAGTAGACTACAGCAGGGTGAATAACCTCTCCATTAAAGGTAGAGATGTAAGTAGAACCTTCAGGGCCCTGGTGCAAGAAGCCATGAAGGCCTCCCAAACCCACTGGTCCCGGGGCCGTTTCCATCAGTCCTGGGGCCCTTTCCATCTGTCCTGGGGGAGCCATCTAAAGTTTAATATGGTGTTTCCATTCATCAAAGCAACTTATAGGTCATTTATGTAATGATTATTATAAATAGGATCCTTGATTTTACACATGCATGGAATACAGCAACCTGTGGCTCCCATGTCCAGTCATTGACAAGCCATATCCTAACCTGAAACAACTATATGTGTGTGAATGCAGAATTAGCATAAAGGCAGCCCTCTTAAAGGCGGTATAACATCCACTCAGGAACACTGCCCTGGACAGACACCTGAGCACTGTTGGGCAGTCCCCTTATGAGGTTGCAAGTGGCAGGTATAGTGATGTAGGAGAACATGACCAATGATGGGCACACAATCACAGACTTGCAGTGACTCCAATGACCTACAGAAGCAGAGACCATTCAAGGGAGCGGTGCGAGGCAATTGCAAGAATCGATGTCCTGCATGACTCTCCACGCAGCAGCTAAAACCGTGGGAGGCAGAGGAGGAGAAGAAGCTTTCAGCTGCTGCATGGAAAGCCATTCAGGGCATCTGTTCTTGTAATTTCCCCCCACCACACAGATCACCTCCTCCTGTCAACAAATTCCCTCATGACAGGGAGCCCACACAGGCCCCGCTGGAGTATGGGCCGGGTGGCAACTGCAAACTCTGCAACCCTGGTATTGCCACCACTAATTAAAGGACTACCCAAAGCTACAGCAGTTTCCCAGAATACAGAGACAATTTAGTCATCTTGGGAGGCTTGCTTAAGGACCCAACCCAACAAACATCATTATAGCCAGGGTGCATCAGGCTCTGGGACCAAGATAAGCTGACCCAAACAGATCACATGACATTCTCCGCAGGATTTATTATTTCACTGTAAAGGAGATGTTTTTTGGAGATCCTGGCAGAAACTGACAGTCAAATTTGACTGCTCCTATGCAAATTATGATGGACTTGTTCAGGAATACATTTAGAAAGTGGTGCACCTGATGAAGGCACTGTGGTTCCTTGACCTTAATAGTGTAGTCCCAGTGTCCACACGAGGGTGTATCCCAATATCCAAAAGATCTATCTCTAGGTTTCCACAGTGCTTTAGTGTTTTTCCCAGATTTTCCCCTTTCTCACTGCCACATAATGGACCTTTTATGGATGTCTTGAAGGTTCATAGGTGAATCTGCAGATGTACATGATGTAAGTTGAAAAAGGTTATATATTTAAAAACCTCATTGAATATGATTTGAATAACAATGTTTTTGATAATAATGTTATTATTGTAGTGTGGCACTTCCCTGATGAAGAAAACTGTATAATGTATGTTCAAAACACGTTGGATATTTCCAGTTAATACGTACTGCAATGATGTCATCTCAGTTTGCGGATAACAATTGGTTGTACCACTGTCTGTAAAGTAATTTTTTTTTGCAACATTGATCTCTTTCTGCTCTTCTTGCACATGTACAAGTATTGTTGTTTTTAAAATATGAGGCTATTTTTACTGGCCAATTTTACCAAATGTTATTATTAAAAATTAATTTTTCATGTTTGGTACCTGACAAAATCCCATAAAAAGTTTACAATAATTTGCAATCTGATACATTAGGGATGGTGGCAACCCTCACCTACATTTTAAGGATAAAAAACTTTCAGATATTTTGCACTGCATAGCTCTTATGCGCCTCTAACTGGGCACAATCTGCAAGGCTGGAGTAACAACAACTTCTTGCTTGAAAAGACTGTTCAACTTTTATGTTCTGCCCGCAATCTGATGTTCAGAGCCTGTGTGAGTTCCTGGGCATGACTCATTCCAACTTGCTCTGCTGCTTCTCCGATGGAGATCTGTAACTTCAATGCTCACACCACGTGCCAAGATCAGCAAGAACGTTATTGCTCTCACCCCAGTGACATGACACGCCACACAACTGTGGAACCCTAAGGCCCATACCAAGCCTTGCATGCAGTGATGGGACAAGGTCATCTAGCACTTAGGGAAACTATGCCAACTTGTGCCCCCCCCAAGACATATGAGCATCATGTGTCAGCAACCCCCCCAAAAAATTGAGCACTAATCAACACACTTAGCCCCTAAGCATAAATTACCCTTGCAAGTGTAGCACCCTCTAGTGTGCTAGAAGGATAATGCATGTTTTTGTGAGAGTAGGTACATTTTCAGGCTTGGCTGGGTGTGTTTTGATCTGGGTTGGGAGTGACTCAGAGCAGAGCTGGGTGACTCACAGGCAGCATCATTGAGGTCTCCCACTTCTTTTGAGAATGTTCTAGTGTTTTCCAGAAGGGAAGGAGGAGAGGGGAAGTGGAGCTGTCTGGAGCATTCTGGGGAGCCCTGACAAATCCCCAACCTGGATTGGCAGGGGGAAGACTGCCTTAAATACCCAGGGTCAGCCCAGTGGGGGGGGGTTGTTTGGGTGGAAGCTGGAGATAAAGTATTAGGCTGTCGGGGACTTTGAGGAAGCTCCCTAGTCTGGGGGGTGACCTTGGGCCTGGGGCTCGAGTGTGGACAGGACCCTTCTCATGACAGACAGAGGTGTCCTGGACAGGTGACATGGGAGAAAGAGAGGACAGTGGTAGAGCACTGCCAGGCAAAGTGTCCAGAAGAGTAACAACAGGTTGCAGCCAAAAGGGCTGAGGAGTGACACACAGTCAGGAGAGGACTGGAAAGGCACAACCTGAGAGGACTGGGAAATTGCAGTCTGGGTTTTGTGCAGAGCCAGTGGAGTGGGCTGTGGTGGCATGGGCAGTGGAGAAAGCTAGCTGCAGCCAGGAGGGCTGGCAGGGCCTAAAGAGCTGGTACTGGGAGCAGTAGCCACAAGGACAGCTAGCACTGGGGTTACCTACCATTTTGCTACACTAAAGGGGCCCACAGTCCCTGCCTGCTAAGGGAATTCACCCCAGGCCTTGCTGAGCCAGTGTCAGGCCTACAAATCAGTGCTAGCTGGTACGGGAAGTGCAAGCAAGTGATGTGCTAGAGGTGTTGAGGAGAGATAGTCTGCAAGCTAGTGATGTGCTGGAGTTAAGGATTAGAGTTTTATACCCTTATCCGAGCATAAAACATGTCTGGACAGAAAGGGGGGGGGGGTGTTGATGAGAACAAGCGCCTTTTTCCTCATAATCGTGGCCTGTAGTTGTGTGGGTCTGCAGAGGGGGACTTATTAGAATCAGGAAATCCCCTTTAAAATAATAGTAATAGCTTAAATATAATAGAAATAAGTAAAATCTATTTTAGCAGAATGTATTGTTATGAACAGTTAAATCTAGCTCTTAATGGTATTGGCAGAACTGTAATGATGGGTGGTGTGTCGTATCACAAAGGAATCATTCACCTTTTACTATATATTTACTTTGAGCCAGGATCCTCCTTCTGATGTTGCTACTGTGCTGTGTCATATAGTATCCATTTTTTTTCCTCACGGTGCACATTCCTCCCTGAATATCTTTTATATATACTTTCTCACACATCTGACTCCCTAATTTTGTTACTTTCACACATAGCTTTCTGGCACCTGTCTTTGCCTTATCTGCACAGAATTTATTACAGCCTGTCTATCTCTCTTATGCTTCCTCTCTTTCAACAACCCCATTCACCTTGAGTTGCACTTGAGTTTTTTATATTTCTCTTTATGCTCCACGGCTTTAAATCAGCCTCAGTTTAAGGCTTTCTGTATTATTTAATCCTGGTAATATCACAATAGGCATGCACATGGGGTAATTAGGATGTGCCTGGGCACACCCTAATCACCCCTTAAGGCACAGATTTCCCCCTACTGCCTGAAACCCTCCTTCTTTCCATGCAGTGCTGCTTGCTTCTCTCCTCTTTTATTCTGCCAGCTTTTCTGAATGAACATAGTGAGTGGCAGTTTTTCTGGGAAGCTAATCCATTGAATGTTGATTTGAATACAGTGTTTGTAGTTGGGCCTGTGGTGTCAGGAGACAGAAGAGAGAGATCTGACATAAAGAGGGTCAGTCTTCTGCTCTCCTCCTGCCTGCACTCATAGAGCCACATTTGAGTAGAGGTAACCAATCTGATATAAAGTGTCATATTTTGATTTATTTGCCATTTAGGTGTGTCTCTGCTCTTGGGGTTATTCTCGGGTTTGGAATCCCCTGAAAACAGCCTGATTATAGTATTGAGCTATATTGCTCTTCATCTCAGTTATAGCTCTCCAGTTGATTACTTGAATATATATACTGTTACTGTCTGTTACTTTTCCACAGAAATATTGCAGTAAAGACAATTTCTGTGTTTTATCATAACGGTGTTTGTCATTGGTCATTGCACTTACACTATTACCAGGTGTGCCAAGTGGGGCAGAGACTGTTATTGGGGTTGAGAGGCAGTGTACGCAACAAACATACTTAAGCGGCTCCTCCGGGGCTAGGGCTACATATATCTGAAATTATTTCCACATATGCATAGTTATTGCAATGTGACTGATACATGTCTATATTTAATAAAAGTGTCAAGCTATTTTTAATTGGTATCTGCCTTTTGCCTCATAGAAAGTCCCAAATCTCCCTTTTATTTTATCTCAGATATAGGAATGGAGATACACCCCCTTTTTTGTTACTATAAAGACAGCAATCACAACCTATAAGGAAGTACTGAGTAAGTTTAAGATATGTGTGCCTTATATTCAGTCCCTCCTCCCTTCTTTTCCTCACTTTTATAAAAAACATTGTCTTCCTCATTAAAACCAGAGAACTTTTGAACACACTGCCTGTTTCACGTGTCTCATTTGGTCTCTCGTGGATCCGAAGGTTCGCAGTGGTGGCCTACTTAACCAGCGTGAATTTGTCAGAGTGTATAATTCCTTTTAAAAATGGGGGCTCGTCTGGGATTAAAGCAATCATCCGTGGTGAGTAAACTTTTTGTCTTATTTGATAAATTATTTTCTTGCATCGGCTCTGATAAATCTTTAATCTCTTGAAAATGTATATAGAAAGGGGACGGACCACACCCAAGCATAAGAGGTCATTGAGAGACCTAAGTGTGAACGGTCTTTGGGAGACCTGAGAATCCTAAAGAGAGGATTCATTAATATTAGACAAAATAGTACTGTAAACTCCTTTTGGGAAGGAGAGAAAGAGTTAATGAGGTAACCACCACTGTGACCCAAACCTCTGTTTGCTTTGTCTTTCTGTCGCATAGAAGTATAAGATAATTTGTTGTGTGAAAAGAACTGTAAGGTAGGACAGTCTCTCGTTCACTGTAATATGGGTCAAGAGCATGGTAAATAGGCTCTGCCTCCCCCTAACCCCGGGGAAACTTGTAATGATTATGTTGCTAGAATTAGTGGTACTGATTATGAATTTAAACATCCTTGGGTATCAAATTTAGCAGGGTGGACTAAAAGTATGTATAGTAGTGATCCCTTCCCCCGAGATGGAGATAATGATGAATTTCATATGGATATGGTGAAAGGTTTATGTCTTGGTGACAAGCAAGCTTCCCCATGGTTTTCAGGAGACCCTTAGTGGGATATGAAATACATGGGGAAAATTGACTTAAGTTTTCGCCATACTGGTTTCAGAGGGATAATAAGAAACAGAAGAGAGCAAAGAATTGTTTAATTAAGGAAGAGTATGACCTTAAACATAAGCAGGAATCTGAGGTCAAGAGACCCAATCCCACAGCTCCACCTTTTCTTTTCTCTCATGTATCCCCACCACCATACAGCAGTCAGATCTATCCTAGCCTCAGAAAGGATGAGATAGATCTTCTTGCTGGTCATTATGCCGTATACCAGCGACCCACAAACCCTCCCCCTGCGGTTGCCCCTGCAGTTGCCACTGCAGTTACCCCATTACCCCAGCAACAGGCTCTGCCACAACAACAAGCACCCACACAGGTACAACAAGCATCACAAATTCTGAAGATAGTGATAGCGCCTCAGAAAGAGCAACAGGGGGCCACATATCAACTACCCAATCCCCCCTGCTGTTATAGTAGGAAAGGAAGATGAGGAAGATGATCTTGACATGATAGGAATGACAAAAGCTATTGGAGGTGCTATTGTACATTTTTTAAGCCCAACCAGAACAAAGAGTGGAAAGGTATATGGGATGGATGCAAATGTACAAGGTGTCAGCATGCAGGCTCCTTTTATGACTATAGGAAATGCTTAAAAAGGTTAAAGATATTGAGGACATAAATCGCATTATCAAGCATTGTCCTAAACCCACTCAATCATCATGCGCTACACTGAGTTATTTGAAAAAAGATTGTAATGGCAGAAACTATACACAGGAAGATAAGCGGTTGATTGTTGATGGGGTGATTGGACATACTTCTGCTTTTGATTGGACAAAAGTTCCAGGTATTTTAATAATACAGGGCAATGCTGTCCGTGCAGATCAATATAGCTTAAATACAGAAGCTGGAAGAACCATAATGTGGGGCCAATTGGAGGCAGAATTAAATAGTGCATTAAAAAACAGGACCTCCCTTTCCACTGCCATGGCATGTAAACAGAAATCTGGAGAAAGTGTGTTATAATTCTGGAAAAGGTTAATGGATGTATGGACTCAAGAGGCTGGATTATCCACACTGGCAAATATGCATAGCTTGATGATCGAAACTTTCATTAACAACCTTAAACCACAACATGTTTTAATGGTTACACAGTTGATTTCTGATTGGCCCACAAAATCAATGGGGGACTTTCAGAAAGCACTGACTGAAAAGCATGCAGCAGGTTGTTTTGACATACCAAGGGAAAAAAGTTCAGGTGCCCAATTCCAAGGAGGTCCATCTCAACAGGATATGAGACCTCAGGATAACTCTAGAAATGGGAGACAGTGGGGCAGGGGTAGAGGACGAAGCAGAGGCAAAGGTAGAGGCGGAAGATGAGGGAGAGGTTTCTCCAGAGGACCCCTCCCGCTAGAACCGGATGCTTCAACTGTGGAGCTAAAGATCACTGGCGAAATCAATGTCCTTATGAAGTGTTCGACCCAAACAGCCAACAACAACCCTCAAATAATATAAATCCAAATTCACAAAGGTCCCTGAACCAACCACCTCCCTCGGCTGGTCCTAGGTTCTATTCAGTGGACCCAGCCTAAACAACAATGAAGCTGCCCAGAAGGTGGTATCCCAGCATTTCCGATTGTGTCTCACTCTTTTGATGATCAACCATTGGTGACCCTACATGTAAATAGGTTACTGATCCCGTTTCTCCCAGACACCGGGGCTACTCAGAGTAGTTTAAGGCAAGATTATTATAGAGGGGACACCACAAATGCTGAGCCTTTAATGGGAATTAATGGGATACTCACCAAGAACTACAAAACCCCTCCCCTCCTGATTGTAGATGATGAACATAGGTCTGTAATTACCCACCACAGTTTCAGGATCATACCAAATTATCCAGTGAATCTCTTGGGTAGGCACTTCATGGGAAAATTGGGTATGAAAATAGTAATGTCCCCTATTGGCGGACTTACTATCTATATAAAAAAGGTCCCCATTGTGCCCATTTTGGCCCTAAGTAATGAAGTACCAACAGAAGAATTTCCAAAAGATTTACAAAATGCCTGGTCAGATGGGTCTTTGGATGTGGGTCTCATCTCCTGTACCCCATACAAAGCCACCCTCAAACCTTGGGCAGAACCCATCTACCACAAACAATACCCTTTGTCAAAAGAAAAGGGAGGACGGAATTGCTACCATGGTGGAACATTTCCTTAAACAAGGAATTTTAAAGGAAACAATTTCACCTTACAACACTCCTATAAATCCAGTCAAAAAGTCGGATGACAGTTATAGGTTTGTTCAAGACCTTAGGGCCATTAATAATCTTGTAGTGCCCATAGCACCTTTAGTACCTGATGTGCCATCACTCTTAACTTCCATACCATTCGATGCAGAGTATTTTACAGTTATTGAATTAACAAACACATTTTTTAGCGTCCAGGTGGACGAAGAGACACAGCCTATTTTTACATTTTGTTTTAGAAATCGCCAGATGACCTGGTGAAGAATGCCCCAAGGGTATGTAGACTCCCCTGTAGTCTAATCAGTAGTACTCCAGGCAACCCTGCGGTCCTGGACTCCCCGCCATGATTCAGTCTTATTACAGTATGTTGATGGTTTGTTGTTATGCAGTCCGAGTAAGGTTGCCAGCAGAGAGGATGGTAGAGATTTATTGTACTGGTTAGCAGAAAATGGTCACAAAGTCTCTAAAAGGAAATTGCAATGGTGTCAAGAGAATGTTGAATACCTTGGTTTTACCCTCACAAAAGGAGAAAGAAGAGTCAGTCACAAGAGAGCTGCGGCTCTCATGGGTTTGCCCCGCCCACTGACAAAGAAAGATATGCTATTTTTTCTTGGTATGATTGGTTACTGCCGCCAATGGATACCTGACTGCTCTTTTTATGATAACCTCCTGAGGCAAGCCACAGGCTCAGACATGGCAGACTGTGTAAAATGGACAGATGAAATGTGTGATGCATTTGTGTACCTTAAGACAGCAATGGTAATGGCCCCTTGCCTCGAAATGCCCAACTATGGCATGATGTTTCACTTATTTGCCAGGGACAATTTTAAAACAATGGCAGGAGTCCTGGCGCAGGAACACGGAGGAAAACTCCACCCTATTGCATTTTTTTCAAGAGTAGTGCCAATGCCGGTACAGGGCATTCCGGCGTGTCTCAGAGCTTTCGCATCCTGTGATATGGTAGTAGAAATGGCTGCTTCTTTTACTCTAGGACACCCAACCACCTTACATATTCATACCTAGCACATGTCAGCTCAGAGATTGAGTGTATATGAGGTGATTCTACTCTCAAATTCTAATCTTGAAATAAAATATGCTGCACACACTTTAGGCCCAGCCCCGATTCTAAATGTGTTACTAGATCTAAAAGGAGAAGAGGAGGAGGTAGTTCCTCAACATGAGTGCATTGAAATAATCCACCAGGACACATCTCTACGTGCAGATATGTCTTCCACTGCAATCCCTGGGGCAGAAAATGTTTTTGTTGATGGTTCTTGTTCCAGACCAAATGACAACACATATCATGCAGGATATGCTGTAGTCCAGTTGCCTGATGTAGTGCTCAAAGCAAACCCAGTCCAATTTCAATCAGCACAGGCTGAAGAACTGATTGCCCTTACAAGTGCATGCCAGCTCTTTGAAGGACAAGATGTGAACATTTATACTGATTCTAAATACGCATTCGGTGTAGCCCACAATTTTGGTATTATTTGGAAAAAAAGAGGATTTATAGCAGCAGATGGAAAATCAATTTCACATTCAACATTAGTATCCAGCCTTTTGGAAGCAATTAAATTGCCCCAATCTGTAGCTATCCTACATTGCAACACCTCAAACCAAGATGATGTTTCAAAAGGAAATGCCTTAGCTGATAAAGCAGCAAAGGAAGCAGCTTCTAAACAACAAGCTACCATACAAATGCCATCACTTGCACCTGAAATGCCCCTGTTAGACCAAACCTTGTCAGATCTTCAGGCATATGCTACAGAAACTGATATTAAAAAATGGAATATTGCAGGAGTGCAGAAAAGTCAAGATACTGGACTTGTCTGCCAAGAGGGGAGACCATGCATACCTGTAGCTAGTGCACCTTTATTTATTTCTCAGTATCATGGGGTAGGGCACAGAGGCTGGCAGGCCACATGTGAATTATTGGACAATGATTTCTTTATCCCCGGTCTTCCCTCTTTGGTCAAATCATATGTTGCCAGATGCATCACATGCATCCAAAACAACCCAAGAAATCCACACAAGGCAAAACATGAACACCTTACATCCACACCTTTTACACATTTACAGGTTGACTTTACCCATATGCCCAAGCTAGGTAAAAAGCAAGAATATTTACTTGTAATAGTAGACATGTTCTGAAGATGGATAGAAGTATTTGCAACCACAAAAGAAGATGCACAAACAGTTGTAAAAATCCTCACGCAGGAAATGATACCTAGATGGGGATGGCCGCTCCAAATAAATTCTGACAATGGTCCTGCCTTTTTTTCAAAAGTGTGCCAAAATTTTGTGAAAGAACTTAAAATTGATTGGAAATCTCATATACCTTACCAGTTCAGGTATTGTTGAGAGAATGAACAGAACCATTAAAGCGGAGTTCCACCTAAATTTGGAACTTCTGCTTTATCCACTCCTCGCCCCCTTACATGCCACATTTGGCATGTAATTTTTTTGGGGGGGGGAGTGGGGGCTTCAGTAGGAGTGGGACTTCCTGTCCCACTTCCTCCTTCCGCCCTGGGCTCGCCTAGGCGATACGTCATATCGCCTTGTGGCGGCCCCTCCTTGTAGGTGATCTCCTGGGACGTGACAGGTCCCAGGCGATCGCCTGTCCATTCAGAGAGCGCTGCGCCGTTCGCGCATGCACAGTGAGTGCCCGGCCGTGAAGCCGAAAGCTGTCACGGCCGGGTGCCCACACAATGAATGGAGGCGCCGGCGGAGAAGGGGGGGAGAGGAGCGGAGCTCCAGGCGTCGCGTCGCTGGACAGTGGAGCAGGTAAGTGTATGTTTATTAAAAGCCAGCAGCTACACTTTTTGTAGCTGCTGACTTTTAATAAACATAAAAAAAGGGTGGAACTCCCCTTTAAAGATAAAATAAGATAAAATAAGAAAAGCAACAGGAGGCACATATAATAAGTGGCAGAATGTCCTACCAGCTGTTTTGGCCGAAATAAGAATGACCCCTCAAAGAAAACAGTATACTCTCCATTTGAGGTCCTTATGGGTGGGCCATTCCCCACCCCGTGGGCCAGACAACCACTTATGTTAGAGGGGATCCAGAAGTAATACAGGGAGAGTATATTAGGAAACTCATTGAAACTCTGGACAGAGTTGAAAGAAATGTTGCTCGCACCTCTCCTTTCTCTTCGCAGGAACCAACACGCCCTTTCCAGGTGGGAGACGTAGTGGTGGTCCAACAGCTGAATCGTACTAAGAAGCAAGAGTACCCATTCTGACCCCCTGACCCCCTGACCACTGTGATCGCAGTCACACGTACCACAATCCTTACCGAGGGACTATAGTCCTGGATTCATGACAGTCGTGTGAAGAAGGTGAACCAAACACCTAAGAAGCAAGCCAAGGATAAAGGAGGTGAAACAGGTGAAATAAATCCTTGAAAGTGAAGCAGGTGAAAAAGTCTCTGAACAAGATGACCTCACTTATTGCACCACAGACTTCTGGAAAGGTATTTTGCCTCCTGTTCCTAATCTCTCTGATAGTGTTCCTACCTACATGGATCATAACTAACTGTATGTATCATCCTGAAGACTTGGGAGCCCTTAAAGGCATATGTGGGTCACCCAATAACACCACGATAATACACATACCAGACAAGAGAGATACACAATCAGATAATGAAGGAGTTAAAACCGATAGTTTTACAGACAAAATGTTGCTACTGAAATCCAAATATAATTATGCCCAGAAATCAGGGTATGAGAAATGTTGGATATGTAGTAAACTGCATCCTAGTACAGCGCGTATTCCCCTTAGGGCTGTACCTTTAAATATCACCCTTTTTTTAAATGGAACTCCCAGTGTCAGCTCATCCAGCATTTCAAGCATATATGCTATTATAGCCTACCTTAGCATGTACTATAAGGAAGCTAATTATGTTACCGTGGAGAGAAAGTAAGTCATGTTTTTATGACTTAAAGAGGGGATTGCAAGAGAAAGTATAAAACAATTGTTACTCCATTTTAAGATTCCCCCCTCATGTTCTGCTAAGTAGATATGTATATATGCGTTTTGCTATAAGCAAGCCTAACTTTAGTTTACATAGAACTAGGTTTTGTCAGTTATTTGTGGTTAAGCCATTTCCCGGAACAAGCTTCCTGTTTCTGTGAAGACATAGGCTATTTCTGTTTCTTATTTTAATGGCCTAACTCGTGATAAAGAAGTACTAAGTAAGCTTAAGACACATGCGCATTATATTCAGCCCCTACTCCCTTCTTTTCCTCACTTTTATAAAAACCATTGTCTTCCTCATTAAAACCAGAGAACTTATGAACACACTGCCTGTTTCACGTGTCTCATTTGGTCTCTCACGGATGCTTAGGTTCACAGTGGTGGCCTACTTAACCAGCGTGAATTCGTCAGAGTGTATAATTCCTTTGACTAACCACTCCACTTAATCCAAAACTAGATAAAATAAATTGACTGAAGCTATACCTTAAAAGGACCAAAAGCATCCCATTAATCCATTGAGAAAGAAGACAAAAGAAAAAAAGAGAGCATACATCTCATAGATCTTACACTCACAAACAATGAGAAAGGGGGTGTGGTGGGAAGCAGGATACAGGAGCTGATGTGAAGTCCATGCAATCGATGTTTGACTCCCCGCCTTGGCCACAGGCTGGGGAGAAGCAAAGGCTGCAGGTAAAGATGACAGGAGCTGCTGGGAGCCGGGAACCGTCCAAAAAACCATCTGTAGTACACCGCAATGCTCCCCTGGAAACAGGAACGCATTTCAAAGCAGTTCAGCTTCTTTATCAACCTGTAAAAACTGTCTAACTACCTGCTTTTTTTCATATCCAGGTGTGCCCTCGATTAAAAAAAAAGAAAAAAAAGAAAAACGGGCTGCTTTCAGTACCAAAAAATGGTAGCAATGCTTTGGTACACATTCTCCAATGCATTTTTCAAATTGGCTGCTGATGTTGAATGTTTTTTTTACTTTCCCCCAGGGTATTATGTGTTCTTTGCTACTGTTAGTCATGATCAGAGTTTGTTAAGGAAGTGGAGATGTATCTGAGATATAGCGATAGGCCATACCATGTCAAATGACATAGCACAGTATTGTGACACTGAAGGTTTGCATTGTTAACAAACAGTCATTGTCCCTCATCACTGTAAAGCACTTGTTTTATATAGTTACATAGTTTACTATATTGAAAAAGGTGGCTGTCATAAAGTTACATTCTTTAAATTTTTGACCATATCCTTACCCCTTGGTCACTCATTAAGAAAGATTTGTCCTGTAGACAAAACTTTTTGGTCAAAGGTGCTAGTAAAAGGGTTTGGGGGGGGGGGGTTGTAAGATGCAAGACTGTTAAAAGACTGTTAAAATGACATAGTTTTATTTAAAAATTTGATTAAAAGATTAATGCATTGTTTTGACCATGTATTCATGTACAACAAGTAGAGATAAAATCCCTTCACACTTATTCTTCTACAAGTTTTGCCATCCTGGCTTCTTCAGGAAGTGCATGTAAGGGATACTACTAAACAGAAAGCAAGAAACAACGGAAAGATTTAAAAAGTCAACAAATTCAGAATATACCAAGACCATAATCAGACATTATTAAGCACAATCAGACCCACCAGGTAAGCATAGGTCCCATGACATCTTTACCCCCATTGATGTGTCATTGAAAAAATTGTCATCAAACTGTATATATGTTAAAGGGTATCACAGTCTACCCCTATTACTTACTCAAAGAGTTATATGCTGCTACCAGGGGGAGTCTACTAATCACTGGATGGTTCTGTTATGATAGAGTGTGTTTCTCAATCTAAATAGGAACAGAGATTAATGCATATAATATTATATACACTTAAATAAGAAGACATCTACAACCATTCAATCCAGCCGCCAGCAAAATCAACTAGACTGTATTTAACTTTCTGGTTTATAATGAAAGTGTATAGATGCTACATGTCCACGGAAGGGCAGATCAACTGGGTCTCTATGTGAGAAGGGTCAGACATTTACAAAGAGGTCTGGTAACAGTCATACAGTGGTGCAGGATGAATTTTAATATTATATCAAGTCAGACAGTGTGCAGCTAACCTGTGCTGTTCCACATGTGGTGTAGAGGCTCCCCTGGGCTCCGTCAAGATGGCCGCCAGCATACAGGCTGCTAAATACCCCCCTACATCCTGCTGGCGTGTGCCATATTGGCGGGATGCGGATTATAGACAGGGAACCACGCATGCACAAAGCGTCATCACCCCCGCCCCCACACATCCAATCACATCTCTCCCAGGCAGAGGCAGGTGTGAAAAAGTGACTCCCACATACAAGTGGCTAAGATGAATCTGCATGCAAGCACAGACCAAGAAGAGAGTGCATAATGAGAGGAAAAGGGACACCGGGCACCAAGCTTGCAGGTGAAGAAAGGCGGGGAAACAGTAGTGAGGTGAATCCCTCTCTCTCTCTCCTTCCCTATAGGCCCCCTCCAAATGCTCAACAATTATGGGCATCCATACAGGGGTCCACTGTGACCGTATCTTGGCCCCCTTCAAGGATACCCATGGTGAAAAAATAGTGGGCAAAACAAAAAAGAAGCTTAAAAAAATGTGGAATTAATCTTGTAAATGGTTAATAAGTAGTGATGGCTGAAAACCGATAAAAATAAATAAATAAATAAATAAATAAAAAAACACAACAGGGACCCTTTCTTACCATGGGGTTTGACCATGCACTGAATGCACGAAGTTCAACCAACTATGAAAATTTAGTTACATATGCATAATGGTTAATATACAGTATTCGATTACCTACAGATTAAACATTTTGACTGTGGGGTTTTTTTTTTGGTAGAAATCAGGGACACATGGTCCTTGAATCATTTGAAGAAAGGGTGTTTAATTTAATCAATATAGAATGCATCACATTGTATTTTATATTGTAAACAATGCAGATCATTTGGCACGTGGTCCTGTACTTTGGTACCCAGGTTGTATTTTTTGGGAGGAGAAGTGTTCCTGATTTTGTACGGTCAGAATGATGACTTTGAACTAAACTGTCCTTTAGGGATCTAGAGCATTTGAAATGATTAATTGCTATCAATATGCCAGGTTTTGAATGGGTGTTTCATGCATGTAGTACTAGGTAAAGTGAGGATAGTCAGCAATGTTCTCAGTTCACCTTCTCAGAATATATTAAATGGACTTTGATTTCATTTAACTCAGAATGAATGAGTTTACTTATTTATGAACTGCCTGGAATGAGAACTATGCCTGCATGAGAAGACTAATCAACAAATTCTGAATTAGAATATGAAGTAAGGACATTGATGCCTCACCTCACCAATGCCCTGAATTCACACCAAGTTACTACATAAAAAAAAGCTAAAAATTAAATATGTCAGTTCCTTTTTTGGTGTGTATTTTTGGTTACTTGGATGTTTCATTCAAAAGTGTTGTCCTTGTTTTCCTGCATTGCTATGATGGTACTTGCCCCTGGGGTGTTACCATTCCCACTCCTGCAACTCAACCTACAATTGAATATCAAATATATGCTTGCAACTTGTTTTTGGTAAGCAGCAAAACTGACAGAGTACCTTTCCACTGGCCAACAGCATTAAAATCCTAATAATTTTCTATCTGGCAAGTAGGACTCTCCAGCAACCTCTAGCAACCTAACAAATCTTAAAATATTTTCCTGTAATTTTGATTGGAAAAAACAAATTGTGATCAGTTGCAGTGCATGATTACTATCTTGGAAAATAACGTTATTGTGTTTCTTTTTCACAAGTCAAAAATGATGTTATTTTAAAAAGAAAATTAATACAAAACAAAATGTTTTCAAATCACCCAATTTTCAGTAGTGCACGTTATGGAAAAATAATAGCCTGCATTACAAAAGATGTTAACTAAGGCAATTCTATGCAAAAAAAAAAATACTCTTGCAAATACTTATTGGAAAAATATTGGTCACAGAACATTAAAGATTCAAAGGGAACCAGCAGTAATGTAGAAAGTAAGGTATGTTACTCAATTTGGATATAATGATTACCACCACTTGATACAGAGCACAAAGAAAGAGAAGTAGTGCATGAAACATAGTATCCATTTTAAAGTAGTGATGCATGAATAATAGGAGAACTAAATGGTCCAAATAATGAGGACAAAAATCCAAAAAGAAAGCATTAGCTGCTTTATTTTAGGAATAGTAAATAAGGTGTTAACCCCTAAGACAAGGGCATATTAATAGGCTTATGATCTTGGTTTATTATTCAGAATTGAACATACGGTTCAAATATAATTTGCATTTGGAAGTACCATAACAGATATTAAAATTACAGTTTTAAGCAGTTAACATTCACATTATGCTGTTCATTCTTTGTATTATTCATAAATTTCAGATTGACAGATTCTGAGAGCAGTTCATGAACAGAATAGAAATGAGGCAGTTACCAGCATACTTAGCAGTACAGCCATAATAAGTAGATGCAATTTAATATTTTCTAGAAAGAAAGAAAATGCATATATTCGGACAATTAGGCTAAGTATCAATGATAATCCAAAGCTGATTTGTATTCTGGCATTGCTAGTATTTATTGTACATACATAATGTATTTTTTTTTTTAAATTCTAAATGTGTTTACTGAGACAACTACAAAAGTAAAAAAGCATGTTATGAAACTGATATTAGGCTCATACTGTGTTTTTCTAAAGCTTGCACTGTACTTTCTTTCCTTTCAGAGAAGGCATGAGCTAACCTGGGTTTAATAGATCATCTTTTGTATAGATTGTAAATTCTTTCTTGTATTGCTTTACTTTGAAGTGTTTCTTGACTTTTCTGATCTTTGCACTGCTTTTTTTCTATCCATAATCTCTTTTTTCTTTAAGTAAAGGGAAATCATTCAGTATCAGTAGAGGTTCAGGAAGACACTAATATTATTCAAACTGCTGCTTTATTATGTACTGTGATATTACCTTCTTGTTTCTTCAGGCTTTTCTTTTGATTATCATAGTGAATTACCTAAATATACCTAGAAATTAAATGTATTTGAAAATCTTCAAGTTTTCTTAATCTTTGCAAATGGAAAATTAAACAACTAAAGGAGCATGTTAGAAAAGCATTGACTGCGACCATACTATTGTTTCAAAGTACAGTATGTATTTTGTCTAGGAATTAGAAAAGACAAATTACAACAGTTTTCCCCCCTAGATTTGATTAGAAAATGGTATAAATTATTTTCTATATGTAAACTGACCAAAAGTATGGTTAGAGTTTTTTTTTTTTTTGTTGCTATGATACCATAAGAGTTTGCTTGAGCATATAACATCGGTCCCATGGTGGCATCCAGTCTTGTCATCCGTCTCTAAATAAAAATAAGCCTTAATTTGTGGTAGTCCACAGCTAAAATTACTATGTCCATAGGAACCCCTCTCTTCTTCACTGGTGTAATTTGACATGCATACTGCAAGAGGGGAACCTAAGCAGAAAAAAAACAAGAAAAAAAGCTTGGGGTCTCCCTCAAAATCCATACCATACATGCAAAACAGTATAATCATGTCTATTTTTGGTCAATTATTTCTGCTTGGAGACACCACCCCTTTGTTTACATTCAGTGTTTGGAACTGAGAGCTGTCATTCATGGTGAGTGAGAGATGGGATCAGACGTGTTGGCAGGGATTTTTTAATAAAGGACTTTAAAAAAAGTGGGCGTTTGTTCACTATCACTACATACATTAGTCGTACCCCATATCTATTCACATAGGGGGACAATATCTGGAGGCCACCTTGATTTTAGTTGCCCCACTGGCAAGGTACCTTCCCCATGTTGAGAGCGTGTGGCCTAACATGGTTAAACATGCTAATATATTGCTATCCCTCTTAGATATTTTAAAACATGGTCAAATTTAGAACTTCTGAGTTGGTGGCATTTATCACTTCTAAATTGGTTAGTGTTTAGCACTTCTGAGTTAAAACAGGGGTGTAAGAAGCTTTTCTGTTTGTATTATAGTGGATTAGGTGTTTGAAATAGTGTGGGGATATATTAACCTACATGCATAAATAAGGGGCTGGTATGGAAACCCACACTTTTATTAATTGTTTTTGCATGAGGTTCCCCTTAAAATCTATACCAGACCCAAAGGTCATGTTGCACCATGGCTGAACACCTATTTAGTTTAGCCAATTGGCTAACCTCTGAACAGCTGAAATTCTGTCAGAACCAGGGTTCTAACTGAACCAGGGGCCGATCCCTAGTCTCCAACAGTACTCTGCTAATAGGAGCTATACAAATTCCAGATCCTGTGCCATATTTTTGGACTAGCCAGATATGGCTTCCCTAGAGAGAAATTGCAAGTGTTTCTAGACACAGAAGCACTCATTATAACACAAAACATTTTTCCAAAATCTTTTTGCTTGGGTTGATTTTCAGCATTTCACACTAGTATGCTAGTTCCCTAATGCTGCTTCCATGCCAGGGCTCTTTCATAAAAAAAATAGGCCTGGAACTAAATCCTTTCTGTGTATAATTCTTTAATACAGCTGCTCTACATAGACCTTTGGCCTTAGAAAAAAGTACCCTGCTGGGCACCAGGGGTTAAGCAGATTAGGCCTCCCACAAGGCCCCATTAATTATCCATCAGAGATTCTCCAAACCAAAGCCGTATGATTGACAACAAAGGAACCAGAATCTAATCCAGCACTGTGACATACCCAAAGACATTGTAACTAGCATGATTTATTAAGTTATGTGAATACTGTGTCCTGTAGTAAGAAAACGCCAGTGGGTCAAACCACAGTGTTGGATAGCAGCAGTGCTATGGCTCTGCAATAGAGTGAATATTGAACTCAATGAGAGCTAGACAGATAAATATTCAACATCTCCTTTTTCAGGGTGCTTTTGCTATCTGTACATCTAAATCCAATATTATTTGCCAAGTTTGCAGTGTTAGGACTTCTCTCTGGTTTTATTGCTGTCTTTGTCCTGCTACACAATAACAGAAAATGATGGTGAAATCTAAAAAAGATAAGTTTCATAGAGAACAGATGGTGAGGGGAAATCTTCCAATGGGGACCCATATGCTGATTATACATGTCTAAGATTTTTTTCACTTTCTCTTATGTCTCCCGTTCAAAAATAAATCTCTCCGATAAGACACACAAAAAAAGTTGTAATAGAAGTTCTACCTATTCTTTACTGTATAATAAAACAAACAAAAAACAAACATACAAACTTTCGATATAATTGAGTGCACTAATAGAGAATATTGCTACTGAAAACAAATTTCAAGTAGGAAGATAAGCATTAAACAACACATCAAAATGGTCCATCTTGAGTTCCCACTTAAATTACTTTTTTTCAAACAGACACATCTAAAATGCTGTTTAAATAAAAATTTTATGCTGAAAAAATAAGTTTGACCACAGGACAGCAGCAACATTTCCTAAAGTTGCTTATTCCTTCCTACTGCTCTAGCCACAATGTGCAAGTATGCACAAAATTGCCTTTCACCCCTCCCAATTTGTTTCTTTAATTTTCTTTCACTTAAAGAGGATCTCCAGACAAGGGCTTATACAGAATAGGGCAATATTTCAATGCAAATGCCCCCCCCCCCCCCACCCACCCTGAGCTACGGTGTCTCCAAACTGGTCATGTCCCCCCGAAAGATTCAGATACAGCCAACTTTCACACTTCCTGCGACGGGTTTGGAACAGCTCTGAGAGTCCACTGTCAGTAACCCAATATGAGTCATGGTACTCCTCAGCCATGGATGTGAGAGGTGGAATCTCCCTAATATACTCTGTCTTGGCCGAGCCATCGGAGAAAGCGACCTATATGCTGAGTTGGGAACGTGACCTGGAGATCAATTGGGACCTAGACACTTGGCATTCCAACTTTGCCCGCTCCTATGGGGGGATCCTTAATAATTCCCTTGTGGAAGCAGATCTCAAGGTCATGTCCCGCTGGTACCTGGTTCCTACTCTTCTCATCAAATTTTACCCTCAATCCTACCCTCTATGCTTTAGAGGCTGTGGCCACTTGGGTTCCCTCCTCCACACTTTTTGGGAGTGCCCCAGAATTAGAACGTACAGGAACAAGATTTTCAACCTGATCTGCAAGTCCACTGGATTTGCGGTGAAATAAGACCCAGCTATCGCGCTCCTTAACCACTTAACGACCGCCCCATGTATATATACGTTGCCAAAATGGCACAGACAGGCACAATCACGTACCTGTAAGTGACTGCCTTCGTATGGGTGGGGGGTCCAATCGGACCCCCCTCCGGTACATGAGGCGGTCGTTTTCAGTTCGAGATGAGGGGGCCGCCATTGGTTTCTGGCCACCTCCTCGCGATCTCTCCCGGCGAATGAAATGCTTCCCCTGCCTGTGTAATACACAGGCAGGAGGAAGTGATGTCATCTCTCCATGCGGTGCTCACATAGTCCGGAGCACCGTGGAGAGAAGACATCAGGTTAGTGCACAAACAGAACACTGACACCAGGACACATAGGCACATGATCGCCCCCCCAGTCACCCCCAGATCACCCCCCAGATCACCCCCCAGCCCCCAGTCACAGTGTCACCGATTGCAGTGATCATTTATTTACTGATCACTGCAAACAGTGACATTTGTGATTGTAAAAGTGTAAGAGCAGTTAGTGTTAGGACCCTTTAGGTCCAGGGTAGCCCCCTAACTCCCCCCCTAATAAAGGTTTAACCCCTTGATCGCTCCCCAGGTAACCCTTTCACCCCCTATCACCACTGTCACTAAGCAATCATTTTTCTGATCGCTGTATTAGTTATGCTGGTGCCGCTAGGTAGTCAGTTATTTTTTTAGGTTTGCCGCAAGGTTTTTATAGCGTCAGGTACCCCCATATATTACCTAATAAAGGTTTAACCCCTTGATCGCCCCCCAGGTAACCCTTTCATCCCCTTTTGCCAGTGTCACTAAGCGATCGTTTTTCTGATCGCTGTATTAGTTATGCTGGTGCCGCTAGGTAGTCCGTTTTTTTTTAGGTTCGCCGCAAGGTTTTTATAGCGTCAGGTACCCCCATATATTATCTAATAAGGGTTTTAACCCCCTGATTGCCCCTATAGTTAACCCTTTCACCAGTGATCACCGTATAAGTGTCACTGGTGACACTAGTTAGCCAGTTAGTTATTTTGTTATTTAGGTTCCCCGTCAGGTTTTTATATAGCGTCAGGTACCCCCATATATTACGTAATAAAGGTTTTAACCCCTGATTGCCCCTAGTTAACCCTTTCACCAGTGATCACCGTATAAGTGTTACGGGTGACGCTGGTTAGTTTGTTTGGTTTTTATAGTGTCAGGGCACCCGCCATATATAACCCAATAAAGGTTTAACCCCTGATCGCCCGGCGAGTGATATCAATTAGGTTTTAGCGTCAGAGAGGGTCTGCGTCACCCCAGGCACCGACAGGCTAGTGCCAGTAGCGCTAACACCCACGCGTGAAGCATACACATCCCTTAGTGGTATAGTATCTGAACAGATTAATATCTGATCTGATCAGATCTATACTAGCGTCCCCAGCAGTTTAGGGTTCCCAAAATCACAGTGTTAGCGGGATCAGCCCAGATACCTGCTAGCACCTGCGTTTTGCCCCTCCGTCCAGCCCAGGCCACCCAAGAGCAGTATCGATCGATCACTGTCACTTACAAAACACAACACACATAACTGCAGCGTTCGCAGAGACAGGCCTGATCCCTGCAACTCCAGTGCTGTAGGAGGTGATTTCACCATCACAGTTAAAAAAAGAGCATATATGCCAAAGCATGGGGGCAGCAGGGGCGGAGGAGCGATTTTGCGTACATACGGTCAAAATTCCGACAGAGGCTTGCCCGTTGAAAAGTCTGACCGTGTGTACGTGGCATAACTTTTGCGGGAGAATGCCCCCATGCTTCGGCATATATAAATGGTGCATGTATGCCCATTATTTGAAGTGGGTGAATGAAGGGAGGTATTCTAATGGTGGACATACCCACCGATCAACATCTTTTTTCGCTCAGCCAACAGGCTGCATGAAAAAAAAGATTACAATACATGTCCAACAAGGACCAGCAACGTACTGGTATGTTGCTGGACTTTGAATGGTTATACCAGAATGATGCCTGCGGGTTTAGGTATCATCTTTGTATCATTCTTTTCAGCCAGCGGCCGGCTTTCATGTAAGAGCAATCCTAGCGGCTAATTAGCCTCTGGACTGCTTTTACAAGTAGTGGGAGGGAATTTCCCCCCGGATATAAAAAGCGCCATTGGGAAATTGGGAAAGCACTTTATCACACCGATCTTGACGAAAGATCTAGGGTCTTTTCAAAAAAAGAGTACCTGTCACTACCTATTGAGATAACAATAGAGATAACAATAAAAATGATAAAAAAAAAAATATGGAAGGAACAGTTTAAAAATAAAATAAAAAAGCAAAATTAATAAAAAAAAAAAGCACCCCTGTCCCGCCCTGCTCTTGCGCAAAGGCAAACGCAAGCATCGGTCTGGCGTCATATGTAAACAGCAATTGCATCATGCATCTGAGGTATCATCGCGAAGGTCAGATCGAGCGCAGTAATTTTAGCAGTAGACCTCCTCTGTAAATCTAATGTGGTAACCTGTAAAGGCTTTTAAAAATGTATGTAGTTTGTCGCCACTGCGCGTTTGTACGAAATTTTAAAGCATGTCGTGTTTGGTATCCATGTACTCGGCCTAAGATCATCTTTTTTATTTCATCAAACATTTGGGCAATATAGTGTGTTTTAGTGCATTAAAATTAAAAAAAGTATATTTTTTCCCCCAAAAATGCGTTTGAAAAATCGCTGTGCAAATACTGTGTGGAAAAAAAATGCAACACCCACCATTTTAATCTGTAGGGCCTTTGCTTTAAAAAAAAGATAATGTTTGGGGGTTTAACGTAATTTTCTTGCAAAAATTATTTTTTTTCATGTAAATAAAAAGTGTCAGAAAGGGCTTTGTCTTCAAGTTGTTAGAAGAGTGGATGATGTGTGACATAAGCTTCCTAATGTTGTGCATAAAATGCCAGGACAGTTAAACCCCCCCAAATGACCCCATTTTGGAAAGTAGACACCCCAAGCTATTTTCTGAGAGGCATGTCGAGTCCATGGAATATTTTATGTTGACACAAGTTGCGGAAAAAAAAATTTTTTTTTTTTTTTGCACAAAGTTGTCACTAAATTATATATTGCTCAAACATGCCATGGGCATATGTGGAATTACACCCCAAAATACCACATGTGTGAGACTTTTTGGGAGCCTAGCCGCGTACAGGACCCCAAAAACCAAGCACCGCCTTCAGGCTTTCTAAGGGTGTAAATTTTTGATTTCACTCCTCACTGCCTATCACAGTTTCGGAGGCCATTGGAATGCCCAGATGGCACAACCCCCCCAAATGACCCCATTTTGGAAAGCAGACTCCCCAAGCTATTTGCTGAGAGGTATGGTGAGTATTTTGCAGATCTCACTTTTTGTCACAAAGTTTTGAAATTTGAAAAAAGAAAAAAAAGAAAATATTGTCTTTCTTCATTTTCAAAAACAAATGAGAGCTGTAAAATACTTACCATGCCTCTCAGCAAATAGCTTGGGGTGTCTACTTTCCACAATGGGGTCATTTGGGAGGGTTTTGTGCTATTTTGGAATTTTATGGCCTTAGAAACTGTGATAGGTAGTGAGGAGTGAAATCAAAAATGTGCGCCCTTAGAAATCCTGAAGGCGGTGCTTGGTTTTCGGGGTCCCGTACGCGGCTAGGCTCCTAAAAAGTCCCACACATGTGGTATCCCCATACTCAGGAGAAGCAGCAAAATGTATTTTGGTGTGCAATTCCACATATAACCATGGCATGTGTGAGCAATATATCATTTAGTGACAACTTTTTGTATTTTTTTTTTTTTTGTCATTATTCAATTAAATAAAAAAATAATATTCAATGGGCTCAACATGCCTCTCAGCAATTTCCTTGGGGTGTCTACTTTCCAAAATTGGGTCATTTGGGGGGTTTTGTACTGCCCTGCCATTTTAGCACCTCAATAAATGAGGTAGGCAGTCATAAATTAAAAGCTGTGTAAATTTCAGAAAATGTACTCTAGTTTGTAGACGCTATAACTTTTGCGCAAACCAATAAATATACGCTTATTGACATTTTTTTTTTACTATAGACATGTGGCTTAATACATTTTGGCCTAAATGTATGACTAAATTTGAGTTTATTCGATTTTTCTTATAACAAAAAGTAGAAAATATAATTTTTTTAAAAAAATTCGGTCTTTTTCCGTTTATATCGCAAAAAAAATAATCAAATACTATTAAAAGAAAGCTCTATTTGTGGGAAGAAAAGGACGCACATTTCGTTTGGGTACAACATTGCATGTCCGCACAATTTCCAGTTAAAGCAGCGCAGTGCCAAATTGTGAAATCACCTCTGGTCTTTATGCTGCGAATTGGTCCGGGGCTTAAGTGGTTAATAGACGAATCCGGGATGTACCAAAATTCACCCAGACCCTAATCCATTTTATTTTCCTGGGGGCCAAAATAAAGATAGTCCGTGCATGGAAATCTCCCTCTGTCTCATTCTACCTGACCAAACTAAAAATCTCTTGGATAATGTCCCAAGAATACATTTCCAATATCATCTTGGACACATCACATAAATTCTAACTCACCTGGAAACCCTGGGCTAAGCACATCAGGGTGTCCCTACATCCCTAGGAAAGAAGATTCCTTACGGGGTTCTGCTAAGCCAAATTCACAGACCTCTCCTCCAGCTTTCCGTGAAGGTTCCTCCCTCTTCTCTTTACCCCCCCCCCCACTAGTCTTCTCTCCCTTTTTGTTTTCTGGCTCCTCTTCTCCCTCCCCCCCACCTCCTCTTTCTTCCCTTTTATGTGTCAATTATGAGTTGAAGCAGGCTATTGTTTTGCATAGCTGCAGCCAGTTTCCTACTGCACATGCCCAAGTTGTGCTGTGCTTCGTAAAGGTCCCACAGTCTTCTTGTGTGTCCCAGAAGGCTGTGGGTGAAAGGAGGAGGGGTTGAACGTGCTTGTTCAATCACTGCAGTGATCTGAGCCAGAAGTGGGAGCAGGTACCTGTCAAAACCAGGTACCCGCTCCCTCCTCTCCCTAAAAAGTGCCAAATTTGGCAGGGGGGGGGCGCAAACAAGCAGAGCTTTCCCTTTTGGATAAAGGTCTGCATTAATTTCTTTCCCCTCCTACCATCTGAAATTGTTCTATCTCTCCTCCCCTTTGTGTTACATTTTTCCCAAATCCCTCATTGGCGCACATATTTGTCGAAGTCAATTTTATATTCTATTGTGTATCTTATGTTCAGAACCCAGAACAGTGCACTTATAAGTATTAGAAAACTGTACCATAAATATTTGTGTGTTTTAATTCTCCAGTTCCATTTTTGTTATTGGATATTGCATTTTCAGCTTAGTCAAGTCCAATGCATTTGTAAGTTTTCTTTTCATGCCCTCTGGAAAAATCTATTTCAAAGACCATGTAATGCTGACAAGGTATGACACTTGCAATCTTTATTCTTGTAGTCAGCAGGTCTATGCATGCTTGCTGATATAATGGGTGGTGGGAGGGGGGGTAGTTTCAAGCTGATTTCAGCAAAGACAATCTGTACTGAGGCATTATAAGCTACATGTGATAAAGCAACTATTAAATTCTCTGCAAAGAACATTGTGAGGTACACATATTAAACTAAGTACTACTACTAATTATGTATAATATACATTAGATACGGATATTTTTTTGCTGGGTTTCTTTGGCCAGCAAAACTAAAAGGAAATGTACATTTTTTTAGACATGTT
The DNA here is from genome assembly GCA_029206835.1 of Rana muscosa. NCBI lineage: Eukaryota > Metazoa > Chordata > Amphibia > Anura > Ranidae > Rana > Rana muscosa. Next base: position 420,364,457 of record CM055122.1, read on the forward strand.
AAAAAGATTAGATTTATATAAACAATCTTATAAAATGTTCTGATGTTTTTTTATGGATCTTACTCCTGTGTAAATTTTGTATTAGGGATGAGCTCCTGCTTTGGTCTGAACCCATATTCAGTGAACAATGGAACTAAATGTATGTTCAGCCAAGCTGAACCTCCAGCTGCAGTATAAAGTGGTGCATTTAGAAGTAGTATTACAACTGCTGATAATTGTGACAGCTTCCTACATAGGCTGGATGTTAGTGTGAGCTGTCACCCCCCCCCCCCCCAGTGTTCTAACAACATATCCCTAGATAACCCTTTCAGCTGTCAGCTGTGAATTCCTGGTTGACAGGTGAATGTAAAAAAGGTAATGAGATAGTGTAAAAAATAGTCTGTGGTACACCCAAAAATTCATACCAGACAATCCAGGTCTGTTATGGATTTTAAAGGGAACCATATGCAAAAAAAAAAAGAAAAAAGAATTGCCAACAGCAAATTCAATACCAGATTGGGATCGTTGTTCTTTTTACAAAGGTTTTGTTTGAAAGTTTCAGTGTTTTTATTCACTGTTTACTTTCTTTGTGAATAAGTAATAGTACTTATTCAAATGGGGGGGGGCGCTTGTATTTAAGGGGTCTTACAGATTTTGATTTACAAACAAGAGAATAATCAAGGCTATCATTTACTGGCAATTTAAAATGTGTTTATTCATTGAAATTGTCAGCCTTGTAATATTAGGTTGCGTACACCAAGATGTGCCAAAACACAGGCAGGTCCAGGGCATCCCCAAGATTGGTATTTAAAGGAATATTACATTTGTAATTTTTCACTTCTTTCATCTTTTTTTTATGGTTAGGTACTTGTTCCCCATGACAGTGCCCAGCCCCCCTCCTCTAATTGCTTAACGTCCCTTGCTTGCTATCCTAGAAAATGACCATTACTATTTTCTAAGATTTTGCTCCTACTACGTACTATATATGCTGTACTATTAGTAAAGTTACTATATACTATGGGGTTGATTTACTAAACCTGGAGAGTGCAAAATCTGGTGCAGCTCTGTGTAGTAACCAATCAGCTTCTAACTTCAGCTTGTTCAATTAAGCTGTGACTAAAAAAAAAAACCTGGAAGCTGATTGGCTGCCATGCACAGCTGTACCATATTTTGCACTCTCCAGTTTTAGTAAATCAACCCCTATATTCCATCAACTGATGTGAACAGGGTTGCAAAGCCTCCACAATCTTACACACAAAGCTTGAACCATTTACTGATATACATGTTTTACTGGAAACCTCAAATATCAGAGAAACTTCTATTACAATTAATTAAATTAAATAACAATGAATATTTAACCCATTCATTACCGCCATTATAAGAAATAAATTAGAACAGAAAAGCTTGCAGCTGGCTAGCTCGGTGTACCTTACAATGGGGGCATTCCCCTCTCTGCTATAAGTTTCAGAAGGAAACAACCAGGAGCTGTCATATACCAGGAATCTTGTATTTTTTATGTCTCACTATAAGCATTAATAAGATCCATACTTCCAGCCAAATTGAACTTTTTAATTGTTTTCTGCCTTTGTTCATGTCCTCCGAAGCAGTGTCCAGCCCTCATGCCATTTGTTTGACAATCCCTTGTCTATTAGCAGTGGCGGTCCGTGCATCGTGGGCACATGGGCGCTGCCCCCCCTAACACCTCCGTCACCCTCATTATTCATGTGCCAGTCCCCTTTCAGGATGCCGGACACAGGAAATACTGTGGTGGGGATAGGCATCCCGATCCCACGCTGTGTTGCATAGCAAATAAAATTTTGCTATTTTCACACTAACGTTCCTCCCTGCCAATCAGGAGGCATGTCAGGGAGACCTGTCTCCCAACTGGCCAAAGCATTAGGCGATTATATTGGATGCCTAACACTTTGTCAGAAGAGGAGACATGGCGGAGGAAGCCTGAGGAGCCGAGCGGACACCGAACCACCGCTTCCCGCCACTGCAGAAGAGAAGGAGGAGAGCCCCGGCCACATAAGCGGTAAGTGCCGCCAGACCAGCCACTGGGGGGGGGGTGAAGTGACAGCTGGGCTGTTATGGGCACAGTGGCTGCATATGATGGGCACAGTGGCTGAATTTTATGGGCACAGTGGCTGTATTTGATGGGCACAATGGCTGCACATGATGGGCACAGTAGCTGCATTTTATGGCAAAGTGGCTGTATTTGATGGGCACAGTGGCTGTATTTGCTGGGCACTGTGGCTGCATTTGATGGCACAGTGGCTGCATTTGATGGCACAGTGGCTGTATTTTATGGGCACAGTGGCTGCATTTGATGGGCACAGTGGCTGCATATGATGGGCACAGTGGCTGCATTTGATGGGCACAGTGGCTGTATTTGAAGGGCACAGTGGCTGTTTTTGATGGGCACAGTGGCTGCATTTGATGGGCACAGTGGCTGTTTTTGATGGGCACAGTGGCTGCATTTGATGAGCACAGTGGCTGAATTTGATGGCACAGTGGCTGTATTTGCTGGGCACAGTGGCTGTATTTGATGGCACAGTGGCTGCATTTAATGGGCACAGTGGTTGCATATGATGGGTACAGTGGCTGCATTTGATGGCACAGTGGCTGTATTTGATGGGCACAGTGTCTGCAATTGATGGGCACAGTGGCTGCATTTAGTGGACACAGTGGCTGCATTTTAATGGGCACAGTGGCTGCATTTCTCACACACAGCATATGCATACTTCCAATTACACCCCAAAATACATTCTGATACTCCTCCCGAGTATGGCGATACCACATGTGTTTGACTTTTTCACAGCCCGGCCACATAGAGAGGTCCAACATACAGGGAGCACCATCAAGCATTCTAGGAGCATAAATTACACATCTAATTACACATTTAACCTTTAAGTCTGGTATGAATTTTGAATGCCAAAATGTTTTAAAAAAATGGTGTGGGGTCCCCCCAAAATCCATACCAGACCCTTATCTGAGCATGCAGCCTGGCAAGTCAGGAATGGGGCAGGACAAGTGAGCGCCCCCCCTCCTGAACCATACCAGGCCACATGCCCTTAACATGGAGGATTGCTTTGGGGCAGGGGGGACTCTAAGCACCTTGTCCCCATGTTGATGGGGACAAGGGTCTCTTTCCCCCAACCCTGGTAGGTGGTTGTGGGGGTCTGCGGGCAGGGGGCTTCTCAGAATCTGGAAGCCCCCTTTAACAAGGGGGCCCCCAGATCCCGACCCTTCCATATGAATGAGTATGGGGTACATTGACTTCTATTAGGTTGCATGCTTTTGCTGTGTTTTCTGAAAGCGCACCAAAGATGCAGCATGCATGACATCTGGTGAGCTTTCAGAAAATCTAGCAAAATAATTTGGAAACTAATAGAAGTCCAAGGGACTGTGGCTAAAAATAGGGGTAAAATGCAGGAAAACTGCGTATACGCCAGCTCTGTGACTGAACCACAGCACACTAGTGTGAACCCACTTAAAGGCACATGATGGGGCCAACTGCTAGCATAGGCTGGTAAAATTTAATCTCTTTGGCTAGAGTTAATGAAAGATTCTGCTGGAGGACAACATATGAAAGAGGGGGAGACGTTTGGGAATGGGAGTGCAGGAAGGGAGAGAGGGCAGGAGGGGGGAGAGTCTAGTCACAGTGACGGTGCTAACTCACTGTGATCCACAAAGGCATTTTTTTTTTCAATAGTTTTTTATTAAATTTTTCAAGTGTGGTACATAAGTTCAAACAATTTGCGTTCCAAATTTTTGTTTCAGGAGATATCATATAGTTCTTTACAGTGCAATCAAAAAACATACGTCACTAAAGTGTATCTTCAAAACATATTAACGTGACATTATCATAGCTATCATATCCAGCCAGATGACTCAGTTATCGCGGTCCGGGGGTACTATCAGCTTCTTTGGGTTGTATGAACCGTTCTGCTCCGGACCACCTGGTCCAGGGGAGCCATGCATTTTTTGTTTTGTTAAGTTGACCTCTACTAGAGGCCAGTGTAATCTCATATGTGAAGTGTAGGTTAACGAGATCAATGGTATTTTCAGTCGTAGGAGGTTGGGTGTTTTTCCATAATTTGGTCAAACTCAGCCGAGCAGCAAGAAGGACGTTGGTTAAAACCAATCTCAATGGGCCTGGCACTGACTCAATTGTCAAGTTGAGCAATGCCAATGCCGGAGAAGGTGGCATTTGTTCCTGTGCGATATCCGACAGGATGAGGAAGATGTTTATCCAATATGTTTGTATTGAAGGGCACGCCCAGAGGATGTGAAACAGGTCACCTCTCCCTGAGTTGCATCTCCAACATACGTCTGAGGTGGTGTTGTTAAAAGATGCTAATTTAGTTGGTGTAAGATACCACCGTAGAGAAATTTTTTGAGTGATTTCCCAGAATGTTGAATTTAGGGTTGCCTTGTATATGGAGCGTAGTGCTGTTTGCCATTGAGATTCAGTAAAGGTTTTTCCAAGGTCTGTGTACCAGTGCATGTGTGGTTTAGTTTTAGTAATTTCCATTTTCTGATGTAGAATATTATAGAAAAGGGAAATTCCTTTTATCTTCGAGGGATTTGTCAAGTATGCCCACGCTCTAAGTGGGAGTGTGTAGAGTGGCTGAGCTAGGTGAGATAGACAATGTTTGATTCGTAGATATGTAAATAGATCCGAATTGGGAATGGCGAATTTCTGTTGAAGTGTTTGGAACGACATTATTGTGTTCCCTTGGAGTAGATCTTGTATGTGGTTAATACCTTTACGTGTCCAGTGTGCTAGATATAGATCTGTAGTGAAATGATAGAGTATTTCTAACGGTAACGGAGGAGAGAATGAGTTTGCCATTGTTGGAGTTAGGTTTATTAGTTTTTTCCAAGCTTGTGCAGAGGCTCTTATCGTAGGAGGAAGGGCATTGGAGATGGGGGCTCCAAGAGGGGTACTCAGCAACCAGTTTTGCAATGTATGATGTTTAATCATTGCAGCTTCGGTAATGCTCCAGAGTTTGCTAGGAGGGTTGTGAAACCATTCCTGTATTTGTGTCAGTAGGGATGCCCAATAGTAATCTTCAAAGTCAATCAGACCTGCTCCTCCCGCTAATTTATGTTTTATAAGTGTATGTTTTGCGCATCTAGGTGGTTTGCCTTTCCATAGAAATTTGTTCAGAGTTGTTTGGAGAGATTTAAAGTAAGACGACGGGATAGGGATGGGGATGGTCCTGTATAAGTATATCAGCTGTGGTAAAAGTAACATTTTGAATGCAGCGAGTCTGCCCGACCATGATAATTCCTGTTTTGCTAATTTATGGGCCTCAGTTTGAAGTTTGGTAAGAAACGGGATAAAGTTGCACTTAAAGAGATTTTTTGTCGATCTTGGCAGTTGGATCCCTAGGTATGTTATGTCATGTTCCGCCCATGTGAAGGGAAATTGTGTTTGGAGTAGGTTCCTGGAAGTTGCATCTATTCCTAGGTCTAATATGTATGACTTGGAAGCGTTGACCTTATAGTAGGAAATTTTACTGAACCACTGAAGGGTATTTTGTATTTCTGGTAGGGATGATATCGGGTTTGTAGTCATAAGAATGACATCGTCTGCGAACACACTAACCTTGTGTGTTTGGTGTCCTATCTTGAGACCAGAGATATTTGGGTTCTGTCTAATGTGTTCTGCCAGGGGTTCCATTAGTAGGTTGAAGATTAGTGGCGACAATGGGCAGCCTTGTCTAGTGCCATTGGTAATGTTAAATGGTTGGGAGATCATGTCTGCAGAGAATACCCGGGCCGAAGGGGAGGTGTATAGTGCTAGGATAGCGTTAAGTATTTGACCTGTGAAACCAAACTTCTGGAGAACTTGATGTAAGTACTTCCAGTTGATCCTGTCGAACGCCTTCTCCGCGTCCAAAGAAAGGAGCAGGGAAGGTGTTCCACTATTCTCGGCATAATGTATGATATTGATTAGTCTCCTTGTAGCATCTGATGCTTGTCTTCCCGCTGTGAAGCCCGATTGATCCTTGTGGATCAGGTTGGGCATGATATGATTCAGTCGTGTGGCGATCAACTTGGCATAAATTTTTAAGTCTAGGTTTAATAGAGATATTGGACGGAAGTTCTGAGGTGTTACTGGGTCTTTCCCTGGCTTGGGGAGGGTAATAATTAATGCTTGTAAGGATTCCCGAGGAAATGTAGCAGAGGAGGCCGCGTCATTGTACATGTTCGCAAGGTGCGGAGCTAGGTGATGCGCAAATTGTTTATAGTATTCTCCCGTTAGCCCGTCGGGACCTGGTGATTTCCCTAAGGGGAGAGTGTTGATAGTCTCTACTATTTCTTGTACTGTGAAAGGGTCATTGAGGCGGGAGAGTTGCTCTAACGTTAACGACGGAAGACTGACATGTGAGAGAAAGTCTGTGATTTCGTCTAGGGTGGGTTGGTGTGTGTCGGGGTCTCGCTGTAGATTATATAGATCGCTGTAGTACGTGCTGAAAGCATCCGCTATCTCTTGTGGGTTTCTGTGATTTTCCTTTGTGTGGGGATGTAGTATGTGGTCTATTTTATTTTTATACGCCTGCCCTTTATACGTTGTGCAAGGGTTTTACCTGCTTTGTTGGATGTGGAGTACGAAGTGGCTTTTAGTTTTCTCTGGATTCGTTCGTACGATTGGAGGAGGAGGATACGTAGTTCTCGTCTAAATATTAGGATTTGTGCTGAGTATGTTGGATTGGGTTTGGATTTATTTTGTTGTTCTAATTTTTCAATTTGGGTCAGAAGGGAGTCTATCTGCATTGTTCTATTCTTTTTGTGGCGGGAGCTAAGCTTGATTAACATTCCTCTGATAAACGCTTTGTGCGCGTTCCACAGCACACACTGGTCGGACACAGAGCCTGAATTTATTTCGAAATATTCGTTTAGTTGGGCTGTTATTTCTGGAGAGTAATTTGGATGCTGCAAGATATAGTTGTTCGCCCTCCATATGAATGTGTTGTTTTGTCGCGATGAATCAGACACAGTAATGGTAATTGGGGCATGATCCGACCAGGATGTGGTGTGGATTACAGCTGCACTAATGTTCTGGAGGAGCCATTTGTCAGTGAGAAAATTATCAATACGGGAGTACGTTTTATGTAAAGGAGAGAAATATGTATAATCTCTCTCCTCTCCATTCAAACATCTCCAGACGTCAAACAAGTCGTGCTCAACAATGAATTTTTTCAAGGGAGATTCCCTGCGTTTTAAAGCGGATGTAGAATCCATGTGGATTTCAGGTACTAGGTTGAAATCACCGCACAAGATTAAGTTGCCATGTCTCAGAGGTTGTATAATACGCATAATTTTGCGAAGAAAGCGAGCTTGTTTGACATTAGGAGTGTAAATATTCACCAAAGTATACTTATTGTTATTAATGGTACATACAAGAATGATGTAACGACCCTCTGGGTCTAGGGTAGCATTGTGCAATTGGAATGATACCGAGTTACATATCGCTATCATCACCCCTCTTTTTTTAGAGGTAAAGGGGGCGGAAAAAATCTGGGAAAAATGTCTGTTCGTGCATTTAGGTGGAGCTGTGGAAAGAAAATGCGTCTCCTGGACACACAGTACGTCGCACCTTAGGTCCACAGCCGTTTTCCATAGCGAATGCCTCTTTGCTGGGTGGTTGAGTCCATTCGCATTTATGGATAGTACTGTAGTCGGCATTGCAGGTGTTGCGTGTAGGCACAGAAAAACAGATATGGTTTAAGCACTTACGGTACGTCGAGGATGTGTTGGTTCCCTGGGTTCAGAGGACAGATCTGTCTATAAGTATACGTTCTGATAGACCCTCTAGGGGTGTTGTATTTGCCAAACTTGCGGCGATGCTGCTGTAAAACAATAAAGGTTAACTAAACCAGATAAAAACTGGAACTTGAAGAGTATTCTTTTTCGATGGGGTGACCACCGGATAGAACGTTAGGTGGAGTAGAGAATGTACGCATTCAGCTAAACCACTAAGAGGGGGTAACAACTGTCACTGTTCAACTTACTAACAAATCGAAAGGCTGGAAGCCAGGGAGAGCATCATACTTGTAGATGTAATCAGGCCCAAATGCTGGTTGAAGGAAAAGAAAAAAATAAGCTGATTTGATCAAGTGCCGCGACCCTGTGAGGAGCGGCGTGTCGTGCGGTTGTTGCGTTGCTCCTTCGGAGGGGTTGAATCCTGCAGTGCGTCTGGAATGATTCCCCAGGACTGGAGTAGATGCATTCCCTTTTGGAGGGTGTGGATCACATGCGAATCGTCATTCCTTGTGATGATCAAGGTTGCAGGGTATCTCCATTTAAATTGGATCTTGTGGTTGTGGAGGCTTTTGGTGATCGGGTTAAGCTGTCTCCTCATTTGCAGGGTGTATTTTGAGACGTCAGGAAATAGTTGCACCCCTGCGTATGGTTCAGGCAATGAAGGGTTATTTCTCAATGTCATGAGCAGCCGCTCCTTTACAGGGAAAAAATGTACCCTCATTAGGACATCTCTAGGGACTGATGCAGCTAGGTGAGAGGGTTTTGCAATTCTGTGGATTCGATCCACAATCAAGTCTCTGGGTGAAGCGTCGGGCAGGATTAAGTGCACAAGCTCCTTGGCATACCTAGGGAGGTCCAGAGGTAGGATGGTTTCAGGGACACCTCTGATTTTTACATTATTTCTTCTGGACCTGTCCTCTAGGTCTGCCAGCTTTGCCCTCACCCAGGATTGTTCTTCTCTAATGTCGGCATATGAGTCGACTAAGTCGTTCACCGTTTCAGTGCATTCCTCCATGCTGCTTTCTAAGTGAGTCACTCTATTGTCCATAAGATGCATATCTGTAGATATTTTAGTGAACAGTGATGAAAGGTCAGTCATCAGTGAGGACTGGAGAGAAAGTAGCATTTCCTTTAATGTAGTATCCATCACTGGTTGGCCCGTTGTGGGGAATGAGGCCATGGATGATTGTAGGGCCTGGTTGGCCTGGAAGTGGTTGAAAGCCGGGGCCTCAATTTGAGATGTTCGCGGCAGCGGCGGTGACTCTAACCGCAACCGCGTTTTCGCTGGGCTGCCTGTGACAGGGTTGTCTCCTGCTCTGAGGGTAGGGGACTGGGGAGGGCGAGGTGAGTCTTGATCTCCCGGAATATCGTCGGGTAGATCCGTGTAGGCCTCCGGTATCGCAGCCGCGCCGGCGCCATTTTGGGGCTGACTAACCTTGCTGGAGTATTTGGAGAAGAAGGCTGTCAGTTTTTTCGGCTGATGTTCAGTCATCCTCTTCCTAGACATGGCTGGCTATAATCTCCGATGTGTCAGGAGGCAGGATGGCCGTGGATTGACTGTGAGATTGGGCTTTAATCGCTTCTTGTCTCTCCCTTAGCTGACGAGCACTGAGTCTAAGCAGCCATCACCAGTGCTGGCAGACCACGCCCCCCCCACAAAGGCATTTTAAGTTTATAAAGTAAGCATGGGAGGATCATCATCTTTATAATGGACACACGCCCAAACTAGGAAACCTGTGGAGACTCTGATGGATTTCCTGTAACTCCAATAGAATTTTTTTATTATGGAGTTCTGATAAGTCAGCATTAATTGTATGCCTAGATAGGTGATAGCATCCATTTTCCACCGAAAAGGAAAACTAGCCTGGCATTGCTTAACCACTTCAGCCCCGGACCATTTGGCTGCCCAAAGACCAGAGTGCGATATGGCACTGTGTCACTTTAACTGACAATTGCGCAGTCGTGCGACGTGGCTCCCAAACAAAATTTATGTCCTTTTTTTTCCCACAAATAGAGCTTTATTTTGGTAGTATTTGATCATCTCTGCGGTTTTAATTTTTTGCGCTAGAAACAAAAATAGAGCGACAATTTTGAAAAAAAAAACAATATTTTTTACTTTTTGCTACAATAAATATCCCCAAAATATATATAATTTTTTTTTTTCCTCAGTTTAGGCTGATACGTATTCTTCTACATATTTTTTGGTAAAAAAAATTGCAATAAGCGTTTATTGATTGGTTTGCACAAAAGTTATAGTGTCTATAGTGTCTACAAAATAGGAGCATTTTATGTCATTTTTATTAATATTTTTTTTTACTAGTAATGGCGGCGATCAGCGATTTTTATCGTGACTGTGTAAATGTGTCTGGCAGTGGAGGGGTTAACCAGTAGGGGCAGGAAAGGGGTTGAGTGTGTCCTAGGGAGTAGACATGTGCACACTGAAATATTTTGTTTCGGAATTTCGTTTTCTTCCGAAAAATAAATGTATTTAGTTACTCCCGAAATTCGTTTTTATTTATTTAGTTTTTTGTTAGAAATTGCATTAGTCCGAAAATCTGAATTAATTAAGGTCGAATCTATCATTGAAGCCTTATGGTGTCTGTCAAATGTTCAAAGAAGATTCGACGGAGCAGAGAAACTGTACGACTCTGCAATCATACATTTCCAGTCGAATGTTCCGCCTACAATAAGGTGACCGGATTTTTTTAATGAAATCCGGGGACATATTTTTTTTACTAGTAATAGCGTCAATCAGCGACTCTCTGCCCGTCGACGCCGCCGCCCGCCACACAGCCTGTCAAGTCTTTCTCTCCAGGCCCCGGCTACTACTCGGTGGGGAGCGGAGGAAGATCACTCCACCAGGGAAGGCAAGGAGATAGGCAGGCGGCTGGCCGGGACTTGAGCCAAGGCAGAAGAACATGCGAGTGGAGCTAAATGGGTAAGCACCCGAAACTGAAGAAATATTCTCTCCGACCAGCACACCATAATCAGAAAGGGGCACAGATAATGGAAAAAATGTATTTCAGATTTTTTATTTTATTTTGCACTGACTGTCTTTGAAATTGCCCCAGCCCTTGTTCAAATCCAATCTGGGGACAAATCCGGGGACAGACTTGGTCCGGGGACAGTGTCCTCAATCCGGGGACTGTCCCCTGAATCCGGGGATCTCTGGTCACCTTAGCCTACAAGCTATAGTAGAATTCTAATGTTGTTTGACTAGTAATAATTATATTTATTAATTATTATTACTAGTCAGCCAACATTAGAATTCTTCTATAGCCTATAGGCGGATGCATTTGACCGGAAATGTACGATTGCAGCTTCGTACAGTTTAGCTGCACCGTCAAATCTTCTTAGAACTTTCGACAGACACCATAAGCCTTCAATGACAGATTCAACGTTTGTATGTTTTTCGATGCTTCATCGAATCTTCGTCGTTCATGTTGAATTCTCAAGTTAATACAAGCTATTTTACTGCTCCTCCTCTTTGGTTACAATCAGCCAATAACATTCATCATCATCATTATTTTTATTTTACTTCCCCCACCCAATTCCAGCAGCGATCTTTTCTCTCTGTGTCGAATCTTTTCTCTCTATAATGTCGAATCTTTTCTCTCTATGTAGAATAATCTTGGACTAATAGAGTTACGGTTAGGCACATTCGACCACAGGTTCGATAGACACAGATTGTTATTGTCAGTGTCATGTCGAATCTCCTATCTATATCGAACTGTTGTCGCAACGAAAACGAAAATAAAGCATTTGTTTATGTCGGATTTTTCGGTTTTCGGATTCTGTGCTTTCGTTTTCGTTTGTTAAAACGATAATACCTGAAATTCAGATGAAAATGCATTCGGACGAAAACGAATGCACATGTCTACTAGGGAGTGATTCTAACTGTCTGGGGGATGGGCTAGCAGTGACATGACACTGATCACTGCTCCCGATGAGAGGGAGCAGACGATCAGTGTACTGTCACTAGGCAGAACGGGGAGATGCTGTGTTTACACTGGCATCTCCCTGTTCTTCAGCTCCTTGACACGATCGTGGTCACCCGGGCAGACATCGAGTCCACGGGCATGCGGTCACGGTCACGAGGGGTGTGTCTCACAAAATTCAAAGTAATGTATATATACGTTACTTTGCGCAGCCGTGCCATTCTGCTGACGTATATGTACAGGAGCAGGTCGGCAAGTGGTTAACCCACCCGGGCGAGAGAGTCACATTCAGTGCAAAGGAATAAATAATTTTCAGGTTGGCAAGGAGGTTAAAGTGTTCAAGGTCCTGCATGAGGTTGGGTAAAGATGTCAAGGGCGAAGAGAGGAACAGCAGAACATTGTCCGCAAAGCCTCCGATCTTGAACTCAGGACTCTGTACCTGCACCCTTTTAATGTCAGAGTTTTCCAATATGCAGCATAGCAGAAGTTCTAGCCAGAAGATGTAAAGCAAATGGTTGCCTGGTACCATTATGGATGTCGAAGGTGTTCGTAAGGTGACCATTGACTCTGACTGGCTCTGGGACTTGGGTACAGTGACATAATGAATGTATGCATAATCGGTCTGAGCCCCAAAGCTCCTAGCAATACCTCTATGTAGTCCCAGGCTTCTCTATCAAACGCTTTCTCAGCATCCTTTCTCAGCAAATGTCCAACACTTTTAAGTTCACAATTTTTTAAATCAATGTTTTATGTCTTTTTTTCACACATAAACAATTTAGGTTAGGTGCACCCTGTGTTGCAAAGCATTTTGAAATTACAAGCATTACAAAAATAAAGTATAGTACTGGCATTTCCATTTGTTTCCTTCTCTTTAAAAGTGAATTCCCAAATAGCTCTATACAGTATGTACAAAGCAAGGTACATTCAAACCTGTGACTGCACCAAGCACTGATTACATGCAAGAACTCCAGGGAGGCTTCCTTGCAATAGATTGCCAACTCCCACAGTTTATCAGGCCCAGTTGCATGTAATCTCTCATGCAGTAATCATATGCTAATGATCAGCCCATGTCCAAAAATTTAACTTTTTTGGTTGAAAGTAGGGTTGAGCGAACCCGAACTGTAAAGTACCGGACTTTTGGATTTTTGGGTCCCGGACACGAACCCGAACAATTGACTGTATGTTCAGGTTCGGGTCCGGTGTTCGGCGATGTTATGGCGCATTTCTAAAAGCTACATGGCAGCCAATAAACTTTTGTTTAACTGGTGTGCCCTTAGAAGCCATCACAGCCATGCCTACTAATGGCATGGCTGTTATTGGCCAGTGCAGCATGTGACCCAGCCTCTATATAAGCTAGAGGCACACAGCACAGCACGTCACTCTGCTTTAGACAGTATAGGGAAAGGATCCTGGCTGATGTTGCTGTGAGGGAGAGAATGAAATGATAGGAGTTAGTCCTGATTCTGCAATCTACTGAGAGAAAAGATAGAGACAGTGTAGGGCAAGGTTCCTGTTGCTGCTTTCAGGGAGAGAGATTTATCTAGGAGTCCAGATTCAGAGATCTAATAACTCAGCGATCTGCATAGATTTACCTGGTTGGGTTGCAGTGCACAGTTTTTTTACACTGCCATGAGCCCAGTGCCAGAGAAAATCTAACTTTTATCTGCAAGCTCAGTGCACCAGCACTGCATATGTTACGTTGAGATACACCCTGTACATACTGTGGGTGAATTCTGCTCTTCCAAAAACACCCATTTAGGGCAAAAAAATAAAAATAAAAATTTGCAGTGTTTTCTGCATATATGCAGGTGTGACATAAACAATTTATATATTTTTCTTCTATTGTGCTATTCTAAAAAAATTATTTTAGGACAAAAACATTTTTTTTTGAATAGCATTTTCTGCAGTTCTGTAAGTGTGAGATACACTGTTTACATACTGTGGGTGTATTCTGCTCTTTCAAAAACACCCATTTAGGGCCACAAAAAATATTTTGCAGTGTTTTCTGCATATCTGGAGGTGTGTGAGATAAACAATTTATATATTTTTCTTCTATTGTGCTATTCTAAAAAAATAATTTTAGGACAAAAATTTTTTTTTTTAATAGCATTTTCTGCAGTTCTGTAGGTGTGAGATACACCGTTTACATACTGTGAGTGTATTCTGCTCTTCCAAAAACACCCATTTAGGGCAAGATCCTAAATTTGGAAAATATGAGGAGAACGTCAAAAGGACGTGGCCCCGGTCGTGGTGCTGCTGGTGGAGCTCCTGTTGCAGGGAGAGGACGTAGTCGATCTGTGCCAGCTACACGCACAAGTGAAACACCTTCCTCAGGTGAGAGTAGGCGTCAGAGCCTGCAGCTGTATTTTGTCGCGCCTAATGAGGCTGTACAAATGTTGAAGCACAAGGCAAAGGCAGAGGAGGAGGAAGAGGTCGCCAACGCACCGCCAGCACCTCAGAAGGCAGGGTTAGCATGGCAGAAATGTGGAAAAGCTTTGTCAGCACGCCACAACAACCAGCACTACCAGCTGAGATGGAACGTCTTAGCAGGAGGCAGCATTAAACCAACATGGTGGAGCAGTATGTGTGCACACGCCTACACGTACTGAATGACGGGTCTGCCCCTTCAACTTCTGGGTCTCCAAATTGGGCACATGGCCTGAGCTTGCCCTTTATGCCTTGGAGGTGCTGGCCTGCCCTGCAGCCAGTGTATTATCTGAACGTGTATTTAGCACGGCAGGGGGCGTTATCAGCGGCAAGCGCAGCCGCCTGTCCAGAGCCAATGTGGACAAGCTCACATTCATTAAAATGAACCAGGCATGGATCCCACAGGACTTGTCCGTACCTTGTGCAGAATAGACATGTATACCGGTGTTCTGACAAAAACTGTCCGGCCCGTACTGCGCAGGCGCAGCGCTTGCGCAGTACGGAGGACCAGGAGATTCACAAAATCTCCAAAGATGAACGGCGCCTGCGCAGTGAGTGCAGGTTCAAGCCCCATACGGTAGAACATAGTAACAGGGCCCCTCACGGGCTCGCTTCGCTCGCCACGCTTAGGGCACGGCCTCGCTTGGCTCGGCTTGAACCTCGGATGGCTTGAACCTGGACTCACCGCGCAGGCTCCGTTCGTCTTCAGAGATTTTCAAAATCCCCTTGTCCTACGTACTGAGCAAGCGCAGTACAGGGCAGACACTATCCGACGGGGGACAGAATTCGACACATCACCGGCCTTACCCAGCCATTGTTGTATTTTTGAACCAGTGTTGGCTACCTCGTCCTCCTCCACTGCCGCTTCCACCTACACAGCCACATCCACCGCCACCTCAACCTCCTACTCCATATGGACCTCGTCCTCTTAGGTCAAGATTATAATTTTTATTTTTTTTAATTTCAAAGTATTTTATTTTCCCACTAGCTTATCCATTAAATTTAAAAATATTATTTCCAGAAAGGGCGTATTCTGGGGCATTCCCACCATATGTGTGGCATCGTGCCGTTGAGTTTCTGAGGTTCTTAATGACTTCCTGTACCTCTTCTGCTGAGAAGGGAGCCTGCAGCATATTATTATTTTATTTATTTTTTTATGTTATTTTAAGTTATTTCCCTATCCACATTTGTTTGCAGAGCACTTGCCATGCTCTTAACAATATTTGGCTGCCATTTGCAGCCCTCTACCCCTTTCCATTACTTTTTTAGAGCCATTTTTGTCCTCAGAAGTTCGGGTACCCATTGACTTCAATGGGGTTTGGGGTCAAGTTCGGGTCAAGTTCGGTCCCGAACTCTAACTTTTTTCTGAAGTTCGGCCGAACCCGTCGAACCCGAACATCCAGGTGTCCGCTCAACTCTAATTGAAAGTACAAGCTATTAGCCTCAGTAGGGTGGATTTACTAAAACTGAAGAGTGTATGGCTGCCAATCAGCTTCTAAATATATACATGTTATCACAACACAAATGTGATAACTATATTAGTTACCATTAAAACAGTATGTAAAATTGTTCTCATACTTACCATACTTTTGCTTTCCTGGCGTATCCTCACGTCAGCACACTATGGATTAATCCTCCATAGGTAACCCCTAGGACCACCTCCAAAGCTAGACCCTCCCTCCTGATCCCCAGTGTTCCTTACTAGATAGTGACATGCCACCAGGGCGGGAAGAGTTTTGCTGATGTGAGGATATTCCAGTGGGAACTATGCACATGCTCCCGGTTTTTCCTGTTGAGTCCCTTCCTCATCTCCTGGGCTAGACTTAATTAGCCTATCCCTGGCATGTGGTATCGCACGGTCCCATTATCGGTTTTTACGTGAGTATTTTTTGGCATGGCTAGTTATTTACCATTTATTTCCATCTCCCATGTTGGCAGTCATACTAGATTATTGGTTATTATTTGTCCTTTTTCAGAACATCAATGCATTTGGTCCTGATGAGTGTACAGAAGTGGTGGGGGTTACCTACAAAGGGTTAACCCATGGTGTGCTGATGTGAGGTGAGCCAGGAAAATAATTATAGTAAATATGTACATAAATATATATATTTTTTTAAATATTGTAGCAATAATTTTATTTTATTTTGCTGACAGAAACGAGGTGCCGCAATATACTGTAATGGGTGATTGAAACAGACCCTTAAGCATAAGCATGTACAACTTTTTTTTTATTATTGTGGACGGTTTATCTGGCAGATGGGCTCATGGTGAGATTACATTTTTCAGCTTTTTTTTGGTTTTTACTTAATATAAACAGTGATACAACAATACTCTCTAGGGAGCAATGTCTTAGATTTTTCTGTGAGTAACAATCAGCTTGCAGTCAGAAACAGAAATGGTAAACACAATATTATTTTAGGGAGAACCATTAATTAGCAAAAGAAGCATATTTTGCTAAGAAAACATGTTAAATATTTAAACCTACCTACCTTAATGGTGCAAATAAATATATAAAAAAAAAACTGAAAAAACATCAACAGATGCTTTGCTCAAATGTTGTAATTGAAATATTGCACTTGTTATTTACTTTATTACTTGAAAAGGAATAAATATTTTGTTTACAAACTGTTTATCTGTGAAAACAAAGTAAAATGCAATAAGTATTCAGTGAGAATTCAGAATTAAAACAAAATGTAACACTGAACTCATGAAGCGCTACAGTTTTTTTTTTTTTTTTTTCATAAAGAAAAAATACGTTTAGGTAGTTTGTAAGCAATACAAAAAAAGAAGCATCCAAATTAAGTGACAACGAGAAAAGCATTCTTCTGGTTATTCTTTAAAGAGGTTATACTAGAAATAAATGTAGAAATGAAGACCATCCATCCCGCTCAGAAGTGAAAATGGGCATAGTATCATGAAGTGAATGAAAACTTATTTCCATAATAGCATCAATTCTATCAATAATTTGTGAGAATAGAATAATGTAAGATTTCCAGTTCAGGGCTATGAACTGTTTTGTAGCAACCCACATGGTATGAATACACTTTTTATTATTGTAATGAATCCCTGGAATTGGTGCAAATAAGAGACACATAGACATAGTTAATGTCACTACTTGACTTGCTATCTTAAAAGAGATATCATAAACTTTTTGCTAAATAGGTGTCAATTTCTCCCACCTCCAAAATGAAGTAAAGAACCAAGGGAATGGCAGCTACAAAAACAAGTGTTAGAGAGGAGTATTACTAGGTGTAATACCGCCTAGAAAAAATTATAAGGACAGTCTCCCTTATAGTTAAAAGTCTAGTACATTCACATAGGTTACATAACATACCCACCCAGTCTTGTGGATAAAATTGCATATCACAATCCTCCTCCCTGATCAGCATATGAGGCAGTGTATCCAGAGATGAGCTGCTAGCTAAATAGCTGTATAAAACAGAGATCCGTCATTTCACACTTGTTGAAATATGGCAAATTTGTTCATATACAGAAGATGTACTGTAGCAGTTGGAGATTATGAATAATAAGAAACAATATGTGCTAATAGCATATAGCAGGGGTTTTCTTGCTGTTGAATGTTTCTGAGGTGTTAAAGGTTTGCAAAAGTTATAAAGTGAAATTATCTTGTACTGCTAAAAGTTGACTTATAAACCTTCCATCAAGGAAAGTGCCTAGAAGGTTCAGAAAGATTGAGTTGCAAGTTTCAAATAATATGGAGCCAGCTTCAAATGTAACCTTTTATGGAAAAGAGTACTGTATGTTTACCGGGCATTCAATTGACACCCAAGTATGGGGTGGTATCATTGGATCACGAAAAAGGGAAGGAAGTTTTGAGTATTTCACATTGAGATGAAGTTAGACTAAGTTAGGTTGGACAAAGCAGCAGATTTGGAGAGATTAATGACCAATTCTGATAAGGAGGCAAATTTGCATTACTGAACACTAATAGCAGATTCGGTAAAGAAGTCAAAGGTTGGTAAAGAAATAGCATAATATCATCCACATGCATGCATAATTTAAAGGGAGAATGTCTGGATGCATATGGATAGCAGTAGCTAAGGACTTCATAGCAAGAGCAAATAATAAGGGGGAGAGAGGGGGAGAGAGGACACCCTTGATGTGTACTTCTTCCCAGTGTGAAAAAAACAGAATTACAACCTGGGAGTATAATTCTAGTTTTGATGGAATTGTGTGCAACAGCCCCCCAACCCCCTAAAAAAAATTGCATGTACCAAAAAATAAATCAATATTATATATGAAGAATGTGCCGCTCTATCAACCTACAATCAAAATGTATATACACTGTACCAATAAAAATGATTCAAAATATTCAAAGTTATACTGTGTTAATTGTAAATAAAGATAATACTACAAAATCCCAATAGAAGTGTGCAATTACAAAAAGTGCAAAAGTCCACATTTCAGTTGTGATCGGATGTGTTCCCAAGGAATAAAACCTCTACCAACCTCAAAGGGCAAACACTCACCTCCAGTATTGACCATCACTACAAAGGTCAAAAAAGCATATCTGTCAAGAACCAGGACCCAGAGGCGACTCACACCAGAGATAAGAAACCAATGTCTTTAACCAGTTCCAGCTTGTATAAGTAGCCCAGATCATTGATCTGTGGGACTACAAAGCCTAGCTCCACATCTGCCTCAAGCAGTCAAGAATCCATAAAGAACAAATATCTTTCAAGCTCAAAAACAAAAATATCAAATCATAGTGCTCACCTTGATATAAAACATCTTTATTAAAAACCACAATGCACTCACGTGTAGAAATGTCAGGGGGCATGGCTTGGCACGCAGCGTGAATGGCTGCAGTTTGTTAGAGCTCCGGACACCGAGGAGACCTGGGATCTGAAAAAGACCTCAATATAGCTGAATATGTCCACACAGCTAAGGAGGGGGACACACAGCCATATCCTACGCTCGTGGGTGACCCCAAAAAGCAAGCCCTCGCCGACCAACCTCAGCAAATTCAAATACAGTGGTGGGGGAAAGAGCTCCAAGATGGCGCCGCCGCACAGTTTACATATGGAGGAGGAAAGGGAAGATGATGAACTCTCGCTGCCTGCATCTGAAGACTCAGCCACAGGTAATGCCGACAAAGATATGCCCCTGACATACGCCATAATGACTGACATAGCAGCAGACATAAAGAGATCTTTTGCCACAGCCATCACAGACATAAAGACGGAGCTGCTGAAACTGTCTGAACAAATGGCGGTATCTGAGCGCGCTGGGAAGAGACAGGGCGCTTGTTCGCGTAGATGACATTGCAGTTTCTCACTCTCAACACATGATCGACATGAATAGACAAATCGAGGATTTGGATAACAGGGGAAGGAGAAACATTATAAGAGTCAGGGGGGTCCCCGAGTCAGTATTAGGCCTGCACTAACCGCCATCTTCAATGGCCTAATAGACAGACCTGAGCAATCCCCCATAGACTTTGACAGAGCACATAGAGCGCTCCGACCCAGAGCACCTGATGGCAACCCCCCCAGGGATATTATATGTTGTCTACCACTTTTTGGCCTGAAAGAGGACATATTGCAGAAAGCTAGAACAAAGGAACAAATCTCCTATGAAGGCGCAGAGATACAACTGTTCCAGGATCTACAGTGGGGATCGAAAGTTTGGGCACCCCAGGTAAAAATGTGTATTAATGTGCATAACAAAGCCAAGGAAAGATGGAAAAATCTCCAAATGCCATCAAATTACAGATTAGACATTCTTATAATATGTCAAAAAAAGTTAGATTTTATTTCCATCATTTACACTTTCAAAATGACAGAAAACAAAAAAATGGCGTCTGCAAAAGTTTGGGCACCCTGCAGAGTTAATATCTTGTACTGCCCCCTTTGGCAAGTATCACAGCTTGTAAACGCTTTTTGTAGCCAGCCAAGAGTCTTTCAATTCTTGTTTGAGGTATCTTTGCCCATTCTTCCTTACAAAAGTCTTCCAGTTCTTTGAGATTTCTGGGCTGTCTGTCACGCACTGCTCTTTTAAGGTCTATCCATAGGTTTTCAATAATGTTGAGGTCAGGAGATTGTGAAGGCCATGGCAAAACCTTCAGTTTACGCCTCTTGATGTATTTTGAGGTGTGTTTAGGATCATTATCCATTTGTAGAAGCCATCCTCTCTTTAACCTTAGCTTTTTCACAGGTGGCATCAAGTTACCATCCAAAATTTGCTGAAATTTTATTGAATCCATTTTTCCTTCTACTCGTGAAATGTTCCCTGTGCCACTGGCTGCAATACAACCCCAAAGCATGATTGATCCACCCCCATGCTTAACAGTTGGACAGAGGTTCTTTTCATTAAATTCTGTGCCCTTTCTTCTCCAAACGTACCTTTGCTCATTCCGGCCAAAAAGTTCTATTTTAACCTCATCAGTCCACATAACTTGTTTCCAAAATGCCTCAGGCTTGTCTATATGTTCATTTGCAAAGTTCAAACGCTGATTTTTGTGGTGAGGACGTAGAAGAGGTTTTCTTCTGATGACTCTTCCATGAAGACCATATTTGTACAAGTATCTCTTTATAGTGGAATAGTGTACCACAACTCCAGTGTCTGCCAGATCTTTCTGGAGGGATCGTGCAGTCAAACATGGGTTTTGAATTGCTTTTCTCACAATCCTGCGAGCTGTTCTGTCTGGTATTTTTCTTGGTCTTCCAGATCTTGCTTTAACTTCCACTGTTCCTGATGACTGCCATTTCTTAATTACATTCCGAACAGAGGATATTGACATCTGAAAACACTTTGCTATCTTCTTATAGCCTTCTCCAGCTTTGTGAGCGTCAACTATTTTCAATTTCAGTTTTCTAGACAACTGCTTAGAAGAACCCATGGTGCTGATTGTTGGGGCAAGGTCAGATGAGTCTGGCCATTTAAAACCTTTGAGATTGACATCACCTGGTCTTCCCAGACGATGATTGAGAACAATCCATGACACTGGCAGGTCTCAGCTTTGCAAAGGAGGCAGTGCATGCTATAAATTCTGCAGGGTGCCCAAACTTTTGCAGACGCCATTTTTTTGTTTTCTGTCATTTTGAAAGTGTAAATGATGGAAATAAAATCTAACTTTTTTTGACATATTATAAGAATGTCTAATCTGTAATTTGATGTCATTTGGAGATTTTTCCATCTTTCCTTGGCTTCGTTATGCACATTAATACACATTTTTACCTGGGGTGCCCAAACTTTCGATCCCCACTGTATCCCCCATTACGCTTAAAAATAGGAGAGCCTTGAGACCACTCCTGGAGATGTTAAAAGACAAGGGGATAAATTACAGATGGAAATTCCCCTTTGCTTTACAGGCCTCCTCCCAGGGAAGACAGTATGTGCTCAGAATGCCTGCAGATCTGCTAAAATTCTGTGAGGACCTCCAGATAGCTCTGGTTAACCTCCCAGACTGGTATGAGGAATTCCAACTTCCACCGGCCATCAATAACCCGCAATTTACTCCAAATAAATTGGCGGCCCGTTCCCCCTTCCAACATGGATCACAGCGTAGGAACAATAACAGAAGTAACTTTGATTCCCCAGCCTCATCTAAAAAGCTGTAAAACCCAAAGAAGACAGATACCAGCCAGCAATGAGACCCCCTCCTCCTGTCCCTGTTTGATGGGCAATTGTTCTTCTCGTGTTACATTGTTCCACTCACCTTTAATAAAATTCACCACCTTATGTTGTCCGGCATAGCGGGTTACAAGATTCTGCAAGCATATTTCTCTCAGTTGCATAGGAAGGTTGTTCCGACGGCATGCAGCACATGTGAATGTTTTAACACCGCCTTTCTCACTAGAATATGCTTGGTAACTTAACCACCTATTCCTATTGCCCATGTATACCTAACGATGTTATCTTTATTACCTTTCTCTCCTCAACGTGCTCCATTTCTACTCCTTGGTCCTCCCCCTGAATGGTCCACCGGGGAGCAACCAAGTTTAAAGTAGGAACCAGCTGAACCATCCCAGGATCAACAGAACAGTGAGTTTTTCAAGATCCTTACTCCACACACCATACTGAGATCATTACACGAACTATAGCAATGAAAGAACTATATTCAACCAGTTTAAACAGTTGTGGAACTCACAGTCACAGTTCTCGATATGACGCACTACCACATTTGGGCACTAGAGGGAGCAGCGGTATTGATAATCAACAAAGCATAATTAGCAATGATAGTCATGTTGTCATTAGGAGATCTACAATCTATTGATTTGGTGATATTGAATTTACAGTGCCCCTTTCACTATACTAAGACTTCTGTTCATCAACCCAAAACAAGAATAGTTGCAGAAAAATGGGTACAAATTGAGCTCTAAAATGCACTGCCAGATCTTTACTCTTATATTCTGGCTGGTTATTAATAAGGTTATAGGTCCCTTGGACCACTACCTAACTTTACTTCTGTGGTGTATTACCCTTTTCCATTTTGCGAGAAGGTTTAACCCATAGAATGTCTTACATAAGGTACAATGTTATTGGTTCTTGTTAATAAGTTTTTTTTTATACTGCTCATTCAAGTTCACTATGAATCCTAGAGCATATTTCATATTCCATTACATAATGTGGTAAATCACCCACATCTGATCATTATGTTAGGTCTTAAATAATAGCTACTATTCTTAAACTCTGTCATCCCAGGTCCCTTGGTCTTCCTCGAGACCGATTACATAACTAACACACACCAGTTTTTGATTTGAGTTAATCAAAGACTCATTGTCAGTATCTCGCTGACGTACCTCCCACTCTCCCCCCAGAGTAAAATATAGTGCCTGTTTTATAGGACACTTATTAGCTCCCCACTTCCTAGGTGGCCTCCGAGCTCACACTCAACCTCATCCCCCCTCCAACCCCTAAACAAACTCCTCCCCACCTTCAGCCCTCCCTATCCCCCTCACCCCTTCTCCCCTGTAACCCCTCTTTCTTTATCTTTTCTTAAACTTAAAGACTACTCAATTACAAACACAATCTACCCTATCTATAGATTCATCAGGCTTTGGTCTAGACACCTCTTCGCAGTATCTATCATGGCCTATGCATCCCTGGGTTAGACACCAACCCTAATATCACACAATGTCAATGGCCTCAACATACCTGAAAAGAGGTTCAAACTATTAAAAGAACTGAAAAAGACCTGACCACAGATGGTATTTCTACAAGAAACACATTTTAAAAGAGATCGCATTCCCAAGCTCACAGACAACATTTTCACACAAGTGTTTCATGCCACCAATCCCTCGGCAAAAACCAAGGGAGTATCCATTCTAGTCAACAAGAACGCACCTTTTGACATAAAACAACAACACATAGATCCAGAAGGTCGTTATATCTTCCTAAAAGGAACTTGGGAAGGCTCCCCAATTACGTTTCCTAACTTTTATTTTCCGAATTCTGCACATATAACATTTTGCTGGAAAATAATTGATGACTTAAAGTGGTTTGCTAAAGGTTGCATTATATTAGGTGGTGACTTTAATATTCCTCTTGCCCCACTGAAAGATACATCGACAGGACACTCCTCAGTTACATATAGGGTCCTAAAGAAAATGAAAACTTTATTAAGCTCTTTGTCATTTGCAGATACATGGAGGTTCGCACACCCAACAGACAGGGACTACACTTTTTTTTCCCCACCACACAAAAGGTATTCGCGGATTGACCTGATTTTCATCTCACAAAGAGACCTTCACAACCTGAAAAAGGCAGAGATAGGTATTATCGCACTCTCTGACCACTCCCCCACAGCCATATCACTAAGATTCACCTTGCCCAAACAATCATCATTTAATTGGAGACTCAACGCTACACTGTTGACCGACCAGACAATCAAAGATGACCTTAGTGACACGATAAATTCCTACTTTAGGAACAACGCAGAAACAGATACTAACCCCTTGAACAACTGGGAAGCCCATAAAAGTGTCATACGTGGGGAACTCATAAAGTGGGGCTCTAGAAAAAAGAAGGAAAAAGAGAGGGAAATCGATAGACTTTCCCAACAAATTGCTAAACTCGAATCGCAACACAAAAAATCCTTCTCGACCAAATTAGAAGACGAATTGACACAATGCAGAATTGAACTGAAATTACTTTTGGACTTTAAAATCAAAAAAGCTATTTTCTTCAAAAAATTTATATATTATGAGCAGGGAGACAAAAGTGGAAAACAAATGGCAAAAGCCCTTAACCACTTAAGCCCCAGACCATTTGGTAGCTAAAGGACCAGAGGTGAATTCAGAATTTTGCACTGCGCTGCTTTAACTGTAAATTGTGCGGACATGCAATGTTGTACCCAAACGAAATTTGCGTCCTTTTCTTCCCACAAATAGAGCTTTCTTTTAATGGTATTTGATTGTCTCTGCGATTTTTATTTTTTGCGATATAAACGGAAAAAGACCAAAAATTTAGAAAAAAAATGATATTTTCTACTTTTTGTTATAAGAAAAATCGAATAAACTCAATTTTAGTCATACATTTAGGCCAAAATGTATTCAGCCACATGTCTTTAGTAAAAAAAATGTCAATAAGTGTATATTTATTGGTTTGCGCAAAAGTTATAGCGTTTACAAACTAGGGTACATTTTCTGGAATTTACACAGCTTTAAATTTATGACTGCCTATCTCATTTCTTGAGGTGCTAAAATGGCAGGGCAGTACAAACCCCCCCCCAAATGACCCCATTTTGGAAAGTAGACACCCCAAGGAAATTGCTGAGAGGCATGTTGAGCCCATTGAATATTTTTTTTTTGTCCCAAGTGATTGAATAATGACAAAAAAAAATAAAAAATTACAAAAAGTTGTCACTAAATGATATATTGCTCACACATGCCATGGTTATATGTGGAATTGCACCCCAAAATACATTCTGCTGCTTCTCCTGAGTACGGGGATACCACATGTGTGGGACTTTTTAGGAGCCTAGCCACGTACGGGACCCCGGAAACCAAGCACCGCCTTCAGGATTTCTAAGGGCGCAAATTTTTGATTTCACTCCTCACTACCTATCACAGTTTTCAAGGCCATAAAATGCCAAAATAGCACAAAACCCCCTCAAATTACCCCATTTTGGAAAGTAGACACCCCAAGCTGTTTGCTGAGAGGCATGGTGAGTATTTTACAGCTCTCATTTGTTTTTGAAAATGAAGAAAGAATTTTTTTTTATTTTTTTTATTTTTTTTCAATTTTCAAAACTTTGTGACAAAAAGCGAGATCTGCAAAATACTCACGATACCTCTCAGCAAATAGCTTGGCGTGTCTACTTTCCAAAATGGGGTCATTTGGGGGGGTTTTGTGCCATCTGGGCATTCCATGGCCTCCGAAACTGTGATAGGCAGTGAGAAGTGAAATCAAAAATTTACACCCTTAGAAAGCCTGAAGGCGGTGATTGGTTTTTGGGGTCCCGTACGCGGCTAGGCTCCCAAAAAGTCTCACACATGTGGTATCCCCGTACTCAGGAGAAGCAACAGAATGTATTTTGGGGTGTAATTCCACATATGCCCATGGCATGTTTGAGCAATATATCATTTAGTGACAACTTTGTGCAAAAAAAAAAAAAAAAAATTGTCTTTTTTCCGCAACTTGTGTCAACATATAAAATATTCCATGGACTCGACATGCCTCTCAGTATATAGCTTGGGGTGTCTACTTTCCAAAATGGGGTCATTTGGGGGGGTTTTGAACTGTTCAGGCATTTTATACACAACATTAGGAAGCTTACATCCACTCTTCTAACCACTTGAAGACAAAGCCCTTTTTTGACACTTTTTGTTTACATGAAAACATTTTTTCTTGTTCATACATCACGGGACACAGAGCGGCATAGTCATTACTATGTGGGTTATATAGAATTACCTTCAGGTGCTGGCACTGGCAACTTCCAAAACAGGAAGTACCCTCCCCTATATAAGCCCCTCCCATCCGGGAGCACCTCAGTTTTTTGCCAGTGTCTAAGGTGTTGGCCAAGGTTAACATGTATTCATCTGGGCTTGTGTACAGGTTCTCTGGGCCTTAGCAAGCTATTCCGGATCCGACCAAAAAAGCTTCATAGCTAAACGGTCGGTACCCGGGCCTTGCAGAGAAGAGCAGGGTTTTGCCTGTAATGCCTCTCTTAGGAGGGCTGGACCCTGGGATCCAGAGCTCTGGTCATACCCAAAACCAAGAGGCTATCTGTGCAGGGTGCTATACAGGTCCAGGGGAGTGGAATCCTTGGGAACCCGGTCCCTGAAGGTCTAGTACAATGCCTGCCGTGAGAGGTGAAGTTTGGGCTTCTGTGGACCAAACAAAGTCCTGCGGGGGGAAAAGGTAAGTGGGGGCCCCTCAGGAACTTGGTTCTATTGAGGGGACCCCCAAGCCTAATATGTCTTTCTGCCTGTTACCTAAAGGTATTCCCGCTAATAGCTGTATATGCCTAAGAAATCCTAGAAATGTCTTTTCATAAGGGAAGTTTTAAAAACTGTAAACCTAGAAATGTTTTTCATAAAGGAGGTTTTAAAAAAAAAAAAAAAAGACAAAAGTGCGGTACCTGTGTTTGTCCACTAGAGGCCGCTGTGGAACGTCTTTTTTTTCTTGGGACTATTCCTTCCATGGTGAAAGTCCAGGCAGATGAGTGAGCTCTCTATCAGGGAAGCTGCATTCCTCTGTCATGCTGCCAAGTAGTTTCCTTCTATCCCCGAGTCCTGGTGAAACAGGGACCCTGGCTCCTCTCCCTACATGGCGCCAAGAGTGCACACGTGCATGCGCGCGCGCGCGCACACACGCTTTATTTTTATAGATTTAGCTTCAAAAAAGGGGGCGGAGCCTGGCGGATGACGCGCTCTGTGCGCCCAGCGCTTCGGCGCATGTGCGGGCGTCCCAGCAAGGTAAAAGGACTCAGTCCACGCTGCTTGCTATGGACACAGAGCATGAAAAGGAGCTGGTAGCATGGTATAGGGGCTTACAGCGGGCGGTTGATACAGGCATCCCCAGAAAGACGCATTAGTAGACACCCACTGATGTACATAGCAGCAAATTGCATTAGACTATTTCAGTAAAGGGGTGTATTGCGGCTGGAATACCTCAGCTTTGAACTAAGGAATATGCCGCCTAAAAAACTCAGAGATATACCTCTCAGGAAGTGTAGGGGGTCTCCATCGGGCTCTGAGGATCTGGAGCAGTCATCTGCACCCTCCTCCCCTGAGAATTCAGAGGTTAATACCCCTAAGGAACCCCCGGGAGTGCCAGGTACTGCGGCTGTCCTCAGTCCACCTGCTCCTGCATATATAACAGAGGAGGTTTTTGCCTCAACTCTGGAGGGATTGGAGCAGAGATTGGCAGCATTGATCGCTTCTTCTCTACAGGAAAGAAAGCGCGCCAGATCTCCATCCCCTCCATTAGAGTGCCTGTTGGCAGAGCAACAGTCCCAGGAAGGGACTGACCTACCTGAAGGGGATCAGGAGGAGGTTAACTCTGTTTTTGAGGAATCGACAGTAGTGAACCATTTTCAGCATCACAGACTGAAAGATTGTGGGTCCAGACCCTAACTGACAGGGTTCGATCTGCATTTAAAATGCCTCTTGTTGAACCATCAACTACTGCTGTCTCCTCGTTGGGGTCGCTAAAAGCTCCCCAGATTAATTGCTCCTTTCCAATTCATCCATTATTGGAAGGACTTATATACCAGGACTGGGAACATCCTGATAAACTATTTGTTCCACCTAAGAAATTTCAGGTGATCTATCCCATGGAGGAAAAATTCACCCAGAGATGGAATGTTCCTACGGTGGACGCAGCCATTTCTTCTGTGAACAAATCACTGACATGTCCAGTAGATAATGTTCAAATGTTCAAAGATCCAGTAGATAAAAAATTGGAATCTTTATTAAAATCTGCTTTTTCCACAGCAGGGGCTGTTACACAGCCAGCAGTGGCAGCTATTGGGGTCTGCCAAGCTTTAAAGGATCAAATGAAAATGGTCCTGAGGGATTTGCCAGACCAGCAGGCCCAGGCTCTGGCTGATCTGCCTAGAGCATTATGCTTTGCGGTTGACGCCATCAAGGATTCTATCCATCAGGCCTCCCGCCTCACGCTGTCTTTGGTACATATGCGTAGGCTTCTGTGGCTCAAGAACTGGTCTGCTGAGGCTCCCTGTAAGAAGCTCTTAGTTAGCTTCCCATTTCATGGAGAACGCCTTTTTGGGGAAGACCTGGATAAATATATCCAGAAGATTTCCAGTGGTAAAAGTACTCTCTTACCAATTAAAAAGAGGTCTAGGGGTCCATCTTTTAAGAGGACTGCCTCTCCTATCCCTGGGACGTCTGCTACTAAGCAGTTCCGACGGCCTCCTCGGTCAAACTCAGGAGGTAAAAATCAGGGACAGTCACAGGGTAATAAAAAACCCTGGATCCGAAGAGGTACTAAACCAGCCTCCAAGTCAAGCCTATGAAGGGCTGCCCCCACTCAAACGGGTGGGGGGAAGACTTCAGTTGTTCACAGAGACCTGGCGGGAGACGATCAAAGACAGATGGGTGCTCTCCGCAGTAACTCGGGGATACAAGTTGGAGTTAAAAGAGTCTCCTCCTTCCCATTTTATGTGGTCAGGCATGCCAAAAGACCCTCTGAAAAGAAGGTGTCTCCTAGTGGCGTTAGAACAACTATTGCTCCAAGGAGTAATTATGGAGGTTCCTATGGAAGAGTGGGGGTTGAGTTTCTACTCAAACCTTTTCACAGTCCCGAAACCAAACGGGGACATAAGACCCATATTGGACCTAAAGAGTCTAAACAAATTTCTAAACGTCCGGTCCTTCCGGATGGAGTCGATCCGATCGGTCACCGCTGCCCTACAGGGGGAGGAATGGTTAGCCTCGATCGACATCAAAGATGCTTACTTGCATGTTCCCATCTTTCCAGGTCATCAAAAATTTCTACGCTTTGCAGTAGAAGGGCGCCATTTTCAGTTCAGAGCCTTACCATTCGGTCTGGCCACAGCACCACGAGTGTTCACAAAAATTCTGGCCCCACTGTTGGCTGATCTAAGAACACGAGGTGTAACGATAATGGCATACCTAGACGACCTGTTGTTGATGGACCACTCAGTTGCCAAGCTAGAAGTGGTAATTGTCGATACAATCAAGTATCTAGAATCTCACGGTTGGGTCATCAACCTGGACAAGTCAGCCCTACAGCCAGTGAAAAACCTGGTATATCTAGGGCTACGGCTGGATTCAGACCAGAGGAAGATTTTCTTACCTCTAGACAAGGTATCCTCTTTGAGGGGCTTGGTCCGTCTGCTTTGTGCAAAAAGACAGCCGTCCATACGCCTGTGCATGAGGCTGCTAGGAAAGATGGTAGCATCATTCGAAGCTGTGCCATACGCCCAATTCCACTCAAGGAATTTACAGAGGGCCATATTGTCAGCCTGGAACGGAAAAATTCAGGCTCTAGACTTCCCGATGGCTTTGTCCCCTTCCGTTCGGAAGAGTCTCTGCTGGTGGTTGATCCCCCAGAATCTCCAGAAGGGAAAACCCTTCAGTCCGATATCCTGGAAGGTGGTCACTACAGATGCCAGCCTTATAGGCTGGGGGGCAGTACTGGAGCAATGGTCTCTCCAGGGCAGATGGTCAATTGTAGTAAAAACCCTGCCCATCAATCTCTTAGAGATACGAGCAGCCCGGTATGCCCTAGTAGCCTGGGCATCCAGACTCCAAGGGTCCCCTGTCAGAATTCAATCAGACAATGCCACAGCAGTGGCATATATCAATCATCAGGGAGGCACCAGGAGTCGTGCAGCCCAGAGGGAAGTAAGTCACATCCTGGAATGGGCAGAAAAGCATGTCCCATGTATGTCAGCTGTCTTCATTCCAGGGGTTGAGAATTGGAAGGCGGACTTTCTAAGTCGCCAACAGTTATGCCCAGGGGAATGGTCCCTTCATCCCGAGGTCTTCCGAGCAATATGTCAGCAGTGGGGAACACCGGATGTAGATCTGCTAGCATCCAGATTCAACGCAAAGGTGGACAGATTTGTCTCCCGGACAAGGGATCCCCTCGCTTGCGGCTCGGATGCTCTGGTGTTCCCTTGGAATCAGTTCAGACTGATATATGCATTCCCTCCGCTACAATTGTTGCCTCGACTCCTTCGCAGAGTCAGGTTGGAAAAGAAGCCGGTGATCTTGGTGGCTCCAGCGTGGCCCCGAAGGGCCTGGTACGCGGAGATCATCAAAATGTCTGTGGGGAGTCCTTGGACCCTTCCACGTCGTCCGGACCTGCTTTCGCAAGGGCTGATATACCACCCTTCCTTACTAACTCTAAGTTTAACGGCCTGGCTATTGAATCCCACATCCTAAAGAAGAGAGGTCTCTCTAACTCTGTGGTATCAACTATAATCAATGCCAGGAAGCCTGTATCCAGGCAGATCTACTATAGAGTTTGGAAGGCGTACATCACTTGGTGCGAGGCCAGAAAGTGGCATCCACGTAAGTACGTTATAGGCAGAATTCTGGACTTCCTACAGTGGGCTGTAGACAGGAAGTTTGCCTTAAGTACTGTCAGGGGTCAGGTTTCGGCCTTATCAATACTATTTCAAAGGCCCCTGGCTATGCATTCACTTGTCAAATCCTTTATGCAAGGGGTGACTCGTATTATTCCACCGATTAAAGCTCCCATATGTCCATGGGATCTAAATTTGGTTCTGTCGGTTCTGCAGAAGCAGCCATTTGAACCTTTACGGCACATTTCCTTGGTTCTACTCACCAGAAAATTGATATTTTTAGTAGCCATATGCTCGGCTGGAAGAGTGTCGGAATTAGCCGCCATGTCCTGTAAAGAGCCATATCTGGTTATTCATGAGGACAGAGTAGTATTACGTCCTCACCCAGCCTTTCTTCCTAAGGTGGTATCGAGGTTTCACTTGAACCAGGATGTGGTTCTTCCTTCTTTTTCCCCAAACCGAGCTCGGTTGAGGAAAAGTTATTGCATTCTTTGAATGTAGTAAGAGCAGTTAAAGCTTATCTAAAAGCCACTGCTCAGATTCGTAGAACGGATTCTTTGTTTGTTCTGCCGGAAGGCCCCAGAAAGGGTCAGGCAGCATCAAAATCTACTTTAGCCAAGTGGATTCGACAGGTCATAATACAAGCCTATGGCTTGAGAAGGAGACCGCCTCCGTTCAAAGTTAGGGCGCACTCCACGAGAGCAGTTGGAACTTCATGGGCAGTGCATCACCAGGCCTCCCTGGCTCAAATTTGTAAGGCCGCAACATGGTCTTCAGTACACACGTTTACTAGGTTCTACCAGGTGGAAGTCAGGAGGATGTCGCCTTTGGGCGCAGTGTGTTGCAGGCCGCAAAAGATCCTCATGCCTGATGGCGCCCAGCTTATGTATGGTGTATCCCCCCCTCTCATTTGGCATTGCTTTGGGACGTCCCACATAGTAATGACTATGCCGCTCTGTGTCCCGTGATGTATGAACAAGAAAGTAGGATTTTTAAAACAGCTTACCTGTAAAATCCTTTTCTTGGAGTACATCACTGGACACAGAGCTCCCACCCCTCTTTTGGGGACACGTATTGCTTTGCTACAAAACTGAGGTGCTCCCGGATGGGAGGGGCTTATATAGGGGAGGGTACTTCCTGTTTTGGAAGTTGCCAGTGCCAGCACCTGAAGGTAATTCTATATAACCCACATAGTAATGACTATGCCGCTCTGTGTCCCGTGATGTACTCCAAGAAAAGGATTTTACAGGTAAGCTGTTTTAAAAATCCTACTTTTTTTTTGCAGGAAAATTATGTTGAACCCCCAAACATTATATATATTTTTAAAGCAAAGGCCCTACAGAATAAAATGGTGGGTGTTGCATTTTTTTTTTCTACACAGTATTTGCGCAGCGATTTTTCAAACGCATTTTTTGGGGAAAAAATACACTTTTTTAAATTTTAATGCACTAAAACACACTATATTGCCCAAATGTTTGATGAAATAAAAAAGATGATCTTAGGCCGAGTACATAGATACCAAACACGACATGCTTTAAAATTTCGCACAAACGCGCATTGGCGACAAACTACATACATTTTTAAAAGCCTTTAAAAGCCTTTACAGGTTACCCCGTTAGATTTACAGAGGAGGTATACTGCTAAAATTACTGCTCTCAATCTGACCTTCGCCGTGATCAGGGATGAGCCGAACACCCCCCTGTTCGGTTCGCACCAGAACCTGCGAACAGACAAAATGTTCGTGTAAACTTTAGAACCCTATTAAATACAATGGACTCGAACGTTCGAAATCTAAAGTGTTAATTATAAAGGCTAATATGCAAGTTATTGTCCTAAAAAGTGTTTGGGGACCCGGGTCCTGCCCCAGGGGACATGTATCAATGCAAAAAGAAGTTTTAAAAACGGCCGTTTTTTTGGGAGCAGTGATTTTAATAATGCTTAAAATGAAAAAATAAAAGTGAAATATTCCTTTAAATTTCGTACCTGGGGGGTGTGTATGATATGCATGTGAAGTGGCGCATGTTTCCCGTGCTTAGAACTGTCCCTGCAAAAAATGTCATTTTTGAAAGAAAAAAATGCATTTAAAACTGACTCGCGGCTATTAATGAATTGTCGGCTCCCGGCAATACATACAAAAGTCATTGATAAAAAATAAAAAAAAGCGTGGGTGTTCCCCAGAATTCAATTACCAGGCCCTTCAGGTCTGGAATGGATATTAAGGGGAACCCTGCCGCAAATTAAAAAAAAAAATTGACGTGGGGTTCCCCCAAATATCCATTCCAGGCCCTTCAGATCTGGCATGGATTTTAAGGGGAACTCCACCCCAAATAAAAAAAAAAAATGGCGTGGAGTCCCCCTAAAAATCCATACCAGACCCCTTATCCGAGCACGCAACCTGGCCGGCCGCAGGGGAAAAGGGGGGGACGAGAGAGCGGCCCCCCCTCCCTCCTGAACCGTACCAGGCCACATGCCCTCAACATGGGGAGGATGTCCCCATGTTGATGGGGACAAGGGCCTCATCCCCACAACCCTTGCCCGGTGGTTGTGGGGGTCTGCGGGCGGGGGGCTTATCGGAATCTGGAAGACCCCTTTAACAAAGGGGACCCCCAGATCCCGGCCCCCCCTATGTGAATTGGTAAGGGGTACATTGTACCCCTACCATTTCACGAAGAAAGCGTAAAAAAATGTTTAAAAAAACACACAAACACCTTGAAAAAGTCCTTTATTAAAAAAAAAAAAAAAAAAAAACATTCCAGCGGTGAAATCCAGTGTCCCGCGGCGATCCCGATGTCCAGCGCTGTCCTTCATTGGTTGTGCCTGAGCGGACCTGATGGGGAACTCCCTCTCAGTATTTTAAATGTATAGACCCGCCCCTTCTAAAGTTCCCCATCAGGTCCACTCAGCGGACCAGATGCGGAACATGAGAAGGGGCGGGTCTATACATGTATTACCAAAGTGAGAGCAGTCCCCCATCAGGTCCGCCCCCTCGGTATGTCAGACCCGCCTACGTCATTGGCTTGAGCGGGGAACTTCCTTCACTATGTAAATTTAAATTACACAGTGAAGGAAGTTCCCCGCTCAAGCCAATGACGTAGGCGGGTCCGACATACCGAGGGAGCGGACCTGATGGGGAAATTTAGAAGGGGCGGGTCTATACATTTAAATAACTGAGAGGGAGTTCCCCATCAGGTCCGCTCAGGCACAACCAATGAAGGACAGCGCTGGACATCGGGATCGCCGCGGGACACTGGATTTCACCGCTGGAATGTTTTTTTTTTTTTTTTTTAATAAAGGACTTTTTCAAGGTGTTTGTGTGTTTTTTTAAACATTTTTTTACGCTTTCTTCGTGAAATGGTAGGGGTACAATGTACCCCTTACCAATTCACATAGGGGGGGGGGGCGGGATCTGGGGGTCCCCTTTGTTAAAGGGGTCTTCCAGATTCCGATAAGCCCCCCGCCCGCAGACCCCCACAACCACCGGGCAAGGGTTGTGGGGATGAGGCCCTTGTCCCCATCAACATGGGGACATCCTCCCCATGTTGAGGGCATGTGGCTTGGTACGGTTCAGGAGGGAGGGGGGGCCGCTCTCTCGTCCCCCCCTTTTCCCCTGCGGCCGGCCAGGTTGCGTGCTCGGATAAGGGGTCTGGTATGGATTTTTAGGGGGACTCCACGC
Organism: Rana muscosa; assembly: GCA_029206835.1. NCBI lineage: Eukaryota > Metazoa > Chordata > Amphibia > Anura > Ranidae > Rana > Rana muscosa. Next base: position 420,398,739 of record CM055122.1, read on the forward strand.
CATTTTTTTTTTTACATTTGGGGTGGAGTTCCCCTTAAAATCCATGCCAGATCTGAAGGGCCTGGAATGGATATTTGGGGGAACCCCACGTCAATTTTTTTTAAATTTGCGGCGGTGTACCCCTTAATATCCATTCCAGACCTGAAGGGCCTGGTAATTGAATTCTGGGGAACCCCCACGCTTTTTTTTTTTTTTTATCAATGACTTTTGTATGTATTGCCGGGAGCCGACAATTCATTAATAGCCGCAAGTCAGTTTTAAAAGACTTTTTTTCTTTCAAAAATGACATTTTTTGCAGGGACAGTTCTAAGCACGGGAAACATGCGCCACTTCACATGCATATCATACACACCCCCCAGGTACGAAATTTAAAGGAATATTTCACTTTTATTTTTTCATTTTAAGAATTATTAAAATCACTGCTCCCGAAAAAACGGCCGTTTTTAAAACTTCTTTTTGCATTGATAAATGTCCCCTGGGGCAGGACCCTGGTCCCCAAACACTTTTTAGGACAATAACTTGCATATTAGCCTTTATAATTAACACTTTAGATTTCTCCCATAGATTTTTCGAATTTGCCGCGAACACCCCAATTTGTTCGCTGTTCGGCGAACGGGCGAACAGGCAATGTTCGAGTCGAACATGAGTTCGACTCGAACTCCAAGCTCATCCCTAGCCGTGATACCTCACATGCATGGTGCAATTGCTGTTTACATATGACGCCAGACCGACGCTTGCGTTCGCCATTGGGCAAGAGCAGGGCAGGACAGGGGTGCTTTTTTTTTTTATTATTAAATTTGCTTTTTTATTTTATTTTTAAATTGTTCCTTCCATATTTTTTTTTTTATCATTTTTTCCTCTGCCCTCAAAGCATCTGACCACACCAAGATCGGTGTGATAAAATGCTTTCCCAATTTCCCAATGGCGCTTTTTATATCCGGGGGGGACATTCCCTCCCACTGCTTGTAAAAGCAGTCCAGAGGCTAATTAGCCACTAGGATTGCTTTTACATTAAAGCCGGCCGCTGGCTGAAAAGAATGATACCAAGATGATACCTAAACCCGCAGGCATCAATCTGGTATAACCATTCAAAGTCCAGCAACATACCAGTACGTTGCTGGTCCTTGTTGGACATGTATTGTAATCTTTTTTTTCATGCAGCCAGTTGGCTGAACGAAAAAAGAGATTGATCGGGTGGGTATGCCCACCATTAAAATACCGCCCTTCATCCACCCACTTCTAATGATGGGCATACATGCACCATTTATATATGCCGAAGCATGGGGGCATCCTCCCGCAAAAAAGTTATGCTGCACACACATGGTCGGACTTTTCCACGGGCAAGCCTCCATCGGAATTTCGACCGTATGTACGCGGCATTAGGAGCAAAATCACTCCTCCGCCCCTGCTGCCCCAATGCTTCGGCATATTTGCTTTTTTTTTTAACTGTGGTGGTGAAATCACCTCCTACAGCACTGGAGTTGCAGGGATCCGGCCTGTCTCTGCGAATGCTGCAGTTATGTGTGTTGTGTTTTGCAAGTGACAGTGATCGATCGATACTGCACTTGGGTGGCCTGGGCTGGACGGAGGGGCAAAACGCAGGTGCTAGCAGGTATCTGGGCTGATCCCGCTAACACTGCGTTTTTGGGAACCCTAAATTGCTGGGGACGCTAGTATAGATCTGATCAGATCAGATATTGATCTGTTCAGATACTATACCACTAAGGGAGGTGTATGCTTCACGCGTGGGTGTTAGCGTTACTGGCACTAACCTGACGCTGCCTGGGGTGTGACGCAGACCCTCTCTAACGCTAAAACCTAATTGATATCACCCGCCGGGCGATCAGGGGGTTAAACCTTTATTGGGTTATATACGGCGGGTGCCCTGACACTATAAAAAGCAAACTAACTAACCAGCGTCACCCGTAACACTTATATGATGATTACTGGTGAAAGGGTTAACTAGGGGCAATTAGGGGGTTAAAACCTTTATTAGATAATATATGGGGGTACCTGACGCTATAAAAACCTGCGGCGAACCTAAAAAAAATTACTGGCTACCGATCTGCATCACCGACGCTAAGACAGCGATCAGAAAAATGATCGCTTAGCGACAGTGGTGATAGGGGGTGAAAGGGTTACCTGGGGGGCGATCAAGGGGGTTAAACCTTATTAGATAATTTATGGGGGTACCCGACGCTACAAAAACCTGCGGCGAACCTAAAAAAAAAATACTGGCTACCGATCTGCATCACCGACGCTAAGACATCGATCAGAAAAATGATCGCTTAGCGACAGTGGTGATAGGGGGTGAAAGGGTTACCTGGGGGGCGATCAAGGGGGTTAAACCTTTATTAGATATTTTATGGGGGTACCCGACGCTATAAAAACCTGCGGCGAACCTAAAAAAAAAATACTGGCTACCGATCTGCATCACCGACGCTAAGACATCGATCAGAAAAATGATCGCTTAGCGACAGTGGTGATAGGGGGTGAAAGGGTTACCTGGGGGGCGATCAAGGGGGTTAAACCTTTATTAGATCATTTATGGGGGTACCCGACTCTATAAAAACCTGCCGCAAACCTAAAAAAAATTACTGGGTACCGATCTGCATCACCGACGCCAAGACAGCGATCAGAAAAATGATCGCTTAGCGACGGCGGTGCTAGGGGGTGAAAGGGTTATCTGGGGGGTGATCAAGGGGTTAAACCTTTATTAGGGGGGGTTAGGGGGCTACACTGGACCTAAAACTAAATGTAGTGACACTTTTACAGTCACAAATGTCACTGATTGCAGTGATCAGTAAATAAATGGTCACTGCAATCAGTGACACTGTGACTGGGGGCTGAGGGGTGATCTGGGGGGGCCTGGGGGGGCGATTTATGTGCCTATGTGTGCTGGTGTTAGTGTAGTGTTAGTGCACTGACCTGTGTGTCTTCTCTTGTACGACGCTCGGTATATGTGAGCGCCGCACAGGAGATGACATCACTTCCTCCTTCTTTCTCTGTCTGTGTAAACATTACACAGACAGAGGGGGCATTTCTATTCGCCGGGAACGATCGCGGGGGGGTGGCCGGAATCGAACGGCCACCCCCCCATCTCGGAACGCTCCCAGATGAATTCCGACCGCTCACTGTACAGAAGGGGGTCCGATTGGACCCCCCAACTGTACAAAGGCAATCACGTACACTCTACGTGATTGTGCCTGTCGGTGCCATTGTGCCGACGTATATATACAGTGAGCGGTCGTTAAGTGGTTAAAGATGCAACATTGTCGGGTCACATACAGGCAATCAGAGACAAAAACGGCATTCCCAGACATAAACCCGAAGATATAGCTGAATTATTTCATGAATTTTACTCTAAACTATACAATCTCCCTGAACAACATAAACCTGCCACTTATCCCTGCCGGAAAAAGACATAATTCAAAACTTCCTAAATGACAGCAAAATACCCGCCCTCAAAAAAGAAGATGTAGACCAACTGGAGACGCCCATAACTATAGACTAAATTTTAGGAGCTATTAAAGATCTCAAAACAGGGAAGAGTCCAGGTCCGGACGGCTTCACCTCTCAATATTTTAAAACGTATTCACACTTGCTAGTTAAACCCCTACTATCAGCTTTTAACTTCCTAGCGAAGAACACACATAACTCCACCTCGCTACTAATGGCGCACATAGCGGTTGTCCCCAAGCCAGATAAAGATCATTCAGACTGTGCAAATTTCAGGCCCATATTACTCCTGAATACCGACCTGAAGCTTTTAGCCAAAATATTAGCTAATAGATAGTGATGAGCCGAACACCCCCGGGTTCGGTTCGCACCAGAACCCGCGAACGGACCGAAAGTTCGCACGAACATTAGAACCCTATTAAATACAATGGATGCGAACGTTCGGATTCTAAAGTGCTAATTATAATGACTATTATCCATGTTATTGTCCGAAACAGAGTTTGGGAACCCGGGTTCTGCACCAGGGGACATGTATCAATGCAAAAAGAAGTTTTAAAAACGGACGTTTTCCGGGAGCAGTCATTTTAATGATGCATAAAGTGAAAAAAAAAAGTCAAATATTCCTTTAAATATTGTACCTGGGGGGTGTCTAAAGTATGCCTGTGAAGTGCCATGTGTTTCCCGTGTTTAGAACTGTCCCTGCACAAAATAACATTTCTAAAGGAAAAAAAAGCCATTTAAAACTGCTTGCGCTTTAATGCAATGTCTGGTCCCGGTAATATGGATGAAAATCTTTATGAAAAATGGCATAGCTACCCCATCAACCCCCCCCCTACCCCAGCCCATTACCAGCCCCTTTGGGTCTTGTATGGATGTTAAGGGGAACCCCGCACACAAAATAAAAAAGGCCCTATATACTCTGAACAGCCGTATACAGGCGGTGCATACAAGACAGGGACTGTAGGTTTGTTCTTATGTAGAATCTGTTTGTAATTTTGAACAGCTGCATTGTTTAAGTGTAGCTCCATGCCAAATTCCTTTTTTTTAGCTTTTTGGAAAACATAGGGAACGGTTATCACCCCTGTCACATTTTTTTTGCTGTCTGTGCCCCTGTTCAGAACATTTCACCTCACTTTGCGTCCCAATGACAACTGTTTTTGAAATGTGGTGTTTTTATTGAAACAAGGATTGGTGATAAAGCATCAGTAGAGAGGAGACACCTTTCTCCCATATTAATTCTTACAGGAGAGAATTTTCCTTCCAAGGGGTAGATTTCCTCTCACTTCCTGTTGTCTTCTTCCGTTTGCAAGTAGTAGTAGTTTGTAAGTTGGATGTTTGAAAGTAGGGACCTGCCGTATATACTCTGCAGAAATTGGCCCCTTAGGTGTTGGTGTTGGTACAACACTGAAAACACTCACAGTTATTCTTGGTGGGTGCTGGAACGCCCTGCTGTCAACTATTATATCAGGAATTGTAATAACATATAATTGTTGATCAGTGGTAGTAAAAATTGTGCCTTTGATGGTGGTGCTGGTGCCACAACACTGTAAGGCCTGACAGTTACTCTTGGTGGGCGCAGCAATGGGCCCTGCTGTGAATTATTAGATCAATAATTATAATTGCATGCCCCTGTTGAATAGGGGCTGAAAAATTGGGCCTTTGGTGGTGGTGGTGGTGGTGATGGTGGTGCTGGTGCCACAACACTGTAAGGCCTGACAGTTACTCTTGGTGGGCGCAGCAATGGGTCCTGCTGTGAATTATTAGATCAATAATTATAATTGCATGCCCCTGTTGAACAGGGGCTGAAAAATTGGGCCTTAGGCACTGGTGGCACAACACTGCAACCCCTCACAGATACTGTACTTGGAGCACAGCAATGCATCAAAAATTTTAATTACACGCCCCTGTTAAACAGGGGCTGAAAAATTGGGCCTTAGCCACTGGTGGCGTCACCCATAAACCAAAATGATCTTCCAAGCTATCATCATTAATCGTATCATTGAGGAGGAGGAGGAGGATAGCCAGTCAACATAACAGCACAGGCACTCAGCATCAGCATCAGTCTTGAAGGGATGTGACATTTTAAAATCAATTAGTCTGTTATATCAGCATCTGGTGTGTGGTAGCTGGTGGTGATCCAAGACTGGTTCATCTTGATGAAAGTCAGTCGATCAACTGAGTCGGTGGACAGGCACACCCTGTGATCCGTGACAAATCCTCCAGCAGCACTGAATGTGCGTTCTGAAAGAACGCTGGATGCAGGACAGGCCAGTAGCTCAATTGCATACTGTGCAAGCTCTGGCCAGTGATCCATCCTCAAGACCCAGTAAGCCAGAGGATTTTCGGTGGGGAAGGTGTCCAAGTCTGACCTTGCCCCTAGGTATTCCTGGACCATGTATATCAGACGCTGGCAATGGTTGCTGGAACCGATCATACTTTGGGGCTGCGGACTAAAGAATTGTCTGAACGCATCGGTCAGACGGCCACCTTCCCCACCGCTCCTTCTTTGACTGCCCGAAGCCTCAGCAACTCGTTGTCCAGGACCAGGAGTTTGTAACCTCCCAGTCTCTGGGAACGCGTTGCACAGACCTTTCTGCAAGGCCTCCCGGAGTTGTCTCATCCTCTGCTCCCTCTGCGACGGTACGATAAGGTCTGCAACCTTACCCTTGTACCGTGGATCAAGGAGAGTGGCCAGCCAGTAATGGTCCCTCTCCTTGATCCGAAGAATACGAGGATCCTTCCGCAGACATTGCAGGATCAGGGAAGCCATGCAGCGTAGGTTAGCTGAGGCATTCAGTCCGGAGTCCTCTGGGTCACTAAGGACGACATGATCCGCAGCCACCTCCTCCCAGCCACGTACAAGTCCACTGGTTTCTTGGGACTGTAAATCATCCCTAAAAGACTGCTGCTGATGATGCTGAGTGCCAGCCTCCACCTCCATGCTGACACAATCCTCCTCCTCCTCCTCCTCCTCCTCTTCCTCTTCCTGTGCGATGGGTGGGACAGAAGGAACACTGTCTGGGTAAAGGGGGCCTTGAGAGGCAAGGAAGTCCTCCTCTTCCTGCCTCTGTTCTGCCTCAAGTGCCCTGTCCATTATTCCACGCAGCGTGTGCTCCAACAGGTGGACAAGAGGTACAGTGTCACTGATGCATGCACTGTCACTGCTCACCATCCTCGTGGCCTCCTCAAATGGTGCCAGGACAGTGCATGCATCCCTGATCATGCCCCACTGGCGTGGAGAAAAAAAACCAAGCTCCCCTGACCCTGTCCTGGTGCCGTAGTCGCACAGGTACTCATTGATGGCCCTCTGCTGCGTGTGCAGCCGCTGCAGCATGGCCAACGTTGAGTTCCACCTGGTGGGCATGTCACATATAAGGCGGTTCTTGGGCAGGTTCAACTCCTTTTGCAGCTCAGCCAGGCGAGCACTGGCATTATAAGATCTGCGGAAATGCACACAGACTTTCCTGGCCTGCCTCAGGACATCCTGTAAGCCCGGGTACCTGCCCAAGAACCGCTGCACCACCAGGTTAAGGACGTGAGCCATACAGGGCACATGGGTCAGTTGTCCCTGTCGGAGGGCGGAGAGGAGGTTGGTGCCATTGTCGCAAACCACCATTCCTGGCTTAAGCTGGCGTGGCGTCAACCACCTCTCGGCCTGCCCCTGCAGAGCAGACAGGACCTCTGCCCCAGTGTGGCTCCTGCCCCCCAAACACACCAGCGCAAGCACGGCATGGCATCTTTTTGCCTGCGTACATGCGTAGCCCCTTGAACGCCTACGGAGCACCGCTGGTTCCGAGGACAAACCACAGGAAGAGGCCATGGAGGAAGAAGAAGAGGAGGGGGTTGTAGGAGAGAGGTGTGTCACAACCAGTAGTAGCATTTTGGAGGCGTGGCGGTGGAACAACCTCCAACACTACTGCACCTTGTCCTGCATCCTTCCCAGCTGCCAAAAGAGTGACCCAATGGGCCGTGAAAGAAAGGTAACGTCCCTGTCCATGCCTGCTGGACCATGAGTCAGCGGTAATATGCACCTTACCGCTGACCGCCCTGTCCAGGGAGGCCAAGACATTGCCTTCCACATGCCTGTAGAGAGCCGGAATCGCCTTCCGTGCAAAAAAGTGGCGTTTGGGAACCTGCCACTGAGGAACCGCACATTGCACAAACTCACGGAAGGGGGCCGAGTCTACCAACTGAAAAGGCAGCAGTTGAAGCGCTAGAAATTTAGCCAAGCTAGCATTCAACCGCTGGGCATGTGGATGGCTGGGAGTGAACTTCTTTCGACGGTCCAGCAGCTGGGGCAGGGAAATTTGCCTGCTAGAATCGGACGTTGGTGTACTGCTAGCAGAGTGCCCGCAAGTACTTGCCTGTGACACACCTAATTCTACACCTTCATTCCTCTCAGAGCAGGTTTCAGAGAGGAGTGAAGGTATAGTGGGGTGGAGATCCCAGCTGATGCGGTGCAAGAAGAGGTCAGCTTTGTTCTTTGGTGTGGGTCTTTAAGGTAGGCTTGCCAACGAGCTGCATGGCAGGTCAACATATGTCTGATCAAGCATGTGGTGCCCAAGCGGCTGATGTTTTAGCCACGCGATATACGCTTGAGACATATGTTGCAAACAGCAGCTGTGCGATCTGATGCACTCGCCTCAAAAAAGGCCCACACCAAAGAACTTTTTGAATGACGGGCAGAGGCAGCGCCCTGCACAGGCGGAGCTCTGCGGTGTGATTCCGTCGGTGTGCTGCCCATACGCTGGCCATTCAAGGGCATCCTGCCTCGTTGGAGATGTGCCTCCTCCTCATCCTCCTCCTCCTCCTCCTCTCTCCTATTAGGCACCCACGTGGAGTCAGTGACCTCATCATCCCCTCCCTCCTCATCACTGGAGCCAATCTGGCAGTATGCTGCAGCTGCTGGAGCATGACTGCCAGATTGGTGTCCTTCTTGAGCATCCCCTCTCTCTGCTCTCACGCTGCTGCCTTCCTGTAGCTGGGTATCATCATCAGATCCTTCGAAACGCTGGGCATCCTCCTGGAGCATGTACCCAACACTGTGCTCAAACAGTTCGGGGGACTCCTCAGGAGGAGGACATGGTGGGTCTAGGGAAGGATTGACTAATGAAGATAATGATACCAGAGAAGAGGACGCTTTGGCAGCTGCTTTGCCAGTACCCTGAGCCTGGGTGAGAGAGGATGAGGAGGATGAGGTGGGCTTGGTGATCCACTCTACCAAGTCTTCGGCATGATGTGGCTCAACATGTCCAGCTGCCGAAAACAAGGACAAGCGTGTCCCATGGCCATGTGCTGATGACAATGCACCGCGTCCACGACCAGCACTGTTGCCCCCAGACACAGAGCCTGCTTGACCTCTTTTTTTGCCTCCTGACTGTCTGCCTCTCCTTGTTTGCCTTCCAGACATTTTAATGGATGGCCTGCAGGGAGATGGGAAAAATAGCAATAAGGGCTACCTTCAGGTGTATACTGTGCAGGAGGCTTAGCAACAATGACACTGACACTGTCCCCTGCCTATCCTTCTCTGTCCCTAAACTCAAGGATTTGAAATATGGAACAGCAAAATTGGTTTAGAACAGAATAGCACACTGTCAGTTTCACTCACTGTACCTCTCTGTCCCTAAACTCAAGGATTGAAAATATGGTTCAGCAAAATTGGTTTAGAACAGAATAGGACACTTTCCCTCACTGTCCTACACTGTCCCTCCCTACAAACAAGATTTAGCACAGAATAGCACACTGAAAATTGCCACGAGTGTCCTTCTCTGTCCCTAAACTCAAGGATTGAAAATATGGAACAGCAAAATTGGTTTAGAACAGAATAGCACACTGACACTTTCCCTCACTGTCCTACTCTGTCCCTCCCTACAAACAAGATTTAGCACAGAATAGCACACTGATAATTGCCACAAGTGTCCTTCTCTGTCCCTAAACTCAAGGATTGAAAATATGGAACAGCAAAATTGGTTTAGAACAGAATAGCACACTGACACTTTCCCTCACTGTCCTACTCTGTCCCTCCCTACAAACAAGATTTAGCACAGAATAGCACACTGATAATTTCCACGAGTGTCCTTCTCTGTCCCTAAACTCAAGGATTGAAAATATGGAACAGCAAAATTGGTTTAGAACAGAATAGCACACTGACACTTTCCCTCACTGTCCTACTCTGTCCCTCCCTACAAACAAGATTTAGCACAGAATAGCACACTGAAAATTGCCACGAGTGTCCTTCTCTGTCCCTAAACTCAAGGATTGAAAATATGGAACAGCAAAATTGGTTTAGAACAGAATAGCACACTGACACTTTCCCTCACTGTCCTACTCTGTCCCTCCCTACAAACAAGATTTAGCACAGAATAGCACACTGATAATTGCCACGAGTGTCCTTCTCTGTCCCTAAACTCAAGGATTGAAAATATGGAACAGCAAAATTGGTTTAGAACAGAATAGCACACTGACACTTTCCCTCACTGTCCTACTCTGTCCCTCCCTACAAACAAGATTTAGCACAGAATAGCACACTGATAATTTCCACGAGTGTCCTTCTCTGTCCCTAAACTCAAGGATTGAAAATATGGAACAGCAAAATTGGTTTAGAACAGAATAGCACACTGACACTTTCCCTCACTGTCCTACTCTGTCCCTCCCTACAAACAAGATTTAGCACAGAATAGCACACTGATAATTTCCACGAGTGTCCTTCTCTGTCCCTAAACTCAAGGATTGAAAATATGGAACAGCAAAATTGGTTTAGAACAGAATAGCACACTGACACTTTCCCTCACTGTCCTACTCTGTCCCTCCCTACAAACAAGATTTAGCACAGAATAGCACACTGAAAATTGCCACGAGTGTCCTTCTCTGTCCCTAAACTCAAGGATTGAAAATATGGAACAGCAAAATTGGTTTAGAACAGAATAGCACACTGACACTTTCCCTCACTGTCCTACTCTGTCCCTCCCTACAAACAAGATTTAGCACAGAATAGCACACTGATAATTGCCACGAGTGTCCTTCTCTGTCCCTAAACTCAAGGATTGAAAATATGGAACAGCAAAATTGGTTTAGAACAGAATAGCACACTGACACTTTCCCTCACTGTCCTACTCTGTCCCTCCCTACAAACAAGATTTAGCACAGAATAGCACACTGAAAATTGCCACGAGTGTCCTTCTCTGTCCCTAAATTCAAGGATTGAAAATATGGAACAGCAAAATTGGTTTAGAACAGAATAGCACACTGACACTTTCCCTCACTGTCCTACTCTGTCCCTCCCTACAAACAAGATTTAGCACAGAATAGCACACTGATAATTGCCACGAGTGTCCTTCTCTGTCCCTAAACTCAAGGATTGAAAATATGGAACAGTAAAATTGGTTTAGAACAGAATAGCACACTGACACTTTCCCTCACTGCCCTACTCTGTCCCTCCCTACAAACAAGATTTAGCACAGAATAGCACACTGATAATTTCTACGAGTGTCCTTCTCTGTCCCTAAACTCAAGGATTGAAAATATGGAACAGCAAAATTGGTTTAGAACAGAATAGCACACTGACACTTTCCCTCACTGTCCTACTCTGTCCCTCCCTACAAACAAGATTTAGCACAGAATAGCACACTGATCATTTCCACGAGTGTCCTTCTCTGTCCCTAAACTCAAGGATTGAAAATATGGAACAGCAAAATTGGTTTAGAACAGAATAGCACACTGACACTTCCCCTCACTGTCCTACTCTGTCCCTCCCTACAAACAAGATTTAGCACAGAATAGCACACTGAAAATTGCCACGAGTGTCCTTCTCTGTCCCTAAACTCAAGGATTGAAAATATGGAACAGCAAAATTGGTTTAGAACAGAATAGCACACTGACACTTTCCCTCACTGTCCTACTCTGTCCCTCCCTACAAACAAGATTTAGCACAGAATAGCACACTGATAATTGCCACGAGTGTCCTTCTCTGTCCCTAAACTCAAGGATTGAAAATATGGAACAGCAAAATTGGTTTAGAACAGAATAGCACACTGACACTTTCCCTCACTGTCCTACTCTGTCCCTCCCTACAAACAAGATTTAGCACAGAATAGCACACTGATAATTGCCACGAGTGTCCTTCTCTGTCCCTAAACTCAAGGATTGAAAATATGGAACAGCAAAATTGGTTTAGAACAGAATAGCACACTGACACTTTCCCTCACTGCCCTACTCTGTCCCTCCCTACAAACAAGATTTAGCACAGAATAGCACACTGATAATTTCCACGAGTGTCCTTCTCTGTCCCTAAACTCAAGGATTGAAAATATGGAACAGCAAAATTGGTTTAGAACAGAATAGCACACTGACACTTTCCCTCACTGTCCTACTCTGTCCCTCCCTACAAACAAGATTTAGCACAGAATAGCACACTGATCATTTCCACGAGTGTCCTTCTCTGTCCCTAAACTCAAGGATTGAAAATATGGAACAGCAAAATTGGTTTAGAACAGAATAGCACACTGACACTTCCCCTCACTGTCCTACTCTGTCCCTCCCTACAAACAAGATTTAGCACAGAATAGCACACTGAAAATTGCCACGAGTGTCCTTCTCTGTCCCTAAACTCAAGGATTGAAAATATGGAACAGCAAAATTGGTTTAGAACAGAATAGCACACTGACACTTTCCCTCACTGTCCTACTCTGTCCCTCCCTACTAGGGATGAGCTCGGTGTTCGAGTCGAACATACGTTCGACTCGAACATCGGCTGTTCGATCGTTCTACGAAGATCGAATGATTTGGGCCGTTCGCGCCTAATTCGAGTGACGCGAACGGCCCACAATGCACTACGCCATCGCAGTGTCATCCAGGCGCTGTGATTGGCCAAGCATGCACTGTGACCCCGCATGCTTGGCCAATCACAGCGCCGGCAGCGAGGAGAGCAATGATTGGCCACAGGCAGGATGCCTGTGGCCAATTATTGCTGAGGGTGTTTAGTACACGCCCCACACTATAAAAGGCCGCCAGCACGGCGGCCTAGTGTAGTGTGTTCCGGAGCAGGGAAAGAGAAGCATAGGCAGGGACAGTGACATTTTTTTTTCTTGCTTAACCTGGATTCCTTTAGTTTAGGGAAAGAGAAGGATAGGTAGGGAGAGTGTCAGTGTGTTTTACTGTGCTAATCCTTGTTTCTAGGGACAGGGAAGGACAGTGAGGGAAATTCTCCTTGTGCTATACTGTGCTAAAGCATTGATCATCAACCATCTTTAAAAAAACATTTTTTCTAGGGACAGAAAACTATAGGTAGGGAGAGTGTCAGTGTGTTTTACTGTGCTAATCCTTGTTTCTAGGGACAGGGAAGGACAGTGAGGGAAATTCTCCTTGTGCTATAGTGTGCTAAAGCATTGATCATCAACCATCTTTAAAAAAACATTTTTTCTAGGGACAGAAAACTATAGGTAGGGAGAGTGTCAGTGTGTTTTACTGTGCTAATCCTTGTTTCTAGGGACAGGGAAGGACAGTGAGGGAAATTCTCCTTGTGCTATAGTGTGCTAAAGCATTGATCATCAACCATCTTTAAAAAAACATTTTTTCTAGGGACAGAAAACTATAGGTAGGGAGAGTGTCAGTGTGTTTTACTGTGCTAATCCTTGTTTCTAGGGACAGGGAAGGACAGTGAGGGAAATTCTCCTTTTGCTATAGTGTGCTAAAGCATTGATCATCAACCATCTTTAAAAAAACATTTTTTCTAGGGACAGAAAACTATAGGTAGGGAGAGTGTCAGTTTCTTTCACTGTGCTAATCCTTGTTTCTAGGGACAGGGAAGGACAGTGAGGGAAATTCTCCTTGTGCTATACTGTGCTAAAGCATTGATCATCAACCATCTTTAAAAAAACATTTTTTCTAGGGACAGAAAACTATAGGTAGGGAGAGTGTCAGTGTGTTTTACTGTGCTAATCCTTGTTTCTAGGGACAGGGAAGGACAGTGAGGGAAATTCTCCTTGTGCTATAGTGTGCTAAAGCATTGATCATCAACCATCTTTAAAAAAACATTTTTTCTAGGGACAGAAAACTATAGGTAGGGAGAGTGTCAGTGTGTTTTACTGTGCTAATCCTTGTTTCTAGGGACAGGGAAGGACAGTGAGGGAAATTCTCCTTGTGCTATAGTGTGCTAAAGCATTGATCATCAACCATCTTTAAAAAAACATTTTTTCTAGGGACAGAAAACTATAGGTAGGGAGAGTGTCAGTGTGTTTTACTGTGCTAATCCTTGTTTCTAGGGACAGGGAAGGACAGTGAGGGAAATTCTCCTTGTGCTATAGTGTGCTAAAGCATTGATCATCAACCATCTTTAAAAAAACATTTTTTCTAGGGACAGAAAACTATAGGTAGGGAGAGTGTCAGTTTCTTTCACTGTGCTAATCCTTGTTTCTAGGGACAGGGAAGGACAGTGAGGGAAATTCTCCTTGTGCTATACTGTGCTAAAGCATTGATCATCAACCATCTTTAAAAAAACATTTTTTCTAGGGACAGAAAACTATAGGTAGGGAGAGTGTCAGTGTGTTTTACTGTGCTAATCCTTGTTTCTAGGGACAGGGAAGGACAGTGAGGGAAATTCTCCTTGTGCTATACTGTGCTAAAGCATTGATCAGCAACCATCTTTAAAAAAACATTTTTTCTAGGGACAGAAAACTATAGGTAGGGAGAGTGTCAGTTTCTTTCACTGTGCTAATCCTTGTTTCTAGGGACAGGGAAGGACAGTGAGGGAAATTCTCCTTGTGCTATACTGTGCTAAAGCATTGATCATCAACCATCTTTAAAAAAACATTTTTTCTAGGGACAGAAAACTATAGGTAGGGAGAGTGTCAGTTTCTTTCACTGTGCTAATCCTTGTTTCTAGGGACAGGGAAGGACAGTGAGGGAAATTCTCCTTGTGCTATACTGTGCTAAAGCATTGATCATCAACCATCTTTAAAAAAACATTTTTTCTAGGGACAGAAAACTATAGGTAGGGAGAGTGTCAGTTTCTTTCACTGTGCTAATCCTTGTTTCTAGGGACAGGGAAGGACAGTGAGGGAAATTCTCCTTGTGCTATAGTGTGCTAAAGCATTGATCATCAACCATCTTTAAAAAAACATTTTTTCTAGGGACAGAAAACTATAGGTAGGGAGAGTGTCAGTTTCTTTCACTGTGCTAATCCTTGTTTCTAGGGACAGGGAAGGACAGTGAGGGAAATTCTCCTTGTGCTATACTGTGCTAAAGCATTGATCATCAACCATCTTTAAAAAAACATTTTTTCTAGGGACAGAAAACTATAGGTAGGGAGAGTGTCAGTGTGTTTCACTGTGCTAATCCTTGTTTCTAGGGACAGGGAAGGACAGAGAGGGAAATTCTCCTTGTGCTATACTGTGCTAAAGCATTGATCAGCAACCATCTTTAAAAAAACATTTTTTCTAGGGACAGAAAACTATAGGTAGGGAGAGTGTCAGTTTCTTTCACTGTGCTAATCCTTGTTTCTAGGGACAGGGAAGGACAGTGAGGGAAATTCTCCTTGTGCTATACTGTGCTAAAGCATTGATCATCAACCATCTTTAAAAAAACATTTTTTCTAGGGACAGAAAACTATAGGTAGGGAGAGTGTCAGTTTCTTTCACTGTGCTAATCCTTGTTTCTAGGGACAGGGAAGGACAGTGAGGGAAATTCTCCTTGTGCTATACTGTGCTAAAGCATTGATCATCAACCATCTTTAAAAAAACATTTTTTCTAGGGACAGAAAACTATAGGTAGGGAGAGTGTCAGTGTGTTTTACTGTGCTAATCCTTGTTTCTAGGGACAGGGAAGGACAGTGAGGGAAATTCTCCTTGTGCTATAGTGTGCTAAAGCATTGATCATCAACCATCTTTAAAAAAACATTTTTTCTAGGGACAGAAAACTATAGGTAGGGAGAGTGTCAGTGTGTTTTACTGTGCTAATCCTTGTTTCTAGGGACAGGGAAGGACAGTGAGGGAAATTCTCCTTGTGCTATAGTGTGCTAAAGCATTGATCATCAACCATCTTTAAAAAAACATTTTTTCTAGGGACAGAAAACTATAGGTAGGGAGAGTGTCAGTGTGTTTTACTGTGCTAATCCTTGTTTCTAGGGACAGGGAAGGACAGCGAGGGAAATTCTCCTTGTGCTATACTGTGCTAAAGCATTGATCATCAACCATCTTTAAAAAAACATTTTTTCTAGGGACAGAAAACTATAGGTAGGGAGAGTGTCAGTTTCTTTCACTGTGCTAATCCTTGTTTCTAGGGACAGGGAAGGACAGTGAGGGAAATTCTCCTTGTGCTATACTGTGCTAAAGCATTCCTCATCAACCATCTTTGAAATCCTTGTTTTTTGGACAGTCAGGGAAATTGTCGTTGTGCTATTCTGTGCGAAAGCAATCATCCTCACCCATATTTAGAAATCCTTAAGTAAAGGGACAGAGAAGGACACCTGAAGGTAGCCCTTATTGCTTTTTTCCCATCTCCCTGCAGGCCATCTATTAGAATGTCTGGAAGGCAAACAAGGAGAGGCAGACAGTCAGGAGGCAATAAAAGAGGGCAAGCAGGCTCTGTGTCTGGGGGTAACAGTGCTGGTCGTGGACGCGGTGCATTGTCATCAGCACATGGCCATGGGACACGCTTGTCCTTCTTTTCGGCAGCTGGACATGTTGAGCCACATCATGCCGAAGACTTGGTAGAGTGGATGACCAAGCCCTCCTCCTCCTCCTCATCCTCTCTCACCCAGGCTCAGGGTACTGGCAAAGCAGCTGCCAAAGCGTCCTCTTCCCTGGTATCAATGTCAGACTCATCATCAGTCACTCCTTCCCTAGACCCACCATGTCCTCCTCCTGAGGAGTCCCCCGAACTGTTTGAGCACAGTGTTGGGTACATGCTCCAGGAGGATGCCCAGCGTTTCGAAGGGTCTGATGATGAAACCCAGCTACAGGAAGGCAGTAGCGTGAGAGCAGACAGAGGGGATGCTCAAGAAGGACACCAATCTGGCAGTCATGTTCCAGCAGCTGCAGCATACTGCCAGATTGGCTCCAGTGATGAGGAGGGAGGGGATGATGAGGTCACTGACTCCACGTGGGTGCCTAATAGGAGAGAGGAGGAGGAGGATGAGGAGGAGGCACATCTCCAACGAGGCAGGATGCCCTTTGGTGGCCAGCGTAAGGGCAGTACACCGACGGAATCACACCGCAGAGCTCCGCCTGTGCAGGGCGTTGCCTCTGCCCGTCATTCAAAAAGTTCTTTGGTGTGGGCCTTTTTTGAGGCTAGTGCATCAGATCGCACAGCTGCTGTTTGCAACATATGTCTCAAGCGTATATCGCGTGGCCAAAACATCAGCCGCTTGGGTACCACATGCCTGACCAGACATATGTTGACCTGCCATGCAGCTCGTTGGCAAGCCTACCTCAAAGACCCACACCAAAGAACAAAGCGGACCTCTCCTTGCACCGCATCAGCTGGGATCTCCAACCCCACTATAACTTAAGTCCTCTCTGAAACATGCACTGAGAGGAATGAAGGTGTAGAATTAGGTGTGTCACAGCCAAGTACTTGCGGCCACTCTGCTAGCAGTACACCGACGTCCGATTCTAGCAGGCAAATTTCCCTGCCCCAGCTGCTGGACCGTCGAAAGAAGTTCACTCCCAGCCATCCACATGCCCAGCGGTTGAATGCTAGCTTGGCTAAATTGCTAGCGCTTCAACTGCTGCCTTTTCAGTTGGTAGACTCGGCCCCCTTCCGTGAGTTTGTGCAATGTGCGGTTCCTCAGTGGCAGGTTCCCAAACGCCACTTTTTCTCACGGAAGGCTATTCCGGCTCTCTACCGGCATGTGGAAGGCAATGTCTTGGCCTCGCTGGACAGGGCGGTCAGCGGTAAGGTGCATATTACCGCTGACTCATGGTCCAGCAGGCATGGACAGGGACGTTACCTTTCTTTCACGGCCCATTGGGTCACTCTTTTGGCAGCTGGGAAGGACGCAGGACAAGGTGCAGTAGTGTTGGAGGTTGTTCCACCGCCACGCCTCCAAAATGTTACTACTGGTTGTGACACACCTCTCTCCTCCACCCCCTCCTCTTCTTCTTCCTCCATGGCCTCTTCCTGTGCTTTGTCCTCTGAACCAGCGGTGCTCCGTAGCCGTTCAAGGGGCTACGCAAGTACGCAGGCAAAAAGATGCCATGCCGTGCTTGCGCTGGTGTGTTTGGGGGACAGAAGCCACACTGGGGCAGAGGTCCTGTCTGCTCTGCAGGGCCAGGCCGAGAGGTGGTTGACGCCACGCCAGCTTAAGCCAGGAATGGTGGTTTGCGACAATGGCACCAACCTCCTCTCCGCCCTCCGACAGGGACAACTGACCCATGTGCCCTCTGTGGCTCACGTCCTTAACCTGGTGGTGCAGCGGTTCTTGGGCAGGTACCCGGGCTTACAGGATGTCCTGAGGCAGGCCAGGAAAGTCTGTGTGCATTTCCGCAGATCTTATAATGCCAGTGCTCGCCTGGCTGAGCTGCAAAAGGAGTTGAACCTGCCCAAGAACCGCCTTATATGTGACATGCCCACCAGGTGGAACTCAACGTTGGCCATGCTGCAGCGGCTGCACACGCAGCAGAGGGCCATCAATGAGTACCTGTGCGACTACGGCACCAGGACAGGGTCAGGGGAGCTTGGTTTTTTTTCTCCACGCCAGTGGGGCATGATCAGGGATGCATGCACTGTCCTGGCACCATTTGAGGAGGCCACGAGGATGGTGAGCAGTGACAGTGCATGCATCAGTGACACTGTACCTCTTGTCCACCTGTTGGAGCACACGCTGCGTGGAATAATGGACAGGGCACTTGACGCAGAACAGAGGCAGGAAGAGGAGGACTTCCTTGCCTCTCAAGGCCCCCTTTACCCAGACAGTGTTCCTTCTGTCCCACCCATCGCACAGGAAGAGGAGGAGGATTGTGTCAGCATGGAGGTGGAGGCTGGCACTCAGCATCATCAGCAGCAGTCTTTTAGGGATGATTTACAGTCCCAAGAAACCAGTGGACTTGTACGTGGCTGGGAGGAGGTGGCTGCGGATCATGTCGTCCTTAGTGACCCAGAGGACTCCAGACCGAATGCCTCAGCGAACATACGCTGCATGGCCTCCCTGATCCTGCAAAGTCTGCGGAAGGATCCTCGTATTCTTCGGATCAAGGAGAGGGACCATTACTGGCTGGCCACTCTCCTTGATCCACGGTACAAGGGTAAGGTTGCGGACCTTATGTTACCGTCGCAGAGGGAGCAGAGGATGAGACAACTCCGGGAGGCCTTGCAGAAAGGTCTGTGCAACGCGTTCCCAGAGACTGGGAGGTTACAAACTCCTGGTCCTGGACAACGAGTTGCTGAGGCTTCGGCCAGTCAAAGAAGGAGCGGTGGGGAAGGTGGCCGTCTGACCGATGCGTTCAGACAATTCTTTAGTCCGCAGCCCCAAAGTATGATCGGTTCCAGCAACCATCGCCAGCGTCTGATAAACATGGTGCAGGAATATCTAGGGGCAAGGTCAGACTTGGACACCTTCCCCACCGAAAATCCTCTGGCTTACTGGGTCTTGAGGATGGATCACTGGCCAGAGCTTGCACAGTATGCAATTGAGCTACTGGCCTGTCCTGCATCCAGCGTTCTTTCGGAACGCACATTCAGTGCTGCTGGAGGATTTGTCACGGATCACAGGGTGCGCCTGTCCACCGACTCGGTTGATCGACTGACTTTCATCAAGATGAACCAGTCTTGGATCACCACCAGCTACCACACACCTGATGCTGATATAACAGACTAATTGATTTTAACATGTCACATCCCTTCAAGACTGATGCTGATGCTGAGTGCCTGTGCTGTTATGTTGACAGCCTATCCTCCTCCTCCGAGTCCTCAGTGATACGATTGATGATGATAGCTTGGAAGATCATTTTTGTTTATGGGTGCCGCCACCAGTGGCTAAGGCCCAATTTTTCAGCCCCTGTTTAACAGGGGCGTGTCATTACAATTTTTGAAGCAATACTTTGCAACAGGGCTCATTGCTGTGCTCCAAGTACAGTATCTGTGAGGGGTTGGAGTGTTGTGCCACCAGTGCCTAAGGCCCAATTTTTCAGCCCCTGTTTAACAGGGGCGTGTCATTACAATTTTTGAAGCAATACTTTGCAACAGGGCTCATTGCTGTGCTCCAAGTACAGTATCTGTGAGGGGTTGTAGTGTTGTGCCACCAGTGCCTAAGGCCCAATTTTTCAGCCCCTGTTCAACAGGGGCATGTAATTACAATTCTTGATCTAATAATTCACAGCAGGGCCCATTCCTGCACCCACCAAGAGTAACTCTGAGGGCTTACAGTGTTGTGGCAACACCACCACCACCACCACCACCACGAAAGGCCCAATTTTTCAGCCCCTGTTCAACAGGGGCATGCAATTACAATTCTTGATCTAATAATTCACAGCAGGGCCCATTGCTGCACCCACCAAGAGTAACTGTCAGGGCTTACAGTGTTGTGGCACCAGCACCACCATCAAAGGCCCAATTTTTACTACCACTGTTCAACAATTATATGTAATTACAATTCCTGATATAATAGTTGACAGCAGGGCGTTCCAGCACCAACCAAGAGTAACTGTGAGTGCTTACAGTGTTGTGCCAACACCAACAACTAAGGGGCCTATTTCTGCAGAGTATATACGGCAGGTCCCTACTTTCAAACATCCAACTTACAAACGACTCCTACTTGCAAACGCAAGAAGACAACAGGAAGTGAGAGGAAATCTACCCCTAGGAAGGAAAATTCTCTCCTGTAAGAATTAATATGGGAGAAAGGTGTCTCCTCTGTACTGATGCTTTATCACCAATCCTTGTTTCAAGAAAAACACCACATTTCAAAAACAGTTGTCATTGGGACGGAAAGTGAGGTGAAATGTTCTGAACAGGGGCACAGACAGCAAAACAAATGTTACAGGGGTGATAACCCTTACGTATGTTTTCCAAAAAGTTTAAAAATAGATTTTTGGGCTGGAGCTACACTTAAACAATGTACCTGTTCAAAATTACAAACACATTCTACATAAGAACAAACCTACAGTCCCTGTCTTGTATGCACCGCCTGTATACGGCTGTTCAGAGTATATAGGGCCTTTTTTATTTTGTGTGCGGTGTTCCCCTTAATATCCATACAAGACCCAAAGGGGCTGGTAATGGGCTGGGGTAGGGGGGGGGTCATGGGGTAGCTATGCCATTTTTCTTAAAGATTTTCATCCATATTACCGGGACCAGATATTACATTAAAGCCGCAAGCAGTTTTAAATGGCTTTTTTTTCCTTTAGAAGTGTCATTTTGTGCAGGGACAGTTCTAAACACGGGAAACACGTGGCACTTCACAGGCATACTTTAGACACCCCCCAGGTACGATATTTAAAGGAATATTTGACTTTTTCTTTTTCACTTTATGCATCATTAAAATGACTGCTCCCGAAAAACGACCGTTTTTAAAACTTCTTTTTGCATTGATACATGTCCCCTGGTGCAGAACCCGGGTTCCCAAACCCTTTTTAGGACAATAACATGCATAATAGTCGTTATGATTAGCACTTTAGAATTCGAACGTTCGCATCCATTGTATTTAATAGGGTTCTAATGTTCGTACAAACTTTCGGTCCGTTCGCGGGTTCTGGTGCGAACCGAACCCGGGGGTGTTCGGCTCATCACTACTCCCTACAAACAAGATTTAGCACAGAATAGCACACTGATAATTGCCACGAGTGTCCTTCTCTGTCCCTAAACTCAAGGATTGAAAATATGGAACAGCAAAATTGGTTTAGAACAGAATAGCACACTGACACTTTCCCTCACTGTCCTACTCTGTCCCTCCCTACAAACAAGATTTAGCACAGAATAGCACACTGAAAATTGCCACGAATGTCCTTCTCTGTCCCTAAACTCAAGGATTGAAAATATGGAACAGCAAAATTGGTTTAGAACAGAATAGCACACTGACACTTTCCCTCACTGTCCTACTCTGTCCCTCCCTACAAACAAGATTTAGCACAGAATAGCACACTGATCATTTCCACGAGTGTCCTTCTCTGTCCCTAAACTCAAGGATTGTAAATATGGAACAGCAAAATTGGTTTAGAACAGAATAGCACACTGACACTTTCCCTCACTGTCCTACTCTGTCCCTCCCTACAAACAAGATTTAGCACAGAATAGCACACTGATAATTTCCACGAGTGTCCTTCTCTGTCCCTAAACTCAAGGATTGAAAATATGGAACAGCAAAATTGGTTTAGAACAGAATAGCACACTGACACTTTCCCTCACTGTCCTACTCTGTCCCTCCCTACAAACAAGATTTAGCACAGAATAGCACACTGATAATTTCCACAAGTGTCCTTCTCTGTCTCTAAACTCAAGGATTGAAAATATGGAATAGCAAAATTGGTTTGGAACAGAATAGCAGACTGACACTTTCCCTCACTGTCCTACTCTGTCCCTCCCTACAAACAAGATTTAGCACAGAATAGCACACTGAAAATTGCCACGAGTGTCCTTCTCTGTCCCTAAACTCAAGGATTGAAAATATGGAACAGCAAAATTGGTTTAGAACAGAATAGCACACTGACACTTTCCCTCACTGTCCTACTCTGTCCCTCCCTACAAACAAGATTTAGCACAGAATAGCACACTGATAATTTCCACGAGTGTCCTTCTCTGTCCCTAAACTCAAGGATTGAAAATATGGAACAGCAAAATTGGTTTAGAACAGAATAGCACACTGACACTTTCCCTCACTGTCCTACTCTGTCCCTCCCTACAAACAAGATTTAGCACAGAATAGCACACTGAAAATTGCCACGAGTGTCCTTCTCTGTCCCTAAACTCAAGGATTGAAAATATGGAACAGCAAAATTGGTTTAGAACAGAATAGCACACTGACACTTTCCCTCACTGTCCTACTCTGTCCCTCCCTACAAACAAGATTTAGCACAGAATAGCACACTGATAATTTCCACGAGTGTCCTTCTCTGTCCCTAAACTCAAGGATTGAAAATATGGAACAGCAAAATTGGTTTAGAACAGAATAGCACACTGACACTTTCCCTCACTGTCCTACTCTGTCCCTCCCTACAAACAAGATTTAGCACAGAATAGCACACTGAAAATTGCCACGAGTGTCCTTCTCTGTCCCTAAACTCAAGGATTGAAAATATGGAACAGCAAAATTTGTTTAGAACAGAATAGCACACTGACACTTTCCCTCACTGTCCTACTCTGTCCCTCCCTACAAACAAGATTTAGCACAGAATAGCACACTGAAAATTGCCACGAGTGTCCTTCTCTGTCCCTAAACTCAAGGATTGAAAATATGGTTCAGCAAGATTGGTTTAGAAC
Organism: Rana muscosa; assembly: GCA_029206835.1. Lineage (NCBI taxonomy): Eukaryota > Metazoa > Chordata > Amphibia > Anura > Ranidae > Rana > Rana muscosa. The sequence goes on from CM055122.1 coordinate 420,421,605, forward strand.
AGAATAGCACACTGACACTTTCCCTCACTGTACCTCTCTGTCCCTACAAACAAGTAGGGATGAGCTTCGAGTTCGAGTCGAACTCATGTTCGACTCGAACATTGCCTGTTCGCCCGTTCGCCGAACAACGAACAAATTGGGGTGTTCGCGGCAAATTCGAAAAATCTATGGGAGAAATCTAAAGTGCTAATTATAAAGGCTAATATGCAAGTTATTGTCCTAAAAAGTGTTTGGGGACCCGGGTCCTGCCCCAGGGGACATGTATCAATGCAAAAAGAAGTTTTAAAAACGGCCGTTTTTTCGGGAGCAGTGATTTTAATAATGCTTAAAATGAAAAAATAAAAGTGAAATATTCCTTTAAATTTCATACCTGGGGGGTGTGTATGATATGCATGTAAAGTGGCGCATGTTTCCCGTGCTTAGAACTGTCCCTGCAAAAAGTGTCATTTTTGAAAGAAAAAAATGCATTTAAAACTGACTCGCGGCTATTAATGAATTGTCGGCTCCCGGCAATACATACAAAAGTCATTGATAAAAAAAAAAAAAAAGCGTGGGGGTTCCCCAGAATTCAATTACCAGGCCCTTCAGGTCTGGAATGGATATTAAGGGGAACCCCGCCGCAAATAAAAAAAAAATTGACGTGGGGTTCCCCCAAATATCCATTCCAGGCCCTTCAGATCTGGCATGGATTTTAAGGGGAACTCCACCCCAAATTTAAAAAAAAAATGGCGTGGAGTCCCCCTAAAAATCCATACCAGACCCCTTATCCGAGCACGCAACCTGGCCGGCCGCAGTGGAAAAGGGGGGGACGAGAGAGCGGCCCCCCCTCCCTCCTGAACCGTACCAAGCCACATGCCCTCAACATGGGGAGGATGTCCCCATGTTGATGGGGACAAGGGCCTCATCCCCACAACCCTTGCCCGGTGGTTGTGGGGGTCTGCGGGCGGGGGGCTTATCGGAATCTGGAAGACCCCTTTAACAAAGAGGACCCCCAGATCCCGCCCCCCCCTATGTGAATTGGTAAGGGGTACATTGTACCCCTACCATTTCACGAAGAAAGCGTAAAAAAATGTTTAAAAAAACACACAAACACCTTGAAAAAGTCCTTTATTAAGAAAAAAAAAAAAAAAACCATTCCAGCGGTGAAATCCAGTGTCCCGCGGCGATCCCGATGTCCAGCGCTGTCCGTCATTGGTTGTGCCTGAGCGGACCTGATGGGGAACTCCCTCTCAGTATTTTAAATGTATAGACCCGCCCCTTCTAAAGTTCCCCATCAGGTCCGCTCAGCGGACCAGATGCGGAACATGAGAAGGGGCGGGTCTATACATGTATTACCAAAGTGAGAGCAGTCCCCCATCAGGTCCGCCTCCTCGGTATGTCGGACCCGCCTACGTCATTGGCTTGAGCGGGGAACTTCCTTCACTGTGTAATTTAAATTTACATAGTGAAGGAAGTTCCCCGCTCAAGCCAATGACGTAGGCGGGTCCGACATACCGAGGGGGCGGACCTGATGGGGAACTGCTCTCACTTTGGTAATACATGTATAAACCCGCCCCTTCTCATGTTCTGCATCTCGCCCGCTGAGCGGACCTGATGGGGAACATTAGAAGGGGCGGGTCTATACATTTAAAATACTGAGAGGGAGTTCCCCATCAGGTCCGCTCAGGCACAACCAATGAAGGACAGCGCTGGACATCGGGATCGCCGCGGGACACTGGATTTCACCGCTGGAATGTTTATTTATTTATTTTTTTAAATAAAGGACTTTTTCAAGGTGTTTGTGTGTTTTTTTAAACATTTTTTTACGCTTTCTTCGTGAAATGGTAGGGGTACAATGTACCCCTTACCAATTCACATAGGGGGGGCGGGATCTGGGGGTCCCCTTTGTTAAAGGGGTCTTCCAGATTCCGATAAGCCCCCCGCCCGCAGACCCCCACAACCACCGGGCAAGGGTTGTGGGGATGAGGCCCTTGTCCCCATCAACATGGGGACATCCTCCCCATGTTGAGGGCATGTGGCCTGGTACGGTTCAGGAGGGAGGGGGGCCGCTCTCTCGTCCCCCCCTTTTCCCCTGCGGCCGGCCAGGTTGCGTGCTCGGATAAGGGGTCTGGTATGGATTTTTAGGGGGACTCCACGCCATTTTTTTTTTAAACTTGGGGTGGAGTTCCCCTTAAAATCCATGCCAGACCTGAAGGGCCTGGTAATTGAATTCTGGGGAACCCCCACGCTTTTTTTTTTTTTTTTTTATCAATGACTTTTGTATGTATTGCCGGGAGCCGACAATTCATTAATAGCCGCAAGTCAGTTTTAAATGCATTTTTTTTCTTTCAAAAATGACATTTTTTGCAGGGACAGTTCTAAGCACGGGAAACATGCGCCACTTTACATGCATATCATACACACCCCCCAGGTACGAAATTTAAAGGAATATTTCACTTTTATTTTTTCATTTTAAGCATTATTAAAATCACTGCTCCCGAAAAAACGGCCGTTTTTAAAACTTCTTTTTGCATTGATACATGTCCCCTGGGGCAGGACCCGGGTCCCCAAACACTTTTTAGGACAATAACTTGCATATTAGCCTTTATAATTAACACTTTAGATTTCGAACGTTCGAGTCCATTGTATTTAATAGGGTTCTAAAGTTTACACGAACATTTTGTCTGTTCGCAGGTTCTGGTGCGAACCGAACAGGGGGGTGTTCGGCTCATCCCTGCAAACAAGGATTAGCACAGAATAGCACACTGTCACTGACACTCTCCCTACCTATCCTTATTTGTCCCTAAACACAAGGAATCCAGGATTAGTAAAGGAAAAATAATGACACTGTCCCTGCCTATGCTTCTCTTTCCCTGCTCCGGAACACACTACACAAGGCCGCCGCGCTGGCGGCCTTTTATAGTGTGGGGCGTGTACTAAACCCCCTCAGCAATAATTGGCCACAGGCATCCTGCCTGTGGCCAATCATTGCTCTCCTCACTGCCGGCGCTGTGATTGGCCAAGCATGCGGGTTCACAGTGCATGCTTGGCCAATCACAGCGCCTGGATGACACTGCAATGGCGTAGTGCATTGTGGGCCGTTCGCGTCACTCGAATTTGGCGCGAACGGCCCAAATCGTTCGATCTTCGTCGAACGATCGAACAGCCGATGTTCGAGTCGAACGTATGTTCGACTCAAACACGAAGCTCATCCCTACTAATAGATTTAAACCCCTTCTAGCTCAGGTTATAGGACAGGAACAGGTAGGGTTTATGCCTGGTAGAGAAGCACGTGACAACATAGCTAAAGCCCTAAACTTAATACACTATGCCCGAAGTTCCAAGACAAAAGGTTTACTGCTTTCCACGGATGCTGAAAAGGCTTTCGATAGGGTCTCTTGGGATTACATGATGTCTACCTGTGCTCATATTGGCCTAAATGCCAATATGTTATCATGGATCACAGCACTCTATCGAAACCCACAAGCCAAGATAAAAATTAATAACACTTTTCAGACCCTATACAAATTCATAATGGCACACGCCAGGGCTGCCCTCTTTCCCCGCTTCTCTTTATCATTTCCTTAGAACCCCTGATCAGAACAATCAATCTATCTAAAGATATTAAAGGTCTCACAGTAGGGAACAGAGAATACAAAACTGTGGCTTATGCAGATGACTTTCTGTTCTTTCTAACGTGCCCCCACACGTCAATCCCCAGTCTAAAAAAAATCTTTGAAACTTTTGGATTCATATCCAACTTCAAAGTAAACCAATCAAAATCTGAGGCCCTCAATCTCGGCCTCCCCCCAGACCAACTGAAACTGATTATGGACAATTACTCTTTCAAGTGGGAGAAAAACACACTCAAATATTTGGGCATAAAATTAACTAGTGACATTGAATCACTTTACCAGGCCAACTATAAACCCCTGCTGTCCACAATAATCAGAGACCTTCAAAAATGGTCACCAAAATCCTTTTCATGGTTCGGCAGATCCGCGATCCTTAAAATGACAGTCCTGCCTAGACTGCTATATTTCTTTAATGCCCTTCCCATTAAAATCCCTGAAGTCTTTTTTGCCACCCTTACCAGGGCCCAGAGGAGATTTTTGTGGGCAGATAGAAAACCGAGAATAAAATTCAGCCTACTAACGATGGCCAAAAATAGGGGTGGTATTGGCCTGCCAGACTTCAGGAAATATCACCAAGCGTCACACATCACCAGACTTATAGATTGGCATTGTCATGGGAAGACCAAGGACTGGGTTCAATTGGAACATGACCTTTCTCCAATCCACATTCCATTGTACCCATGGACCTCTCATTCCAAAACAAATAGGAACATAAACCACCCATTAATTGCGAACACTATCCACATTTGGCACAAGATAGCTCACAAACATAATCTTAACTCAATACCCGGTCCACTGACGCCAATCACAAACAATCCTGACTTTCACCCAGGATGTCACCTGAAAAATACTCAAAACTTCCAGGTTTCTCATTGTCTGATAGGCCCGAAGGTTAAACCTTTAGAAACATTGCAGGCAGAGAGGGGTGGATCATTTCCTGGTTTCTGGTTCTACCTACAAATGAGAGATTTCCTGTTGAACAGTAAACACAAACTTTCTTACTGCCTTCCCATGATGCACCTAGAGACCCTGTGCTCTGAGGGATCTCCTGAAACAAATACCACGTCTCTAGCATATTCTTTGTTGAATCATTCCCAACATTCAGACAATAATAAGCATAAGGAAAAATGGGAACACGACCTGAAAATCAAACTCTCAGATCAACAATGGGAAAAGGCATGTATCCTATCACACAAATGCTCACTAAGCACCAAGTACCAGGAGATCTCTTATAAAATCCTCTCCCAATGGTATATTGCGCCAATTAAGGCCAGGAGATGGTCCACTGAACCCTCAGATATATGTTGGCGATGTAATAAACATTTGGGTTCCTTTCTGCACATTTGGTGGGAATGCCCTGCAATTCTTGCCTACAGGGACGAAATAAGGAAATGGATTAAACACATTACGGAGACCAATATGACTCTTGATGCAGCAGCCTGCCTGTTAAACATTAACTCATTAACTTTGAGTAAATAAAAAAAAAAACACTCTCCAGATACCTGTTACTTGCAGCTAAAACATTAATCCCTTTACATTGGAAGTCCTCACACGTCCCAGTAGTCAAGGATTGGCTGAACAGGGTCCACTACATTTTAAAAATGGAAGAAATTGTAGCCATGAAACACGAAAATAGTACTTCCTTCAATGAAACGTGGCAACCGTGGTTCTTATTTACGTATTCTAATGAATATAAACTTCTCATGAACTAAGAACTTGTTTCTAACCCTTTTAAGTATCATCCGGGCGGTCTGTGAAATGTTGGCATTGTGGTTAACATCTGCTTTGGTGATACTGTGTCCTTTTACCCTTCAATATACCCGTTATACTCCCTAGTGATACTCACGCACTCCACCTTTTCCTACTTCCCCCCCTTCTCCTTCCTACCCCCTCCCTCCTCTTAACCCTTTAATTTCTTACCCCCTCCTTCCCTCCCAATCCTGATATCACTCTATGTCAATTTTCAATCCACACTGAACCTTATTACGAATGTTCCTGTACTTGTATATCAATTACCTGTTTACTGACCTACCTTATTTCATGTTGATTTCACATGAGTTTACTTTTGTCAATTGTATGTTCATTTTGGCTTCAATAAAATATTTGATTGTGAAAATAAAAATAAAAAAATGTCAGAATGACAGCACTTCTCTCTGTCTCTAAGGCACTGCTGACGGGGATGAGAAAGCTCAGTGCCACAATAGTAAAATTAAATCCTGATGTACACATGTGTTTGTAGTATTATCTTTATTTACAATGAACAGCAGAACTTTGATTGTTGTGTTACATTTTTATTGGTATATGAGTTGTGATTGTAGGTTGATGTGCAGCACATTCTTCAGATAGTTTGGGGGGAATGATAAAAGACCTTAACAACATGAAGGCATTTGTTATTAAAGCCATAGCATTGTAAAACAGTGAGCATATAGGGCCAGGTAACAATATGGATATCAAGACACAGTAAGGGAACTTTTTTAGAATGTAGATTTGCATCTTGTAATACGTTGGCAACTAAATGAATATTATCAGTGATTTGTTTGTTTAGGATCAATCCTGACTGATTGGGAGAGATCAGAGTTGGAATTATAGATGCACATCTATCTTCCAGCAGGCTGTTTAAGATGTTGAGGTAATTATTTAAAACTGATATAGATCTATAATTTTGCTATAATAGATGGCCTTCATTTGATTTTGGTATCAGTTACTTGTTGGCTATGAGCATCTCACCTGGGAAGCTAATTTAAGAGCTAACACAGGAACATACTGTTTATAATAAACCACTGTATATCCACTAGGGCCAGGAGCAGTAGTCCACATTAACAATTTAATAGCTCTAAGAATGTCCCTTTCTGTGCAAGGGGCAACATGAAATGCCCATTTGAGATATAGAAATTAAGGGAAGGGGAAAGCCAGAAAACAAGAATAGTGCTAAGTCAGGTAAAGGAGAGGAAGGGGGGAAAGGAGGTTAGAAAAGTTTGAGGACCTCGGTAGGGAAAATAACAATTTTGCCTGCTCCATTTCATAGTTTATACACATTGGGAGGCCATAGTGTTTGATTTTACTTATGTGCAAACATGGATGAAAATGCATTACTATCCAAAAGAAACGTAGCATTTTACCACCTAGGAACTTTCTCTGTTTTGGCAGTCAGTAAAGTATCCAACCCTAATCTTTTCTGGGAGATCAGCTGACATAATGAGTGGGAGAAGTTAGTTGCATGCAATTTATAGATAACATCCAATTGTTTGTGCAGGGAAAAATATTTTGAAAGCATAGGAAGGCTTACAAAATCCCCAAATTTTGCAAGGTTTTTAACACAACCCCTAATTGCAGGAAAGTGTGAGATTTTTTGGACTTTCATAATACTGGGTTACTGCAGGCTTGACATTGGCTGTCATAGTTAAGATATAAATCCTAGCACATAAGGTCAAGCAATAGTTCACACAATTGCTAATGAAGAAGTGCTTCAAAGCCCCACCATAATGTTTTTCATAAAACCAGTCAAATTTTATGAAATGAGAGTTAGATTCAGTTTGAGCAGGGTATGGCAAACACACATACAATTTGAGTGCCATATCTGAACCCCATTGAAGCCAATATGAGCAGAAGGTTAAAAACAGAAATGGCCATTTTCTAGGCTAATGAGCATGACAGTGTCGTTGACTTACTACACTGAAGAAATAAAAAAAAACATATCATCACAGAGTGGAGCTGTGGATACGGAAAAAAAATAAAACAATGCCACGTCCCGATAGATTCGATTTAAAAGAGTAGGTTGGCAGATGATGGACTTTATAGGCGTAATACAGTTTAAAAAATATGTACATTTATTGGAAGAGAAACATACAAAATAATTAAAACCATAGATAACAAAATGGCCGTTCCTAGAAGGGCCTAAGAACACAGAAATTAATAACACACCACCTATAAACCAGAAAGGTACAGTATATTGAAGAGGAGGACACTTCCTACTGGTATATACAGTATATAACCGTATAATTTATGGAAGGCGATGTATCATGTACAGCTCAGCTCGACATACCAGGCCACATGCCCTCAACATGGGGGGATTGGTGCTTTGGGGCAGGGGGGCCCTGTGCCCCTTACCCCAAAGCACCTTGTCCCCATGTTGATGAGGGCAAGGGCCTCTTCCCGACAACCCTTGCCCGGTGGTTGTCAGGGTCTGCGGGCAGGGACTTATCGAAATCTGGAAGCCCCCTTTAAAAAGGGGGCCCTCAGATCCCGGCCCCCACCCTAGATGAATGAGTATAGGGTACATGTTACTCCTATCCACTCACCTAAAAAAAAAGTGTCAAAAATAAACACACTGCACAGGTTTTTGAAATATTTTATTAAGGCTGCTCCGGGTCTTCTCCCTCTTCTAGCGATGCCTTCTCCTTCTGCTGGTCCTTTTCCCCCTCTCTGGCTCTTCTCCCTCTTCTGGCAACGTCTCCTCCCTCTGCCGGTCCTTCTCCCCCTCTCCGGTTCTTCTCCTTTCTGCGCTGTCCTCTCTCTCTGCTGTCTTCTGCTCTTTTGCTGGGTCTTCTCCCTCTGTTCTTCTTCCAATGTTGACTTGATGCGATCTCCCGGTGTAATGCTGGGTCCACCGTGTACAATGACTTATATTGGCATTGGTTGCTGCATCTGTCCACTGTTCCAAAATCTCCTCCCGGGAATCACCATGGACAATTAGATCTTCACGAGCAGCGAGAGAGTATCGAGATACAGTACACAGTGCGATGTGTTTATACTGAATACCTTTTTTTAACTATTGTTTGTAAGTGCATAGGGAAAATAAGGAGGGGGGGGGTTATAGAATAAAGTTTTAGCAGATTCAGGCTATGCGGACTCTCTCAGTGTCCCATTTGAGACATCCTGATGAAACGACTCCTCGATACATACCGTATGGGCATACATATCCAAGGCGTTTATCTGATTGTTATGGTGATGATTTCCAAAATGAACTGTTGTTTAAGCACTTTCAACTGGAATATTTTCACTGGGTGTTTTTATAAATATTACTAATCATTGGTGTATAGTATACATTGAGAAGCGCTGCTTTGTCTGAAGGACTATTAGCCCACGTTCACACTGGGGCTGCGGGAGTGAAGCCTGCGAGTTCAGCTGAACTCGCACGATTTCACTCCCGCTGGCAGTCCCGATTTCAGCCACGATTTCAAAGACATCTGAAACAGATGTCAATGTAAATTGCGGCTGAAATCGCAAAAATTAGTACAGAAACTACTTTTTGTAATCGGTGCAGCACCGCAGATGCGGCGTCGCACCGATTAGGACGGTGCCATTGCCCGCAATTTGCGGCAAATTTCGCCGATTTGACATGCGATTTGACATGTCAAATCGCATGTCGAATCGCACCAGTGTGAACCAGGGCTTAGAGATGAACTTTATAGCTCATGGGTTATGATGTATTGTATTAATATAGCAGCTGCTAATTTAACTAATTGATCAAATTTCTTATCAAGAATTTTAACCCTCATTTATACCAAAGCGCCGGAAAAGTGACCCTGTTTACTTTAAGTTTGACGTATATATATATATATATATATATATATATATATATATATATATATATATTTTTTAAGACTCCATTAGAGTTACAGTTATAAATGGTTAAATAAGAGTTATAATTTGTGTGACAAAATAAATTCTTTCTCTTTAAGGATTGTAGGCTTTACACAGAAATAGTAAACAAAAAAAATCACTCATATAATGTGTTTAGAAAATCATGGGATGCCATTGAAATAAGCTTGAATACATTTACAGTTGCTAAGCTTTTGTTGTAGAAATTTTTCAATTCAATCATCCGCACATAAGCATATTTTTTCTTTGATTCCCAGTGAGTTTTTAGGCTTAATTTATACTCACAGCTTTATTTTTATTGTTGTTAAGCTCTTTAAAATAAATGTAATCAGTGCCATACAGAGAGGATGTAAGCATTAACAATATCTATTCAGTTAAAACTGAAGCTGTATACAAATAAGTTTTACGTATATTTAAATTCTGTCAAATGGCTTGGAAAGACTTTGAAACCATTCATTAGCTTGAAAGAGAATTTAACCCACTTTTGTAAAATTGTCTTGCCTTTGCAATAACTAGGTCTCAATTTTCCAGTGTCATCTACTAGCAATGAAGCAAAGATACTCATCCTAAAGATATATGCACTTATTAAATCAGTTTTAGTATATTTGTTTCTAAAGCTTTGCTTCATTATGTACCACTATATCAAGATTTGCAATGTATAAATCAAGATTTGCAGTGTATAAATCCTAAACAAACTCCTTTTCCCATACTCCCATATCATCTGCCAGTGGTAGCTGACACTTGAGTAAATATCCAGGTTTGGCATACAAATTCACCTTACAATGATTATCTGCAGAGATGTTTGTTCCACTGGTTGGTTAGTCTGGTACTATTAGTTTATTAAAAAATTAAAAAATAATATTGCTTGAATCTGTTGATCTGGTTTACCATTCTCACTGTTTCCCTGTTCTAATTTTAAACTTAAAGGATAAATTCACCTTTCGTAACATGTTACATGTTACACCCATACAGGGTGTAATATGTAACATGTTCCTGTAGCAAAAGACAAAAGGTCCTATGCACCACACATTACTGCAAGACCCTGTGCATTTCTGAAATGACAGCTTCAGCCTGAGCTTCAACCAAGCCACGCCCACCAACACATTTCACTCTGCCCTGGAGCTTAATCATAGGGATATCCAAATGATTAAGCTCCAGGGGCGGTGTGAAACATGTTGGGGGACTTAGCTTGCCTGGGCTGAGGCTGTCATTTCACATATACGCATATCCTCCTCCTCCTGACCCTCATTTATTTTGTCTACCCCGCCCACACTTCCTCTGAACTCAGAGGAAAGCTGGTGACAGCCTATGCACGAGCCTCCACTCTGCGATGAGTAAGCTCACCCTTTCTCCTGCCTCCCAGTGTATAAACTAAGTTAAGGGGTGCTCTGTGGACTCAAGGGGGACTTTGGTGAGTAGAGACCCTTTTACATCAGAGTTATAGGGGAACGTATTTCAAGTATAGCTACGAGGGATGACACATCACCTGTGGCCATGAACTTTTTGGACCACCATGGAGCACGAGTTGCAGGCATGCAATGTATGGTAATTTATAAATTGGAATTATCCAATAGAAGGGGAGATTGGGACCAAATCTTATTACAAAAGGAAGCCAAATGGATATTTTAACTGAATTCTATGGCCCCAATGGGGTAAAAAGTGACATGTCCCTACAGTGCTTTTTAAGAGCTGTTGAGAGATATTTCACTATTTTGGAGCGCTATGCTCAATCTATTGGCCCTCTATGTATATTTGATAACTTATCCATTTGCATTTTGGTTTGGTCCTATATATATATATATATATATATATATATATATATATCCTTTTGATAATAACATCTCATAATATACAATTAAAGGGCTATGTAGTTATCATACATTTATATGTGTGTTGACCAGCCTAATATGTTCCTTTGTCTCACTAGATCTGTATCTAAGTAATTCCATACCAATACCACCATCCATACATGTGTCTGTGTGAGTAGCAGTATCGGTCCATGTGTTTGTGCATTGGTCGGTTCTCTAGCTGCGCTGAGGAAAGGCTTTTTACTAGGTTAGACATACAAATAGCATGTGAAGGGTACTAAAATTAGATGTGGGTGGTTACGATTTGATTTGATCGGGGACACCTATCCCGCTAATTGGATAGGCAATGCATACTGTATATGCCATACCTATCTACACTCAGGTCCATAAATATTGGGACATCGACACAATTCTAATCTTTTTGGCGCTATACACCACCACAATGGATTTGAAATTAAATGAACAAGATGTGCTTTAACTGCAGACTTTCAGCTTTAATTTGAGGGTATTTACATCCAAATAAGGTGAACAGTGTAGGAATTACCATTTTGTGCCTCCCACTTTTTAAGGGACCAAAAGTAATGGGATGCAGTCAATTACAGTCTGAAGTCTGGAAGGCATAGACATCACCAGACACTGGGTTTCATCCCTGGTAATGCTCTTCCAGGCCTCTACTGCAACTGTCTTCAGTTCCTGCTTGTTCTTGGGGCATTTTCCCTTCAGTTTTGTCTTCAGCAAGTGAAATGCATGCTCAATCGGATTCAGGTCAGGTGATTGACTTGGCCATTGCATAACATTCCACTTCTTTCCCTTAAAAAACTCTTTGGTTGCTTTCGCAGTATGCTTCGGGTCATTGTCCATCTGCACTGTGAAGCTCCGTCCAATGAGTTCTGAAGCATTTGGCTGAATATGAGCAGATAATATTGCCCGAAACACTTCAGAATTCATCCTGCTCCTTTTGTCAGCAGTCACATCATCAATAAATACAAAAAAAACAGTTCCATTGGTAGCCATACATGCCCACGCCATGACACTACCACCACCATGCTTCACTGATGAGGTGGTATGCTTTAGATCATGAGCAGTTCCTTTCCTTCTCCATACTCTTCTCTTCCCATCACTCTGGTACAAGTTGATCTTGGTCTTATCTGTCCATAGGATGTTGTTCCAGCACTGTGAAGGCTATTTTAGATGTTGTTTGGCAAACTCTAATCTGGCCTTCCTGTTTTTGAGGCTCACCAATAGTTTACATCTTGTGGTGAACCCTCTGTATTCACTCTGGTGAAGTCCTCTCTTGATTGTTGACTTTGACACACATACACCTACCTCCTGGAAAGTGTTCTTGATCTGGCCAACTGTTGTGAAGGGTGTTTTCTTCACCAGGGAAAGAATTCTTTGGTCATCCACCGCAGTTGTTTTCCGTGGTCTTCCAGGTCTTTTGGTGTTGCTGAGCTCACCGGTGCATTCTTTCTTTTTAAGGATGTTCCAAACAGTTGATTTGGCCACACCTAAATTTTTGCTATCTCTCTGATGGGTTTGTTTAGTTTTTTTCAGGCTAATGATGGCTTGCTTCACTGATAGTGAAAGCTCTTTGGATCTCATATTGAGAGTTGACAGCAACAGATTCCAAATGCAAATAGCACACTTGAAATGAACTCTGGACCTTTTATCTGCTCCTTGTAAATGGGATAATGAGAGAATAACACACACCTGGCCATGGAACAGCTGAGAAGCCAATTGTCCCATTACATTTGGCCCCTTAAAAAGTGGGAGGCACATAAACAAACTGTTGTAATTACTACACCGTTCACCTGATTTGGATGTAAATACCCTCAAATTAAAGCTGAAAGTCTGCAGTTAAAGCACATCTTGTTTGTTTCATTTGAAATCCATTGTGGTGGTGTATAGAGCCAAAAAGATTAGAATTGTGTCAATGTCCCTATATTTATGGACCTGACTGTATCTGTAATATTGCTTTCCCATTGGTATGATTTAGATATGTTCTCTCTCCCCTTTTTAGGATATATATATGTATTAGAATAACAAAAAATGGTATATGATCTACAAGTGATGTGAGACTAATGGACTACATGGGTTCACCCCCTTGGATGGTTTAAATAAAATATCTACTGTTAGCCCTTTGGAGTACTCTGTACCATCGCAATCTAGATGTCACCCGCTGCACCCGACTAAGTGTATATAAAAAACAGTTCATAGATACCAGGTATCATAAATATACATGCTAGCTACAATAGCAGATAGGATAGCATATGTATGCATAGTTAAAACTCTCTGCTTTGCTTAATGTGTCGTGTCCATCGGGTGGGGATCGGATCATGTATGGACAGACCACTATATACTGTAAATATAAAAGGGGAAAATTACTGCGCTAAATACAAAAAATAATAAACACTACCCCTAAAATGGCAGCAAGCTCTGAATGTCAGACAGAACATTAATAATATACAGAAAAATAAAAAGAAAAGAGCTGCGCAAAAATAGTAAAAATATACAGTGTACTAACAGTGACCAAAAATGTACATATATATATATATAAAAATAAAGAATTCACCATAAATTGTGACTAACCAATCCAAATAATCTTAATTAGTGGATGTGACCAACGAAAAATTATTTAAAATTGAATTAAATTGAATAAAAATACAAAGTGCATCAGATGAGTCCAATAAATGAAAAGTCCATAATAGGATCCACAGTGAAATCTTAGAAATAAGTGTAAAGTGGAAAAAAAATTGAGTCTTGAGAATTAACACCAAACTGCACTCGTGTACCACCACCAGTTAAGTGCGCTTACCAGAGGCAAGCTGGTTCAATCTCCCGTCCTTTAGCGATGACGTCAGCACGTCTAGCTCCCGACGTACGTTTCGCTACACAATAGCGTCGTCTGGGGAACGGGTGACGCACTGACTCATCGCTTCTGAAATAGCAACATGAAACCACGCCTACGAGGTGAGTCACAGGCAGCGCCGCCGACAGGAACCAACACTGATTCGTGCGGCAGGATGGAAACATATTGAAATAACATAAACTCATATATGTTGTGAAATACATGAGTTTGATGTATGAAAATAGAAAAACTCTAATAAAACTATTTAAAAAACACTTAAAAAACACTTAAAAATGCAGAAAAAAGGGGGAGATGTCCGGTTGAGATGTCTATTCCTATCTCATTATGGGTCCTTTTAGAATGTAACTCCATTGTATACTATATAATCAGGCATTTTTAGTTTAATGCAGGATTAACAGATCATTATTATGGTCTGATTTCTGTAGTTTGTTGGTCCGCCACTGGGTGGTGCTGCGGTTCACCATATGTTCTGCGAACGTAGTTTATACTAATCGATCGTAGTCTCTGTTCCCCCTTTTTTGTTTTTTAAATAGTTTTATTAGAGTTTTTCTACAGTATTTTCATACATCAAACTCATGTATTTCACAACATATATGAGTTTTATGTTATTTCAATATGTTTCCATCCTGCCGTACGAATCAGTGTTGGTTCCTGTCGGCGGCGCTGCCTGTGACTCACATCGTAGGCGTGGTTTCATGTTGCTATTTCAGAAGCGATGAGTCAGTGCGTCGCCCGTTCCCCAGACAACGCTATTGTGTAGCGAAACGTACGTCGGGAGGCAGACGTGCTGACGTCATCGCTAAAGGACGGGAGATTGCATGCCGGCCGGCTCTCCTCTGTATTTTATGCCTAAATTCATCATATTGATGTAAGTTGCCATTTTAAATATTAATAAATGTGTTGATTGGACGTCACACACTATGTGGGTCTTTCTTTCTGTTCTCGGCTACTGAGTCCTAATCTTCAGAGTGTGCAATTCCCCGGATATCCATTGCATTGTGAGGAAGGAGGCTTCTTTGTGTTTTGGGCTTGTAACCAGCTTGCCTCTGGTAAGCGCACTTAACTGGTGGTGGTACACGAGTGCAGTTTGGTGTTAATTCTCAAGACTCAATTTTTTTCCACTTTACACTTATTTCTAAGATTTCACTGTGGATCCTATTATGGACTTTTCATTTATTGGACTCATCTGATGCACTTTGTATTTTTATTCAATTTAAAATAATTTTTCGTTGGTCACATCCACTAATTAAGATTATTTGGATTGGTTAGTCACAATTTATGGTGAATTCTTTATTTATATATATATATATATATATATATGTACATTTTTGGTCACTGATGGTACACAGTATATTTTTACTATTTTTGCGCAGCTCTTTTCTTTTTCTTTTTCACTATATACTGTACATTTGATTGCAGGGGGCCTCTGCTCCGATCTCCAAAACTATTTAAACTACTGATTGCGCTTTAGGTAGAGATACTAACTATTGGTATCTTATTGACAATAGGATGTAATATATGGTATCCATATCTATCTACACACACACTCTAGTGAACTCCATTAGGGAGCATTTTATGTATTGTGCAGGGCAGCACACTGGTACAATTTGAAATAGGTTAGAGCACTTGTATGGATATCACACTGAATGGTAATAAATGAATAGGCCTGTAGCACCTGTGTTTTATTAGAGCAATTAAGGGTGGGTTGTGGCCCCATATGTAAGCAAGTGCTTGGGAACTGTTCCCCAGTTCTGAAGAAGTTCCAATGAGTATGGAACGAAACATGTAAATCTCTTGGGAGTAGTACCCCCGACCTACCCCCCTACTGAGTCACCCCCCTACTGGCTCTGCGATGCTTACTTTGGAGCCGCGATGCAGCTTTCCGGAGGATATCACATGGAGATTTAAATCTGATAGATATCAGAACAATCACCATACTCAATATAGACTCTACAACTAAACTGGACTGGAGATTATATCTTACTTTGGAGAAATATTTAAACCACTGCTTCACCTGAACCAGTAGTGTATTTAGATTTTGTGCTGCCCTAGGCCTGACTAAACTCGTGCACCCCTACTTTAAATATGACCCACCCCTTCCTGTCAAGGCCACACCCCTTGCTGTTTAAGACCCACCCTGAAATTTTCAAGTGGAGAGTGGAGACACTAGTTCTGAGGGCCTGGGGGGGCGGCAATGTATTCCCTTAATTTGCATAGGTTTCCACTCACTTCCTGTTTGGCTATGGGGCAGGAAGTGGAGGGAAATCTCTGAAATGGGACAGGGATGGTAAAAAATAAACTGACAGGGGGTATAACCCTCCCTTACTTTAAGTTCTGTAACCCTCCCTTCTATAACCCTCCCTTACTCTAAGTTCTACTTTAAGCACACATTTCTGATAATTTTATGGAGAGGACTAAGAAGATATAACCATTCCAATGGTGCAGCAGAAAACATATAGCACAATGAGGAAGGTTTGTAGTCCAGGATGATAGGACAGTCAAAATTAGAAGCGGCGCCCCCGCTCCCCACAGTTTTGGAATGCTGGCATACTTGAAGCAGTGCAGCTGCTTTATGGGGGCGCTAGACTAATTTTCCTCTCAGCCCAGTTGGCCCCATAGGACTGGCGCTACACTAACAGTGTAGCACAAGCCGGCGGGGACTCTTTCCATGCTGCCCCACTGCAAAGTGCTGCCCTAGGCCTGGGCCTTGTCGGCCTAGGCCAGGATACAGCGTTGACCTGAACACCATCTAATCTGTTTGCTTATAAGTCGTGCACTCAGTGCTATGGATATACACATACCGATGGACTGGTTACGATTCCTGTGAGTGACGCCTAGCTTCAAAACAGTGAGTAATCTTGTGCACTAAAACCGTTTGGATAACTGCCTTGATCATTGATGTATATGAATACCACCTGCCAACAAGTAGTGCATCCAGCACTTTGGACATGCATGCAGTGACGGATAGGTCTAGATCCATATGAATGACGCTTGGCAGACAAAATAGTGAGTGATTATATGAACTAAGACATTTCAAATAACAACCACTTTGAACAAATGGATTATACCCACATGATGTGGGAACCCCGTTTTCTGTGGTTATAATCACTCCCATTAAGTGCAGCCAGGTGAACTAAAGCTTTGAATGTATCTCTGGATTCACCAACACGGTACGATGGGAGGAGCTGGGGATCTGCACAATGAGCAGAGAGTAAAAGGGGGCACTATGATTAGAGAGAAAAGAGGGGGCCTGATTGCAAGGGGCATTGTGATGAGGGGCTGTGATTGCCCGGGGCACTATAA
The DNA here is from genome assembly GCA_029206835.1 of Rana muscosa. NCBI lineage: Eukaryota > Metazoa > Chordata > Amphibia > Anura > Ranidae > Rana > Rana muscosa. Next base: position 420,438,800 of record CM055122.1, read on the forward strand.
TAGAAAGGGACACTGTGATATAAAGGGGACTGCACTGTAAAGGGACACTGTAATCATTACAGTGCAGTCCCCTTTATATCACAGTGTCCCCTTTACATTACAGTGTAGGGGACCAACTTTGTGAATATCCCATCACCAACCGCTCCCACAAATGCCTACCCCCCAGGCCCTGGAAAAATTGTCCCAGTCCGGGCCTGAATATATTTGTTTCTGTGCCAACGTTAAAGAATGTACATTATGTGGTAATAAGCAGCTATATAACCAAGTGGGATACGGGGTACATATTTTAGGGGATACAGAGGGAGACATGGGGTTCCCAGGGTGTCATAGGCAGAGAGGTCCTGATTCAGCTTTATTAAGTCCTAGGGAAATGGGACCATCAGGGATCTACAATTTAGAAAAAATAACAAAAAACAGACAGATACACACCCTAAAAAGTTAACTGCATATTTATTAAATTCATATATCAAAAAGTACAAATAGACATATAAAATCCAAAAATCAGAAATCCCCCATCAAATATGAGGGATAAACCTGAAAATTCCCCATATGTATCCAGCGATGGCATGAACAACTGACTAGCTGGAATAGGCCTCCCTAAAGAGAGGCAAAAGAAGTAGCATGCGCACCCACCCTTCCCCAAACAAAACACCCCCAAATGCACCTGAAACAATGACCGAGTCTAAATCTAAATAGAACACTCACGGTGTTCCTATCCAGGGCAGTGTATCCCTAAATAGGGTACTATGTTACACTCTCCCTAGATGGAACCCATACGCTGGAAGAATTGTATACATGTAATGGTTGGTAATAAGTCCACTGTAGTAACTAGGAGAGGAAAAAATTGTAATTATTAAATATGCCAGTCACAGCTCTAATGTATAGCAAAAATAGATAGTAAAATGTCCGTTGAGGCCACAGATATTTGCATTCAATGAAAAAATATAATTTCATTGAGTTATCCGCAATCTTGAAGGTGGTATCAAGTATATAACATATCATGCGCTATTGAAAAATAATCTTTCCATTCAAGAATGTATCCAGCGCCAAATATCACCTGAATAGCTGCTATAAAACCAGATGGTTTATTATGGCCAAATAGATCGATATCCCAAAGACTGTGGGTAATTATCATCTATAATGATCATATGCATTTATTAGGCTCATAATTAGCTGGTAATGGAACTGCTAGATGTCATGTATCCATGTATAGCCACATAACTGGATGTAATCCTAGTAGATAAATAGTTGTAGGAAAGTTCCAAGCAGTTATTCACACAATTAAGTGTGCAGTACTCACTGTTTTGTACGCTAGGCATCTCTCACACAAGTAGCTGTCCTTAGATCGGTGCATGTATGTCCATAGTATATGAGTCAGACGACTTAAAAACAAAACAAGTGAGGGTGATGTGTTGGTAAGGCTGCGGATAAAGTCTTACTGAGTTGAATATGAACTCCAATCCGAGGTTGTTACAGAGTGGATCTGTGTGGAATCATCATTCTGATATCAATCAGCTAGATCTCATGTGGTGTCATCCAGACGACGGTAATTGCAGCTACAAGAAAAGTCTCCCTGAAGCCATGATGAGGACGACTCGGTATGGGGTGCAAGAGGGGGTGCTGCTCCCAAGAGTTTACATGTTTTGTTCCCTAAAAACTAGGAACTTCGTCATCAGGGATCTAGCAGCGTGCCATTGAATCCTAGTGGCAATTATTCTTCAATTCAGGTTTGCCAAACCTGGGTATATTTTGTCTTCTAGTCTTGCCTGAAATTTTCTTGACTCCTGGCATGTAACCCTATTTTAAGTTTTGGCTAAGTATATGTTTATTTTTTTTAAGGCCTTGTGTTATACTTTGATTGGCTGTTGTGATGTCAAATATTTTGGGCTAAAAGGGCTCAGCCAGTGGACAGGACCACCACATATGGAGTTTGTCACGGTCTGCCTGATTTGAAATGACAAAATATGATGTAAATGTGTGGATTTCAGATGGATATGGTCAGCATGTTTTATATAACAAAAAGACTACCGCACCACGGAAAATGTTTGGGAAATGAGACACAGTGTACCCAAATGTAAAACCACCAAAAACCATATGAGAGAAGACGAGCAGCGCTGGTCTCAACTACACTCTGTGCCCATTAACTAAGTAGTGCCAACAAATAGTGTAATACAAAAATAATTTGTAGAGAGGGTGCAGCACTAACCAGACATAGAAATAAAATCATATACAAAAAGTTCAATAAATAAAGTTGATAGCGTAGAATTCCCACACCAGCTTCTGTGAAAAAAAAAGGATAATCGTCACCACTGTGAAGGGGCAAACCTGCCTACCGGAAGCTATTGAACCTCAAATAATAGAGATGTCTAAACAGCATAGTTGAAATCTGTGAAAAGATGAAACTGCAAAACTCCAGCTAAATCCCAGGTGCCATTCGTCAGTGCAAGCTTCTGTGATAAAGGGGTCCCATGGTCTTTTTTCAAAGAGCTCCGCATTTCCAGCGATAATGGCAGGACCCACAATACTACCTCAGGGGGATGTAAATAGCAAGACCACCAGTTCTCAAAAAGTATATAGGGTAACTGGAGAAAGTGCAGAGAAGGGCAGCCAAACTGATAAGAGGCATGGAGGAGCTCAGCTATGAGGAAAGATTAGAAGAACTGAATGTATTCTCTCTTGAGAAGAGGAGATTAAAGTGGTTGTAAACCCTTACAGACCACTTTTACCTACAGGTAAGCCTAGATTAAGGCTTACCTGTAGGTGCTGGAAATATCTTCTAAACCTACACGGTTTAGGAGATATTTACAATTCACCGTCGGGCGATGTCTTCCGCGTGTGCACCGGTGTATTCGGCGCATGCGCACTCTAGAAATGGCATGCTGTGCCGTTTCAAGCTGGGGTCATGCCGTGACTGGCGGCTCCCGGGCATGCTCGGTAGTGACGTCACGCGATTCAGTCACAGAGCCGGAGTTCGGGCCCCAAAAGTAAGAGGGCTGAAGAATGGATGCTTTCAGCCAGTGAAGAAATCGGGGACATTGCAGGCTTCGGTTTCAGGTAAGTGACACACAATAGCTACTATGCGATGCATAGTACCCCATTATGCTTTACCTTTGCAGGGAAACAAAGAGGAAGTAAAACCCATCAGGGTTTACTTCCTCTTTAAGGGGGGATATGATCAACATGTACAAATATATAAGGGGTCCATATAGTGAACTCGGTGCTGAGTTATTCACTTTACGATCAACACAGAGGACAAGGACTTTACGCCTAGAGGAAAAGAGATTTCCTCTACAAATACGGAAAGGTTTCTAAACAGGAAGAGCTGTGAAAATGTGGAATAGACTCCCTCCAGAGGTGGTTCTGGCAGGCTCAGTAGATTGCTTTAATAAAGGCCTGAATTATTTCCTAAATGTACATAATATAACTGGGTACTAACATTTATAGATGAAGTTGATCCAGGGAAAATCGGATTGCCTCTCTGGGATCAGGAAGGAATTTTTTCTGATTGTAGAAAATTGGATCATTCTTTGCTGGTGTTCTTCGCCTTCCTCTGGATCAAATGTGGGTATAGGATTGTGTATATGGGATTGTATGATATTATTTTTTATTTATTTATTTTTATGGTTGAACTAGATGCGGTTTCATCATGCCACAGAGATTTCAACTATGCTGTTTAGACCTCCCTATAATTTGAGGGTCAATAGCTTCTGGTGCTGGCTGCAAACATATATTTTGATCTTTTCCAAGAACAGATAATCTTTTGAGACTAATACAGAAAAAATTACTAATCATGTGCAATATGTGCTGGAAACACAATATCCAAAAATAAGAAAAATAAATATAAAAATCTATACCAATAAATCCAGTATTACAGTGTACCAAACTGCAAAAATATGCAAAGTGCTAATAAAGTGCAAATAATATAGGTGCAACCAATTGTATATACTGTACATAATGTGGTATCAAGCAAGAAAATCATCAAACACGTCCATATGTGATCCAAATATTAAAAAGTCCCCCAAAAAAACTAAAACCAAACTCGTGCTTAAAAGTAGTTCTTATGCCACTGTGTGCAACACCCACTGTGATCCTTCACCACTTGCACTAAATGAACTCACCAAAGTTAATGGCTGGTAAAATTATAAAAAAAACTGCGCATCTTAGTAATACTTTGCCAGGTTAATGGCTCCATGTGCAGTTCCCACAAATTAACCCTTTCATATAGGTCTCGGGTGGACTTAAAATTAGGATGGAAAAAGGAAGGCTTCCATAGTATAATAACGTTTTAAAAACAGGCTTTATTAAAATGGTAAAACACTCACATATTCATAGTGTCTGCCCGACACTAGGGAAACAATGCCTGTTTGTATCGCCAATCGTCTCCAGACGCTGATTCAAGCCGTGAGTACGATCCTGGCGTGCGTGGTGATGTCAGCTCCCTTGTCCTTCCCTACACGTCACAAACCCTTATATTTTACTGTATGTCTAATATAATCAAGCTCACATGGTTCCCCACTCCTCTTTGCAGAGACCATACGTGCATCTAAATTAAAGGAAACTCTTGAAATGAAAACATCACTCAGAATTTCCTACCAATATATGGTTATTAAAAACTTCAGATAATAACCTCCAACTTTCAGAGTATGGGTAATTAAAAGTTAGTCAAAAAACAATCTAAATGTATATCTATGTTTAACCCATAGGGGTGAAAAGTACCCATTTTATAAACCCATTGGGTCTTTTTTTTATACTTGATGCTTGTAGTAGCATTTTAGAAGCTTTTAAGATCATTTAGGAGCACTAGCATTTTATTAGCATATTTACAGTACATGAAGAAAAAAAAGCTAAAAAAAAAGCGTTTAGTAGCATTTAGAAGCCTTTAGGAGCTTTTAGCGTTTTTTCTGCTGGAAAAACGCTCCAAAAATCTCTACAATTTTTTTTTCTGCTCCTAGATCCTAGTGTGCATGGAGCCTCAAAAAGTAATAATTATTACCTTAACGTGCTAGATTAAATCGCACACATCTTTAAACAGTTTTACATGATTAGGATGACCAAAGATTACGATCACAAATAAAATTAAAACACCCTAGAGGAATATACCGGTAATTATAAACCCAATAAATAAAATTATATATTTAGAATAATCTAGGCATAAAACTAATAGGGTTGATTTACTAAAACTGGAGAGTGCAAAATCTGGTGCAGCTCTGCATAGAAACGAATCAGCTTCCAGGTTGTTTTGTCAAAGCTTAATTTAACCACTTCAATACAGGGCTTTTATACCACCTCAATACCGGACCTATTCTAGCACTTCTCTCCTACATGTACAAATCATCATTCTTTTGCTAGAAAATTACTCAGAACCCCCAAAAATTCTATATGTTTTTTTAGCAGACACCCTAGGGAATAAAATGACGGTCATTGCAACTTTTTTCTTGCACGGTATTTGCGCAATAATTTTTCAAACGCCTTTTTTTGGGAAAAAATGGTTTCATGAATTAAAAAATAACAAAACAGTAAAGTTAGCCAAATTTTGGGGGAAAATATGAAAGATGATGTTACGCCAAGTAAATAGATACCTAACATGTCACGCTTTAAAATTGCGCACACTCATGGAATGGCACCAAACTTCGTTACTTAAAAATCTCCATAGGCAACGCTTTTTTTTTTTTTTTTTTTACAGGTTACCAGGTTAGAGTTACAGAGGAGGTCTAGTGCTAGAATTGTTGCACGCGCTCTAATGCACGCGGCAATACCTCACATATGTGGTTTGAACGGCGTTTACATATGTGGGCGAGACTTACGTGTGCATTCGCTTCTGATCGCGAGCTACCGGGGACAGGGGCGTTTTAATTTTTTTTTTTTTTTTTTACTTATTTATTTCTTTTTTTACACTTATTTTTCTTTTTTTTTTATCACTTTTATTCCTAATACAAGGAATGTAAACATCCCTTGTAATAGGAATGTGTGTGACAGGTCCTCTTTATTGAGAGATGCAGGGTCAATAAGACCCCACATCTCTCCTCCAGGCTGGAAAACATGAGATCGTGAAAATGTTTTCACTAATCTCATGTTTACTAGCCGCAATGGCGGCTTTGTTTACATCTGAGGACCCGGGTGTGACATCATTACATCGCGCCCGGGCCTCCGACGGTCATAGAGATGCTCGTCACGTGACCCACCACCGGCGCCGGACGATTCTCTCCGGGTCCCCGATGGCACGGGAGAGCCCAGAGAAGCACCGGAGGGCGGCGGGAGGGGGGGATGTCTTCAGAGCCCCTGAAGAAGTCATGAGGTACGTGATGTAATGCCATAGGGAGATTGAGAGGTACCGCAGACCGGAAGTACCCGGACTAACAGTAAGACGGCGATCGCGCCGCTTGAGCGATATATGCTTGCTTTGTTCTTTTGGCATGTACGAGCATTATTATTTTAAATAAACTCCCCTATTTTTAATATTACTACACTATTGGAGACTCTCTCTCTCTCTCCCCATTCCGGAGCCAATACCCCATTGGAACCGATCCCCCGCTTCTCCCCTCCCCTTTAGGATTACCATACCAACAGCATCAGTGGAGGTGAGAAGGACAAAGACACATACATAAACGCTGGAGGGATCAATGTAGAGGAGAGAGAGTATACAGATTTTGCCTACACTTATCTATCTGGAGGTGAGAGTCCTGTGAGACCTTAGTTTGGAGATATTCACATTTCATTCATATATCAGGACATTTGCACATCTGTTTACCGCATTCCAGCAAGGAAAACTTGTTTGAGAGACAATATGCTTACAATTAATATTTTTCACCCATATATTTATTTTTCATCTATGATTATTTTCCCACACTGGAATATTGATACCACTTTGGATTATTTGATTTATTAATCTATTTATGTTCACTTGTATATTTATACATTCACGTGTTTTATATTGCACAGGCACTTTATTTACAGGGTTTTCATCATTTTCTCTGTATGCCTATATGCACCATTTATAGACACCAGTGACATTTTCTTTTATGGTTCGATTAATTTTTTAATCATTTATGCACATTTTGTTTCACTATTTTGGTGTGTCAGCAATCAGCGTGGAAACATTTTCTTTATTTTATTCACTATCGTGTAATGTGAACACGTTTAGTTTCTGCAGATTTTTGCACAATAGCACTCTTTAGACATTTCATTACTCACTAGTAGCGCAAAAGACCTTATTTCATCTAGTTTTAGAGTGCCATCTAGTGGACAAGGTAAACCACTGATTGAGCAAACAATAAGTTCATAGTAATATTGCTCCCCAATCAGAGGTGAGCAAATATTCCAAACTACACCCTCTGGGCTAGTCTCTAGATAATTGATGTTTTTGGGAATAAAAAGGGAAATTCAGACAGACACGGGATCCATCCATCTTGATCCATCAGCTTCTATCACTATCATGAGGACCAGATCCATCTTGATCTATTCGGTTTCATACTCCTTATTCAGCATCTTTGATCACCATCATCATCCTCATCCTCGTCATTATTTTCTGCGATCATCACCATCAGCACGCTCTTGTACAGCATGCTTTCTCTGTCTGAGATGCACAATCAATTTCCCTGAAGGTCCTACTGGGCTGTTGCTCTTATTTCAACACCAGTCACTTTCTGGGTAACATATAATTTGATCATTACCTTGAACAATGTCATCTTACTCACAAATATAACTCAATCCAGATATATTCCTTGTTGTGTGCTTGATTTTCACATTACCTGCCACTGGCAATATCACAGTCCCTTAGGGAATAGATAATCAAATCCTAGTTGTATCATCACAGCCTGTAGATAGATTTGACTCCTTTATTCTGCTGCAGAGGAAGCAAAGGGGACGGTCTGATAAATGTGGACCTAGTTGTCTGCTAGGATAGTTAGATTATTGGTACTCTGTACATTGGTTGTGATACCTACAATTAGACTCACACATGCTTTCCTCCTCAGCTCGGTCCAGCACCCAAGTCGCATCAGTGACCTTATCATGATGATTATCCCCTCCATTCCGATTATTACTAGAGAAAACTTGGCAATATGCTGTTGCTGGGGGAACATGACTGCAAATTTGTTGTTTACCAGTTTTCTCCCCTCTCTGTAAGCTAATTTTCCTACCGTCCTCAACCTCGGAACCAATATCTGAATCAAGTAATGGTTGTGCATCGTCAAGGAGCAAGTGGCTGACGCTGTGTTCAAATAACTCAGCTGACTCCTCTATGCCTGATGCTGGGGCTATGACTGGAGTACCTGTGGACAAGGAGGCAGAATAAGCCACTCTGGCAGCTGCAGTGGACTGCGCACTAGTCTCTGCTTGGGTGACGGAGGATGAGGAGGGTGGGAATGGTTTAGTAAGCCATTCCACCACCTCCTCCGCATGCTGTGGCTGGATAGCACGGGCAACATATCTAAACAGAGGAAATTATGCCCTGCCTGAGGACAGACCACGTCCACCTTTGCCCCTGGAAAAATACACTGCTGACCCCCTCACAGTGCCATGGTAATGTCTGCCTCTCCCTTTTGGCCTCCCAGACATGATGGGGGCACTTATTAACAAAATGTAATAAAGATGTGGAAATGTGTAGGTGGATGCACTTTAACCACTTTAAGACTGCCCGCACATATACTGTGGCAGGGCGGCTCTATTGCGTGAAACAATGTACCTATACGTCATTTTGTGTACTAGATACAGGGGGCACACTCCCTAGGAAACACTTAACCCTTTGATCACCCCTAGTGTTAACCCCTTCCTTGCCAGTGCCATTTATACGGTGATCAGTGCATTTTTATAGCACTGATCGCTGTATTGGTGTCACTGGTCACCAAAAAGTGTCACTTAGGGTTTGTCTGCCGTATGGTTGCAGTCACGCTAAAAATCACTGATCCCCGCCATTACTAGTAAAAGCAATAAAAATAAATAAAAAGTCCCTAAATCTTTCCCCTATATTGTAGACACTATAACTTTTGCACAAACCAATCAATATATGCTTATTGGGATTTTTTTTTACCGAAAATATGTAGAAGAATACATATCGTCCTAAACTGATGAAAACATTTGTTTTTTGTATATGTATTATAGCAAAAAGTAAAAAAGATAGATAGATAAAATACCACCAAAAGAAAGCTCTATTTGTGGAAAAAAAAGGACATAAATTTTATTTGGGTACAGCATCGCACGTCCATGCAATTGTCAGTTAAAGTAACGCAGTGCTGTATCACAAAAAATGGCCTGGTCATTAAGAGGGTAAATACTTTGAGGGGGGAGGGGTTAATCAATGGAAAGTGGTGTTTGGTGCACTTTAACTTGAGTACTCACTACACAGACCCACTTCACTGACACACTACAAGATACTACAGTAAAACTGCACTGATGCACTGCAATATACTGTGGTAAATGTGCACTGATACACTGAAATATACTGCACTAAAATATACTGCGTTAAACGTGCACCTACACACTGAAATATACAGCGCTAAATGTGCAGTAACCCACTGAAATATACTGCATTAAACATGCAGTAACGCACTGAAATATACTTAGTAAAACGTGCACTAATGTACTGAAATATACAACATTAAATGTGCAGTAATGCACTGAAATATATAATGTTAAACATGCAGTAATGCACTGATATATACTTTGTTAAATGTGCAGAAACATGCTGAAATATACTTTGTTAAACGCGCAGTAATGCACTGAAATATACAGCGATAAACATGCAGTAACGCACTGAATTATGCAGCGTTAAATGGACAGTAACGCACTGAAATATACTTTGTTAAACATGCACTAACGGATTGAACTATACTGTGTTAAATGTGTAGTAATGCACTGAAATATACTTTGTTAAGCATGCACTAATGCATTAACTATACTGTGTTAAACGCGCAGTAACGCACTGAAATATACTACCTTAAATGTGCAGTAATGCACTGAAATATACAGCATTAAATGTGCAGTAAGGTACTGAAATGTACTTAGTTAAACGTGCAGTAATGCACTGAAATATACAACATTAAACTTGCACTAATGCACTGAAATGTACTACGTTAAATGTGCACTAACGCACTGAAATATACAGCGTTAAATGTGCATTAACGCTCTGAAACATACAGCGTTAAATGTGCAGTATTGCACTGAAATATTCAGTGTATATTTCAGTGCATTGCTGCGCGTTTAACACTGTCAAATTTGAGTGCGTTATGGCACGTTTAACGCAGTATAGTTCAGTGCCTTAGTGCAGGTTTAACAAAGTATATTTTAGTGCCTTACTGGAGGTTTAACACTGTATATCTCAGTGTATTAGTGCACATTTAACAAAGTATAGTTTAGTGTGTTGTATGTTCAACGAATGCACTGAAATATACTGCGTTAAATGTGAAGTAACGCACTGAAATATACAGCTTTAAATGCGCAGTAATGCACTGAAATATACTTTGTTAAATGTGCAGTAGTGCACTGAAATTTACTGCGTTAAACATGTAGTGACGCACCGAATTATACTGCGTTAAATGCGCAGTAACGCACTGAAATATATTGCAGGAATTCTGCCCTGACAAAATAAATTTACTCTAAAGTAAAAATAAATGGTCAAACTACACTTACACTGCAATATCACTAGATTTTCATTAAAGTGAAATTAAAGTAAAAATGAATGGTCAAACTACACTCACGCTGCACTATCACTAGATTTACACTAAAGTTACACTAAAGTAAAAATTAATGGTCAAACTACACTCAAGCTGCACTATCACTAAATTCACACTAAACTGATATTCTACACTGACAATAGAATCACTATAGTACACTATAGATCACTAACTCGCTAGTAGCACTGAACAGAGCCCTGTTCTATCCCTCTCCACGGCACCAATATCACAATGAAAATGGCCGCTATAGGGAAAATATTTTTATAGTATGGGGCTGTAGAATAAAGATTAATATCTAATATTCTTGTATCTCAAGGGCGTTTCTGAATGAATAGCATTCATAGTCAAACTGACTTGAAAATAAAGTGTGAGTTTATTTTCACACAGGTGGCATCATTAATACAATGAAAAAAATAGCATAACAGTTCAGTTCAGTGTAGGTAAATATATATAAAATAGAATAGATTGTGCTGTAACAAGCTTATGAAAGCTTGTGTGCTTCATGTGAGCTGGTTGCAGACTCCATATTGTCTTGTCCCAAGTGTTGAAGAAGCCGGAAATGACGTTCTTAGACTTCTGGTAAAATTCAGCTGTTCTTCTTGTCAATCTTTGTGTAAATATGTCAGTGTTATCTCTCTAAAGTGGGTGTGAGTGAGTGAGTCTTCATGTGTGTTCGTGTCAGTATGTCGTGCAAGTGAGTCCTTCAATCTGGAAGCGTCTGCTTATATGTTACATATGAACGTCATCACCTCACAGAAACTTAGAACCTTGTATGGCACACATTAATTTCTGCTAACTTCAGCAATACGTAATAGAGTCATATGGAGTTTGATTGACAGGCACACATGTGGCACTCTATACTTGGAGTGGTGTGCTGACGATGTAATGTCATAACCAAGCATCTCCTATATGAACATATATTACTAACTATAACTACAAATAAAGTAACTATATACTAATACATATTAAGCATAACTAAGACTTCACTAAACAAACTTAACAAGAGATAAACAAATATATTATTTACCTCACTATATAAATACTGATCTATTCTGGAGGTCTATTCTTGACACTTTACACCAGATACCTTATATGACATACTCAAATTGGCTAACCCAGAAATATCCAGCAGTACTCAGCTTTAGATAAAGAATCATTGTCAAATCAATTGATCAAGGTCATTCACACATACTCTATTATTATGATTAATCATAAAACCAAATATGTTTTGCAAGCTTGCCATGAATATAATAGAACACCTATAAGTGCCGAATTTTGAATTTGAAATAATATTCTAAAAGGGGTGGGACTAAAAGCAATGAGCCATGTTTGGATATAGTCATCATTACTTTCTCCAATCATGACTCTGATTGGACAAAGCTTTCGTTGCTTTAACCTATCAAAGCTTCCAATGCACTGTGCAGCGATGCAGTACATTTTGGTCATTTGGCGGGCCGAACAAACGGTCAAACGCCCCAATAGTTTGGCTGAACCGTTTGCCCAACTCTATTGTTTACCAGTGAATGTCAGGGCACTCCCTTGACTCCCACCTTAATTGAGACACAAAACCATGAGCCTTTTGATAATCCTTACCTAAAAGCGTAACTCCACATTTGTTGAGAAAAAAACATTCCCCTCTGGGGGATCAATGTACATTGCAACTATTATAACAAACTTTGTTGCAGATTCCTACCTTTGGTTATTCTGAAGAAATCCTTGTATGTTCCTCTGTGCTCAGTGGGTCTAGTGGGAGTGGTTTCATAATTAGACTTCTTGGAAAATCGGTGAGCCAATCACACAAGTAGGAAATTATGTTTCTGGGGAGTGGTCAGTACACACTCTGTGTACAGAACAACTCCAGGTAGCCATAGTGCAATGCATTGACAGAAAATTACAGCTGCTGCAGATTAAAAAGGAAAGGTATTTTTAATAACATTTAATTACAATATGACTTGTGTCGCAATTATATACGCTATATTATTTTTTCTTTATTTGCTATTTTCCCCCCCACGAAAGTAGAGTTACCCTTTAACTATCTGGTTAACTATCTGGTTTATGATCATGCAAGTTACATGATCATAAACCCAGGATTTGAAATCCCTGAAAGGGCTGAAAGGCGCCAGCATAAAGGGGTTAATGTCAACATTAAAAAATGCAAAATTCCGAGCGGGGCGGAGCTAGCAGCGGAACATGTAAGCAGCGCTGAGTGAGAGCTCCAGCCGGGATGAATTCTCCCACGGATCCTGCACCAAACCTACACCCTAATACACCCTGAAGTGGACGGAAGGGTGGGAGATGGTTAAATACGGGCCAGGACCCATGGATTCAGCGGCAGATCGTTTGTCACGCTTTGCATGGGAATCCCAAGATGGCAGCCGCCACGAGGAGATGGACCGGGACCCAGACAACATACAGCAGGGCAGAGATGCTCATTCCCCCACTACCTCCAGCAAGGTAAGCCTGCTGCCCCGCAGGTCCAGAGGGTTGAGAAGGAGCCTCTCATTAGATAGGCTGCCCCACACGGAGCCAAGGGACCCAGCGCTAGCAGAGGAAGAAGGGGAACCTTCCCTGAAGCAAATAATGGAGGCCATATTCACATGCCAAACCACCCTGATGGCACATATAGACGGCATGAGGGCAGAAATGTAATTTATTAAGCAAGATGTGCAAAATATCAGAGAGAGAGACACAGAAGCTGATCACAGAATCAGTGACCTGGAGGACATTGTCCGTCCATTAGAAAGCACGGCACAAACTATGCAAAGAGAAATCACTGCCCACACTGATAAATTGGGGGACATGGAGGACCGCCAAAGAAGAAACAATATCCGCTTTGTGGGGTTCCCTGAGAAAGCAGAGGGTAAACAGCCTGAGGATTTTTTGGAACTTTGGCTCCAGAACAATATGGTGAATACCACATTTTCACATTTGTTTGCCATAGAACAGGCCCATAGAATACAGTCTAAACCTCCCCCTCCTGGTGCACATCCACGCCCTATTATAGCACGCATACTGCACTTCAGAGACCGCAAAAACATCCTGCATGAACCGCGCTCTCTGGGTGACCTACAGTATAATGGAAATTGCATTTCAATACACCCTGACTTCTCGGCAGCTACGCAGAGACAAAGGGCCAGTTTTATTCATGTGAATAAAAGGATGTGGGACTTTAAATCAGCATATAGCATGCTATATCCTACAAAATTGAGAGTGGTGGATAGGGGCAAAGTTTTCTTCTTTAATACTCCCCCAGAGGCGTCACGATGGTTGGAAGCTAGGGGGCGCAATAGCCCTCCAGCGCATGGATGAAAAATCTGTACTTTGTTTAGCCCACTACTGATGAGACAAACCCTTCATGCACTCCCTGCCTATATGGAGGTGTAGCCTCTTATTTTAATTTCTGACACTACATTCATTTCGAGTGAAGTCCCGCACCAATGGGTAAGCTGACCAGAACAATGAATCCTACAACTCTACTGAACAATACTGACTTTTCTTTATCGGCTCCCAGCTAGACTAGCTATACATCTATAGACTGACTTACATTTTTTCATCATTGACTTTTCTTCTGCAGTCCAGTTCAGATTTTTGAACTACATCCTTTTGTTGCACCCCACAGGATCCTTTTGGTCCCCCCCCTCCCCCCTTATTTTTTTCTTCTCCTGGGGATACCTTAAGGAAGAACTGCATTGAATACTAGAGGCTTTCAGAGGCTCTACACATCAGTGGATTCCTACTGGTGGGGTTTGAAAGACCTCTGACCCCCTGAGGTTGTATACTGTAATGCCATGTACAGACGATCGGACATTCCGACAACAAAACCGTGGATTTATTTCTGACGGATGTTGGCTCAAACTTGTCTTGCATACACACGGTCACACAAATGGTGTCGGAAATTCCGAACCTCAAGAACGGGGTGACGTACAACACGTACGACGAAAAATGAAGTTCAATAGCCAGAGCGGCTCTTCTGCTTGATTCCGAGTATGCGTGGAATTGTGTGCCTCGAAAGTGTGTACACACGCTCAGAGTTTCCGACAACAACTTTTGTTGTCGGAAAATTGGAGAACCAGCTCTCAAATTTTTGTTGTCAGAAATTCCGACAGCAAATATCCGATGGAGCCGACACACGGTTGGAATTTCCAACAACAAGCTCCCATCAAACATTTATTGTCGGAAATTCCGAGCGTGTGTACGCGGCATTACAGTTATGGGATATGGGCGCACAACATGTTGGGGTTGTGTGCAGGGAGGGAAGGGAAGGGAAGTTATGCTTTATTGGTTAGTGCTGTGTGCTGTTGTCTCTCTGTTTTGATCCCCACAGATCGGATGAGCTGACCAAAGACTGGTTAACCGCTGCTCTCCCGGGGAACGTGTACTGGTATACTTATTATCTAAATGGAGGGTAAGATAAGTATACTGTCCTGGAATGTACGTGGTATGAACTCAAAGGTAAAGAGATCCCTTGTATTTGATTTTATAAGGAGGTATAAACCACATATTATTCTGTTACAGGAGACACACCTACAAGGTTCTAAAGTTATGGCATTAAAAAAAGCCAATGTTATGAGAGTTATACATGCTGAATATTCCACATATTCACGGGGGGTGGCCCTTTTGGTTACTAAAAAGGCAGCAGCACATAATTATACAGGTCAAATCAGACCCCAATGCTAGATATGCTATACTAGTATGTCAAATATTTAACGTATATTTAACATTGGTCTGTGTGTATGTTCCACCACCATTCTCTTTCCAACTATTAGAAGGCATTCTAAAATAAGCTGTGCTGATTGCACAGGGCCCACTGATATTGATGGGCGATTTTAATGCGGTGTCAGATAGGGATCTAGACAGACATGTGTTGTAATATGTTGGCCGATTTATGTGGGACAATATATTATTATATATATATACAGGGCCGTTGCAACAGGACAGGCAAAACAAGCAATTTCTTGGGGCCCCGAGCTGGCCTGGGGCCCCAGCCTAGGGTGCCTGCCTGCCTGCTGCCTGTCACTGTCCTGGATTTCCGCCCTGGGTACAGGGCTCGAGTCCTGCGGGAACGCATGGGAAAGGCGTCCCTGCACTTTTTTCACAGCAGGAATGCCGTTCCCTTTGCAGGACTCGAGCAGTCGAGCCGATCCGCGGATTGCGGCCATAGGAAAGGCCGTGGCTTCGGCCTAGCTCCGGAGTGGCGGCCATCTTGGTACACCCGGCGGCAGCGGCCGAGGTGAGATGTGGGCAGATGTGTACAGGGGGAGATGTAAACATTACAGGGGGGAGATGTGGACAGTACAGGGGGAGATGTGGACATTACAGTGGGGGAGATGTGGACAGTACAGGGGGAGATGTGGACATTACAGGGGGGAGATGTGGACATTACAGGGGGGAGATGTGGACAGTACAGGGGGGAGATGTGGACATTACAGGGGGGAGATGTGGACATTACAGGGGGAGATGTGAATATTACAGTGGGGGAGATGTGGACAGTACAGGGGGGAGATGTGGACATTACAGGGGGGAGATGTAGATATTACAGTGGGAGATGTGGATATTACAGTGGGGAGATGTGGACATTACAGTGGGGGAGATGTGGACATTACAGGGGGAGATGTGGACATTACAGGGGGGAGATGTAGATATTACCGTGGGAGAGATGTGGACATTACAGTGGGGAGATGTGGATATTACAGTGGGGGAGATGTGGACATTACAGGGGGGAGATGTGGACATTACAGTGGGGGAGATGTGGACATTACAGGGGAGAGATGTGGACATTACAGTGGGGAGATGTGGATATTACAGGGGAGAGATGTGGACATTACAGTGGGGAGATGTGGATATTACAGTGGGGGAGATGTGGACATTACAGGAGGGAGATGTGGACATTACAGTGGGGGAGATGTGGATATTACAGTGGGGGAGATGTGGACAGTACAGGGAGGAGATGTGGACATTATAGGGGGGAGATGTGGATATTACAGTGGGGGAGATGTGGACAGTACAGGGGGGAGATGTGGACATTACATGGGGGAGATGTGGATATTACAGTGGGGGAGATGTGGACATTACAGTGGGGAGATGTGGATATTACAGTGGGGGAGATGTGGACAGTACAGGGAGGAGATGTGGACATTACAGGGGGGAGATGTGGATATTACAGTGGGGGAGATGTGGACAGTACAGGGGGGAGATGTGGACATTACAGGGGGGAGATGTGGATATTACAGTGGGGGGAGATGTGGACAGTACAGGGGGAGATGTGGACATTACAGGGGGGAGATGTAGATATTACAGTGGGAGAGATGTGGACATTACAGGGGGGAGATGTGGACATTACAGGGGGGAGATGTGGATATTACAGTGGGGGAGATGTGGACATTACAGTGGGGGAGATGTGGACATTACAGTGGGGGAGATGTGGACATTACAGTGGGGGAGATTTGGACATTACAGTGGGGGAGATGTGGACATTACAGTGGGGAGATGTGGACATTACAGGGGGAGATGTAGATATTACAGTGGGAGAGATGTGGACATTACAGTGGGGGAGATGTGGACATTACAGGGGGGAGATGTGGACATTACAGTGGGGGAGATGTTGACATTACAGGGGGAGATGTAGATATTACAGTGGGAGAGATGTGGACATTACAGTGGGGGAGATGTGGACATTACAGGGGGGAGATGTGGACATTACAGTGGGGGAGATGTGGACATTACAGTGGGGGAGATGTGGACATTACAGTGGGGGAGATGTGGGCATTACAGGGGGGAGATGTGGACATTACAGGGGGGAGATGTGGACATTACAGGGGGGAGATGTGGATATTACAGTGGGGGAGATGTGGACATTACAGTGAGGGAGATGTGGACATTACAGTGGGGGAGATGTGGACATTACAGTGGGGAGATGTGGACATTACAGGGGGAGATGTAGATATTACAGTGGGAGAGATGTGGACATTACAGTGGGGGAGATGTGGACATTACAGGGGAGAGATGTGGACATTACAGGGGGAGATGTGGACATTACAGTGGGAGAGATGTGGACATTACAGGGGGAGATGTAGATATTACAGTGGGAGAGATGTGGACATTACAGTGGGGGAGATGTGGACATTACAGTGGGGGAGATGTGGACAGGACAGGGGGGAGATGTGGACATTACAGGGGGGAGATGTAGATATTACAGTGGGAGAGATGTGGACATTACAGGGGGGAGATGTGGATATTACAGTGGGGGAGATGTGGACATTACAGTGGGGGAGATGTGAACATTACAGGGGGAGATGTGGACATTACAGTGGGGGAGATGTGGACATTACAGGGGGGAGATGTGGACATTACAGTGGGGGAGATGTGGACATTACAGTGGGAGAGATGTGGACATTACAGGGGGGAGATGTAGATATTACAGTGGGAGAGATGTGGACATTACAGTGGGGGAGATGTGGACATTACAGGGGGGAGATGTGGACATTACAGGGGGGAGATCTGGACACTACAGTGGGGGAGATGATGTGTATTATACAGTGGGGGAGATGATGTGGACATTACAGTGCAGAGATGACGTGGACATTACAGTTCCACTGTCCCCCTGTCGATCCCACGGTCCCCCTGTCCATTCCACTGTCCCCCTGTCCATCCCACGGTCCCCCTGTCCTTCCCACTGTCCCCCTGCCCATCCCACTGTCCCCCTGTCCATCCCACGGTCCCCCTGTCTTTCCCACGGTCCCCCTGTCCATCCCACTGTCCATAAACAGTCCTAAACAGCATCTTAATGTGAATGTGAATGTGAGTGTGTATGTGTTTTAAGTATGTTGGATTATATGCAACAGCAGAATTTGCACTGTAAACCTTTTCTATTTATATAAAGTGTGGGTGAGCTTAAACTGTATCGCTATGCTGTGGTTCCTGTAGGCTTTGCGTGAGTGCGGGGGGGGGGGGTTGGGGGGCCTCCATGTCCATTTTGCTTGGGGCCCCCAAATTCCTTCAAACGGCCCTGTATATATATATATAAGTACAAGATTGACCAGGCCAGATTTCAGTTGACTTTGGCATCTGTAATCTAATTACACATATCAAAGGGTGTTTGTTGACCAAAGGGCCAAACAAGATTTACTACACATATCAAAGGGGGGGTTTGTTGATGTTAAGATGCAAGAATCCAGGATAAGTCTATTTTATACATTAAAACTGTGCTCAGGCCACCTTTGGTATCTGTAATCTAATTGCATATGTCAAAGAGGGCTTGTTGATGTTGATCTCCGGCTAGGGGTCATTCTCTGTCATTCTGAAAGACAGAGCGTAGATCAAAGACAGCCAATCAAATTGCTCAGCCATTCAGTAGATAGGCAATATAAGCTGGCATTCAGTCTACTCTAGTTTTGATATTCTCTGTGGATATGAAGGCACAGATCTAGAGAACATGGGACTCTAAAAACGACTATTCTGGGTCATATATATATATACTCTGTTGGATTTGTTGTCATCTGTGCAAGTACTGAACTTTGTTCTGTGTTGGAAGTCAAATAAATTGCACTCTCTGGAGAACTTGGGTGTTGCTGCCGAAACATAACTTATATCATCATAATAATAACTACATATCAATTATCTAAACGGACTATATATTATAGCACTACAATGGTGCCGTGACCCGGATGCAATTATGCAATTAGATTACAGATACCAAAGGTGGCCTGAGCACAGTTTTGATGTGTAAAATAGACTTATCCTGGATTCTTGCATCTTAACATCAACAAACCCCCCCCCTTTGATATGTGTAGTAAATCTTGTTTGGCCCTTTGGTCAACAAACACCCTTTGATATGTGTAATTAGATTACAGATGCCAAAGTCAACTGAAATCTGGCCTGGTCAATCTTGTACTTATACATATATATAATAATATATTGTCCCACATAAATCGGCCAACATATTACAACAACATGGTTGTGCATCTGACTCGAGCCACACCCTCTCGTCATGGCTGGAAAGTTATGCTCTTACTGATGTGTGGCGTAGCAATAACCCTGGAGTCAGAGCATACTCCTGTCACTCGGAGACTCATAGGACACTAACCAGAATAGACATGCTGTTGTCCTCCATAGATGGTCTGCTGATTATTTTAGGTGTCAGGTACCTTCCCAGAGCCTTATCAGACCATTCTCCTATGGAGATCATATTAGATCTAAATGTCCCCAATGGGAGAAGGCAATGGCGTATGAAAACACAATGGTTACAGGAGGAATACGTGACACTGGAATGCAAGATGGCTATTAGCCATTATTGGAAAGAGAATGGCACTGAAACCACGATACACAATCAATAGGAGGCCTTTAAAGCCACTATGAGGGGAGTGTTCACTAAAGAGACAAGGGATTTCTCCAAAGCCTTAAACTCTGACATGAAACAGGTAGAACTTGACGCTGCTGCTCCTGAACAGAAATATATACAAGACCCATCCCCTAATACCTATCAATCTTGGCAGGATCTGATGAGACAGTTTAAGATACTTCTAACGGATCAAAATACAAAGAAACAACTACAGCAAACCAGATCCCTCTTTGAATTTGGTGACAAAAGTGTCCGCTTACTAAAATTTCTAGTGAAACCTATATATGCCCCAACCTCTGTACTACAACTTAGACACCCAAGGGGAGACTTGGTGAGAGACTCTCAAGATATTCTGAACACATTTTTGGAATTATTTGAAAGCCTCTAACAATCCCAGTCCAGATGTACAGATCAGGAGCTTTCCTCCTATTTGTAAAACCTGAATCTCCCTTCTCTGGACTCGGAGGATAGTGCTACTTTGGAACACCCCATTGCACAAGAAGAAATATATGATGCCATCTCCTCCTTTAAACCGGGTAAATCGCCTGGATTGGACGGTTTCCCGGTGAAATGGTACCAACTACATAGAGAGAGCCTAGTGCCACATCTACAAAAAGTTTTTATAGCAGCAGAAAAAGAAAGTATATTACCAGAATCCATGCGTGAAGCTCTGATTGTAGTAATTCCAAAGCCTAGAAAAGATCCACAGGAGTGTGAATCATATAGACCGATCTCCTTGATCAATTCCGATGTCAAAATAGTGGCCAAAATTTTGGCCAATAGATTGCAATCGGTAATCCTTAAATTGATTAATTCAGATCAGACGGGATTTATACCAGACCGTTGTACCCAAATGAACCTCAGAAGACTATGTAAACTTACAAATCCCACATATGAATACAGGCAAAAGAGTGATAGTGTCACTAGATACCAAAAAAGCGTTTGACTCGGTCGAATGGGACTATCTTTTCTCCCTGCTTGTTAACCTCCCTGGCAGTATGATTCTGTCTGAGATTATGTACCAAAAGCGGTACAATTATTTAGTATGGAAATTTGGTGTTATGTATTGTAGGCCTGCAATTCTTAGTAATTACTTACTTAAACCTGACCAAACCAGAGTCTAGTAGACATCCCGGGTATGATAAAGTTTGAAACACAAAATCATAAATTATAATATAATAAACAACTATAAATAATTATAACAAATTGTAATGTAATTATAATAAAAAATTCAATAATGTAATCAAATCAAAAACACAGAAATTTGCTCAGTTGCAGAATTGTCGCTGTCATTAGATTTAGTGTTTGATGACGAATTTCCCCACAAATCGCTATTGCTCAGTTCTGCGAGTGATTCTAATTTATTATCGCTGTTTTCTAGCTGGTCTAAAACCACTTTTGACATAAAGGGACACTTTTTGGTTGCTATGGACAATCTCCAGTTTCCAGGCAGAAAGAACAGTTTTTATAATATAAAACTGCATGCAGGACACTGGACAGACCACTAGGGACAAAGGGGGTGTGTCATTATTTGATACAGTACTGTAATTTGTAAGATTACAGTATACTGTATCTATACTGTGTTTTTCACTTTTTGAATTCGGCGCCGAACTCCGTCCCTGTGCGTGCAACGTCGCAGGGAACGGAGCTCGGCACTAGGCAGTGTGGATCGAGCGAGGAGACAGCACTGCAGGAGGACATCGCAGGATCCAGGGAACAAGGTAAGTAACTTCCCTGTATCCTGCAATGCAATCCCGAGTCTGGCTCGGGGTTACCGCTCTTAGCATGAAAAACTCACCCCGAGCCTGACTCGGGATTACCGCCAGGGAGGTTAAATTTAGCTTTGGACCAAATTTGTAAACTGGGTTAAACTACTCTATAAGGATCCCCGAGCAAGTATTAGAGTGAATGGGCTCATATCGAATACTTTTAAGATCAGAAGGGGGACGAGACAGGGATGTCCCATGTCTCCTCTCCTATTTGCTCTAGCTATAGAGCCCCTTGCAGCTAAAATTAGGACTCAGGATACCATCAAAGGGCTGTTGGTTGGGGGTCTGGAGGAACGAGTGTCCTTATATGCGGACGATATGCTACTATATTTGGGAGACCCAGAACTATCACTGACTGCTGCATTCACCTTAATTCGAGAATTCAGAGACTTCTCTGGCATAGAATTAACTGGTCTAAATCGACGCTGTTTCCTCTAGATCCGCAGCCAAACTTAGTACCCCCCGTTCAATGCCCTCTAGCTGTGATGACCCAAATTAAATACTTAGGAATAAATATTTCATTGCCAGTGGATTCATTCACAGAGATGAACTTATGGTCAGTCATTAGAACCTTCAGAGACAGAGTACAGAAATGGAAAGACCTCCCGCTCACATTGTTAGGCAGAGCTAATCTGTTTAAAATGATTGTCCTCCGGAAATTTTTATATATACTCTCTAATGCCCCATTATACATTCCAAAGAAGATGTTCAGATACATTGATTCCCTGTTGACCTCCTTTTTATGGGGAGACAAGGCAGCTAGAGTATCTCTGGCCATCTTACAGTTACCGGTGGGGAGGGGAGGTCTAGCAATACCTGACCTTCGCCTCTACTACCTGGCGTCACAGCTGGTGCAGATTCACTGGTGTATGTTTCCATAGCTCAACTACCCTGCAATTGTGGTGGAGGCAGCTGCGGCAACCTCCTATGAGGCACTATTGAACTTTTACCTTAGAGGGGAAGTCCCTACGGCAGGAGGTATGATCATGCTCAGATCAGCTAAACGGGTGCTTGGGATTTGTATAAAGCACATAAATGACCCACCTTTACACCTATCACCCAATGCCCCATTATGGTTTAAACCATGTGTAACGACACCCCGTGTATGAAAGGGGTTAAAGTCGTTTAGAATATTCCATTCCCGAACACAAGGCAGCTACCAGACACTCCAACCAGCCGAATAAGACCCCAAACAAAGCTCCGTGTTGAAGGTCATACAGGAATATGAACTTTATTGGAAGGAATACAGGCTCTTTATATACACTTGAGAATACTGCAATAACCACATGAACAATGACCCGGATCCACCCACAACATCACACAATGGTTGCATAACGAGCCCCAATACACATTATTCTGAGTGTCAATACATCCCTTAGCAGACTATAGGTGAGTTCATTAACTAATCCCTTAGACAGCATAGGTGACTCATAGGCATGACCTTTCAGGTCCTAGTCTTGCTGTCTCCTAGACTACAATACACATTATCATACATATCAACACAGAACTCCTTCACTCAATTACGGGGTCAATTAACACAAGCAACAATGAAATGCAGAGCAGTCACACTAGACTCCTTTACATTATAGAAGTCGACAGACAGGTGGCTGGGGGTGATGACATTAGCATTGTTAAGCAATAGACGGTTGGCCTGTTACATTGAACTTCCTGGAATGCCCAAATAAGGAGTTATACTTCCTGGGCATAGACCTTACAGTGTATAGGGGATAACATCTTCATATTTCTTGAGAGATATTGTTAATGAATATTACTGTCCCATTTTCAGTAGTCCAAGATATATTTTCTCAGTCACCCTATGCCCCCAATGGACATAGGGTGATTTAGACATAAGAGGTGCATGGGGAGCTGAAGCAAGGGTATCTCATACTTTCCAAGAGATTCTGGGTTCCACGGGCCCTCCCGTTACACCATGTTTTAAATAAATCTTTCATCTAGAGCATGGCTTGAAAATTCCGCTCGCCAAATGCGAGGGTAAATTCCTTTCTGGCGAGCACAGTAATCCCCTGTACATTTATCTCCAGGCCCCGGGATCGATTTGCATTCCACTTGCACTCCAAGACTCATTTTGAAGCCGACTTTCGGTTTCCGACTTCCGGCTTCTTCGGCCTCGCCATTACACAGGCAGCGCCGCTGAGGGCACAGATGCAGGAGAGCTCCGCTCTCCTCCGCTGAGGGAGACACGAGGAGAGGTCCGCTCTCCACCGTTGTGGAGGACACATGAAGGAGAGCCCTCTGGGGACACTGATTTAAGAGGGGGCCCTCTGGGGACACTTATTTAGGGGGGCCTCTGGGGACCCTGATGTAAGGGGGGCTCTCTGGGGACCCTGATGACTGATGTAAGAGGGGGGCCCTCTGGGGACACTGATTTAAGAGGGGATCCCTCTGGGGATGCTTATTTAGGGGGGCCTCTGGGGACCCTGATGTAAGGGGGGCTCTCTGGGGACCCTGATGTAAGGGGCGCTCTCTGGGGACACTGATGTAAGAGGGAGGGCCCTCTGGGGACACTGATTTAAGAGGGAGGGCCCTCTGGGGACACTTATTTAGGGGTGCCTCTGGGGACCCCGATGTAAGGGGGGCTCTCTGGGGACCCTGATGTAAGAGGGGGGCCCTCTGGGGACACTGATTTAAGAGGGGGGCCCTCTGGGGACACTTATTTAGGGGGGGCTCCGGGGACCCTGATGTAAGGGGGGCTCTCTGGGGACCCTGATGTAAGAGGGGAGGGGCCCTCTGGGGACAGTGATTTAAGAGGGGGGCCCTCTGGGAACATTTAGTTAGGGGGGCCCTCTGGGGGACACTTATTTAGGGGGGCCCTCTGGGGACACTTATTTAGGGGGGCCTCTGGGGACCCTGATGTAAGGGGGTGCTTTCTGGGGACACTGATGTAAGGGGAGGCTCTCGGGGGACACTGATGTAATTGCAAATTTTTATATTTTGGACTCTTTATTCTAAAGAAAAATTTAATTTCATAAGCTTTAAGGGGGCGGGGTTGGGGGTCAGACCTGGGCAAGTTTTGGTGTGGCAACTGGTGGAGAGTAAGGCTTTTGCCTGGCTAGTAGGTCTAGACTTGAAATTTTAAGCCCTGATCTAGAGGACGGACATAGATGGGCCAAATTTGGCCTTACATACCTGCACCAATTGTATGACAATGGCGAACTTAAGACATTTGCACAGCTGAAGAGTGAGCTGGGTGTCCCCGATTCCTGGACATTTCACTTCACCAGGATGAGACATGCAGCTCATGCTCAATTTGGGATGGGGCCAATACTTTTAGAAAACACTAAACTAGAAACACTCCTTGCTGCACCTGACCACACCAAATAAATATCTACATATTATACTATACTCATGGAAAAAAATCACCAGAGGGAAGAGAAAATAAGGCTGGGTTCACACCTATGCGTTGCGTTTTTGAGCTTGGAGTCTTTGCCAAGTTCGCAATCAGTCGTTTTTAGCTGCGGACTTGCCGACCTGGGAAGTCTTGCCGCTGTTATCATGAGGAGGAACTCCACGCCAAATTTTAAATAAAAAACCGGTATAGGTTCCCCTCCAGGAGCATACTAGGTCCTTAGGTCTGGTATGGACTTTAACGGGAACCCCTACGCCGAAAAAACGGCGTGGGGGTCCCCTCAAAATCCATAGCAGACCCTTATCCGAGCACGCAACCTGGCAGGCTGCAGGAATAGAGGGGGGACGAGAGAGCGGCCCCCCTCCCTCCTGAACCGTACCAGGCCGCATGCCCTCAACATGGGGGGTGGGTGCTTTGGGGCAGGGGGCACCCCCATGTTGATGAGGACAGGGCCTCTTCCGGACAACCCTGGCCGTTGGTTGTCGGGGTATGCGGGCAGGGGGCTTATCAGAATCCAGGAGCCCCCTTTAATAAGGGGGCCCCCAGATCCTGGGCCCCCCACCCGATGTGAATGAGTATGGGGTACATCGTACCCCTACCCATTCACCTGGTGGAAAAAAAATGTCAATAAAAACACTACACAGGTTTTTAAATTAATTTATTACACAGCTCCGGGGGTCTTCTTCCGACTTCGGGGGTCTCTTCCGACTTCGGGGGTCTTCTTCCAACTTCGGGGGTCATTCAGCTCCAGGCATGGTGTGAACCAGACTGATCTAAAAATTTAGACAGAAGTAATAAAAAGTGGGGTTTGCTGACATTGATGGCATTTCCTTTTTCATGTAGCACTTCTGTAAGAAATTGGGCAGTGCAGTTTAAAACCCAATTTCTCACAGGACAGCTGTGCTACATGAAAAAGCAAACATTAGACTTTACATTGCAGTTAATGTGACTGGGCTAACCTGCAAGTCCCCCAAGCATCCTGGTTCATTGCCACCATAACGCAACTCATGTGTGCACACCAGAAGAAGCCAGGAACGATTATCCTCAAAGCTGGCCACACCCCCTCCCGCCCACTCAAACTACAGGAACTCACAGTTAGGGTCCTTTCACAAGGGACGGATCCGTGATGATCCACTCTGTGAACATCCGCTTGCTCAGCGGGGATCGCTCCGTTGATCCCCGCTGAGCCGGCGGATGACAGGGCGGTCCCTGCACACTGTGGGGGGATCCCCCCTATGGGGGGATCGGATGAACGCAGACCGTCTGTCCGTGTTCATCCGATCCGCTCTGCAGACGGATAGAAAAATAGGATTTTCCTCGTCTGCAGAATCGGACCATAGCAGGGACGGATAATATCGGGTGTCAGCGGATGTTCATCCGCTGACACCCGCTATCCCATAGGGATGCATGTATGTCCGTATTTCATCCGAAAACGGATGGATGAAATACAGACATACTGTCCGCACGTGTGAAAGGGGCCTTAGGCTCCGACTCTGAGATGTTTAGCCCGAGTGAGTGCTCATTGAGAGCAGCTGAACAGCTGCTGAGAGAGGAGGGGGGAGGAGCGGAGGAGTTGGAGAAAGATTTTTTTTTTTAGAACTCTGTTCAGATTGTCTGGGCCCCCCATTGTTGGGGTCTCCTAGGTATTATAGAAGATGAAGTCATGAGTAGGGTTGAGCGGACACCTGGATGTTCGGGTTCGACGGGTTCGGCCAAACTTCAGAAAAAAGTTTGAGTTCGGGACCCGTACTTGACCCCGAACCCAAACCCCATTGAAGTCAATAGGGACCCGAACTTTTGAGGACTAAAATGGCTCTAAAAAAGTAATGGAAAGGGCTAGAGGGCTGCAAATGGCAGAAAATTGTTGTTAAGAGCATGGCAAGTGCTCTGCAAAAAAATGTGGATAGGGAAATAACTTAAAATAACATGGGTGGGAGACAATGTGAAGGAACTGGAGGCACTGTCAGCAACCCTATCTACTATCGCCTGTACTTGTCCTGGCCTCAACATTCGTAGAGCCGCATTAGGCCCGACCAAATACCGCTGCAGACTCTGTCGCCTACTCGCACCTGAGGAAGGTGTTTCACTTGTGCGTGTAGCTGGCACAGATTGACCACGTCCTCTCCCTGTAAGAGGAGCTCCACCAGCAGCACCATGACCGGGGCCACGTCCCTTATTTGACGGTCTCGTCATATTTCTCAAATTTAGGATCTTGCCCTAAATGGGTGTTTTTTGAATAGCAAAATAGAGCAACAGTATCTAAAGGGTGTATCTCACAGGTACAGATATGCAGAAAACGCACCAAAAATTTTTCTTTTGTCCTAAATTATTATTTTTTTGAAGAGCAGAATAGGAGAACAGTATCTAAAATGTCTATCTCACACGTACAGATATGCAGAAAGTGCAGCAAAATAAATTTTTATGCCCTAATTTTTTTTTTTTTAATAGCAGAATAGGAGAACAGTATCTAAGGTGTGTATCTCACAGTAACATATGCAGTGCTGGTGCACTGAGCTTGCATAAAATGCCCACCTGTCAGGGTCACCTGTGGCCAGGTGACAGATGCACACCATAGGGGGACAGGAGTGCACCGCGGGGTAGTGAACCCTATGGCTGGCTTCTGCGGATAGGAAACTGGGTGGTTGTGGAAAGCGGGACCAGAGGAGCACAACCGGGATCCTAACGGAAGCGAGAGCCAAGATTCCCCAGGGCGCGGAGTCTAAGACCCAGCTGGTCTTCTCCAGGGCCTCTAGTGGTGAGGATGTTACGCTGCAGGCTGGGACCAGGTCGCGGCCCCTGGAGTTTCCTAGCTCACGCCCCGTAGGATAAGGGGAAAAGAGGGGAAGCAGCAGCACACGATAGAGAGAACCGAATAACAAGCTGAAGGTCAGGGGCCACAAGCAGACAAGGATAACGAAGAACGAGCCGAAGGTCAAGGGTCACGAGCAGACAGGGATAGTCGGGGACAAGCCAATAACGTAACAGAGAGACAGACGTAGCACACGGCAGGCAGGAACCCAAACACACAATGCCTAACAAACACGTTGATCAGCAAAGCAGGCTTGCAGTGCACAGGTTAATATAGTGTTCTGTGATAGGGCCTGGGGTGGAGTCAGGCTGGGAGGAGATTATAAAGGAAGCCAGGTGAAGGAGGTCTGGTCTCTAGATGAACACATGAGGAGGAAGGTAAGATGGCAGACAGACATTAATGCATATCCATGACAGTACCCTCCCTCTTACGAGGCCTCCCCCTTCCCCGCCTGGGCCCAGGTTTAGAGGGAAACTTCAGATGAAACTCCTTTAACAGACGAGGTGCAAAGACCTCAGATGCAGTGATCCAAGACCTCTCCTCAGGACCAAACCCTTTCCAATGAACGAGGTACTGAAGAACGCCTTTACAGAGTCGGGAGTCCAGAATTTGACTGATCTCGTACTCCTGATTATCCTCAGAGACAGGCGCCACGGTAGGGAGAGGACGAGAGAATTTATTGAGGACTAAAGGCTTTAGAAGAGCAACATGAAAGGAGTTAGTGATTTTAAGGCTCTTAGGAATCTGGAGTTTGAAACAAACCGGATTCAGTTTAGCAGTTACCGTGTATGGACCGATGAATCGTGGAGCAAACTTCAGAGAAGGAACTCGGAGCTTGATGTTCCTGGTAGAGAGCCAGACTTTGTCCCCTGGCTGAAGAGAAGGCGGTTTACGCCTGCGGCGGTCGGCAAAGCCTTTGAATTTTTCAGCAGCTGCCCGGAGGGAATCATGAACGTGACCCCAAACGGAATTGAGAGACTCCTGAACCGAAGCCAAAGCTGGGATGTCTGGAGAACAGATCATGGGAAGAGGAAGTTGAGGGTGTTTTCCATAAACTGTGAAAAAGGGTGTCTTCTGCGAACTGGTATTCACATGATTGTTATGGGAGAATTCTGCCCACGGGAGTAGAGAGGACCAATCGTCATGGTGAGAAGACACAAAGGTGCAAAGAAAGACCTCTAACTCCTGATTAACCCTCTCAGTCTGTCCATTGGATTGGGGATGGTAAGAGGAAGAAAAATCCAAGACAATATTGAGGGATTTGCAAAAGGCTCTCCAAAAACGAGACGTGAATTGGACTCCCCTGTCGGAAACAATATGAGAAGGGACCCCATGTAGGCGGAGAATTTCCCGAATGAAAATGGGAACCAAGGCAGGGGCAGAAGGAAGACCAGGAAGAGGAACAAAATGAGCCATCTTGGAGAATCGATCGATTACCACCCAAATGACTGTATTATTCTCAGACAGTGGGAGATCGGTGATAAAATCCATGGCAATATGGGCCCAGGGTTCCTTAGGAATGGGCAAGGGCATGAGGAGACCAGCAGGAGCTTGTGTGGAGGATTTGGACTGAGCACAGACATGACAAGCTTTAACGTAGTCTTTGACGTCTGATCGGAGATTAGGCCACCAGTAGTGACGACTGATGAGTAGGAAGGATCGGAGGAATCCAGAATGCCCTGCCACCTTGGAATCATGTCCCCAACGAAGGATCTTAGCTCTTAGCTCAGTGGGGACAAAGGTCTTACCAGGCGGAATTTTAGACTTCAGGGTGGTAGAGTGGGCAACAATGCATGAGGTGGGAATGATCGGCTCAGGTTCAGGGGCGGACTCCTCGTCCAAAGTGTCAAATTACCTAGAGAGCGCATCAGCCCGACCGTTGCAGGAACCAGGTTTGTAGGTAATCGTGAAATTAAAACGGGCAAAGAAGAGACTCCACCTGGCCTGTCTAGGATTCAGACGTTTAGCATTCTGTAGATACTGTAAATTCTTGTGATCGGTAAAGATCGTTATGGAGTGAGGGGAACCCTCCAAGAGATGACGCCACTCCTCTAACGCCAATTTAATTGCGAGAAGTTCCCGATCACCGATGGCATAATTCCTCTCTGCCTGAGAATTTTTTTTGGAGAAGAACGCACATGGTTGGCGTCTCTTCTCAAAGATTTGAAGAAGCACAGCTCCCACCCCCATTGAGGAAGCGTCCACTTCAATAAAAAGTGCATTCCCAGGATTTGGTCTCCTCAAGAGGGGGCCAGAAACAAAGGCCTGTTTCAGGTTGTGAAATGCAGAGACAGCTTCGGGAGGCCAGTCTCTGGCATTCACACCCTTCTTGGTCAAAGCGATAATAGGCGCGGCAATGGAAGAGTGATTCCTTATGAACTGCCTATAATAATTAGTGAAGCCAAGAAAGCGCTGTGTGGCCTTGAGGCTAGCAGGAAGAGGCCAGTTGGTGATAGCCAAGACCTTCCCAGGGTCCATACGAAGCCCCGAACATGAGACGAAGCACCCCAAAAACAGGACCTCAGAACATTCAAAGGAACATTTCTCCAGCTTGGCATAGAGATTGTTCTCTCTAAGACGTTGAAGTACAGTGCGGACATGGTTTCTGTGGACGA
The DNA here is from genome assembly GCA_029206835.1 of Rana muscosa. NCBI lineage: Eukaryota > Metazoa > Chordata > Amphibia > Anura > Ranidae > Rana > Rana muscosa. The sequence continues at coordinate 420,469,367 of CM055122.1, forward strand.
GCAGATTTTCAGAAAAGATCAGAATGTCATCCAGATAGATGACAACAAACTGGTACAGCAGATCTCTGAAGATTTCATTGACAAAGTTTTGAAACACGGCTGGAGCATTACACAGACCAAAAGGCATCACCAGATATTCGTAATGCCCGTCTCTAGTGTTGAATGCAGTCTTCCATTCGTCACCCTCCCGTATTCGAATGAGATTGTACGCGCCTCTGAGATCCAACTTGGTGAAAATGGAGGCACCCTTCAACCTATCGAATAGCTCAGATATTAAGGGTAAGGGGTATCGATTTTTAATAGTAACCGCATTTAAACCCCGAAAATCGATGCAGGGTCTTAAGGTACCATCCTTTTTGGCAACAAAAAAGAACCCTGCCCCTGCAGGCGATGAGGATTTCCGGATGAAACCTCTCTCCAGATTCTCTGCGACATACTCCGACATGGCCTGGGTCTCTGGGATGGACAGAGGGTAGGTACGACCCCTGGATAGAGTTGCTCCGGGGACAAGATCAATAGCACAGTCAAAAGACCTGTGGGGAGGAAGCACCTCAGCTGATTTTTTACAGAACACATCCCGGTAATCGCTGTATGCAGCAGGAAGATCAGAAGAAACAGAAGTGGCAGCAACCGGAAGACTCTCCTTGGGGGTCACCTTGAGAAGACACGACGAGAAACATGAGGAACCCCAGGCCAGGATCTGCCCAGAGACCCAGTCCACATGTGGAGAGTGGAGCTGTAGCCAAGGGAGGCCCAATACAACTGGGGTAGAGGCCTTGGGTAGAATAAGAAAGGATATCCACTCCTGGTGGAGAATCCCTACCGACATCCTAATGGGTAGCGTCTGGAAGCGAATAGGGCCCCCTGGGAGAACAGTGCCATCAATTGCTGAGACTACCAATGGGGTAGTGAGAGGTGAAAGGGTAAGCTTCATAGAAGAAGCAGTTCTCCAATCCATAAAATTGCCGGCAGCCCCGGAATCCAGGTATGCAAGGGTTGACTGAGGAGAAGTGCCTACATGAAGGAACACCGGCAAGAGCAGGCGAGAAGGTGATGTTTCTGGGTCCAATACTCCACCTTCCAAATGTATTATGCCCGAACGTTCTCCGGACAGAAGCGAGCAAAAGTCACGAAAATGACCCTTGCCCCCACAATAGAGGCACAAGCCCAGAGTTCTGCGCCTAGCACGTTCTTCGGGGTTAGTCTGGTCCGGCCCAGCTGCATAGGTTCTTCAGCAGGTAGAGGATGCTCCACGGAATGAAGGGAGGGGAGCTCAGACTGGCTAGGACCCAGAGAGTGCTGGCGTCTTTTTTCTAAGGACCTCTCTTGAAAACGAATGTCGATCTGGTTGCATAATGAAATTACATCGTCCAGACCGACGGGAATGGCTCTTCCCGCTAATTCGTCCTTCACTCGGTCAGAGAGGCCATGTAAAAAGGTAGCGACCAGGGCCTCATTATTCCAGCTCAATTCAGCTGTGTGGATACGGAACTGAAGAGCATATTGCCCCACTGAACTAGATTCTTGGCGAAGACGTAAGACAGCACTAGCCGCTGAAGAAGCCCGAGCCGGCTCTTCGAAGATATTACGAAAGAGCTTCAAGAAATCGGACAGACTGGAAACCACCGGATCGTTCCTCTCCCACAGGGGGGCAGCCCAGGCCAAAGCTTCACCGGAGAGGAGGGAAATGATATAGGCTACCTTAGCCCGGTCAGACAGGAAGCTTTGAGGCTGAAGCTCAAAATGAATTGTGCATTGGCTGAGAAAGCCCCTGCAGGCCTTGGAGTCCCCAGAGAAACGGAACGGAGCTGGCAATCTTAGTGAGTGTGAGGCTGCGACTGGTGCGATAGGTACAGCCGCTGGTTGTACCTGGGGTTGCGGATTCGGGGTTCCCAAGGAGACCTGAAGCTGCTCAAATCGAGAAGCCAGATCCTGGAGGAATCGCATCACCTGGGTCTGATTTGATTCCTGGGACTCAAGTCTGCGAACTATGCCCTGCAATGGATCATCCGCGGGAAGCGGGATGTCAGCCCGGTTCATGGCTGATCAAACTGTCAGGGTCACCTGTGGCCAGGTGACAGATGCACACCGTAGGGGGACAGGAGTGCACCGCGGGGTAGTGATCCCTATGGCTGGCTTCTGCGGATAGGAAACTGGGTGGTTGTGGAAAGCGGGACCAGAGGAGCACAACCGGGATCCTAACGGAAGCGAGAGCCAAGATTCCCCAGGGCGCGGAGTCTAAGACCCAGCTGGTCTTCTCCAGGGCCTCTAGTGGTGAGGATGTTACGCTGCAGGCTGGGACCAGGTCGCGGCCCCTGGAGTTTCCTAGCTCACGCCCCGTAGGATAAGGGGAAAAGAGGGGAAGCAGCAGCACACGATAGAGAGAACCGAATAACAAGCTGACAAGGATAACGAAGAACGAGCCGAAGGTCAAGGGTCACGAGCAGACAGGGATAGTCGGGGACAAGCCAATAACGTAACAGAGAGACAGACGTAGCACACGGCAGGCAGGAACCCAAACACACAATGCCTAACAAACACGTTGATCAGCAAAGCAGGCTTGCAGTGCACAGGTTAATATAGTGTTCTGTGATAGGGCCTGGGGTGGAGTCAGGCTGGGAGGAGATTATAAAGGAAGCCAGGTGAAGGAGGTCTGGTCTCTAGATGAACACATGAGGAGGAAGGTAAGATGGCAGACAGACATTAATGCATATCCATGACACCACCGAAGCCAACCTAACTAACAGACGGATAAAAGTTATCTTTTCTCTGGCACTGGGCTCAGGGCAGGTTAAAAAGATTGTGCACTGCACCCACACAACAAAAGCAAGGTAGATCGCTCAGTAATTTGATTTCTGAATCAGGACTCCTATCTAATTCTCTCCCTCAAAGCAGCAGCAGCAGCAACCTTTCCCTACACTAACTGAAGCAGAGTGACGTGCTGTGCTATGTGCCTCTAGCTTATATAGAGGCTGGGTCACATGCTGCACTGGCTAATCACAGCCATGCCATTAGTAGGCATGGCTGTGATGGCTTCTAAGGGCACACAAGTTAAACGAATGTTGATTGGCTGCCCTGCAGATTTTTAAAATGTGCCATTACATTACCGAACCCGAACATACAGTACATTGTTCGGGTTCGGGTCCGGGTACCAAAAACCCAAAAGTCCGGTACGAACCCAAACTTTACAGTTCGGGTTTGCTCAACCCTAGTCATGAGTAACAATATGAGAACTTTCCTGAGACTACTGTTTTATTATGTTAGGAAGCTAATTGTCTTCAACTGGATAAAAAGGGATCATCTTACCTTATCTGCTTGGAAAGGACTAGTTAATGCAAATATCACGCTGTATAAAATGACTTATGAAGCAAGGGGAAGTAAAAAAAAAAATCAATAAAGTTTGGGGAAGATGGCTAATCTCCAAAGAAACTATACCATGTGATATCTAAAATAGAATTTCTGTATACCACGGTAGAGTTATATATTAATGTAAGAAGAAAATGGGAGAGCATGTTTTGGGGTTCTGGGGAGATGACAGCACACAGCACAATTGGTTAAGGAGGTATCCACCTCCAAGGTTTTGTTCTTTATTGTTTTACTTATAACACGTCGTAAGTTGATGATAATTTACATTACAATTATAGACAGCAATTGGTATAAAAAATAAAAAAGAAGCTATTTGTACTAACACATGTATTATCTTTAGTTGTAAGAAACCCAAAGAACCCTAAATGGCAAAAATATCCTGACATTTGCAACTGTATGCATTGTTCTATACTATGTATGTACATTTGGCAAATAAAAATTCCCTTAACCACTTGTCTACCAAGGTAGGTTTATAAACGGCATGGTAGACAAGTGGGTTAGGCTACTTTCACACTGAAGCGCTGGATGCACTGGCGGTATGGCGCCACTATACCGTTGTTTTTCAAGCGCTAGCGGGGGGATTTTAACCCCCGCTAGCGGCCGAAAATGGGTTAAAAACGCCCGCAATAACGCCTCTTTGCAGCGTTTTACAATCGTTTTGGAGGCACTACCCCATTGATTTCAATACCGCTCCTATTGCGCCTCAAAGATGCGGCTTACAGGAGTTTTTTGACCCTCCTGCAAGCGCAACGCTCCAGTGCGAAAGCCCTCTGGCTTTCACATTGGATACAATTGAGCGGCTTTTTTGGGGCGCATTGCAGGCGCTATTTTTAGCACAATAGCACCTGCAAAGCTCCTCAGTGTGAAAGGGGCCTAAATCGAGCTTCAGATGTAAGCTTGATGCTGTTTTTAAGAGCTGTGGAGGGGCTTTCTTATCAAGTGATCCTAGTGGCTCTAAATTACTTTTATGGGGCTGAATTGGTTCTCTTGACCCTCGATCACCCAGGCCCAGGACCATGGAAAACAACTTCCCCTGTAAGTGCAGAAGGAACTCAGGGAACATCTGTTCCCCAATCCCTCCTGAGACTATAGACCCTGGAAGCAATGTGTATTGCTGCCACATGAAAAAACAAACAAAAAACGCAGCAGAACGCATAGTAAAAAAGTGCAACTCTCATCATGTCAAAATGTCCCATGAGCTAATTTGCCACATGTAGCACAACCCATTAAAATCAATTGGGTACTTTATGCCTGTCACCAGAAAAAGGAGCAACAAAACGTGTACTCCCACTACGCTAAGTGTGAATGGGGCCTGAAAGTAAAATTGGTTTATTTACACAAGAACATTGAATCTCCATTCACATCTGTGCATTCCTGAATGCATGGCAAGCCAAACAGAAAATGCTTGCTTTGTCTTGTGGAAAAGTAGGGGAAGAAACTGCGCTAAAAATATAATATTAAATAAACCCTCAAACAAGCAAAGGGTAAACGGAAGCAGCAAACCTTCTGTGAACAAAACAGAAATGAACAATGGAAAAAAATATAGGTTGCGCTAAACCCCCAAAAATAGTGAAACCAATATAACAAATGAATAAATATTGATACAGTGAAACTTAATGAACACCAGCATGTGATTGTACAATGCTGCTCCTAATATAAAGGATAAACCCAGTTATGTGAAAAAATTATGAAAATCAAAATCAAAGTAATGATTTTTAACCCATTCAAAATAGCAATGCACCATAGATGAATTAATGAAATGAATACAAATCAGTGAACGATAACACAGTCTGTGTGAAATAGTCCCCTCATGGATGAGTGACAATAATGTCAAAAAGATACATTGACACCCGTGCACCATAAAGTCTATAGTGAAGAAAGAGGTAACTTTGTGAGTAATCTTCTCCTTGTAGACAGAGTAATCCACCACCAATTGAGGTAAAAATGCCTGCTTACCAAAATTCAAGGATCCCCCATTACAGAGGATCACAACGAGCCTTGATCAATATAGGAAATTTTAGGCTGGTTTTACACTGTCACATTGTAAGTGTGTCTTTTAAAGTTCTTTTACCTAAATAAATGTTACGTTTTTACGCTATGGGAAGCTTCCATCTTTCTTGCATGTCCATCATATGAATTTGATTTCTAATGGATCGCTATTGAGTGTGGCATTTATACACTGTTTGTGGGCTGGATCTCTTCGGATGCTGTTCTGGATCTTTCCTATATTGATCAAGGCTCGTTGTGATCCTCTGTAATGGGGGATCATTGAATTTTGGTAAGCAGGCATTTTTACCTCAATTGGTGGTGGATTACTCTGTCTACAAGGAGAAGATTACTCACGAAGTTACCTATTTCTTCACTATAGACTTTATGGTGCACGGGTGTCAATGTATCTTTTTGACATTATTGTCACTCATCCATGAGGGGACTATTTCACACAGACTGTGTTATCGTTCACTGATTTTTATTCATTTCGCTTTGTCTTGTGTTTCAGAAATGCGCTGCAAACGCACCAAAAAGCAAGGTAAAAATGCACCACCCTTCACTCTAAAAAACGTTCAGGAGCTTCTTTGGGATGATTTTTTAGTGTACGGTAGCCTATTTAAGTGAATGGGCTGCCCTATGCGTGACAAACAAAAACACCCCAAAAAAACGCACGCAGGAATGTAAGTTCCCGCTATGCAGAGATGTGAATGGGGTCTGACAGCTGAGTGCCTCCATCCACTCCCTCTATGTATTTGTATAAAACTGGCCATACACTATGTATTCTGATTGTACAATCTCTGTATAATTTCCTTTAGATTTACCAGATCTATGGAATAAGAGGACCCACCCATTCACTCTGTATCCAATCAGGCAGGCCCTTCCACTACATAGTTGATGGAAGGTCTAAAGGAAATTGTACAATCAGATTGCATAGTGCATGTGGACGTTTCTTGGAACATTTTTCCCGTGACATGCATAGGTCACTCCATTGATTTCAATAGTCTATGCTACAGGTGGCAAAGTAGATCACGGGACACTTTGGCATGTTGCTGGTTGCATGTTTTTTACTGTGCGTTTTGCTGCATTTTCTCTAGTTTTTTTTTCTTTGTAGTGCTATTAACAATTAATGGCACCAAAAGTGCGATAGTTCTTTTACGGTGTATAAAGGTGGCCATACACTATGCAATCTCTGTACAGTTTCCTTTAGATCTATCAAAACTATAGAAGGACTCACCTATCTATCCATACTTTGTATTCAGTCAGGCTGGCCCTTGCACTACATCAGGGGTGTCCAACCCATGGATCACAGGCTGTATGCGACCCCATAAAGTTTAGCATGTGGCCCAGGCCCCTCTGGAGAGATGCTGGGGATGCCGTGCAAACATAGCAGCTGTGGAAGCTTACATCGACAAGCCAGGCAAATGCACATGTGGAGGGATGCCGTGCAAACTTAGTTGATGGGTCCAGGGTGTGTGCTAATGAGGTCCACTGGTAAACTGATTCCTTTGTCTTATTGGCTGTTATGTCCCAAATCTACATACGAGGAAGTGATGAAGCTTTCTATGGAACACAGCATGAACTAAGGGAAGGCCTTGTTCTGAAAATCAAAGAAAGCTTTTATTTTTCTGCAAGGGATGTACAATAATCGTATATTGGTACATAGGGGAGCTGTATTTTAGAAGAAAAAAAAGGTGAACTAAGCCTTTTTTTAAAGCCCCCAATACACACACATTTAAAAAAAAGCACAGCATAGGGCAAGCACATGTATAGTATGTAACATCAGTTGCAGATGTCAGAATGAGTGCAATAATTCTTATGCCCTGTACACACGAGTGGAATTTCCATCTGAAAAAACTTGGATGGTTTTTCCAACGGAATTCCGCTCAAGCTTGTCTTGCATACACACGGTCACACAAAAGTTCTCTGAAATTTCGACCGTCAAGAACGCGGTGACGTACAACACTATGACGAGCCGAGAAAATGAAGTTCAATGCTTCCAAGCATGCATCAAATTGTTTCCGAGCATGCGTCGGAATTTTGCGTGTTTTTTCGTCTGAAAATTTGAGAACCTGCTCTCAATCTTTTACTGGCGGAAATTCCGACAGCAAAAGTCCGATGGAGCATACACACGGTCGGAATTACCGACCAAAAACTCACATCGGACTTTTGCTGGCGGAATTTCCGACCGTGTGTATGCGGCATAAGGCTATAACTCAGAGTTTACTTTAAATTGATGACCTGTAAAGGCTTTTAAAGTTTTGCCTATAAAGAATTTTGGGTACTACTGTTTTTTTGTGATTCCATGGGTGTGTGCAATTTTAGGAATTTACATATTTGGTATCTATTTACTCAGCACTTCCCAATATTTTATATTTTACCAAAAATGGGTATAATATTTTTATAAATTGTACTACAATTAATTTTAGAGCCTTTTTTTGTGAAAATATGCATTTGATAAATAACTGCTCAAATATTGTGTGATGCCAAAATTTGTAAAAGCCCTGTCAGTTAACACTGTCCCCTCCCCTGTGGCCAAAATGGAGCAATATTTTTTTGATGGAGTTGGAAAAGTCACATTTGGCCTAAATTTGAAAAATGTGGTCCTTACTGTGTATGAACATATCTATGGATCTACACAGATTAGGCAATCGCTAATGGGGCCTACACATCATATGATAATTAGAGGGAAAAATCCATATTCAGAACAATCATAAGATTGTAATATAGCGTGTACACAAATTTCAAGAGCCATTTCAGACCTTTCAAAAGAAAATTACTGAAGGAGCCAACTGCACAATGTTTCTTTTTACTGAACAGAACTCACAATTTTCATGTAATATGTACTGGTTTCATACAATAAAACATCACACGAGAAACAAAATTACAACCCACAAGAACATGCAGCCATTTGTAACCATAAAGTAAATATTATAGGCATTATAATAATATTGTATAAAAATATGTATATGACAATGTGTATGACACAATGTCCTTTTATTAATTGTGGTGAGAGTCATGCAGCAACATGTAAAGCCCTGTACACACGATCGGATTTCCTATGGTTTTTAAACCGATGGATTTTTTCCATCGGAAAATCGATGAAGCTGACTTCCATCAGTCTTGCCTACACACCATCAGTCAAGAAACCGACCGTTCCAAACGCGGTGACGTGAAACACTCCGATGAGCCAAGAAAAATTAAGTTCAATGCTTCTGAGCATGCGTCGACTTGATTCTGAGCATGCATGGGTTTTTTATCCGATGAAGTTCCCCACAGACGATAGTAATTTGCTATCGGTTTTTTAACCATCAGATAAATTTAAAACATGTTCTATTTTTAAACACCGATGGAAAAAAGACCGATGGGGCCCATACACGATCGGTTTGTCCGATGAAAAAAGTCCATCGGACTGTTTTCATCGGTAAAACCTATCTTGTGTACACGGCTTTAGTCTTCTTATTTCTGTTGTCCTACGGAGCAGTATGGAGCAGAAAATAGGTTCCCTAGTAGAGTTGAGCGGACACCTGGATGTTCGGGTTCGACGGGTTCGGCCGAACTTCGGAAAAAAGTTCGGGTTCGGGACCGAACTTTAACCCGAACCCGGACCCGAACCCGAACCCCATTGAAGTCAATGGGGACCCGGACTTCTAAGGACTAAAAAGGCTCTAAAAAAGTAATGGAAAGGGCTAGAGGGCTGCAAATGGCAGCAAAATGTTGTTAAGAGCATGGCAAGTGCTCTGCAAACAAATGTGGATAGGGAAATAACTTAAAATAACATAAAAAAATAAAAAATAATAATCTTGACCTAGGAGGACGAGGTCCATATGGAGTAGGAGGTTGAGGTGGCGGTGGATGTGGCTGTGTAGGTGGAAGCGGCGGTGGAGGAGGACGAGGTAGCCAACACTGATTCAAAAATACAACAATGGCTGGGTAAGGCCGGTGATGTGTCGAATTCTGTCCCCCGTCAAATAGTGTCCACCCTGTACTGCGCTTGCTCAGTATGTAGGACAAGGGGATTTCTAAAATCTCCCAAGACGAACGGCGCCTGCGTGGTGAGTTCAGGTGAAGGCCACACCATCCGTGGTTCAAGCCGAGCCAAGTGAGGCCGTGCCCGAAGCGTGGCGATCGAACCGAGCCCGTGAGGGGCCCTGTTACTATGTCCACTTGGATGGTGGGGCTTGAACCTGCACTCACAGCGCAGGCGCCGTTCATCTTCGGAGATTTTGTGAATCTCCTTGTCCTCTGTACTGCGCAAGAGCTGCGCCTTCGCAGTATGGGCCGGACACAATCCGATGGCCGGACAGTTTTTGTCACAACACCGGTATACATGTCTATTCTGCACAAGGTACGGACAAGTCCTGTGGGATCCATGCCTGGTTCATTTTAATGAACGTGAGCTTGTCCACATTGGCTCTGGACAGGCGGCTGCGCTTGTCTGTGATAACGCCCCCTGCCGTGCTAATAATACACTGGCTGCAGGGCAGGCCAGCACCTCCAAGGCATAAAGGGCAAGCTCAGGCCATGTGCCCAATTTGGAGACCCAGAAGTTAAAGGGGGCAGACCCGTCATCCAGTACGTGTAGGCCTGTGGACACATACTGCTCAACCATGTTGGTGAAATGCTGCCTCCTGCTAAGACGTTCCATCTCAGCTGGTGGTGCTGGTTGTTGTGGCGTGCTGACAAAGCTTTTCCACATTTCAGCCATGCTAACCCTGCCTTCTGAGGTGCTGCCGGTGCCCCGGCTGCGTTGGCGACCTCTTCCTCCTCCTCTGCCTTCGCTTTGTGATTCCACCGTACGCCCGCTGTCAGGTGGGAATGCCACCAGCAGCGCGTCTACCAGCGTGCGCTTGTACTCGCGCATCTTACGATCCCGCTCCAGTGAGGGAATTAAGGACGGTACGTTGTCCTTGTAACGGGGATCCAGCAGGGTGGCCACCCAGTAATCAGCACCAGTTAAAATGTGGGCAACTCGGCGGTCATTGCGGAAACACTGCAGCATGTAATCGCTCATGTGTGCCAGGCTGCCCAGAGGCAAAGAAAAGCTGTCCTCTGTGGGAGGTGTATCGTCTGTGTATCGTCTGTGTCCTCTGTATCCCCCCAGCCACGGACCAGTGATGGCCACGAGCTGGTCTGGGTGCCACCCTGCTGTGAAAATGGCTCCTCCTCCTCCTCCATCTCCTCCTCCACCTCGTCATCCTCCAGAACTGTGCCCTTTCTGCCGGACAATTGTGTACCTGGCGTTTGTTGGTGCAGGAACCCACCCTCGTAGCCACTTGTGAAAGACTGCCCTGAAAGCCTTTGAAATGATCCCGCTTCCTCCTCCTCCTCCTCATCCTCCTGTGCCACATCCTCTTCCATCATCGCCCGAAGCGTTTTTTCAAGGAGGCATAGAACTGGGATAGTAACGCTAAGAACGGCGTCATTGGCACTGGACATGTTGGTGGAGTACTCGAAACAGCGCAACAAGGCACACAGGTCTCGCATGGAGGCCCAGTTATTGGTGGTGAAGTGGTGCTGTTCCGCAGAGCGACTCACGCGTGATTGCTGCAGCTGATACTCCACTATCGCCTGCTGCTGCTCGCACAGTCTGGCCAGCATGTGCAAGGTGGAGTTCCACCTTGTGGGCACGTCACATATGAGGCGGTGAGCGGGAAGGCCGAAGTTACGCTGCAGCGCTGACAGGCGAGCAGCAGCAGGGTGAGAACGCCGAAAGTGCGCACACACAGCCCACACTTTCTGCAGCAGCTCTGGCATATTGGGGTAATTTTTAAGGAACCTCTGGACCACCAAGTTCAGCACATGCGCCAGGCAAGGGATGTGCGTCAAACCAGCTAGGCCCAGAGCTGCTACGAGATTTCGCCCATTATCGCACACCACCAGGCCGGGCTTGAGGCTCACTGACAGCAACCACTCATTGGTCTGTTGTTCCATGTCCCTCCACAACTCCTGCGCGGTGTGGGGTTTTTCCCCCAAACAGGAAAGTTTTAAAACTGCCTGCTGTCGTTTACCCCTGGCTGTGCTGAAGTTGGTGGTGAAGGTGTTACGCTGACCGGATGAGGAGGCGGTAGAGGATGAGGAAGCAGGGTAGGAGGAGTTAGCAACAGGAGGCAAACTGAAGCGCCCTGCAATCCTCGGTGGTGGAAGGACATGCGCCAAACTGCTATCTGCCTCAGGCCCAGCCGCCACTGCATTTACCCAGTGTGCTGTTAGGGAGATATAACGTCCCTGACCGTGCTTACTGGTCCACGCATCTGTAGTTAGGTGGACCTTGCCACAGATGGCGTTGCGCAGTGCACACCTGATTTTGTCCCCCACTTGGTTGTGCAGGGAAGGGATGGCTCGCCTGGAAAAATAGTGGCGGCTGGGCACGACGTACTGTGGGACAGCCAATGCCATCAGGCTTTTAAAACTCTGCGTCTCCACCAGACGGAATGACAGCATTTCAAAGGCCAGAAGTTTTGAAATGCTGGCATTCAGGGCCAGGGATCGCGGGTGGCTAGGGGGGTACTTCCTCTTCCGCTCCAATGTTTGGGAGATAGAGAGCTGAACGCTTCCATGGGACATTGTGGAGATGGTTGGTGACCCAGGTGGTAGTGTTGCTGGCAGATCCTCTGTTTGCGGGGTGGCAGGTGCCACTGTCACTACAGAGGTGGGTGAAGAGGCCGAGACTTCAGCAGAAGAGGAAGCAGGAGGAGCCAGAGACCTTTCTTGGTTTTTGAGGTGTCTACTCCACTGCAGCTCGTGCTTTGCACTTAGATGCCTGGTCATGCAGGTTGTGCTCAGGTTGAGAACGTTTATGCCTCGCTTCAGCCTCTGATTGCACAGCCTGCAAACCACTCGTGTCTTGTCATCAGCACATTGTGTGAAGAACTGCCACGCTAGGGAACTCCTTGGACCTGGCTTTGGTGTGCTCGGTCCCTTGCTGCGTTGGGCAGTAGCAGACATACTGTCTAGCTGACAGACGCTCCGCTTTTGCACCCTGCTCCCTCTTCTGCTGTGCTGGTGGCTCTGTGCGACCACCGCCTCTTCCTCCAAACTACACTGGTCACCTGCATAACGTTCATTCCATGTGGGGTCGAGGACCTCATCGTCCTCCACATCATCTTCCACGCAGTCTTCACCCCTGCCCTCCTTGTCTGTCTGCACAATTGCGAAAGCAGCAGCAGTTGGCACCTGTGTTTCGTCATCATCCGAGACGTACTGCGATGGTCCTCCCATGTACTCATCATGAAACATAAGTGGTTGGGCATCGGTGCACTCAATCTCTTCCACTTCTGGGGCAGGGCTAGGTGGATGGCCCTGGGAAACCCTGCTAACAGAGTCATCGAAAAGCAGAAGAGACTGCTGCATGATTTGGGGCTCAGACTGCTTGGCTGATTTGCAAGGGGGTGAGGTGAAAGACTGATGGACATGGGTTTCAGGTGCCAACTCTGTTCTTTCATCAGAAGAGTGGGTGGGAGACAATGTGAAGGAACCCGAGGCACTGTCAGCAACCCAATCTACTATCGCCTGTACTTGTCCTGGCCTAAACATTCGTACAGCCTCATTAGGCGCGACAAAATACCGCCGCAGGCTCGGTCGCCTACTCGCACCTGAGGAAGGTGTTTCACTTGTGCGTGTATCTGGCACAGATCCACCACGTCCTCTCCCTGCAACAGGAGCTCCACCAGCAGCACCACGACCGGGGCCACCACGTCCCTTTGACCTTCTCCTTATATTTTCCAAATTTAGGATCTTGCCCTAAATGGGTGTTTTTGGAAGAGCAGAACACACCCACAGTACGTAACCGCTGAATCGCACAGCTACAGAACTGCAGAAAATGCTATTCAAAAAAAATGTTGTTTTATGTGCTATCACTCTAGTGTTGATGTCTTCTAACATAAAATTAATTAAAAAAAGAGTGTAAAAAAAAAAAGTGATTTCAAAAACTACTACAAACTAGAAGACAAGTGTTAAAATCTAAAAGTGGAAACTTCCGGTTCCGGCGCCGTATGAGGTAACTGCGCCTCCTCACGGCTCCCGCAACAGACCCAGAAACCGGCTTATAAAGCCAGCCTGAGCGGCCCCTCACAGCCATCCTCCACACCCGGGCTCCCCCCTCACTCGGATGGACCGCTTCCTCAAAAAAAACGGCGCTCGGTCGAACGCGGCCGAATCGGCGCCGCCGGGCAGGCCACAAATTGAGGCCCCGGCTTCGGCCTACTCCCACGCCGTGGCGGAATCTCAGGCGGCCGACATGGAGGTGAGCACCCAACCCTCCCAGCAGGTCACTACACCCCCTGCCAATACTTCTGGGGGTCCCTCTATGTTGCCTACCCAGCCAGCCACACCAGGGGACATCTACAGCTCCCCTCCCCCTGGGGATGCTGGGGATAGCACGCACCGAATTGCTGCTGCTGTAGCAGCTCTTCTCTCCCCCATGATATCTGCCTCGGTGGAAAAGGCAGTCAATGCAGGCATGATACAAATTAAAGCCCAAATAACTGAGCACACCACCAGACTCAATGAGATGGAACACCGCATCTCTGAGGTCGAAGATGAACTCTATCAGGCGCAGGCCACAGAACAGTCGCAAGATAAAACAAACCGATACATCATTGAAAAATTGGAAGATTTGGAAAATAGGTCCAGAAGGAGTAACCTGCGATTTGTAGGCGTCCCCGAGTCGCTACCCTCGGCAGCTACGGCAGAATTCTGCTCAAAACGCATCCCTGAGGCCTTGGGCCTCTCAGGCCTGTTCACTGTGGAACGCGCACACAGAATGGGGTCCTTCAACTCCGAACGCAAAACACCCCGTCCCATTATTGCCAATTACCTCAACTATGCCGACAAATCTCTGATTCTTCAGACATTCAGACAGTCCCCATCTCTCCAAATAGACGGGGTTAAAATCCTAATTTTTGCAGACTACTCGATTGAAGTCACCAAGAAAAGAAAAGCTTTTCAACCAATATGCTCTGAGCTCTTCAAGCAACACATAAAATTTACCCTGGCCTTCCCTGCAACTCTTCGCCTCAAATCACCTAAAGGGGAACAACTTTCTTTCCAGGATCCTATGGAAGCAGAATCTTTTCTCCGCTCCCTGAGGGGTGATGCAAACCCTCACACGCCTTCCAAGTCTAATTCCAGCCCCCGAGCCCTGGAACAGAGAAGCCCTCGCAAGGACTCTCCAAAACGCTTCAAGCATTCTGCTCCGGATCAGCGTTACCAATACTCCCGTTGACGATCTTCCATACACCGCCATGGACTTCCTTACTCGCCATCACAGGTCGTATGATCTTCCACACAAAGGCTTTGAATATGTGTGTCGCTCCAGTCTATTTTATTTACTTATTACATTGTTCCGTATGATACGCCTGACACCATTCTCCTTTTTTTTTTTTCTTTTTTTTTTTCCTCTTGTCCCCCCCCCACCAGGATGGTAATGCGTGCGCGCATACGTACAGGTCGCACTTTACATACGGTCATTTGCATTGAAATTCCCCCCACTTGACTCTGCTGTGTGGCTTTTCAGGCTCCCAGCCATGACTACAATCCGGGGGTCCCTCGCACTTTCTCGAGGTCCCTGGGGCGCTTAGGCAGCATAACTGACATTCCTTTTTCATGAAGGGTCATGTTTGGTGAACCACCATGCGCAGCGAACTCATGCGGAAAAAAGCGAAGTTCTTTAAGATGTTTACTTTAACTTGTTGTTTTGTTATTTCCTGTTTTCTTATCTTTTACCCCCCTCATCACTCCTCTCCTCACTTCACACTCCGACATACATTCCTTGCCCGAGGGCTCCTTACACGAACGCTCACATCACTAATGTGCATAAACTATACCTCTTGATCCCAGCCTATAATCCTTTAGCTACTAAATCGCCACTTTTACATCCTATCATCCGCACTATCTTAAGGTAATCTCTTGGAATGTGAGGGGTCTCCGTTCTCCTAACAAGCGAATGAAGATCCTTCGCCATCTCAAAAGGCTAAAAGCAGACATAGCACTAATTCAGGAATCCCATCTTTCGGCATCTGACTTCAGTCGTATGCAGAGACTTTGGGTTGGAGCGGTCTTGGGGTCAGAATCGGTTGGACGGAAGGCCGGTGTTCTCTTTCTTTTCAACAAAAACCTCCCTTACACTATTCTATCCACACACACAGACGACCAGGGACGCTTCATCTCCTCCAGGGTTAAAATTGGCACAAAAGAACTAGTCATTTCCAATGTATACGCCCCCAATAGTCCCACAAAGTCATTTTACTTTCAGCTCTCCACTTGGCTCCTCAACACTTCTCACTTACCTCATCTCGTTGGGGGAGATTTTAATGATCTCATGCATCCCCCAGAAGATAGGTCCTCCCCAAAACGATCCACTCCAGCACTTGCTACACCAACTCCCACCCTATTTGCCTCAACCATGGACTCCCTCCATCTCACAGACATCTGGCGCTTAACACACCCGGTGGATAGAGAATTCACCTTCTACTCCAATCCTCACGGGATCCTTACCAGGATCGACTATTTTTTTGGGACCGATAATATCATTCCCCTTGTCTCAGACGCAGAGATCGGAGACATAGCCATTTCAGACCATGCCCCAATACTCCTTACCCTAGACAAACTAGATCTTCCCCCCCACCCTAATATCTGGCGCTTCCCATTCTTCCTCCACAATAATGCTGATTTTCGCGCATACATGGAACGAGCTTGGGCGGAGTTCTCCTCCGCGAATGCCCCACATGCAGGGGACCCGAACCTTCTCTGGGATGCTGGAAAAGCTTACATGAGGGGTCGGATCATCTCATATGCCTCTTCCTTTAAAAGAAACGCGCTTTCGAAATTCAAATTGGCCAGCGACAGACTCCACCTCGCACAACGCATTCTGGCCACCTCGACTTCTCCGGCTAACAAGGCGGAGTGGTCTGCGGCTAAAAATGCTTTCGACACCTGGGCGGACACCCTGGAACTTACAAAAAAATCTCATCTGGATGCCTCCCTTCATAAATATGGGAATAAAGCAGGCAAACTGCTATCCAGACTCTGCAAGGGCGCCTACCGCCCGACGCACATCACCTCACTGCGGGACCGCACGGGAACTACACATTCTACGCCACCTCATATAAATAAAACCATGCTCGAATATTACACAGCCCTTTATGCACCCGATCCCATTGACCATAAAAAAGCCCAAGCCTTTCTTGAAAAAATGAATCTACCAAGTATATCCAGTGCCCATCTAGAATCCCTGAATGCCCCTATCTCCCTCGCTGAAATAGAAGGCACTATACATGCTCTCCGCCCCTCTAAAGCCCCCGGCCCAGACGGATTTACAAGTGAATTTTACAAGACCCTCCAAAATGTCACTGCACCCATGCTCCACTCGATCTATTCCAACATCTGGGAGGGCGGTCCCTACCTACCGACAGGCAACCAGGCCATCATTAAACTTCTTTCAAAAAAGGGCAAGGATCCTCTGGAACCGGGCTCATATAGGCCTATTTCATTACTCAACCTGGATGTCAAAATTCTCTCGAAGATTGTGGCTTCCAGACTAGCGGTCACCCTCCCGGACCTCATTCACCCGGCCCAGTCAGGATTCATGAAAGGGCGGACAGCCACCCTGAACATTCGAAAGGTTCTCTTGGCCCTTGAACGAGCCAAACAAGACCCAAAGGGAGATTATGCCATCGTAACGTTAGACGCTGAAAAAGCCTTTGACAATGTAAGTTTCGACTGGCTTTACCTTACTATGTCTAAAATGGGATTCTCAGGCCCCTTCTGCCACCTTATCAATGCCATGTATACAGCGCCCTCCGCTAGACTTGTTGCCGCCGGAATCCTCTCAGAGGATTTCCGCCTCCATAAAGGGACCAGACAGGGTTGCCCTCTCTCCCCCCTCCTGTTCAATTTAGCCTTAGAACCTTTATCTAGATACCTTTCCGAGATAGCCCCCTTACGAGGCATCAAAATAGGCACAACGGAACTTCGCACTTCACTTTTCGCTGACGACGTCCTCATATTCACGGGTAACCCCAGTGACGACATTTTAACCATTAAATCCACCTTCGATGAATTTCGACGGTGCTCCGGCCTCCGGATAAATTATTCCAAGAGCGAAATTCTCCCCATCGGGACACACTCCACACGCCCTTGGACGCAACACTCTCTGTTTAAGGTTGCACCTTCACACATCACCTATCTAGGTATACAGATTGGGAAATTACCCTCCTCCATCTATCATCTCAATTATCCTCCCCTCTTTACAAAACTCTATCAAGAACTGTCAAACTGGATGGATCTTCCCCTCTCGCTCCTAGGGAGGTGTCACCTTGTCAAAATGGTTAGCTTTGCCAGACTGCTTTACCCTTTGCAAACCATTCCTCTACTTTTGAAGCATAAAGATATCAAACTCCTTAACACCAAAATTTTACAGTTCATCTGGCATGGCAAAAGACCTCGGATAGCCTCTAAAAAACTACACCTTCCTAGGAGTGACGGGGGCATCGGTCTACCTCATATTAGATTGTATAATTTAGCATGTCTGTTCAGGACTAGCTTAGATTGGATAGCTCAATCATCCCAATACTCTAATTACGTCTTGGAATCCGAAATGGCCCACCCGCACTCTCTGGTGGCCCTTCTACACTGCAGATGGAAAACGGTTCCCCCTCTTTTCAACACAATCTCCTGCTCAGGGATACAGCTATAGCGTGGAGAGAAATCAGAAAAACACTCAAGCTATCTCTCTTTATCTCTCCACATCTGCCAATCCAAGGCAATCCTAATTTCATCCCTGGTCTCCATTATAAAGCCTTTTCGGTCTGGCGGAATCAAGGTCTGTCAAACTTCTCCTCATTGTGCGATGGCACCACTGGAAAACCACTTCCCTTCTCCTCAATATCCTTGGCATTTTCTCTCCCCCCATCTCACGTATTTCATTACAACCAATGTATTAGCTTCCTATCTAACACTTGTAAAGACACTCTCCGGAGATTCGAAAACAGCTTTGCTGAACGTCTACTACACAGTGGACGTTATAAAATCTCGGACATCTACAAACCTCTCCTGCAAGAATCTTCCCCGTCCTTATCCACCTCCTCTATGGCTAACTGGGCTAGGGATTTCCCAGATCCGGACATAACCGAAAAAATCCTATCTGGTTTGCGAAAGACCCTTCGACTGACACCCAACGAAATGTGGAGAGAAACTCAACTCAAGATAGCACACCGGGCTTACATCCCATTTCTCTCTCCCAACTCCAATAAAGATGGCGCCTCCTGTCCTTTATGCAAGGTACCCAGACCCTCTCTCTCCCACCGCTTCTGGTCCTGCTCCTTCATCTCCTCATTCTGGGATCAAGTCCTTTCTTATATATTCAAAACCACTTTGTTGAAAATCCCCAAAGACCCTTTGCTTCTCATATTTGGATATTGGGACCCTCTGTTGCTGCCCTGGTCTATGTCTCCGGCTGCCTCGAACCCTTCCGGGACTACCAAATGCCCCTCCTCTAAAGACTGGATCCTGCTATGTTTGCTTGTTGCCAGGAGACTCATTCTCAGGCACTGGATCTCTCCCCAAGGCCCTTCTCTCACCCAACTCGAAAAGGACTGCCTCCACCTCTTTTATGAAGAAAGACTTCTTACGGACTTCAAAGAACCCAGATCTAGAGCCCACTTCTACCACAGATGGGAATCCTTCATCACCACAACCCTCTCGACAGCCGATCAAGCGGCTCTGGACCTACTTTCCTTCTCATACGTTGAACCTATCCCTAAGGGGCTGTAATTCTTGCAGACTTTGCTCAGTCTTTACATATCGGAGGGCCCTCCGGGACTGTTTCTTCTCGGGACCATACATGTTTTGGAATGAACAGCACGCTATAGTCTATGGAGCTCCCTCCCCCTCCTCCCCCCCTTTTCTACTTACTAGTTTTTGTTTTATTTTCCCTTTTTTTTTGTTTTTTAACTTTTGTACCATTGTACTTATCTTTTCACCTGTACAAGTGTCTTTTATTACTCCAATAAAAATTTGTTAAAAAAAAAAAAAAAAAATCTAAAAGTGGACTATATAAAAGACTAAGGGATGAATTTACAAGTGACTACACTGATGAAGTGACAAAACATATATACATATAGAGAAAAATAACAGGTAAAATTATCGTCACCTGTGCCCAAAAAAATAAATAAATAAATAAATAAAAAGGGGGGGGAAGGTATGGGGAGCCTCAACGAAGAACAAAATCTAATCCCCCTCTCTCACTCTCTCCGGGAAAAGGAAGAAAACATAATTAGGGGTATAAAAAAGAAAAGAAAAAGAAGGAAAGGAAAGTATAATTTTTTTTATTTTTTTTTGTTTATAGTAGTTTTCGGAACCACTTTTGTTTCCCTTTGTTATTTAATTTCACTTTAGAAGACATTAACACTAGAGTGATAGCACATAATATATTTGGGGGAGAGTATGAGGGATTGTATTCCCCATCCCCCCTCTTCTAAAATCATCCTCACTCCCTCCCCCCCTTTTTTTTTTTCTCCTTCTCTCTCTCTCTCTCTCGCTCCATTTCCCCATTTCCCCATCTTTCCCTCTTTTCTCCCCCCCTTTTTTTTTTTATGGGAAATATTGAGACTGTAAATGTGTTTTATGTATTGTAATGTGTGTTATATATGTTTTTGGAAAATTAATAAAAAAGATAATAAAAAAAAAAAATATCTCAGAGTCGGAGCCTGACTGTGAGATCCTGTAGTTTGAGTGGGCGGGAGGGGGTGTGGCCAGCTTCGAGGATAATCGTTCCTGGCTTCTTTTGGTGTGCACATGTAGCACTACCCCCGTAGGAGCTGCTGGTTAGTTTTGGGTTTTGCATGTTACCTCTTCGGCTTCGTTGTCTGGGTAGGAAAGTCTGTAGTAATGCAATGTCCACACAGATGTAAAACCTTCAACAGTCAGGCTTTATTTTCTTATGCAGTAAACGTTGAGAAAGTAGAAGGTAGAGAAGAGCAGGGGAAGGTTCAGGCACTCACCACAACTATGCAGAGGTGTCAGTTTAAAGTCACTCAACACTCTCAATGTTAGAGTGGGTATTGGTCACCCGGATAGTCCCCTTTCACGTGGCCTAGCAGCCGGAGTGACACACGAACCAGCAACAGGGCAGTCTCTGCCACAGACTGCCCAAGATTAAATAGGTCTCTGCCACAGACCTTTTGAAATGAACAAAGTCTCTGCCACAGACCTTCTGAAATTGAGCAAATGGATAGTTCAGGAATCCTCTGCCACAGGATTTCAAAGTCCCAAACTTCCAGCCGTGCTGTGAAAAGAGCCTTTAAGCCAATCCGGTGAACTGCAGGGCTTGTGATCTGATGGATCCCTCCTCAATAAAGTTACCAGGCCTCACCCAAGACGTCAGCACTCTGCCGATCTCCTCCAGGGTAGGTCCTCCCCTGGTCTCCTTCATTAAGATAGCTTCCTCCCTATTTGGACGGACAGCTTGGGATCCCCTCTCAGTATGCAGGCCCCAGCCAGACTAGCTGGGCCTACTATGTAGTGATGCAGCCTCGGGCCAACGTGGCCCTGAGACCAGAACCACACACACACCTCGCGCCCGGAGGGCCACGAGGCGAAAAACGACCCTGAACAATGGCGTCTGCCCCTTAAGTATCCCCTCCCAGCATTCACAACGGGGTGACACTGTACCGTTGCCGAGAACGGTCACTCAATGCACCATGGTCTACCCGTGTTCCAAAAGGTGCCTGAGATGGTAATGTCACCTTCAGGCAAATAGGGAAACTAATATAAAGGTAAAAAACAAAAAAAGAACAGACCTCCACACACCTAAATGAATAATATTACAAATTTGAATAGCCTATAACAGGCAAACACAAGGTAAAAACACTACTGATACCCCAATTTAACACATGACCAAAAAAGAACCATATGAGAGGCCATAAAACCACTATGGATCCCTCCAGCCGGAGAGAATTCCCTCAGTGATTGATAGCTGGTGAACCCACTCCCTCCCTCCCTATGAGGAACACCCCCCTAAAATACCTGATATAACCCAAGCGTCCCCTAAAGAGACCAAAGGTTCACCCGTATAATTCCTAAACAGAAGTAGCGTGTGCTTAAAGTCAGCATATATCTCTGCTAATGAGTGGAAGATACAACCAAGATCAGGTTCCCATACAAAAAAATCCCACCCCCCCAGTCAACAGTCAGCCAGTAGGGGGGCCCTAATGGAGTTGTTATGTGATGATCCGCAGGGATCCGGGCATAGGAGATATGTGGTTTATCTGGATGGTAGAAATATAGCAAAAACCAAGATGAGGAAAGAAAAACCACAAGCATCCATCCACTTCAAAATATGTAAATGTCCAATCACTGCTATATCACCAAGATCCGTGCAAAGAATTAATTCCTATGGGAATTTAATGACAGACTAAAAAAGGAAGTGGAAGAATTCCAAAAAGAGCAAAAGGCAGGCAAACAAAAAAAGTTTCAACGGGATACGATGGACTTTGAAACTGGTAAGATCTTGGATTTGGAAAGGAAGAGAGGGAGAAGTATGTCCCGCAATAGAAACAAACAAAAGGGTAGGACTAATAGTCAGGAAGGGAATAAAAAGGTGACTTTTTTAGAGAAAAGAGACCGGATAGTTACAGACCCCCATGGGGGGAAAGAAATAGAAAAAACAAACGAATTAGGAAAAGACATCAAAAAAGAAACAACATGTGGAACACAGGATCAGAACCAATCCAAGATGGGGAGCTCTACTTCAAAGGAGGGCAGGATAACAAGAAGCATACAGAAACAACAAACATGAATATTATTAATTTAACAGAACATACATTGAATGATAATCATCTGTCCCTCCTGAGTAGGGATGAGCTTCGTGTTCGAGTCGAACATACGTTCGACTCGAACATCGGCTGTTCGATCGTTCGACGAAGATCGAACGATTTGGGCCGTTCGCGCCAAATTCGAGTGACGCGAACGGCCCACAATGCACTACGCCATCGCAGTGTCATCCAGGCGCTGTGATTGGCCAAGCATGCACTGTGACCCCGCATGCTTGGCCAATCACAGCGCCGGCAGAGAGGAGAGCAATGATTGGCCACAGGCAGGATGCCTGTGGCCAATTATTGCTGATGGGGTTTAGTACACGCCCCACACTATAAAAGGCCGCCAGCGCGGCGGCCTTGTGTAGTGTGTTCCGGAGCAGGGAAAGAGAAGTATAGGCAGGGACAGTGTCATTATTTTTCCGTTACTATTCCTGGATTCCTTGTGTTTAGGGACAAATAAGGATAGGTAGGGAGAGTGTCAGTGACAGTGTGCTATTCTGTGCTAATCCTTGTTTGTAGGGACAGAGAGGTACAGTGAGGGAAAGTGTCAGTGTGCTGTTCTAAAACTATTTTGCTGAACCATATTTTCAATCCTTGAGTTGAGGGACAGAGAGGTACAGTGAGTGAAACTGACAGTGTGCTATTCTGTTCTAAATCAATTTTGCTGTTCCATATTTTCAATCCTTGAGTTGAGGGACAGAGAAGGACACTCGTAGAAATTATCAGTGTGCTATTCTGTGCTAAATCTTGTTTGTAGGGAGGGACAGAGTAGGACAGTGAGGGAAAGTGTCAGTGTGCTATTCTGTTCTAAAACTATTTTGCTGAACCATATTTTCAATCCTTGAGTTGAGGGACAGAGAGGTACAGTGAGTGAAACTGACAGTGTGCTATTCTGTTCTAAACCAATTTTGCTGTTCCATATTTTCAATCCTTGAGTTGAGGGACAGAGAGGTACAGTGAGTGAAACTGACAGTGTGCTATTCTGTTCTAAACCAATTTTGCTGTTCCATATTTTCAATCCTTGAGTTTAGGGACAGAGAAGGACACTCGTAGAAATTATCAGTGTGCTATTCTGTGCTAAATCTTGTTTGTAGGGAGGGACAGAGTAGGACAGTGAGGGAAAGTGTCAGTGTGCTATTCTGTTCTAAAACTATTTTGCTGAACCATATTTTCAATCCTTGAGTTGAGGGACAGAGAGGTACAGTGAGTGAAACTGACAGTGTGCTATTCTGTTCTAAACCAATTTTGCTGTTCCATATTTTCAATCCTTGAGTTGAGGGACAGAGAGGTACAGTGAGTGAAACTGACAGTGTGCTATTCTGTTCTAAACCAATTTTGCTGTTCCATATTTTCAATCCTTGAGTTTAGGGACAGAGAAGGACACTCATAGAAATTATCAGTGTGCTATTCTGTGCTAAATCTTGTTTGTAGGGAGGGACAGAGTAGGACAGTGAGGGAAAGTGTCAGTGTGCTATTCTGTTCTAAAACTATTTTGCTGAACCATATTTTCAATCCTTGAGTTGAGGGACAGAGAGGTACAGTGAGTGAAACTGACAGTGTGCTATTCTGTTCTAAACCAATTTTGCTGTTCCATATTTTCAATCCTTGAGTTGAGGGACAGAGAGGTACAGTGAGTGAAACTGACAGTGTGCTATTCTGTTCTAAACCAATTTTGCTGTTCCATATTTTCAATCCTTGAGTTGAGGGACAGAGAGGTACAGTGAGTGAAACTGACAGTGTGCTATTCTGTTCTAAACCAATTTTGCTGTTCCATATTTTCAATCCTTGAGTTTAGGGACAGAGAAGGACACTCGTAGAAATTATCAGTGTGCTATTCTGTGCTAAATCTTGTTTGTAGGGAGGGACAGAGTAGGACAGTGAGGGAAAGTGCCAGTGTGCTATTCTGTTCTAAAACTATTTTGCTGAACCATATTTTCAATCCTTGAGTTGAGGGACAGAGAGGTACAGTGAGTGAAACTGACAGTGTGCTATTCTGTTCTAAACCAAT
Organism: Rana muscosa; assembly: GCA_029206835.1. Classification (NCBI taxonomy): domain Eukaryota; kingdom Metazoa; phylum Chordata; class Amphibia; order Anura; family Ranidae; genus Rana; species Rana muscosa. The sequence goes on from CM055122.1 coordinate 420,493,544, forward strand.
TTTGCTGTTCCATATTTTCAATCCTTGAGTTGAGGGACAGAGAGGTACAGTGAGTGAAACTGACAGTGTGCTATTCTGTTCTAAACCAATTTTGCTGTTCCATATTTCTTTCTCGTACATCACGGGACACAGAGCGACATAGTCATTACTAATGGGTTATATAGATACCGTCAGGTGCTGGCACTGGCAACTTCCAAAACCGGAAGTACCCTCCCCTATATAAGCCCCTCCCATCCGGGAGCACCTCAGTTTTTTGCCAGTGTCTAAGGTGTTGGCCAAGAAGAAACATGTGTTTTTCACTGAGCTTGCGTACCTGTTCTTTTGGGCCTCAGTAAGCTATTCCGGATCCGACCAAAAAAGCTTCATAGCTAAACGGTCGGTACCCAGGCCTTGCAGAGAAGAGCAAGGTTTTGCCTGTAATGCTTCTCTTAGGAGAGCTGGACCCTGGGATCCAGAGCTCTGGTCATACCCACGACCAAGATGTTTTCTGTGCAGGGTGCTATACAGGTCCAGGGGAGTGGAATCCTTGGGAACCCGGTCCCTGAAGGTTTGATTACAATGCCTGCCGTGATAGGTGAAGTTTGGGCTTCTGTGGACCAAACAAAGTCCTGCGGCAAGGAAAAGGTAAGTGGGGGCCCTCAGGAACTTGGTTCTATTGAGGGACTCCCAAGCCTATTTTGTCTTTCTGCCTGTTACCTAAGGTATTCCCGCTAATATTCTGTGTATGCCTGTTACTACTGAGAAAATGTAAAAATTTTAATAGTAGGCAAGAAAAAAAAAAAAAAAAAAATGTAAGACCGCGGTACCTGTGTTAGACACTAGAGGCCGCTATGGTTCTTTTTCTTGTAATGTGGATTTTTTTCTTCCAGAATCAAATCCAGGCAGTTGGTATGTTCTCTGCTGGAAACTGTCTCCTCTGCCCTGTTGCTGCGCTCATCCATCCCCGGGCCCTGCGGCAAAGGGGGCCCTGGCTCCCATCTAGCTCCTTATTGTTTTTAAAAAAGGGCGCCGAAGGCGCACTTGCCCGCGCGCGTGCACGCGCCTCTATTCATAGAGGCGATCTGAAAAAAGGGGCGGAGCGGGTGGATGACGCTCAGGTGTGCGCCGCGGCGCTACTGCGCATGTGCGGGCGTCCAGCGTGTTTTAAAGCACATTATAGCTGGCTATTGAATGCACAGACAGAGCTAGCAACAGATAAAGGCACACAGAGGCGGTTGATGCAGGCATCCCCTAGAAAGGCACTTTAGTAGACACCAACTGTGATATAGCAGCAATTGTGCTAGACTATTCTCAGTAAAAGTGGTGTATTACGGCTGGAATACCTCAGCTTTAGGCTTAAGAATATGCCGTCCAGAAGCTCCGGAACTGAATCTTCCAGGAAGCGAAGGGGGTCTCATCGGGCTCTGAGGTGGGCATGCTTCTGCTGCACCAGTCTCCCCTGAAGTTCAGAGGTAAGTGACCATAGAGACCCCGCAGGGGTACTTGGTACTGTGGCTGTCCTCAGTCACCTGCTCCTGTGTATGTAACAGAGGAGGTTTTTTCCTCAGCTCTGGGAGGATTAGAGAGAGATTGTCAACATTGATCGCTGCCTCCCTGTCAGGGAAAGCACGCCGATCTCCGTCTCCTCCTTCAGAGTGCCTGTTAGCAGAGCAACAGTCCCATACAGGGATCGACCTGCCTGAAGGGGATCAGGATGAGGTTGATTCTGTTATAGAGGAATCAAACAGTGGAGGAACCTTTCTCAGCAGCTCAAGCTGAAAGATTGTGGGTTCAGTCTCTGACTAACATGGTCCGATCGGCATTAAAAATGCACCTTGCGGAACCATCAACCACTACTGTATCCTCGTTGGGGTCGCTAGAAGCCCCCAGACTGTCTGTTCTTTTCCACTTCACCCTTTTACTGAAAGGGCTTATTTACCAGGATTGGGAACGTCCTGAGAAAATATTATTCCCCCAAGAGATTTCCGGTGGTCTATCCCATGGAGGATAAGTTCATCAAAAAAAAAAAAAAAAAATGGAAGGTCCCTACAGTGGACGCAGCCATCTCTTGTATGTATAAATCACTGACATGTCCAGTGGATAATGTCCAAATGTTCAAGAACCCAATAGATAAAAGATTGGAGTCCTTATGAAAGTCTGCTTCTTTCTACAGCAAGCTTGGTGACACAACCAGCAGTAGCAGCTATTGGGGTCTGCTAAGCACTGAAGGATCAGTTAAAACAGGTCTTGAGGGACTTGACAGATCAGCAGGCCTTGCCCTAGCTGATCTACCTAGAGCCTTAGGCTTTGCGGTTGACGCCATAAAGGATTCAGTCCATCAGGCCTCCCGCCTTACGCTGTCTAGAGTACATATGCGTAGGCTTCTATGGCTCAAAAACTGGTCTGCTGAAGCTCCCTGTAAGGAATGGCTGGTTAGCGTCCCATTTCATGGTGAACGCTTATTCAGGGAAAACCTGGACAAATATATCCAGAAAATTTCCAGCGGTAAAAATACGCTCTTGCCGGTTAAAAACAGAGTTAGAGTTCCCTCTTTAAGAGGCCTGCTTCTCCAGTCCCTGGGGCATCGGCTGTGAAACAGTTCCGACGGCCTCCTCGGTCAATTCCCGGGGGTAAAAAACAGGGACAATAGCAGGGTAATGAGAAACCCTGGGTCAGGGGAGGTACAAAACCTCCCCCAAAGTTAAATTCATTGAAGGGTTGCCCCCACCCAGTTGTTCACAAGAGACCTGGCGGGACGCGATCAAGACAGATAGGTGCTCTCCGCAGTATGTTGGGGATACAGATTGGAGTTAAGAGACTCTCCTCTTTCCCATTTTTGAGGTCAAACGTGCCAAGGGATCCCCGGAAGAGAGAGTCCCTCCTGTTGGCACTAGAACAACTATTGCTCCAGGGAGTAATTATGGAGGTTCCACTGGAAGAATGAGGGTTCGGGTTTTACTCAAACCTCTCTACAGTCCCGAAGCAAACGCGGACGGGAGGCCCATATTAATTCTAAAAGGGCTATACAAATTCCTGTATATCAGGACTTTCCGATGAAGTCGATCCGATCGGTGGCCACTGCCCTACAAGGGGAGGATTGGTTAGCCGCGATCGACATCAAAGATGCTTATCTGCACATTCCCATCTTTCCAGTCTACCAAAAGTTTCTACGCTTTGCAGTAGAAGGGCGCCATTTTCAGTTCAGAGCCTTACCCTTCGGTTTGGCCACAGCACCACGAGTGTTTACAAAAATTCTGGCCCTTTATTGGCCAATCTAAGAACACAAGGTGTAATGATAATGGCATATCTAGATGACTTGTTGCTGATAGACCACTCAGTGAAAAAACTAGAAGTGGTTGTTCACGAGACAATCAAGTGTCTGGAATATCACGGTTGGATTATCAACCGAGACAAGTCAGCCCTAAAACCAGTCAAAAGTCTGGAATACTTGGGGCTAAGGCTGGATTCAGACCAGAGAAAAATTTTCTTGCCTCAAGAAGAGGGGTCGTCTTTGAGGGATCTGATCCACTTAGTGGGTTCAAAAAGACAGCCATCCATACGCCTGTGCATGAGGCTGCTGGGAAAAATGGTGGCATCATTCGAAGCAGTACCCTACGGTCAATTCCATTCAAGGAATTTGCAAAGGGCCATACTGTCAGCCTGGAACAAAAAAGTTCAGGCTCTGGACTTACCAATGTCCTTGTCCCCTTCCGTTCGCAAGAGCCTCCGCTGGTGGTTGGTTCCCCAGAATCTGGAAAGAGGGAAATCCTTCAGTCCGATTTCCTGGAAGGTGGTCACTACAGATGCCAGCCTTATAGGCTGGGGAGCAGTACTGGAGCAATGGTCTCTCCAGGGCAGATGGTCGGATGCAGAAAAGGCCCTGCCCATCAATCTCTTAGAGATACGAACAGCCCGGTATGCCCTAGTAGCATGGACATCCAAACTCCAAGGGTCCCCTGTCAGAATTCAATCAGACAATGCCACAGCAGTGGCATATATCAATCATCAGGGGGGCACCAGGAGTCGTGCAGCCCAGAGGGAAGTAAATTACATCCTGAGATGGGCAGAAAGATATGTCCCAGCCATATCTGCGGTATTCATTCCAGGAGTGGAGAATTGGAAGGCGGACTTTCTAAGTCGCCAACAATTATGCCCAGGGGAATGGTCCCTTCATCCCGAGGTTTTCCGGACAATATGTCAGCGGTGGGGAACACCGGATGTAGATCTGCTAGCATCCAGATTCAATACAAAAGTGGACAGGTTTGTCTCTTGGACAAGGGATCCCCTAGCTTGCGGCTCGGATGCCCTAGTGTTCCCTTGGGATCAGTTCAAGCTGATATATGCATTCCCACCGCCACAATTGTTACCTCGATTACTCCGCAGAATCAGGGTAGAAAAGAAACCAGTGATTCTGGTGGCTCCAGCGTGGCCCCGAAGAGCATGGTACGCGGAGATTGTAAAGATGTCTGTGGGGAGTCCTTGGACCCTCCCACATTGTCCGGACCTGCTTTCGCAAGGACCGATATACCACCCTTCCTTACCAGCCCTAGGTTTGACGGCCTGGCTATTGAAGCCCACATTCTAAAAAAGAGAGGGCTCTCTAATGCTGTGGTATCTACCATGATCAATGCCAGGAAGCCGGTATCCAGGCAGATCTACTATAGAATCTGGAAGGCGTACATCGCCTGGTGTGAGGCCAAGAAATGGCATCCACGTAAATACGTAATAGGTAGGATTCTGGACTTCCTACAATGGGCTGTAGATAGGAAGCTTGCCTTGAGTACTATCAAGGGTCAGATTTCGGCCTTGTCAATATTTTTTCAAAGGCCCTTGGCTTCGCATTCACTAGTCAAAGCCTTTATACAAGGAGTGATGCGTATTAGTCCTCCGGTTAATATTCCCATATGTCCATGGGATCTAAACTTGGTTCTGTCGGCTCTACAGAAACAACCATTTGAACCATTACAGCATATTTCCCTGGTTCTTCTCACCAGGAAATTGATTTTTCTAGTAGCCATTTGTTCGGCTAAAAGAGTGTTGGAATTAGCAGCTATGTCCTGTAAGGAGCCATATCTGGTTATCCATAAGGATAGAGTAGTGTTACGCCCTCATCCAGCCTTTCTTCCTAAGGTGGTATCGAGGTTTCATTTGAACCAAGATGTGGTTCTTCCTTCTTTTTTCCCCAAACCTACTTCGGTAGAGGAAAAGTTATTGCATTCTTTGGATGTAGTAAGAGCAGTTAAAGCTTATCTAAAAGCCACTGCTCAGATTCGCAGAACGGATACTTCGTTTATTCTGCCGGAAGGCCCCAGAAAGGGTCAGGCAGCGTCGAAATCTACTTTAGCCAAGTGGATTCGACAGGTCATAATGCAAGCCTATGGCTTGAGAAGAAGACCGCCTCCGTTCAAAGTTAGAGCGCACTCCACGAGAGCAGTTGGAACTTCATGGGCAGTGCATCACCAGGCCTCCCTGGCTCAAGTCTGTAAGGCCGCAACATGGTCTTCAGTTCACACGTTTACTAGGTTCTACCAGGTGGACGTTAGAAGTCAGGAGGATGTCGCCTTTGGGCGCAGTGTGTTGCAGGCCGCAAAAGATCCTCATGTCTGATAGCGCTCAGCTTATATATGGTGTATCCCCCCCCTCATTGGGCATTGCTTTAGGACATCCCATTAGTAATGACTATGTCGCTCTGTGTCCCGTGATGTACGAGAAAGAAAATAGGATTTTTATAACAGCTTACCTGTAAAATCCTTTTCTTGGAGTACATCACGGGACACAGAGCTCCCGCCCCTCTTTGGGGACACTTATTGCTTTGCTACAAAACTGAGGTGCTCCCGGATGGGAGGGGCTTATATAGGGGAGGGTACTTCCGGTTTTGGAAGTTGCCAGTGCCAGCACCTGACGATATCTATATAACCCATTAGTAATGACTATGTCGCTCTGTGTCCCGTGATGTACTCCAAGAAAAGGATTTTACAGGTAAGCTGTTATAAAAATCCTATTTTTCAATCCTTGAGTTGAGGGACAGAGAGGTACAGTGAGTGAAACTGACAGTGTGCTATTCTGTTCTAAACCAATTTTGCTGTTCCATATTTTCAATCCTTGAGTTTAGGGACAGAGAAGGACACTCGTAGAAATTATCAGTGTGCTATTCTGTGCTAAATCTTGTTTGTAGGGAGGGACAGAGTAGGACAGTGAGGGAAAGTGTCAGTGTGCTATTCTGTTCTAAAACTATTTTGCTGAACCATATTTTCAATCCTTGAGTTGAGGGACAGAGAGGTACAGTGAGTGAAACTGACAGTGTGCTATTCTGTTCTAAACCAATTTTGCTGTTCCATATTTTCAATCCTTGAGTTTAGGGACAGAGAAGGACACTCGTAGAAATTATCAGTGTGCTATTCTGTGCTAAATCTTGTTTGTAGGGAGGGACAGAGTAGTACAGTGAGTGAAACTGACAGTGTGCTATTCTGTTCTAAACCAATTTTGCTGTTCCATATTTTCAATCCTTGAGTTTAGGGACAGAGAAGGACACTCGTAGAAATTATCAGTGTGCTATTCTGTGCTAAATCTTGTTTGTAGGGAGGGACAGAGTAGGACAGTGAGGGAAAGTGTCAGTGTGCTATTCTGTTCTAAAACTTTTTTGCTGAACCATATTTTCAATCCTTGTGTTTAGGGACAGAGAAGGATAGGCAGGGGACAGTGTCAGTGTCATTATTGCTAAGCCTCCTGCACAATATACACCTGAAGGTAGCCCTTATTGCTGTTTTTCCCATCTCCCTGCAGGCCATCCATTAAAATGTCTGGAAGGCAACCAAGGAGAGGCAGACAGTCAGGAGGCAAAAAAAGAGGGCAAGCAGGCTCTGTGTCTGGGGGCAACAGTGCTGGTCGTGTACGCGGTGCATTGTCATCAGCACATGGCCATGGGACACGCTTATCCTTGTTTTCGGCAGCTGGACATGTTGAGCCACATCATGCCGAAGACTTGGTAGAGTGGATGACCAAGCCCACCTCATCCTCCTCATCCTCTCTCACCCAGGCTCAGGGTACTGGCAAAGCAGCTGCCAAAGCGTCCTCTTCTCTGGTATCATTATCTTCATTAGTCAATCCTTCCCTAGATCCACCATGCCCTCCTCCTGAGGAGTCCCCCGAACTGTTTGAGCACAGTGTTGGGTACATGCTCCAGGAGGATGCCCAGCGTTTGGAAGGATCTGATGATGATACCCAGCTAGAGGAAGGCAGCAGCGTGAGAGCAGAGAGAGGGGATGCTCAAGAAGGACACCAATCTGGCAGTCATGTTCCAGCAGCTGCAGCATACTGCCAGATTGGCTCCAGTGATGAGGAGGGAGGGGATGATGAGGTCACTGACTCCACGTGGGTGCCTAATAGGAGAGAGGAGGAGGAGGAGGATGAGGAGGAGGCACATCTCCAACAAGGCAGGATGCCCTTGAGTGGCCAGCGTATGGGCAGCACACCGACGGAATCACACCGCAGAGCTCCGCCTGTGCAGGGCACTGCCTCTGCCCGTCATTCAAAAAGTTCTTTGGTGTGGGCCTTTTTTGAGGCGAGTGCATCAGATCGCACAGCTGCTGTTTGCAACATATGTCTCAAGCGTATATCGCGTGGCCAAAACATCAGCCGCTTGGGCACCACATGCTTGATCAGACATATGTTGACCTGCCATGCAGCTCGTTGGCAAGCCTACCTTAAAGACCCACACCAAAGAACAAAGCTGACCTCTTCTTGCACCGCATCAGCTGGGATCTCCAACCCCACTATACCTTCACTCCTCTCTGAAACCTGCTCTGAGAGGAATGAAGGTGTAGAATTAGGTGTGTCACAGGCAAGTACTTGCGGGCACTCTGCTAGCAGTACACCAACGTCCGATTCTAGCAGGCAAATTTCCCTGCCCCAGCTGCTGGACCGTCGAAAGAAGTTCACTCCCAGCCATCCACATGCCCAGTGGTTGAATGCTAGCTTGGCTAAATTGCTAGCGCTTCAACTGCTGCCTTTTCAGTTGGTAGACTCGGCCCCCTTCCGTGAGTTTGTGCAATGTGCGGTTCCTCAGTGGCAGGTTCCCAAACGACACTTTTTCGCACGGAAGGCTATTCCGGCTCTCTACAGGCATGTGAAAGGCAATGTCTTGGCCTCGCTGGACAGGGCGGTCAGCGGTAAGGTGCATATTACCGCTGACTCATGGTCCAGCAGGCATGGACAGGGACGTTACCTTTCTTTCACGGCCCATTGGGTCACTCTTTTGGCAGCTGGGACGGATGCAGGACAAGGTGCAGTAGTTTTGGAGGTTGTTCCACCGCCACGCCTCCAAAATGCTACTACTGGTTGTGACACACCTCTCTCCTCCACCCCCTCCTCTTCTTCTTCCTCCATGGCCT